>CM056610.1:23793020-23853020 GCA_029721355.1 Tegillarca granosa | reverse complement strand
CGATACCTTGTACAACTTAACAAACTTGTTTAACCTTTGACCTTGTAAAACCTAGAAACCTAGAACAATTTAGCAACCTTGTATAACCAAGCAATTCTGTACATCCAGCAACCTTCTTCAACCTTACAACATAGTATAATCTAGCAACATAGTACAACCTTACAACACAGTACAACCTAGCAACATAGTACAATCTTACAACATAGTACAACCTAGCAACCTTGTACAACCTTGCAACCTCGTACAACCTAGCAACATAGTACAACCTAGCAACTTTGTGTCACCTAGTTTAACCTAAAACCTTGTACAACCTAGCAACCTTGTACAACCTAGCAACCTTATACAATCTAGCATCCTAATGTAATGCATCAATTACAACCCAGCAAATGGACTTCTATGTGGTCTTTTAGAGATCCAGGGCTTTGGTAAAATTCTCAAACATATAATTATAAAAATATACAAATTTTTAAATAAACGCAAATTTATATATAATAAAGCACCAATATTGAATACTATACAACAAAATAACAGTTTAAAAATGACAACAAAAACAACAAATTAAATTTACAACAAATAACAACATAAAAAGTAAGTCTTGTCATTTAACATGGATAAAATTTTGATTTTCAGAACAAGACAAATGGACGTGATAAGTACTTGTATCAAATGAAGTTTCTGAGAAAGTGATTATTTGGTAGAACAAACGTTTGATGTCTGACAACAAATTGTGGGAACACATTCTAATCTGGGAACACCATGGCTATAAGTACTTATATAGCCACTTATTTACAACAAATTGTAGGAACACATTCTAATCTGGGAACACCATGGCTTTGAGTACTTATATAGCCACTTGTTTACAACAAATTGTGGGAACACATTCTAATCTGCAAACACCATGGCTTTGAGTACTTATATAGCAACTTGTTTTTACCCAATTGTTGGAACACATTCTTATCTGGGAACAACATGGCTTTGAGAACTTATATAGCTATTTGTTTACAATTAATTGTGGAAACACATTCTAATCTGGGAACTCCAAGGCTTTTGGTATTTATATAGCCACTTGTTTACACCAAATTGTTGGAAAAAATTCTAATCTTGGAACATCAAAGCTTTGAGTACTTATATAGCCACTTGTTTATATTTAATTGTGGGAACACATTCTAATCTGGGGACACTATGGCTCTGAATACCTATATAGCCACTTGTTAACACCAGTAAAATCCTAAATGGAGGCCCTAGAGGACTTTTTATCTGAGTAAGTCACTTGTCACTGTAACTGTATATAGACTCTGGGGTTGTCACAGTGCTTTTTCATAATGGATCTTAAGCTCTTGTAATTGGGAAAATAAGTTTTCTTTCAAGCAATTTTGTGAAAAATCTTTTATCTTATGTTATATAATGTCACAATTTTTATTCACAATTTCTTGAAATTTTGGGATAAACTGGGTCAATTTTTGCAATTTACAGAAAAATCATACAAGTCATGTGATCATGACATGTGACCATACAAATCATTTGAAGTCATGTGATAATACATGTCATGTGACTTTTAAAATTTCTGAGTACCAACTTGTATGATAAGAAAAATTTATAGATGCTGCAGAATGAATTTTTTCTTCCATATGGGACCAGAACAAGTTGCTTTTAAAATGTTTATCCAAGACTTTACAAAAATAAGTTTTTCAAAATATTTTAGAACAGTTTAACTTTTCATACTTAATTATTTTAGTTCATAAAATTAACAACCTAAATAAACAAATGAAATTCACAAATCCTACTTAAAAATTAATCATAGTCAGAGTCTGTCACTCAATGACTTTCAATTTTAATGTGAATCCTGAGTGGCTTATATTTCTATAAACAATTCAAGCAAATATACAGGTACATCTTGAATGCATATTAAAATACAGGTACTTGTTATAAATAATAATAACTGTTAGTTGTTTTCGACTGGTTGTTGATGGTTTAGCTAGAATATGCAATTCCATTAAACAATATTTTCTCACCTTTATTTTTGACCAATCATATCATAGATAAATTTTGTTATTCAACTCATAAATTGTTCTCAATATGTTCTTCATGAAAATAAAATTCTTTACTAGTCAAATGACAACTGAAAAACAGCTTTCTGTGATTTTATTGGTAATAAATAAAGGAGGGAAAATGCTGATTAACAGAAAAGCCTCTTACTCAACAGAAAACATTAACCAGTCCAATATGGCTACTGATACATGGATTATCATGTACCGATAGTTACAAAACTTGCTATTCAGTTAAATCTTATCACAAACAATTTTTCAAATATTTGTTTTCACGTCATTTATACTTCTTTTCGAAAAAAAAAATGTAAAAAAATGTAAAAAAAAAAAAAAAAATTATATAATAATAATGTATAGATAAAATCAGGAAGTATTTGATATGCTGATATTACTGCTACACGGTGGGATTAAATTGTAAAACAAAAATCTTGAGAATATTAAACTGGCAGCATTTTTCCTTCATTAAATGTCATTTTCCTTCTCTTGTTGATTTGGTACAATAAATAGTTTTACCAACTCAATGTTCAATACTTGTTATATGTTGTTGATAATGCTTTTACATTTACCTCCCCTAGAAATATATCTAAAGACTCTGATTTTCCATTTACCTCCCTCTCGCATCTCTCAGTAGATCAGTCTATTTCTTTCTTTCTTATTATATCTCATTTATCTCCCTTGAAATTTGTCAGAAACCATTGGTAACCTTGGTACCTTATTTTGATTGTCACTTTTTATGTTGTCTTAACTTTTCCGTTTATCTCCCTAGTAACATCTCTAAAACCATTAATATAGTCACTAGAGGGAGTGTCTGTTCCAAGGTCAGTTTGTGGACTTGGTAAATCTCTTCCTTTGTAAGTATCCATAAATGTGGCTGAACCAAAGAATCGACAAATTTCACAAAATGCTGCTACTGGCAAAATTCTAAAATAAACACAAAGAAACAGTGATTAAAACAATTTTTTTACACAAAATATTTTTAATTTCAATAAACTGCAATTAATCACTCAGATTTAGTATCAAATTCAATTATGCAACAACTTAGTCGGTATTAAGGGTTATTGGATTCATCCCTGACTGAGCCAAGTACAACAGCTATTCAATATGTAATGTGTATTGTACCAAAGGGCAAAATGCTTCTACTCAGAATAAAAATTAAAAAAATTCCGGTCCATCAAATAAATTCCTGTGATGAATCTTATAATCCTCCAGGTGAGATTATACACTCGAGACTGACAAACAGAACTGAATCTGGACTGCCTTAGTGATAGTGTAGCCATGGCAATGCTAATAACTCTTCAAAGTTTCCTATATTGTATCCTCAATATACGATGTGAATCTTGTATTACCAGTGACATCTAGAAAATCATGGTAATGAGCAAGACATTGCTATTGTCTCAAGAAGTGATATAAATAGCCATATCCTAAATTGCATACTTATGATGCAAAAATTCCATGAGACTACTATTGTCTTATACCTAAAAAGTGAGACAAGCATGTCTTGATCAGCATATAATATATCAAAACCAACAAGGCTGCTATTGTCTCTATATAAAACATGAAAAAAAAAAAGCTTGTTTTAAACTGCATTCTTACACTTTCAAAACCAACAAGACTGATATTGTCTCATGCTTGTTCAAGCAGACAAATGAATGTTTTTAATTACATAATTACCTTCTGAAAAACCCTCAAGACTAATTTTGTCTTATACTTATAATGTGTGACAAATGGATATTTTTTAATTCCATACTTAAGCGTTCAAAACAAACAAGACTTATGTTGTCTCATACCTAAAATGTGAGACAAATATTAGCACGTCTTGCACTGTATACTAACATATCAAAATCAAAAAGGACGCTATTGTCTTATGCTTTGATATGTCTTTAATTGCAAACTTACCTTTAAAAAAAACCCCTCAAGACTAATTAAAAAAAACCCTCAAGACTAATATTGTCTTATAATCATAATATGTGACAAATGGATATTTCTTGAATTGTGGACTTACACTTTCAAAACCAACAAGGCTGCTATTGTCTTATGTCTAAATTATGACTTGAACTGCGTACTTACGTTTTCAAAAATGCGAAGAAATATATAAGTTTTGGTATGCATAACATGTGTTGATTGGTTAAAATGGCCTGCATAATTCTGTCCACCGTCTTCTTTTTGTCCAATGGTGGAATGACCCATGGGAATCTAAAAATAAATTTTGAAATAAATCAAAATTTAAAGAAATATATATATTTATTTTAAAAATCAGTACCTGAAATGTTTTCACCTACAATAAAATCATTCAATAAAATGAGCAGAAAACTAATCATTATTCTTCATGCAATACCTTGATTTCTACCTTTCCATATCTGTTCATGAAAATAATAACTCACACAAATGTCAAAAGGTATCACAAGAGGTTATCACAGAGGTTATCACAGAGGTTATCACGAGGTTATCACATCGTTTGGTGAACATTACTAGCAACTTGTACCATTGATTTGGGTAATTAAAAATAAAAAAGTTTAGAACAGGTTAATTCGAATATCACAAGGATGCTTAAATTAAGTAGTTGATTTTTGTACAAAATGGTTGACCATACACATGATGATTCCATAGGTGGGTGGTTATGGGTTCAAACCCAGACCGGGTCTGACCCAAGACTTGAAAGTGGGTAGTGACTGTTCTTTCACCAAACACTCTGCATTATAAAACAAAAGGCATGGTTCTTTTTTACGGAAACTTAAAACAAACAAGGTCCTGTGATGCGAATTGCATGATAAAGAACCTTGCTGTATAATGCCATCAGTATGCATTTCTGCACTTTCACCTATAGCTGGTGACATCTCAATATAAATGAAATCTTCTTGACTGGGACGTAAAACACCATTACTCAACTCAACTCATACACATGAAGATTATGAAGATTTCTTATATGTAGTTTATATAAAATCTGTTATGTTATTTTAAACATGAATGTCCGGAAGCTATAAAAAGCTTTCTTGCTACAAAAATTCTTTGCAACAGAAAACTGAAAAAAACTGAACCCAAAAAGCCAAATCTGAAAAGGTTCTGTGTTTCAATGCAGATAAAAACGCCTCTGTTGAAAGAAAAACACTGTGTGGTTTCAGGGGATGCTTACAACTACAAATTATTTATACCAATTGGACATGAAAATATAATTAATTCTTCGTTAAATTTCTAATTTTTTTAGGAAGATGGTAGTAAACTTTTTTTATGAGATACTAACATCCATTTTTTTAAAAATTTTTTGTTGATAATTTGTCTTTTTGTTACATTTGTCTTAAATTGACCAAGAATATCCTCGTATTTTCATAAAAAACAAGATTTCAAAGAATAAGTATTTACAATTTTCATTGACGGTTTTTAATCTTTGGATTTAAATTTGTGTATTTTGTCATAATTGAACATTAAGTCTGACATTTATACAGACAAAAAGTACAAAAAAAAAATTTATTTGACCTGAGATATCACAGACATGCAAATTAAATCTCACCACCAAGGTCACAGTACAGCAGGTAAACTTATGGTTTAATCTGACCTTAATAAATTCAATTTGGTCAATTAAGGATCAGGTCAACAAACTTTTTTTGGAAAGTTAATAGTCACAGAAATGACCCGACTGACCCAAGGTGTCCCAACACCCAGACAGTCCAAACAGCTGACCTGAAGTGTCCAAACATCCATAGTGAGTCTGTGGACCAACCAATAACTGAATAAAACAGCAACATGACCTGTATATATATACATCTATTTTGACAGGTCTGTAGACCAGACAGTTTAATGTGACTTTAAATCAAAGCCATACATCCAGGGTTATCCACCTTTCTGACAAAATCTACATTATCTAATTCCAGCTGGTTTTAATTGGCAATTATGTTTTTTTTAATTATTTACATGGCATTTGTGTACATATGTATTTATTTATGTATTTATTCATTTTATTCTTTATCTATCTATCTATCTATCTATCTATCTATCTATCTATCTCTATTTTATTTAATTATTTACTTATGTGTTATTTATTTCATTCATTTTATTTTATTATTTATTATTTATTAATTTATTTTTCCATTTATTTCTATTAATTATTTACTTACTTATTTTATTTTATGTTATTTAATTAAAGCTGCGTTAAGTTTTCAAAAAAAAAAATTAAAACGGTGCTAATCTAATTAATGATGTTCTTAATGAATAATGTTACATTTGGTTCAACGAAAAAAGCTCAAATAAATACAGAAATTACAGTATTTACCCAGCCTGATGCTGCATTTGGGATCTAATATTAGAACATGGTTACGTCATCGAAACCCGGGTCATTTAAACACAACTTTCAAAACGGTGAAATACGATTAATTAAACACAGAACTTTGTTGAATCTGTCATTTGCGACTTAGTAAGGGATACATAACACCATTTTAAATACGATGTACATCTGGATATTAATGACGGACAATTAATGCAATCTGTCATGTTTCACCTTCGATTCTAGGGTTTTCCCGTACATCCGTGCGCATGCTCCAAGCTCATAATTACCATCATAAAACACTTACTCACTCACTGGTCAGAGGATTCCATTTATTTACAGCTAAAAGAAATGAAATTTTAGAAAATGAATGTCACACATCGTGGTTAGAAGATATCTATTTTTTTAAAAATATATTTTTAGAAAATCAAAAAAAAATTCAGAAAATTGAAAAACTTAATGCAGCTTTAACTACTATTTTTATTTAGTTGAGCTGAGTTATGGTGTTTAACGTCCCAATGAAGAATTTTTCACTTATATCGAGACGTTGCCAGCTATAAGCAAACGTACAGAAATTTGGCTGTGCATTGCGCTGATGGCATTATACAACAGGGATCTTTATCGTGCCATGCCTACCGTGACACGGGACCTTGTTTATTATTAAGTTCCTGTCCAAAAGAACATTGACTTTCATTTCGTAATGCCAAGTGCTTGGCGAAAGAACAGTCACTACCTACAAGTCTTGGGTCAGACCCGGTCGGGGTTTGAACTCATGACCTCCCACTTACGGATTGAGCACTCTACCAACTGAGCTACCGCAGTGGTATTTAGTTAGTTGATTTTTACACTTAATGATTGACACCATCTTGTATATCTAATGATGAATATCACAGTATGCATATATATGTACCAGCTGAACTCAACCATTTCTGTTGCCCCAAAAACATTTTCTGTACCAAATTTGGTTAAAAATTGCTGTGTATTTTCCAAATATTATGTCCATTTACTTTTCTTAACGTACAAATGAAAGCTTTACACACATGAAAGCTTTAACATAGCATAAATTCACCCTGGCTTTTCTAGGTTACCTAAAATAATGACTCTGAGTTACCTCAAAATACCATGGCAATATTTCTGTAAAGTGGGAAAATTACCAATAGGCATTTATATCAAATTTTTACTGCACAGGTATATCTACTTAAAACATCAGTATACTACTTTCGATAACCTTGCTTATGTTGATATAAATTTGACAACTCAGGCTGCAACCAATACCTGCCATAATTAGACACCTGAACTGTATCTGATAACTAAGACAAAATTATAATATAAAACTAGAATTCTTTAAAAAAAAAATAATAAAGTGAAAAAAAATCTAAGAATTTAATAGCCTACTGTACTTCAACCTCAATGTTTCTGTTGTCATGGTTACCAGTAACTTAATTTAAAATACATATGATACCCATAAGTAACTGGACACCTGAACTATATATGAACCCAAAGAAAAAAGATTCTTTTTCTAAAAAAAATATATATATAAAGAGAAAAAAAATTCAAAGATCTTTTATAAGTTTATAAAATTTCTTCAGCCAATTATATTTTCAATTACTGGTATTTATTTTATAGTTTATTATTAGCATCTGACACCTCACTTAAATCATAAAGATACAGCTACATGTAGCCCTAAATTACATTGACTGAAGAAGTTACAAAACCAAACTGAAACTATGTATGGGGAAAATGTTAACCAGCTTGTCCACCATTCATTTAATCATAATGGCCAGATATCAGGAACTTTGTGTATGAAATCTGCATCCAATGATGGTCTGCATTTGGTAAAAAAGTATTTGTGTGCTTTGAACTCTCCATTAGTATTTAATTGTTACCGTAGAGTGTATATATATGTATGTAAATGACAGGACACTGTTGTGTAGATGCTGATCATGCATCCTGCAAGATGACAAAGCTTCTTAATTTAAAAAGGAAAGTAAACAAGATGTAGAGATTTGCATACGAAATACCAAAATAATTTGATTCTTAGGATATAAAAGGTTCCCATGGTTACCATGTATTAAAAAAATTTTTGTTAATAAACAATGACAAAAGTGCAAAATTTGTTGAAAACCTGAAAACCCCATAATCAGGAATCTCTTTGATTGTAAAAAAAAAAAAAACTGTTTGAAAATGTTTTGTCAATATTTTTATATAAAATAACTTTTAAGTCTAGTTTAATATTATATTGATATACATTTAATTTGTTTCTTTTGGTTCAGTACTCGTACCCAATTTTTTAGTACCTGATAAGTCAATTTTCTGAGCCTACAGAGTGATTGTGTAATCAACTAGGTTTTTTGGACGAATAGATTATAAATTCTATCCGAGTCCTGATATCTGTTAGTTAAAGAGTTAAGTCATAACAACCGTCACTGTAATTTTTGATTAATTAAAAAAATAATTTTAAGAATTAAGATAAATTTACTGCTAAAATTGATGATGAAGTTAAGATGCTTATGATACCTGCATTAATGATCGAGACACTTGAACTGCATATGACCCCAGAGAAAAAAATCAGTAAAAAAGAATATATCTGTACTATAACCATTGTTCTCCTACGTCAACCTAACCCAGGTGTAAACTTAAAAAATAACTTAGATACAGGTGCTTCATTATCCCCCTCCAAATAAAATAATAATTTTAAAAAAGGGAAGAAAAATGAAAGAAAATTTCAAAAGGTCAAATGGTCCTGAAATTTCTACACATGTCAACTTGACTGGTATAATAAATATGTTAATTGTTAGTAGGTAGAATTATTATTCTTAAAAATAAATAAATAAATAAATAAATAAATAAATAAATAAATAAATAAATAAAAATTAAATAGAAAAACAAATAAATAAATAATATATGTGTGTGTGTGTGTGTGTGTGTGTGTGTGTGTGTATAAAAGACAGATAGAAAGACAAATAAATAAATAAATAAATAAATAAATAAATAGAAAAACAAATAAATAATATATAATATATAAATAATATATATCCTTGTATATATAAAAGATAAATATATAGACAAATAAATAAATAAATGAATAAATAAAAGTTTTGTATCAATTTGTATATTTTTATGAAATATTAAAGCAATCAGAGATAGACGTCAGTTTTTAGTATATTAGTATATACAAACACTACATAGACTGACATATGACATTTCTATAAGTTTAAATGGCTGGTGTACATCCGGTACATATCAATTTTGTTATAGCATAATAATACACAACAAACTGTTAAATTTAGTGTTTGGTAAATCAAAATCAGATTTCTTTCCCATGAGAAAGAGAGGGGAATATCCAGAGTGCCCCTAGAATACCACTGACCTTCAACAAATAATCTAACCAACTTCCTCACAATGTGAACTGCACCAGGCAGCATTGAAATCTAGGCACTGAGAGGAGCTGATTTGTAAGTGCACAATTTTAAGGATCTCAAGGATTGAAACCTAGGTACAGTGTGTGTGTGGGTGGGTGGGTGGGTGGGGGTGTGTGTGTGTGTGTGTGTGTGTGGGTGGGTGGGTGGGTGGGGGGGGGGGAGGGAGTTGATTGGAACTTTCTTTAGACCACTTGGAAACAATTTTTCCATAAGAGAGATAGGGTAGGAGGGAGAGAGAATATCAAGACTGCTTGGATACAATATTCCTTTGAGGTAAAGAGTGGTTTTTTTTTAATTAATTAAAAAAAAAAATTGAAAAAAGAAAATGATCATTTTTTTGTCACCATTGATATCTGACACTTAGTATCAGATTTAAAGTGTCAGAATATTAAATTCTCTATACATTGTAAATCTTTTTTTTTAAAAAAATCAAGAGAAAATGTATAGGTTTACAGAAAACTGTGTTTTTCCATATTAATATGAACAAGATTGAAATCAAACACCAAAAAAAAAAAAATTAATTAAAAAAAAAAAAAAAAAAAAAAAAAAAACTGTTATTATTAAAATAATTATAATTTTAAATCAAAGCACCGGAGGTGCCGTACGAACAGAGAGCATGGAAACACAAGAGGCTTTGAAAGTGAGTGTAGGTAGTATTACAATCTGCCTTATCCCATTCCATTCCTATGCGAGCAAGGTTGTAAAACACCATATGGAAGGGGAGTAAGAATTCATGACTGGAAAAGTGTCCATTATATTTTTTGTATTAGTGTTGGCAAATTACCACATTCAGAAGAGTCTGTGCTGAAGCAAGGTCCTTTCACATTCCAAGCGTTTCTCCAAGAAAAGACATAAGTAACATTTTTAATTAATTACACAAACAGAAAGATGTTTTTATGGTGTCATCAATCGTTATATTTCTCAATAACGACAAAACGGTTCCAGGAAATTTCGGCCCATAAAAAAACGGACCATGACAATATCGGCCTATAGCCAAATCGGCCTATAACAAAATCGGCCCATGAAATAAATGCCTTTATCAAAGATTGCTACTCATTTCGTTTATTTGCATTGTTGTGCATAAACATGTGTTAGTATTATTATGCTTTGAAACATGTAAATTTCAGTAAGTTTATTCAAAGCAATACAAGAATTAATTCAAATTATCATTTCTAATCAAGTCTACCACTAATCTATTAAAACTCAAATAATGGATTATATATATGTCTCATTTTTTTTTAAAATGAATAATTTAAAGACAGGAAGGTGTACCTATACTTTGTTTTAATCTTAAAAATTTTTAAAAAATAGATAATCTTAATTATAATCTTAATTTAATATTTGTATTATTATGATGCTTTAATTACATGTAGTGTGTAAAGAAAAATAACCATAAGAATGAATTGAAAAGAAAGATCCTTTTCTTGTAAATATAATTTGTCTTTAAAAATCCTGATACTTTAGTGTTTTTACATAATTGTAGATTCATACAAGTTACATTCAAACTGTCTTTCTTCTACGCTATCTGCACGAACTAGTTTAGATCGATCAGAATCGACGAGTCTTACAGTCATGAGTAACTCTGACTAAAACATTTGTGAACGGAGTGTGTGCATCATTTATAGGTTGATCTAATATGAAATAAAAAATAATAATTTCTTTTAAAAAAAATTAAAACCAAGGCATAAGTCATGACAAAGTTGTCCAAATTTAGGTGTATTAAATATTTTAAATATATTTTATTATTGGCCGATATTGTTATAGGCCAAAATGTCCCGTAGCGCGACAAAACAACTACAAATGATGGTTGCAAAAAACTGTTTATGCCGCGAATCAAGGACCATCGCGAATTTAGGACCGACGACGATATACAAAATACACGCCACCTACCGAGGATTTACCCTAAAGCTTTCCATGTAAACTTCTAGAGTACATCTTGCACAATCGACAGGAACTCGTGAAATCTCTCAGCAATAGCTTTTTCCGGTCGATTTCACAATGCTGCACTCAAAATCGTGTATATCATTTTTACGCTAATCGACAAAATTAAAATGTAAACATGTCTACATCAGATATAGGTCAAATTTTGTTGGGGCTTTGAGGAGGGGATGGGAAGGGAAAGGAATGAAAACAAATACATTCCTATAAACATGACATTTGCTATCGTGCATGTAAGACATGATTTCTTTACAGCACTTTCCGCAACCTATACTTTTACTTACACGCTCAAACTTCGGGTAATGTTAAAAAAATATTGCTTTATTTACTGTGGTTCACTCTTCTCGCCAAAACGCATGCTACGAAGAAATGACAAGTCATATAATTCATCCAATTAAAAGAGACCGTTTAAATTATGGGATATCCGCGAAAATGTTGCAAAAATAGGTCTTTGTTTACATAAACTGTTCATGTATTCTTCCGCTGCGCCGCATTGTATCCTTTCCACCAAAAGTTTCTCCACAGAATCCATGTATAAATTTTATTTTCAATACCACATACATTCATCATTGTGCGGTTACCCTCAGCACATACTTATCACCCGCAAACTACCGTACTATATTCCACATATATTGCCCAAGGATTTGACATAGCGGTGACATAGCCCGTCGGATTTAAAAAAAATTGAATTTCTTCACTGACATTAGGAAAAATGTTTCGTTTTAACATTTCCCTGTTTTGGGTTTACTTGCCCCCATCTATGAACATCTCTGTCACCCTGTATCCCTATCCCATTTTAAAGATATCTACGATTTCCTTGCCAAATGCTTGCGACGTATGTGACAATACATCACAGAGATTCCTCTCTGTTCGTAAAAAAATCAATCAGTTTAATAAACTTGCACATAATTTTCTTTCTTTTTTTTTCTCTTCCTTTTATTTCATTTTACTTTCTTTTTATTTAATTAATTTATTTATTTATTAATTTATTTATTAATTTATTTATTAATTAATTTATTTATTTATTTATTCATTCATTGATTTATTATTTATTTATTTATTTATTCATTCATTCATTCATTCATTCATTCATTCATTTATTCATTCATTCATTTATTTATTTATTCATTTATTTATTTATTCATTCATTCATTCATTTATTTATTTATTCATTTATTTTTTTATTCATTTATTTATTTTGGTTTGTTTTAAGTGTTTAAAAGTCAATATACAATTATAGTAGCTGTCATTTTTTCAGTCAAATCATCAAATAACACGAACATACCAGTCCTTGGCCAGATCAAAAACACAACATTCCAGCCCTTGTCAAGATCACAAACACAAACATACCAGTCCTTGGCCAGATCACAAACACAAACATACCAGTCCTTGTCCAGATCACAAACACAAACATACCAGTCCTTGTCCAGGTCACAAACACAACATACCAGTCCTTGTCCAGATCACAAACACAAACTTACCAGTCCTTGTCCAGGTCACAAACACAACATACCAGTCCTTGTCCAGATCACAAACACAAACATACCAGTCCTTGTCAAGATCACAAACACAAACATACCAGTCCTTGTCCAGATCACAAACACAAACTTACCAGTCCTTGTCCAGATCACAAACACAACATACCAGTCCTTGGCCAGATCACAAACACAAACATTCCAGTCCTTGTCCAGATCACAAACACAAACATTCCAGTCCTTGTCCAGGTCACAAACACAACATACCAGTCCTTGTCCAGATCACAAACACAAACATACCAGTCCTTGTCCAGATCACAAACACAAACATACCAGTCCTTGTCCAGGTCACAAACACAAACATACCAGTCCTTGTCCAGGTCACAAACACAAACATACCAGTCCTTGTCCAGATCACAAACACAAACTTACCAGTCCTTGTCCAGGTCACAAACACAAACATACCAGTCCTTGTCCAGATCACAAACACAAACATACCAGTCCTTGTCAAGATCACAAACACAAACATACCAGTCCTTGTCCAGATCACAAACACAAACTTACCAGTCCTTGTCCAGATCACAAACACAACATACCAGTCCTTGGCCAGATCACAAACACAAACATTCCAGTCCTTGTCCAGATCACAAACACAAACATTCCAGTCCTTGTCCAGATCACAAACACAAACATACCAGTCCTTGTCCAGATCACAAAAACAAACATACCAGTCCTTGTCCAGATCACAAAAACAAACATACCAGTCCCTGGCCAGATCACAAACACAAAAATACCAGTCCTTGGCCAGATCACAAACTCAAACATACAAGTCCCTCGCCAGATCACAAACACAAACATACAAGTCCCTGGCCAGATCATAAATACAAACATACCAGTCCTTGTCCAGAAAACAAAACAAAACATACCAGTCCCTGGCCAGATCACAAACACAAACATACCAGTCCTTGGCCAGATCACAAACATACCAGTCCCTGGCCAAATCACAAACACAAACATACCAGTCTTTGGCCAGATCACAAACACAAACATACCAATCCCAGAGTGAAGTTGTCCAGGTCATAAACACAAACATACAAGTCCCTGGCCAGATCACAAACACAAACATACAAGTCCCTGGCCAGATCATAAATACAAACATACCAGTCCTTGTCCAGATCACAAACAAAACATACCAGTCCCTGGCCAGATCACAAACACAAACATACCAGTCCTTGGCCAGATCACAAACATACCAGTCCCTGGCCAGATCACAAACACAAACATACCAGTCTTTGGCCAGATCACAAACACAAACATACCAATCCTGGAGTGAAGTTGTCCAGGTCACAAACACAAACATACAAGTCCCTGGCCAGATCACAAACACAAACATACCAGTCCTTGTCCAGATCATAAACACAAAAATACCAGTCCTTGGCCAGATCACAAAAACAAACATACCAGTCCCTGGCCAGATCACAAACACAAACATACCAGTCCTTGTCCAGATCACAAACACTAACATACCAGTCCCTGGCCAGATCACAAACACTAACATACCAGTCCTTGTCCAGATCACAAACACAAACATACCAGTCCTTGTCCAGATCACAAACACAAACATACCAGTCCTTGTCCAGGTCATAAACACAAACATACAAGTCCCTGGCCAGATCACAAACACAAACATACAAGTCCCTGGCCAGATCATAAATACAAACATACCAGTCCTTGTCCAGATCACAAACACTAACATACCAGTCCCTGGCCAGATCACAAACACTAACATACCAGTCCTTGTCCAGATCACAAACACAAACATACCAGTCCTTGTCCAGATCACAAACACTAACATACCAGTCCTTGTCCAGATCACAAACACTAACATACCAGTCCTTGTCCAGATCACAAACACAAACATACCAGTCCCTGGCTAGATCACAAACACAAACATACCAGTTCTTGTCCAGATCATAAACACAAAAATACAAGTCCTTGTCCAGATCACAAACACAAACATACCAGTCCCTGGCTAGATCACAAACACAAACATACAAGTCCTTGTCCAGATCATAAACACAAAAATACAAGTCCTTGTCCAGATCACAAAAACAAACATACCAGTCCCTGGCCAGATCACAAACACAAACATACAAGTCCTTGTCCAGATCACAAACACAAACATACCAGTCCTTGTCCAGATCACAAACACTAACATACCAGTCCTTGTCCAGATCACAAACACAAACATACCAGTCCTTGTCCAGATCACAAACACAAACATACCAGTCCTTGTCCAGATCATAAACACAAACATACCAGTCCTTTTTCAGATCACAAACACTAACATACCAGTCCTTGTCCAGATCACAAACACAACATACCAGTCTTTGGCCAGATCACAAACACAAACATACCAGTCCTTGTCCAGATCACAAACACAAACATTCCAGTCCTTGTCCAGATCACAAAAACAAACATACCAGTCCTTGTCCAGATCACAAACACTAACATACCAGTCCTTGTCCAGATCACAAACATACCAGTCCCTGGCCAGATCACAAACACAAACATACCAGTCGCTGGCTAGATCACAAACACAAACATACCAGTCCTTGTCCAGATCACAAACACAAACATTCCAGTCCTTGTCCAGATCACAAACACTAACATACCAGTCCTTGTCCAGATCACAAACACAAACATACCAGTCCTTGTCCAGATCACAAACACAAACATTCCAGTCCTTGTCCAGATCACAAACACTAACATACCAGTCCTTGTCCAGATCACAAACACAAACATACCAGTCCTTGTCCAGATCACAAACACAAACATTCCAGTCCTTGTCCAGATCACAAACACTAACATACCAGTCCTTGTCCAGATCACAAACACAAACATACCAGTCCTTGTCCAGATCACAAACACAAACATACCAGTCCTTGTCCAGATCACAAAAACAAACATACCAGTCCTTGTCCAGATCACAAAAACAAACATACCAGTCCCTGGCTAGATCACAAACACAAACATACCAGTCCTTGTCCAGATCATAAACACAAACATACCAGTCCTTTTTCAGATCACAAACACTAACATACCAGTCCCTGGCCAGATCATAAACACAAAAATACAAGTCCTTGTCCAGATCACAAACACAAACATACCAGTCCTTGTCCAGATCATAAACACAACATACCAGTCCTTGTCCAGATCACAAACACAAACATACCAGTCCTTGTCCAGATCACAAACACAAACTTACCAGTCCTTGTCCAGATCACAAACACAAACATACCAGTCCTTGTCCAGATCACAAACACAAACTTACCAGTCCTTGTCCAGATCACAAAAACAAACATACCAGTCCTTGTCCAGATCACAAAAACAAACATACCAGTCCCTGGCCAGATCACAAACACAAACATACCAGTCCTTGTCCAGATCACAAACACAAACATTCCAGTCCTTGTCCAGATCACAAAAACAAACATACCAGTCCCTGGCCAGATCACAAACACAACATACCAGTCCTTGTCCAGATCACAAACACAAACATACCAGTCCTTGTCCAGATCATAAACACAAAAATACAAGTCCTTGTCCAGATCACAAACACAACATACCAGTCCTTGTCCAGATCACAAACACAAACATACCAGTCCTTGTCCAGATCACAAACACAAACATTCCAGTCCTTGTCCAGATCACAAAAACAAACATACCAGTCCCTGGCCAGATCACAAACACTAACATACCAGTCCTTGTCCAGATCACAAACACAAACATACCAGTCCTTGTCCAGATCACAAAAACAAACATACCAGTCCCTGGCCAGATCACAAACACAAACATACCAGTCCTTGTCCAGATCATAAACACAAAAATACAAGTCCTTGTCCAGATCACAAACACAACATACCAGTCCTTGTCCAGATCACAAAAACAAACATACCAGTCCCTGGCCAGATCACAAACACAAACATACCAGTCCTTGTCCAGATCACAAACACAAACATACAAGTCCTTGTCCAGATCACAAAAACAAACATACCAGTCCCTGGCTAGATCACAAACACAAACATACCAGTCCTTGTCCAGATCACAAACACAAACATACAAGTCCTTGTCCAGATCACAAAAACAAACATACCAGTCCCTGGCCAGATCACAAACACAAACATACCAGTCCTTGTCCAGATCATAAACACAAAAATACAAGTCCTTGTCCAGATCACAAAAACAAACATACCAGTCCCTGGCTAGATCACAAACAAAACATACCAGTTCTTGTCCATATCACAAAAACAAACATACCAGTCCCTGGCTAGATCACAAACACAAACATACCAGTCCTTGTCCATATCACAAACACAAACATACCAGTCCTTGTCCAGATCACAAACACAAACATACCAGTCCTTGTCCAGATCACAAAAACAAACATACCAGTCCTTGTCCAGATCACAAACACAAACATACCAGTCCTTGTCCAGATCATAAACACAAAAATACAAGTCCTTGTCCAGATCACAAAAACAAACATACCAGTCCCTGGCTAGATCACAAACAAAACATACCAGTTCTTGTCCATATCACAAAAACAAACATACCAGTCCCTGGCTAGATCACAAACACAAACATACCAGTCCTTGTCCATATCACAAAAACAAACATACCAGTCCCTGGCCAGATCACAAACACAACATACCAGTCCTTGTCCATATCACAAAAACAAACATACCAGTCCCTGGCTAGATCACAAACACAAACATACCAGTTCTTGTCCAGATCACAAACACAAACTTATTAATCCTTGTCCAGATCACAAACACAAACATACCAGTCCCTGGCCAGATCACAAACATAAACTAACCATTTTTTGTCCAGATCACAAACAAAAACATACCAGTCCCTGGCCAGATCACAAACACAAACATACCAGTCCTTGTCCAGATCATAAACACAAAAATACAAGTCCTTGTCCATATCACAAAAACAAACATACCAGTCCCTGGCTAGATCACAAACACAAACATACCAGTTCTTGTCCAGATCACAAACACAAACTTACCAGTCCTTGTCCAGGTCACAAACACAAACATACCAGTTCTTGTCCAGATCACAAACACAAACTTATTAATCCTTGTCCAGATCACAAACACAAAAATACCAGTCCCTGGCCAGATCACAAACATAAACTAACCATTTTTTGTCCAGATCACAAACAAAAACATACCAGTCCCTGGCCAGATCACAAACACAAACATACCAGTCCCTGGCCAGATCACAAACACAAACATATACCAGTCCTTGTCCAGGTCACAAACTCAAACATACAAGTCCCCGGCCAGATCACAAACACAAACATACCAGTCCTTGGCCAGATCACAAACACAAACTTACCAGTCTTTGTCAAGATCACAAACACAAACAAACCAGTCCCTGGCCAAATCACAAACACAAACATACCAGTCCTTGGCCAGATCACAAACATACCAGTCCCTGGCCAGATCACAAACACAAACATACCAGTCCTTGTCCAGATCCCAAACACAAACAAACCAGTCCTTGTCCAGATCACAAACACTAACATACCAGTCCGTGGCCAGATCACAAACACAAACATACCAGTCCTTGTCCAGATCACAAACACAAACATGCCAGTCCTGGTCCAGATCACAATCCCAATAAACAAAGTAAAAACTTTGAAAGCTGGCAAAATTAGTTATACACATGAACTTCCAGCACGGAAGCGAGACCAGGTGCTTCAGAAGGGTAAGCACCTCCTGTCTGTTTAAACAATATTTAAATAAAACTGAAAATTAATCAAACAAGTGGCAATAAGATTCTCTCACTTATATTTTTAGAAAGAGTTGGTTTTACAGTACATGAAAATGCCACCATCCTTCCTCTACAGAACTTAACCTAATTTCTGAATGTAGTATCTGCCTAAATCAGAACCTACCTACTCAAATTTTAATTTGGTGATTAGTTGATTAATTGATTGATTGATTGATTTAATGGGATTTTATGTCTCTATCAAGAATATTTTCTTTATATTGAGACATCACCAGCTATAGGTAATATCTATATAGCTATATCACTTGGATTGTTGTTGTAAGCCAGAAATCGCAAATTTACACCGTTCAAATGACAAAAATTAGATGTACTAATAGCTAGGTTACAGAATGCTGAACCAGCATAATAGCATAATAATTTCCACAGGTAACGGTGATTTTTTTTTTGGATTATACATGTATTGCCGTAAATTCTTACCTCATTTCACAGCCTTCAAACATCCCTGTTTTAACAAAAGATGGACACACTAAAGTTGTATGTATTCCATTATATCCAGAAAATACCAACTCATAATTCAAGACTTCGGTAAACCCGACAATACCAAATTTTTGTGGCGGAATAATCCACCAACTTGTTCAGACCAACAAGTCCCGTTGAACTAGCAATATTTACAATGTGGCCATGGTTATTCATCATCATGGACGGCAAGAAACATTTCACTGTCTGAAAATAAAATTGCTATAAAATTACCAGACAAAATATTAAACAAATGTTTCTTTGGTGTCTCATAAGTCTTACATAAAATTAGGCTTTAGGACAAGGGTGGAGTTGAGTAAAAAGTAGTGGAGTAAGTGATGTTTTATGCCACCCCCCCCCCCCCCCCCCAGTCAAATTTGCATAAGATAAAGTAATATATTTGTTTTAGGATTGTAGGAAAATCCTTGTACACTGGATCAACAAATGACACTAAATAATTAAAATTTATAGCTCATGTAACTTTAAAAAAAAAATTATACTTTTCTTTTCAATTTTTGTTTTTCTTTCTTCTTTAAATACAAATTTGTATAATATTCAGGTACCGATTGGTTAAAGCTGGTTATTTTAGCGACGCTAAATTTTGGTGATTTTGACAAGAAAAGTTCAGTTAATTTTGTTCTCAAATCTAAACCACCCACTGATAGTTGACAGGTACACAAATATTTTCACAGATTTTTATTTTGGTGCTTTTAATGCCTCTGCCAAAATACACCAAAATTTGCAGGAGCCTCGGTGACCGTGTGGTGTAAAGCGTGTGCTTACGGATCACAGTGCCTTGGTGTGAGTCCCACTTGCGACAGATTCTAGAGTGAGACAGTTTATCAGTTCGCTTGCCTAAGGTCGGTGGTTTCCTCTGGGCACTCCAGTTTCCTCCATCCCATAACTGACCGTCTCGAAATAAGTGAAAGATTCTTGACTGGGGCGTAAAACACCATTACACCACTCCACTCCAAAATTTGCATCCTGCAAAGAAAACCTGCTATACAGTACATGTATTATGATATTACGATAAAGGCCTAGAAAAAATCAAGTTATTATCTATATAATAAATATGTTTTATATAATTTCATGTATATTATCTGATTTCCATCATGACATTTAAGAATTGTGTAAAAAACTGAAAATTATTTATCAATTTCTAACACTTTACAGGTGATATATGTAACTAGGAAACATTATCTTCAAACTGAGAAAAAGTTGTCATACAGAGTAACCATTAGAAATATTCATTAGAAATATTGATTTTTGAGTGTGAATATATACATTTAGGAAGAGCTAGTTAATTAACAGTTTATAGGGAAATCCCTGTTATTGTGTAATAAAAAGTGAAGAAGTTATTTGATTCAGTCTGACTGATTCACTGGAGTGGAGTATATGGAGTCAATGTTTGGATCAGTCTGGCTAATTCATCAGAGTGGAATATGTGGAGTCAATATTTGGATCAGTCTGGCTAATTCATCTGAGTGGAATATGTGGAGTCAATATTTTCTATTAAGTATTTTCTACTCTATAATAAAAAGATCTTCTCACATCGAGGCGGTCATTTTTAAGTTGGTAGAAGAAATAAGTGTGTCCAGGGAAACCTTTTGTCCTTTAGCAAGAAAACTGACCAATGTTCTCACTAGTAAATCTAAGTGGAATTTAAACTTACGCGATGGTTGAGGGGCGCTGTATGTCATATACATGTATATCAAATGTTTTAAGCAAGTCAAAATTTAATAAAAAATAAAAAAAAAATACAATTTATACTTTTTCTGACAGTGTATCATGACAAATTTTTCCCTTATCAAAATTATATTTTTGTTTTAATCAAATAAGAAAAATCCACTTTTTTAAGACAAAAAAAAAGAAAAAAAAATGTTCTTTTTAGATTGTGACATCTGCCAACTGTCCAATCTTAATGATGTAAAGTTCATCTGAAATTTAACTCTTTTTTAGACAAACAGACAAGTGAAATCCCATGCTTAAAGGTAAGATTGACATACAAAAATAAAATAGGATATTTTAAACAAAATTTTCAATTTACATCTAGAATTTATTTACTTACTAAATCTACTCTGCTCTTAATAATAAATCAGAATTTTACAATTACAAAAAATTATTTGAAAAAAGTTTTGTTGATTTTTTTATTTTAATTTATTTATTTATTTATTTATTTATTATTGTTACTATTATTTTTATTTATTTTTTTTTTGTTATTTTATTTTATTATCTTTTTTTTTTTTTGCAATTACTCAATAGCAAAATTTACATATAAAGTTATCCTTTTAAAAATTATTTCTTAAATATCAAAATTGAAAACAAAAAATTTAGTGTTTAATTTTACAAGATTTTATATTTGGTCTAACAAAACATGTTAATTTTGGTTTTACATCTTACAGCATTGTAATTGGTCCTATACTTCACAACACAATTAATTTGGTTTAATATATTGCAAAATGATTTTTTTTTGACCGATCAATATTTTAATTTAGTCAAACATATTACAAAATATTTTAACAACAAAATATGGTTCTATCTCCCACACCCCCTCTACCCGAGACCTGTAAAAAAACAATCAATTATGAATGTTTACAGACGTAGTTGTGTCCAAATGAATTATTTGACAAGCTGAAATTCCACCTGCGTAGGAAAGAATGTAGTTGATGATGTCTTGATGACCAGGGGTCATTGTTCTGTCTGGACATTCGAGGTCACATGCCCATTTTCTGGGTCACATAATTCATTTCTATAAATATGTGTTTATATTGCTTTAAAAAATATAAAAATTTAAAAAAACAGAAGAAAAAGATACTTATATATATACACAAAAAACAATTTCTGTTTTTTCAGAACCTATATGTTATATTTTCAGCAACAAAACTTATTTCTTAAAAAGCATATACAATTTTTCAGAAATTAAGACTTTTTTTTTAATAAATGTACGATTCCCCTTTGTAACAACCATTAAACTTAAGTATTTTATCTTTCACAAAAATGTTCATAAATTTTTTTTTTAAAGTTTTTTTTTTTCAGTCATAAAAAGTTATAAGTGGAGGCAGAAAATAGAACTCTTGTCTGGGTTAAATATTTTAATCATTTGTTTTGCATTTGTACTAAATAATTATTTCTAAAAATAGTTAACAATCTTTTGAGAGGTTTTCAGAATAGAAATATCACATTATATTTTTGTAATTTCTAGACAAAATTTACAAAATCTTACTGTGTCAGATTACCCTATTTATACTAAATAGAACAAATTCAAAAAAATATTAAAAAAGAAAAAATGCCCCACAATAAAATAGCAGGGTGCCAATTATAAACTTTAATGATGACTTGAAATGTTCAGATTTCTACTAAACTTTGTTATCCATCCATCTGGGTATATTACTTGAAAAAAATCAGCTTATACATAAAAAAAAAACGCTTATGAAATTTTCTCTCACCACAGTGCTGAAATTTGTTTAAAAATTTTAATATATATATATACATGTATGTATATATAAATGTGTGTGTGTGTGTGTGTGTGTGTGTGTGTGTGTGTGTGTGTGTGTGTGTGTGTGTTTTGTACAACTTTAACAATATTATTATGTTCCTATATTAAAAAATAAGTTGTATTTTCTAATTTCACAACAACAAAAATAAATAAATAAATAAATAAATAAATAAATAAAGAAATAAATAAATAAGAAAAATAAATTAAATAAACAAGAATTCCATGGATTTAAATGTCTCGTCTGGTTAGTTTTTGATCGAGTAGATAATACAATACTTTAAAATAAAATGACATGCCACCACCGCCGACACCGGAAAAGTAACACCTAAGTCTCGCCTTATGGCATTGCCAGGCTCAACAAAAACAAAGAAAGAACGAAAAGAAAAAAAAAAAGAAAAAAAGAAACCACACCAAAGCACACAAATGTTGATACTTCCTTTATAACCAACAGGACTTGAATTTTATTAAGACCAATCCACAAGGTTGATTTGTAGTTGGACCTTTAAGAAGCTGCTGCAATTTCTAGATTTTTAAAAGTTTTGATAGAAATTCAGACTGATTTTGGACATTGATAATGTATCTGTTCAGTTAAGTGTTCTTATATATGACCTGGCTAGGGTTTGAACCAAAAACCTCCCATTCAAAAGGTGAGTGCTCTCAAACCATAATGTGTTTGAATTGGGCTGATGTATAAAATGTCATTATATATGCAATGCATTCTACTCCATTGGCGTTGTTTCTGTTGGGTAGATAGATTCTTATTACTTTTTACACTATGGTCATAGAAGTGTCTGAAATGTGTGTAAACAACAGAGTAGAGTGGAGTGGAGTTATGGTGTTTTATGCCACAGGCAAGATTCTTTCACTTATTTCGAGGCGGTCAGTTCTGGAATGGTGGAGGAAACTGGAGTGCCCAGAGAAACCCACCGACCTTCAGCAAGCAAAATGACATGACATGCTAGGATCTGTCCCAAGTGGGATTTGAACCCAGGCAGTGAGAAACATCTTTATCCTTAAGTGCATGCTTTAGATGACTCAGCCATCTTTAACAACAGAAAATTCCGATCAAGTATAATTGACTATGTAAATTGCTTCAAAAGAAGCTTAAATAACTAGATTTACTTGTAATCCGCTAACCAATTATACATACAACAATTTACAAAGCATATATGTGGAATAATTTGATAATTGAGTGATTCGACATTAGGCTAATTCAACTTAATTGGTAGATTTTCATCACCGAAGGTTTAAAGCACTCCGTAAAAACCATAAGATTGAAAGTAGCTTCATACATGTTACAGATAGATCATGGTTTTCTTAATTTTGCATCTCACAAGTGGTCCGAAAGAATGATGGACAGCGTACAGGGCAAATATAGCAGACACTCAACAGTTAGTGGAGGTGTACAATAATTTAAAAAGCGGTTATGTAGACAAAAAGGACCCTATTGTCGACGCAGATGTCAAACATGTGAGAGTAAAAAAAAAAAACTTTTATAAAACATGTTTAAAAAATCAGTGACTCTTACAGGCCATGTATAAATTTTATTTTTACAAACTCTAATATGAGAAAAGTAATCAGTTTGTTTTCTCAAATCTTAAGGTTTTTCTCAAGGAGCTACAGTTTCCATCAGCATCCATTCCTGATCGGCTCTACAAAGGTGAAAGAGTCTTTACTATGGTTTAAAACACCAAATCTCTGTTCTACCATCTTAGAACTGACTACATGGATGTTTGCTAAAGAATCACTACAGTAAAACATATAATAAACTGACCAAAAAATATTCTATTTGTGTAATTGATAACAAGTTTATGTGACCAACAATTATCCACTTACCCAAAAATATGCCAGCAAGTTCACATTAAAAGTTCTCTCAATCATGTGATCAGGACAATTGACCAATCGTTTCCCTGTAACAACACCAGCATTGTTAATCAAGTACGTTACTTCTCCTACTTCTTCTTTTACTTGTTTTCCAACATGATAAATCTCTTCTCTACTTCTACAAACACAAAAAGAGTAACTTTGAGTAAGTATGTAATTCAATGTGTTTGGATAGGAGTGAAGTGGAACGGACTTAACACTGGAATAGACTCGGGACTGGAGTTGAGTGAAGTGAAGTGGACTTAAGAGTGGAGTGGACTAATGACTGAACTGGAGTAGACTCAGGAATGGAGTTGACTAATGACTGGACTGGAATGGACACAGGAGTGGAGTGGACTAATGACTGGACTGGAATGGACACAGGAGTGGAGTGGACTCAGGACTGGAATAAAATGGACTTAGGAGTGGAGTGGAGTGGAATAGACTTAGGAGTGGAGTGGACTCAGGACGAGTGGAATTGTCTTATGACTGTACTGGAGTGGACTAGACTCAGGACTGGACTAGAATAGAGTGGACTTAGGTCTTGAGTAGAGTGGACTCACTGGACTGGAGTGGAGTGGACTCAGGACTGGACTGGAATGAACTGTAAGGAGTAGAATAGACTTGAGACTGAAGTGGAGTTGACTCAAGACTGGAGTGGAGTGGAATCAGGACTGGAGAAAAATAGAGTAGAATGGAATGGAGTGGAATGAAAAAGATTGGAGTGGAATGGTGTTGAATTATGTTGAGTGGAGTAATGAAGTGTATAGAAGAGTTGAGTAATAATGTTGAACTCTGTAGACAAAGTCCCCCCCCCTTTTTTTCAACATGTTCAAGGTGGACAATTCTTGTGGATGTTTGACAAAAGAACCTTGAGAAAATCACGATCTTCAACAATTGAACTGACAAATTTTCTCATACTAAAATCTACACAAGATTCAAACCTAGCAACCTAAGATGACAATTTACATGACAAATAATTACAAGAATTAACAATTGATTATATGCTACACTCCTAATGTGACATATCACAGTTCAATTATCAGTAAATAGTATCAAACTCTTCTCTCACGGATCCTAGTGTGAATCAAAGTACTGAAAGTGTGAAAAACGTTGTCAGTTTGCTTGCTAAATTTTGTGGTTTTCTCTGAGTTCTCTGGTTTTTTACATTCAAGAGTGCCACAATGCCTAGATTAAAATCCCATTAGGCAGATCCTTCTATAAAAAATATCTGTTCACCTGCCAAAGATGTCATTGATTATCTTTGGGTATTCTACTTTCTTCCACCATCTTGCTTGCCTTGATATAAGTAAAGTAAAATGTTAACTCATTGACTCCACACTAATTAATTTATAAATGAAGAAATTGTTTTACATTATTTTCATTGATGGGTGGACAGAATTTGAAGATACTGTTGGTACAAGATATTTTACAGCTTCAGATAACACCTCATTTCATTAAACTGTTAAAAAAAATACATTTGGTCAATGGACAATTTGTCAGGAAAATGTGTTAACTGGTAATACATGTACAACATTTTTCTTTCTATACATGTATATCACATTTGAACTAAATCAGTCCACAATTTAAATATTGTGTAACACCTTTTTCTATATAGAGTAATGTCAGCCATCTTAGATTTTGAATGAACATGCCGTATACTACATGTGTTTTAATCAGCATCAACCATTAATGAGATGTTGAAGTAAACAACCAAATTTGGTTCTATTCTGTCCAATGGTCTCAGAGACAGATTTTGATTTTAAAAAAAAACTTATTTGTACCAATCAATGAAAATCTGATCCAAGAAAAATTTGTTTAAAAAACAAATTAAATATGTTAAATGGCTATGCACCTGCTTTTTATAAAGCAAAATTAAATCAAAATGGTAAATAAATTAATCTGAAATGGCTATATAAGTAATTTGCAACTTTTCTCTTCAGGAGAAATAATTGAAAGTTTAGTCTGACCAGACAACTACATTTTATTAGTTCGAGATCACATTTATTCAATCATCTAGATATTAAAATAACTGATACCAAAATGATTGATTCTCCGACCAAATCAATATCATTTATAGACAGGTTATACCAGTATCTGCTGATTGATCCATCTAGCTAATTACTACTTACTAATTACAGAATCAAATATACTTATCTATCAATCATTGACACATTGCAGTACATTGACGACAAGATTGTAATAGCACGTTAAAATGTCATCAGAAAATCGGTGATTAAATTGTAACATGATGATTATATAAATACTGAAAGAGTAGAAGCCATCTGGCAATAGCTTGATATGTCATAAATTAAGGCCAAGTTAATGTAATTTTATGACTGACTGTTAATTACAGTCAAACCTTGGTTATTTGAACTTCTATTATTAGAATACCTTAGGTTATTTGAAGTTCTGCGTAGGTTCTTCTGGATGGCTTTACTTACTTCTCCGTAGGTTCTTCTGGATGGCTTTACTTACTATGTCGTATGTATTACCATGTGTATTTAATTTCATATCAGATGGTATTAAATTTCTATTTTTATTGAAATAAAATTTATATGTCTGTTTTTATGAAATTGATTGTGATAGGTCATGACATTATTCAATATAAACTGACACCGATAAAACACTTCCAATGTGCATTATGATACTGTTGTGTTTTAAGATAATGTACGGTGGATTGAAGTTCAAAGTTCTACTTATTCAATTATTCGAACCACCCGATTATTTGAACCTGAAAAGAAGACCCTTCAACTTCAAATAATCAAAGTTTGACTGTTTACTTCAGCCAATCTGAGGTTCAATAGATTATACAAAAGGTCCTAGTTAGTCGTATTTACAATCTTTGATTTTGAATGTAAAATAGGAAAGTGTTTTTTCCCTCATATTTTGATATTATTGAATGAACAAAGTTTTAACATAACCAACAAATGTGTTCAAATATCTACTGTGGAGTGACATCATCTGCAGAAGTTTCTTATTACTGTGACATCATTTGACACAGTTTTTTATTACTGTGACATCATTTGACACAGTTTTTTATTATTGTGACATCATTTGACACAGTTTTTTATTACTGTGACATCATTTGACACAATTCGTTATTACTGTGACATCATTTGACACAGATCATTGTTACTGTGACATCATTTGACACAGTTTTTTATTACTGTGACATTATTTGACACATTTTCTTGTTACTGTGACATCATTTGACACAGATCATTATTACTGTGACATCATTTGACACTTGTCTTATTTCTGTGACATCATTTGACACATTGTCTTATTACTGTGACATCATTTGATACAGTTTTTTTTATTACTGTCACATCATTTGACAGTTTTATTTACTGTGACATTGAAACAGATTTTTTATTACTGTGACATCATTTGACAGTTTCATTTAGTGTGACATCATTTGACACAGTTTTTTATTACTGTGATATCATTTTGCACAGTTTTGTATTACTGTGACATAATTCGACACAGTTTTTTGTAACTGTGATATCGTTTGACACAGTTTTTTATTACTGTGACATCATTTTGCAGTTTTTATTATTGTGACATCATTTGACTCAGTTTTTATTACTGTGACATCATTTGACTCAGTTTTTCATTACTGTGACATCATTTGACTCAGTTTTTCATTACTGTGACATCATTTGACACAGTTTTTTATTACTGTGACGTCATTTGACTCAGTTTTTTATTACTGTGACATCATTTGACACAGTTTTTTATTACTGTGACGTCATTTGACTCAGTTTTTTATTACTGTGACATCATTTGACACAGTTTTTTATTACTGTGACGTCATTTGACTCAGTTTTTTATTACTGTGACGTCATTTGACACAGTTTTGTATTTCTGTGACATCATTTGACACAGTTTTTTATTACTGTGACGTCATTTGACTCAGTTTTTCATTACTGTGACATCATTTGACACAGTTTTTTATTACTGTGATATCATTTGAGTTGCTGATTTGATTTTTTGTTGTTCCTGGAAGCCAAAATAAGTCAATTTGCTTCATAATTCAACAAATCAGAACCTCTATATAAGAACCTGAACTCTCTACATTTGTTTGGTCTTATCAGTTCGGTTTATATACAGGTGTGGTGGGGCTGAGCTAGTCATGCTGTTGTATTGTATAAAGAATATATAATAGTGATGTTTTAGCCTGGTGGCAGAGTGCTCGCTTATCACCCAGAGGGACTGGGATCAATCCTCAGCCTGGAGTACACTCAGTAAGGATGTGTTCTCAGCCTGTACACTCAGTAAGGATGTGTTCTCAGCCTGTACACTCAGTAAGGATGTGTTCTCAGCCAGTACACTCAGTAAGGATGTGTTCTCAGCCAGTACACTCAGTAAGGATGTGTTCTTAGCCAGTACACTCAGTAAGGATGTGTTCTCAGCCAGTACACTCAATAAGGATGTGTTTTTCTACATGTTTTTTCTCTCTCCTGTTACACAAGTTTTACTATATTTAGATTTGATTCAAGCTTAAAGCTTTAATGTCAATATAAAATATAATTAAATAACTATATTTAGAACATAAGAGCATTGTAGGATATATTCCATTGCCAATTGCATGCTGGGAACTGCTTAATACTATTCATAGTACAGGTAATTCTTTTTACTGATTAAGTGTAATTAAATTACAATATTTAGAACATAAATACATGGTGGGAAATATTTCATTGCCAGATGCATGCTGGGAACTGCTTAATACTATTTATAGTACATGTAATTTCATATACTGATTAAATGTAATTAAATTGAAATGAAGTTAGATATTAAGGATCATTACCTGTCACACATATTGATTTTCTGTTCTTATTTCTATATGTGTGAATGAATGATGATATATACAAAGGAAAAATTAAGAAGCTTTCAGACTATCAGTTTCATTCTGACAGTTTATATAATGATGGTATATCATGAACAAAACAGAACAAAACATCATGCTAAGCCCTATATGACCACAACCCACATCATGTCCATGCCCTACATGACCACATCCCAAATCATGTCCATGCCCTACATGACCACAACCCACATCATGTCCATGCCCTACATGACCACAACCCACATCATGTCCATGGCGCCCTACAAGACCATATCCAAAATCATGTCCATGCCCTACATTACCACATCCCAAATCATGTCCATGCCTTACATGACCACAACCCACATCATGTCCATGCCCTACATGGCCACAACTCACATCATGTCCATGCCCTACATGACCATATCCCAAATCATGTCCATGCCCTACATTACCACATCCCAAATCATGTCCATGCCTTACATGGCCAAAACCCACATCATGTCCATGCCCTACATGACCATATCCCACATCATGTCCATGCCCTACATGACCATATCCAACATCATGTCCATGCCCTACATTACCACATCCCAAATCATGTCTATGCCCTACATGACCACAACCCACATTATGTCCATGGCCCCCTACATGGCCACAACCCACATCATGTCCATGCCCTACATGACCATATCCCATATCATGTCCATGCCCTACATTACCAAATCCCAAATCATGTCCATGCCCTACATGGCCACAACCCACATCATGTCCATGCCCTTGGCTTTCACAATAAAATACATAAATTTTCCTCTTTTTTTTTTTACTAAATACTGATGTGCAATAAATTATTAAGTAATTCCGATTATTAATCGATTAATTAACCGATTATGCATCTATGATTATAGATTATTAATATTTGTCCAATTAGACATGACTAATTGTGAGTGAAGTAATCTTCTGCAGCAAATTCTGCCTTGAATCCAAATTGGGAAATTTGTTATCAGTACACATTTTGAAACTCAGTGGTGCTTGTCTTTTTGGGGGAAATTTTTATTTATTTATTTATTTATTTATTTATTTATCATTATTATTATTATTATTATTATTATTTTTGGAGGAGGAGTTTTTTTTGGTTTTATGAGTATTTTAGTCAAAATAATAACATTAATTAATGCATTTATTGCAGAAGATCAGTAATAAATTAAAGAAGAAATAAAAAAAGTAAAACAGATTATAGGAACTGGATTTAGATGGAAATGGAACAGATTATAGGAACTTGATTTAGATGAAAGTGGAACAGATTATAGGAACTGGATTTAGATGAAAGTGGAACAGATTATAGGAACTGGATTTAGATGAAAGAGAAACAGATTATATGAACTGGATTTAGATGAATGTGATACAGATTAAAGTGATTGGATTTATGTAAAAGTGAAACAGATTATAGTAACTGGATTTAGTTAAAAGTGAAACAGATTATAGTAACTGGATTGAGTTAAAAGTGAAACAAATTATAGAAACTGGATTTATGTGAAAGTGAAACAAATTATAGTAACTGGATTTAGTTAAAAGTGAAACAGATTATAGTAATTGGATTGAGTTAAAAGTGAAACAATTTATAGAAACTGGATTTATGTGAAAGTGAAACAGATTATAGTAACTGGATTTAGTTAAAAGTGAAACAGATTATAGTAACTGGATTTATGTGAAAGTGAAACAAATTATAGTGACTGGATTTAGTTAAAAGTGAAACAGATTAGAGTAACTGGATTGAGTTAAAAGTAAAACAAATTATAGAAACTGGATTTATGTGAAAGTGAAACAGATTATAGTAACTGGATTTAGTTAAAAGTGAAACAGATTATAGCAACTGGATTTATGTGAAAGTGAAACAGATTATAGCAACTGGATTTATGTGAAAGTGAAACAGATTATAGGAACTGGATTTATGTGAAAGTGAAACAGATTATAGCAACTGGATTTATGTGAAAGTGAAACAGATTATAGCAACTGGATTTATGTGAAAGTGAAACAGATTATAGCAACTGGATTTATGTGAAAGTGAAACAGATTATAGCAACTGGATTTATGTGAAAGTGAAACAGATTAGAGTAACTGGATTGAGTTAAAAGTAAAACAAATTATAGTAACTGGATTTAGTTAAAAGTGAAACAGATTATAGTTATTGTAACTGGATTTATTTAAAAGTGAAACAGATTATAGTAACTGGATTTATGTGAAAGTGAAACCAATTATAGTTACTGGATTTAGGTAAAAGTGAAACAGATTATAGTAACTGGATTGAGTTCAAAGTAAAACAAATTATAGTAACTAGGTTATGTGAAAGTGAAACAGATTACAGTAACTGGATTTGGTTAAAAGTGAAACAAATATATATATATAATAGTAACTAGATTTAATCAAATGTGAAACAGATTATAGTAACTGGATTTTGTTAAAAGTGAAACAGATTATAGTAACTGGATTTAGTTAAAAGTGAAACAGCTTATAGTAACTGGAATTATGTAAAAGTGAAACAGATTATAGTAACTGGATTTATGTAAAAGTGAAACAGATTATAGGAACTGGATTTAGATAAAAGTGAAACAGATTATACTAAATGGATTTAGTTAAAAGTGCAGATTATAGAAATTGGATTTATTTAAAACTAACTAAAACCATACAGAAATTGACAAAGGCTGGTATAAAAACTAAATTATTGTTTGGCAAAATCATTGGCATATGACAGCTTCTAGACTGAACATAAAAGAAATAAGAAAAAATACTAATCAATTTTTATTTTTAATTTTAACATTGTTAATGTTTGAGCCAACAAAGTAACTGAGGGGTATTATCTGGTTACAGAGGGAATTATTTAAGCAACTTAATAACTAAACCATATTCATTATTACTAAACTCCTGTTTTTCAAGATTGTTAAGCCACATTGTATGTAATTTTACGATTTATTTTAACTGATATTGTTTTACTTGGAGGTGACCTAATGTACAATGCCAGTCTCCGCTCAAAATCTTATTTTAAAAAAGTCTGCACACTCCATAAAATTTTCAATTTTACCTCAAACTGAAAATTTTCTTTGTCCAACAACTCCATCTTTTTATCCTTCTAAGGCATCACCTGTTAAATTAACCATTAACTATTGTGAGAGGTCAGTAAAATTTGCATAATTACTTCCTCAATGTTATACCGTATAACTAGTAATTTTCACGGTATGAAATTTTTGCGATTTTTTAGTAAAAGGCCCTACCAAAATTTTTCGCGATTTTATTTTTCGCGGTTGAAGGTGTTTGAGAAAAAATTATAACTATCTAACCGTTTCCACTCTCCCAGGTCATTCAGATCAAGAAATGTAATTTCAACTTCTGGTTGATATAAAAGTGAAATCGAAAAACGTAAATCTAGACCTTTAATTCCATCTACTTTTGAACAATTTCATTAGATTATAAATACACATAATACATAAAATTTACCCCTTAAATGTCAAAAAGTTTATTGAACTATGAAATATTTATTCATGCATTTATTTTTATACTAACTCAATACCCTCATAGTGGAAAGAATTAAAAGTGTTCACTATCTTTAATTCACCATATTATACGTAACCAGAGGTGCTCCGATACAGGTAAAGAAGTTACGTATTAAAACAAGTAACGGCCAGTGATCAAGTAACTATAGTGACTCGGTAGACCTGAAATACATGGCTCCAAACGGCTTTTTGTATAATACTGATGTTGCCGTCCGAAACGGCAACATCAGTATTATAAAAAAGCCGTTCGGAGCCATGTATTTCAGGTCTAAGTGACTCGGGTATATTTCACGATTCTAATTTTCGCGGTGAAGATGTGACCGTGAATATACGCGAAAACTGAATAACCGCGTAAATTACCAGTTATACGGTATAGTTTCATTTTAATTTTTACAATCAAAGCAAAATGGCTTAACATTTTGTAGATAGAGTATTGCTTCAGTTATATGTTTTTTCATTTCTGGAGTGTCTATTGTGTGTTTTCAAATGCATATCATTCCTGTAGCATTTTCTGTCTTCATGGGGGTGGCTTCAATTATGACTTGTCAAGAAAATGAAATAAAAATTTAGTTTTTAAAAAATTTCTTTACCAAGTTTAAACAACTTATTATTTTTTAACATAAGTGAATTTTCAAGAAATCAAAAGAAATTTGAAAAAATATATAAAAATTAATTCTTATTTTACTCTTTAAAATGTTTTGAAAATGTCCCTCAGGTAATGCCAGTAAACATGGCTTGGAATGGTCACATGCTCACAGTTCATTAGTGTTCAGCTCTATTTTCTTTTGTTATTATATTTTGGTCATTTGTGATATCATCTGCATTACCAGTTATGAATCAAACCTTATAAGGATAAAAAGTGGAGTTGTTGGACATAGAAAACTTTCAGTTTGAAGTGAAATTGAAATGTTTTATAGAGTGTACAGACATTTTAAAATAAGATTTTGTGGATATAGTGACATTGTACATTAGGTCACCTCCAAATAAAACATTGTCACTAGAATAAATTGTAAAATTATGTTCAATGTGGCTACAATCCTTGAAGAACAGGGTTTTATTAATTATGAACATGGTTTAGTGAGAAAAAAATCAAATAAAACAGTGAACATGGTTTAGTGAGAAAAAAATCAAATAAAACAGTGAACATGATTTAGTGAGAAAAGAATCATTCTGTAATTAGGAAACTTGTCATTCTTATCTGGACCAAATATCTGCCTTGTATAAAAGAATATACATACATATAACATTTATTGAGATGTCACCAGTTTAGGTGAAGTGACAGACATTTTTACCTCTGCAGTTTGCACTTACGACAATGTGCAGGGAGAGTTCTTTAGTGTATCATGCCTGCCATGAAACTGGGCTTTGTGTATCATGCCTGCCATGAAACTGGGCTTTGGTTTTTCAGGTCTCTTACAAAAGGACCTTGTTATTTTCTCTTTTAAATGCTGAGTGCTTCACAAAAGAAAAGTCATTACAAATTTTCAAGTCTAAGTCAGACATGGGTAGGGTTCCAAACCCAGACCTTCCACATACAAATCGAGCACACTACCAACTGAGCTACCACAGTGGTTCATAAATGTAAGACAATTTGAATTTATTTCTTTTAAATAAAGCAAAAAAATGCCTTGATGCTGTAAAGAATGACTGTAAAAACTATACCATAATTAAAAAGACGAATGATCTAGCCAAGCTAGTAGGCAACTTGGCTAGGTTTGACTCTACTTATTCAATACATTTATATCCTTTTTTTAATGATATAACATATCTGAATGACCTTGGCATATATAATAAATACACTTTAATATCAATCTTATTAAGGCCATACTTTAAAAAATTGTGTTTTACATCCACTAATGTGCTGTTAATAGATACATGTGTTTGTTTATGTTATAATTTTTTTATTCTTCAGTTTTATAAGAAGTGCATTAGCATGTTGAATTTATCCAAAATAAAAACACACATACACACCACACATACACATAATCAAATCCACCACACACACACAAAACCACCACACACACACACATACACACACACACACACACACACACACACACCATTACCACCACCACCAAGAGATGCACATACACACACAACCACCACCCAGATGCACACACATACAGCACATCACCACCACCACCCACATACACACAAAGAAATTCTTTTATGCCTGCATTTAATATAAAAATTTCAATAATTATATCTTTTAGAGAATTTAAGAGATATCAAAGATGTTATAGGCCTGATTTAATACATGTACAGAAATACAGGCCTTAGGGTGAATAACTGGCCCAATTTTAATTAATTTATTTATTTATTTTAGAAAATGACAAAATCTAAATTAAAAAATTTTTAATATTGTAAAAAGCTTTTGTTTTTTGTTTTTTTTTCAGAACAGTCATGACAATTTTTTTCTTTGTAAGTAGCTTTAAAATTAACGTGAGGAAACATTTTTTAAGTGTGGCCTTATCCATGTATATACATCTGGTCCAGTTAAATTGATTATGTCAGCTGGTGGACATTTAAACATTTAGTTGGTATGTAAGGTGTGGATAAATCATATAAACTGTTTATACTTGACCAGTCCAGTAAAAGATAAAATAAACAATTTACTCTGACCACTGGCTAGTTATATTAAGTACAGGGAAAACCTATGTTACCTAGATCTAAACACCCAAAAACTGCAGAAAAATATTAATGTTGAACCCAACAGTCTGACACCGCAGAAAAAGGCTAATGTTGGTCCAAACAGCCTGACACTGCAGAAAAAGACTAATGTTGGTCCCTGTTACAGCCTGACAATGTCGAAAATGATTTATGTTGATCCAAACAGTCTGACACTGCAGAAAAAGGCTAATGTTGGTCCAAACAGCCTGACAATGTCGAAAATGACTTATGTTGGTCCAAACAGCCTGACACTGCAGAAAAAGACTAATGTTGGTCCCAACAGCCTGACAATGTCGAAAATGACTTATGTTGATCCCAACAGCCTGACACTGCAGAAAAAGACTTAATGTTGGTCCAACAGCCTGACACTGCAGAAAAAGGCTAATGTTGGTCCAAACAGCCTGACACTGCAGAAAAAGACTAATGTTGGTCTGAACAGCCTGAAACTGCAGAAAAAGACTTAATGTTGGTCCCAACAGCCAGACATTGCAGAAAAAGACTTATGTTGGACCCAACAGTCTGACACTACATAAAAAGACTTATGTTGGACCCAACAGCCTGACACCTGCAGAAAAAGAATATTAGTTCCAGATACTAATAATGTGATGTGTATACAAAAGCATTTAGCATCAGCTAATTGCAATCAACAACAGGTATTTCTAGTAGTGATGCCCAATCGGACACAAATTAATAATCGGAGAGGCATAACCGATCAATTAATGGATTAATAATCAGAATTACTTAGTAAATGTTAGTAACATCAGTATTCAGTAACAAATAAAGCTGAATATAAATACTTTTATTGTGAAAGCAAAGTGTTTTTGCTTAGTGATTAATAGTAAATGGCCAGATAGCTCCTTGCCCTGACAGACTGACAGTGGCCAAAGCATCTCACTGGGGTAAAAATTGTCTGGATACGGATAAACTATCTTATCAGTCCGTCCACCATTTTTGTTTTTAGTAGCAAGAACTGGAAAGGAAATGGAGTTGACTGCAATCTGGAAACTATTAACCCATGTCAGCAATGATCGATTATTTATATTGTGATTGATTATTAGGATTGCTGACATGACAACAATGACAATCGATCATCGGTGATAATCGTGACATTACTAATTTCTAGCATACCATGTGACCATTAATACATCTTAATGTTTGTATGAAATATTTTGAGATCAGTTAACATCACAAGTTCCTGTACAAACAATAGCCATATTCCACTGGTTGCAAGTTTCTGTCAAACAAGATGTTCTTCCATTAACAGATATTTTCCCACCTTTATTTGTGACTAATCAGATCACAGAATGTAGTATTATTATTTGTCATGTAACAGGTAAGGTGCTTAACCAGGTTTGACACTTATGAAAAAGACAGTTGTTCAGGAAGGACACATTGAGAACAATTTACCAGTCAAATAACAAGCACAAAATTGTTGTCTGTTATCTGACCAGGGGTTCAAAATAACCAGATTCCGAAGTCTAGGTCCTTTTGATTTTACACTGGGACCCTTGGAATTTTTATTGTAAAAAGTCTGATGTTTTTGTCGTTTTTCTGTCTGGACAATTTTGAGAAAACACTTCCTCTGTGTATTAAAACATTTTCAGAATACACTTTCTTTGTGTATTAAAACAGTCTCAAAATCACTTACTAATTTTATTTAATTTGTAAAAGTTGTCGTTGTCCGATCATTTCCGAAAATGATAATATATTGCGCAGTCGCTTTGACAACAGTATTGCTTGAGTGTTTGTAAGTTTATATGATATATCTGTTTAATCAAGAATATAAACAAATTTGATCAACATTAGTTTTTTCGATTTTGGTTTACATGGACCTTCCAGTGCTGTTATGAGACATCCCAATCTTAATTTGGGACCTACCAAAAATAAAGACAAGAAGTCCTAGACCAATCGTTGTGTAAAATAATTTTGAACCCCTGCTGATTGGTCAAAAAAGGCGGCGGAAAATTAACATTTTAAGGAATAGCCTCTTCCTAAATGGAAAATTAAACCAGTTGATAATGGTTACAACCCCAATGACAGGTTACAGTAGTTCAGTTTATTTACTCAATGTCCAGATAGAATCAGTAATCAAAATTTTATTTGAATTTTCTTTACTATGGATTTTTTTTTGGAATATTCTACAATTTTTAAAAAATAATCCAATAATAAATGTAAAAATCAGAACTTTAAATCTGGTTTTAGTTTTTATTACAATTTTACTTTTTTGAAATAGTTTATTTAAATTTTCATTTCAGGAAAAATTTTGCATGATTTTGCCATTGTTGTTGATTAATTAGTTGGTTTGTCAGTAAACAGGTTTTTTACATTACGCTAGCAATCCTTCCAATCATTCATGAAAATAATTTTTTTTATTAAACTCTGGGATAAATTTTAACACACACGATTTTTTTTTTGTAATGCACAAGATTTGGTGATTTTTTTTTTTCCACACCATTTTTTTCCTTTGTGCTAGTGTGTAATTATGATGGTCATAAAGTCATCAGTGACAGAGTAGTCCAAAGTGTGCTTATGGATCACAATGCCTTTAATTGTCAAGGTTCCAATCCGGCATGGGTAGATCCTAGTGGGAGAAAGTTTGTCAGTTTGCTTATTGAAGTTTGAGGATTTTAAATGGGTACTCCAGTTTCCTCCACCATTCTAGAACTAACTGTCTTCATATAAGTGAAAGAATCTTGACTTGAACATAAAGCACCATTACTCTACTCCTGAAATTACCAGCACACATGCTACAAATTCCAACTGACAACTCAGTTCATTTAATTAATATTGAGTCAACAAGCAGAGACCTAAAAAAGCAACAACCTTTGTTTTTCTTTGCAGTAAAACAGAGTTAATCCCACAATAATGAGACACTTCAGTATTCAATGGGGTTTTTTTTTTTTTTTTACCATTTTTGGCCAGGCCTGTGCAACTGGGAATTTTCGTATCATTTTGAGACAAATTGGGAAATTTTTATGTTGCAAACCCCGAAAAAAAAAAAAAATTAACAATGATGTGTGTGAAAAAATAAATTATACCGAAATACAAGTCACATTTAAAATCATAATGTATTTATTTTCTCTATCATGACAATAAATTTGATTAATTTACAGCAAGATTTTTTTGGCATCATATTTTTGAATCTGTAAATGATATTTTCGACTTTGTTTGAGATCGCAAGGGGGTAATTTAATTTGTAATTGTTTTTAGTCACCGATCCAGATACCGAAAAATAAAATTTTCAATGTGATTGGGAATTTATGGTCCAAAATTGGGAAATTTCTAGTCTTTTTGCGATTGGGAATGGGACCAGGGCCCCAATTTAAGCCAAAAAAAAAATCACTGGTATTAAAGGCTAACATCTACATCACTTGGCCACCACAGCTCCTAAAAATTTTATCAGAGGAATTTCACTTTAGCCACACAAAATCACTGCCTACACATTTATTTTTAAACACCCTATATATAATTTTTGTACTGGTCATCGTAATTTTAATTCGTCATATTTGGCAATAGGTACATTTTAAACACCCTTTATACTATATAAATTTTTGTACTGGTCATCCTTATTCCACTTGGTCAGATCTGTTATAGGTACATTTTAAACACCCTGTATATTTTTTTGTACTGGTCATCCTAATTCCACTTGGTCAGATCTGTTATAGGTACATTTTAAACATCCTGTATATATTTTTGTACTGGTCATCCTAATTCCACTTGGTCAGATCTGTTATAGGTACATTTTAAACACCCTGTATATATTTTTGTACTGGTCATCCTAATTCCACTTGGTCAGATCTGTTATAGGTACATTTTAAACACCCTGTATACTGTATATTTTTTTGTACTGGTCATCCTAATTCCACTTGGTCAGATCTGTTATAGGTACATTTTAAACACCCTGTATATATTTTTGTACTGGTCATCCTAATTCCACTTGGTCAGATCTGTTATAGGTACATTTTAAACACCCTGTATATATTTTTGTACTGGTCATCCTAATTCCACTTGGTCAGATCTGTTATAGGTACATTTTAAACACCCTGTATACTGTATATATTTTTGTACTGATCATCTTTATTCCACTTGGTCAGATCTGTTATAGGTACATTTTAAACACCCTGTATACTGTTTATATTTTTGTTCTGGTCATCCTTATTCCACTTGGTCAGATTTGTTATAGGTACATTTTAAACACCCTGTATATATTTTTGTACTGGTCATCCTAATTCCACTTGGTCAGATCTGTTATAGGTACATTTTAAACACCCTGTATACTGTATATATTTTTGTACTGATCATCTTTATTCCACTTGGTCAGATCTGTTATAGGTACATTTTAAACACCCTGTATACTGTTTATATTTTTGTTCTGGTCATCCTTATTCCACTTTGTCAGATTTGTTATTGGTACATGTTTGTTTATATAAACTGTAACCATCTTCCCTATATATAATTTAAACTGTTTACGTTACAGAAATAAGGCTAGTGCACTAAGTACAAACTTTTCTTACTTATATGTACCTTTATGTTCATGAAAACTGCAGCTGTTGGTTTTAATGTTGTTTAACATCACATCAGCTATTTTTTAACTTTTACAATAACGGCACTTTCATTAACCTCCGAAGGATTAATCTACAAACAAATTTCTGTACATGTAGATGTTAGAGTGTGTTTTATTGTCTGCCTTAAACTAGTGTGTGCACTCAGTTTGACTTTAATGTGCTAGCTCATCAAGTCAATATACCACAGACAAGCATACCACTCCCCAGTGACATTATACTGACACCAGGTAAACCAGTCTATACTCTGCCGTCTTTAAATTCCAAGCATCAAGTATTAGGCAGCAGTACGAGTTGAGTTGAGTAAAGGTGTTTAACGTCCCAGTCAAGAATATTTCAATTATATTGAGACGTCACCAGCTGTAGGCGAATGTACAGAAATTTTGCCTGTGTGTTGCACTGATGGCATTCAACAGCAGGGTTCTTTATTGTGACATTGGACCTCATTTATTTTAAGTTCCCATCTGAAAGAACCGTGACTTTCATTTCACAATGCTGACTGCTTGGCGAAAGAACAGCCACTACCCACTTTCAAGTTTTGGGTTAGACCCAGTCGGTGTTCGAGCCCTCGACCTCCCACTTATGGAGCGAGCACTCTACCAACTGAGCTACCACAGTGGTAACCAGCAGTACATGAAGGCATATGGAAATTTGCCTTATATTTTTCTTGGACTCTTGAAGATAAACAGGTATATTTAAAAATTATGACAAAATTTCTCCATTTGTGTGAATTGTACAAATACTGATAAATATTTGTACTTCTGTATTCAAAAATACTAAACTACTAAAATTTCAGTTGGGAGGTGATGGGGGCATATGTCAATGAAGCCCAATTGAACTTTCATATTATTCTCTCTCTCCACCACCTGTAATAGATATAACTACAACACCTCACTTCACTACAAGTATTTATTATACACAAGAACCTATGACATTTATTTTCAAAATGAATCATAATCCATCTTACAATTTAATACATAAGTATTGTATTTAAAAAAAAGCCAGAAGAAAAAAGAACGTATTATTGTAATTTATATCAATTAAGTTGAATTAGTTTGCGCAAAAAAAAAAAATATATATATATATATATATATATATATATATATATATATATATATATATATATATATATATAATAAAACAAGATATAATACGGAAAAAATATACCAAATAAAGTAAAAATTACTCTAGAATTGTAAAGAGATCATTATTTTTATTCAACATCTTTAGCATGAGATATTTCAAACTGCTGAGATTTTTTTAATCAGTTCATCAGTGTTAAATTCAGAAATGTAGATGGGCAGGGTTATTCTTGCACAGACATTTAAAAAAGTGTCGAAATAATTAAAGTTCATTACCAATAATGGAAAATGTATTACAAGGGATAGCAAGCTAGATACGGATTGTAAATGTCATTTAGGTGTAATCTTTTAAAACCTGAACTTTCAAATCACAGATTTTTGAGGGGAAAAAATTATATTCAAGCGCTGTCATAATTTTGTAATTAAAAACAGCAAGAATTTCTTTTGTAGATCTACCCATTAAAGTCTATGTAAAAAAAAAATTTTTTTTTACAGAAATGTTTAAAATGGCTCTTTTATTCCATTTCAGTTGAAATAAAAATTTTAGTGGAGGATACAAAAAGAAGTCTTTCTTTAAAAACATAAGAATCTTTTCATAATTTTTTAAACAAAAAACAAAAATATTAAAATTAATTTAAAAAATCAATATTAATAATTAACCTGACTGAAATTAAATATTGGTATTAATATTATCATACCTCTTTTTTAAAAAATTATTATAAGAATTACTCTCTCTCTCTCTCTCTCTCTCTCTCTCTCTCCTATATAGACTTACCCAACATTGCATTTGTATGTGTAACATTTACTTCCATTCTGTCTGATAATTTCCGCAGTCTGAAAATTACTGGTTTCATCAATATCCCATAATACTAAAATTGCTCCAAGTTTTCCAAATTCCACCGCTAACTGTCTGCCCATTCCAGAGCCGCTGCCTGTAATTAATACTATTTCTCCATTTACCGACTTTCGTTTTGGGGGAATGAAAAATCTGTAAATACTCGTAATAGTTGCAACAAAAAATATTTTCAATGTCAAAATTATTTCTTGTAATAATCCAACAGGTTCTTGTTTTTCTTTTTCTGGTTGTGAATTCAAATTTCTGTCAGACTCCATGGTTTATTGTCGTTTGTATGATCGTGACTGAATTGTTCGCCGTCTGACTGTCATTTTGATGGCTTGCCTCGTGCCAGAGCGATTATTGTTTATTTTGTCACGGAAGTAATGTTATGACCTGTTACCTTTGATTTATGACCTTTGACCTGTTAAAGGTTCATTCACAATTAGCCTTATATACTAAGTCTTAAGAAATTGATGTTTTAAATACTTTAAAACTGAAGTGAATGTAGACGGATTGATGTTCATATACTTCTCGAAGAAATAATTGTATGAATTGATGAATATAACCACGACAAAAATGTGTAGCAATTTAAATGATATGTGTTATTTAGTCCGTGACCAAAGCGAGACAACTCTTTTATCTAAATACACAAGCTACGAACAGCGGCCAACATTACAATGGTGATTACGGAAGAGATAAACTTCTTAAAAAACCGATTTCCAAAATTTTAACGAATCGTGGAAATTTTTTTTAGGGCTGTCTTCGGCGTCTACCTTGCGACATGCGGAGCTAGGAGGTTGACCGGCTGTTTCCGAGCTTGCTAAATACATTCGACTCAACTCGTCAAAATGGGTAAGCAAATTTATGCACTATAAAGCACTCACACCGCCTGGGTTAGAATATCACTCGGGACAGATCCTAGTGTGGGAAAGTTTGTCAGTTCGCTTGCCGAAAGTCGGTGGTTTTCTCCGGGCACTCCGGTTTCCTCCACCATTCCAGAACTGACCGCCTCGGGAATAAGTGAAAGATTCTTGACTGGGGCGTAAAACACCCGATGATTACTCCACTCTCTATAAATCACTTGCTTCCGGTTTCAAAATTATTCCTTTACTAAGATTTTTCATTAATTTACATTTAGTAGATTTTGGCAATATCTGTTTGAGGTAAAAATAAATATTTTTGAGAAAACTAAGTATATAAATGTTACAAGTTTAAAGTGTATGAGGCGCCGTTTCTATATTTATTCAGTATTCTAACATATGCATAAATCGATTTTTGGATATCCATAAATGAATTATGCATATGCTAAAATAGTGAATAAATATAGAAACGGCGCCTCATAGAAGTGGTCTTCAAAATGACATTAATGATAAAAATATGAATTCCCGGAAATATCATAACAAAATTATTAAGATTTAAATTAAGATTTTCAAATTTGCAAGATATTAAGTTATGGAAGTTACGGAAAATCTTAGTTAAGAAATAACCACGAAACTACGGGTGCTTACAATATATAACGTTTGTTCAGCATGATAATTTTACACATGGCAATATTCAACATAGCGTCTGTTTTGTATCGTTATGCCATCGATAATTTAACCAGACCCTGTATTTTCTCCGAAACTTGATAATTTTTGTAATTTTAAACACAATTTTCGGTCCAAAGATCGCACATCCGCATCATTCCGGTTGTCAAAAAAATAGTTGTTTCATTTTTTTATGCTAAAATTTATACAATTTTTTCTACTATTTATTATTATGATTTTTATTTTTTAAATTAATTTTTTTTATTGTTTTATATCAATGGTTTATGGTGGCTTATTTCTGACATCGACATAATTTTAGTCGACATAAAATTACCTCGACATGTCGACCTAACATCTTGACAAGTCAAGATATTATCATGGAAAGTTGAGATACCAAAATAAAAGTTTAGATAAGTAACACGACATGCCGTGATACTTATGTTGACCTGTCGTGATAATTATCCCGATATCTTGAATTATTTTTAACGCGGCAAGTCGTGTTATTTATCTCAACTTTTTATTTTAATATCACAACTTTCAATGATATTATCACAACTTTCCATGATATTATCTCGACTTGTCAAGATATTAAGTCGACATGTTGAGATAATTTTATGTCGACTAAAATTATGTCGATGTCAGAAATAAGCCACCATAATGGTTAAGTTCTGTAATAACTTTTTATGGCACTAATCAGTGTTCATTCTAGAAATTATGTCGATGTTATGGTGGCTTATTTCTGACATCGACATAATTTTAGTCGACATGAAATTACCTCAACATGTCGACATAATATCTTGACAAGTCGAGATAATATCATGGAAAGTTGTGATACCAAAATAAAAAGTTAAGATAAATAACACGACTTGCCACGATACTTATGTTGACCAGTTGTGATAACTATTTGGATATCGCGACTTACTTTTATCGCGGCATGTCGTGTTATTTATGTCAACTTTTTAGTTTGGTATCTCAACTTTTCATTATATTATCTCGACTTGTCAAGATATTAAGTCTACATGTTGAGATGATTTTGTGTCGACTAAAATTATGTCGATGTCAGAAATAAGCCACCATACACCATACAATATAGATTATTTTTATATTATCTCGACTTGTCAAGATATTAAGTCTACATGTTGAGATGATTTTGTGTCGACTAAAATTATGTCGATGTCAGAAATAAGCCACCATACACCATACAAAAGACCAGATTTAAACTCAACAATTTTACTTCCGTCTTACCGTTTGTTGATACTGGTGCCCTGTTTCAAGTGAAGCAACCCCTTAAAGAGTTTAAGTAAGATCGATTGGCACTTATATAGAGCTATATGTAAATATAGATTATTTTTAGACCACAGAAGAATAAAGACGTCCCCAGTGTTTAAAATTATCTTCAATTTCTCAAATGTTAAACAAAAAAATAATAAATAACTATTAATTGGTAAATAAAAGGACTATCAATTGAAGATGAGGAAAAGCTCAATTAAAGAATGACTGAAAAATTAGTAAAATTCCCATAACTATCCAGTTGCAATATTATTAGTTTTCGGAATAAATTAATTCCTCATCAGTGACACCAAGAGCCATAAATGTTAGGAGATAAAAAGATAGCCAAACATTAAAAAAAAAAAATCAATAATACAAAGTTTCAATATCAAATGAATCAAAATCAAGATAAGAGAGATAATGAATACGTTGCATGAGGGAACTATCCTTAGTTTTAAATAAGTTAAAAAAATCAAGACGGCTGAAAATATCAGTAAATAGTTATTGTTGTGGCAAATACCAATATGAAGCCTTTTCTACTTTTTTCAGATTCTTTCAAAATGTATACTTGCTGCTTTTTATTCATGTGTTTTCATTATTATTATTATTGTTGTTTTTATTTACTTTATTTTGACACTGATATAAAAGAAACGCCGCCAATGCAGTTTGTCAGCATTTTTGGCTATGTTAACATTGCACCCGCAATTACTTGTCGTGTGTCCTCCACAAGAAAAGAGTGCCAATAAAGGGGGGTAATGAATACAAAACACTCGACAAAGTGAAAAGAATCGTAATTTTACCTCCAAGTCAATGAATAACTTTATCAAAACGGGGTCTTGCCGTTATCGATGTTAAGCTATTTCGGCAAATTCCAAAATTTAAAAAATTTCTTTAAGACAGGTTCCCCGATCGTCTAAAACAGTTTCCACGACCTACAAATGTTATCTGGTAATGACTTTATGACCTGCTCTTAACAACAGATAACTTTCTGTTTGCCCTGACTTTATAGTCCAGGGATTTTTTTAAAATTTAGAAAAATTAGGATTTCCATGGAAACGGCAAAAATTTATATTTTCATTATTTTATGTCAGATTTATTTATGTGACTTTTTTATTCTAGTAGAACATGTCTCGGATAGAGCGAACTACGCCATGTACGTATGGACACACGGATTTGACAGTACAGTGCCCGGATGTACCGAAGAGGAATTTTTAAAATGGAACACTGCCAATCGTAACTGTTTTACCCACACTTGGACCACACCCAGTAAACGCCAATGGCTTTGGAACACATGTAATATCCCCGGGAGGGAGATCTCAAAAATATTTATCTCCGACATGCATCATAAATTAAAAAATGCATACAACTCAAACTCTTGTAGTACTGACGATATACAATTAATTAAAACAATGTTAGTTGAGGGACACACTAAAGTCCCGGGGCTGAGGATTTATGCATTGTTTGCCGTTAGTGACGTGGGTGTGTCGGAAAAGGATCTTGTTAAATATGTTGTATGGTTTAACGACCATTGTGCAGGTTAGTTTAATGTTGCAGTACGGCTTTGAAATAACAAAATAATAATAATAAATAATAATAAATATTTGGAGAAAAGTAGCGTTTCCGGATGTAGGATCTACAAGTTCAAAGCAGTTTCGGTGAAAAAAACGCGCCAAAATTTGCTACTGAAAGAGACAGTCATACCATCCGTAGCACTCGACCAGTCGGTCTGATTTTTATTGTTGGTTTTAATGTGTTTCTTCAGCTGTTCAGTTTGTTCAGTTTGTACAGTTTCGTATACATTTTTTTAATTTTGAAAATCAAAATTTCAACTTTAAAGAATTTTTGTTGAATCACAGATACACGTATAAATAACAATAATTGTTTATATATGTTTTAGTTTCACAGACTGAACGTTTTGACGGAGTTGCTACAAACAATGAAGCGTTTTCCTCTATAAAAACCGGAAGTATTGATGCAAAACTGCAATACCTTGATAACTTACAAAAGATCAAGGACGAGACTATGAAGCAGATAAACCGCCATCTTAGTGCGCATTTTTCTGTGGGTTGGCACTGGGGTCGTCACCATGGAAACGAACATATCACATGGAGAGGAAAAGGAAATGACGTAGTGAGACATATGATTGATATATTTGACAGTATTGATGTACAGGTAACTGTTCTTAATTCTCAGTTTAGTTGAAAAATCTCCATTTGTTTCACGATTGAGGGATTTTTGAGTTGAACTGGCGCCATGAAAAGATATCAATATTTCTTGGTTATTACACAGTAATAGTTCGCAGAATTATTTTCCAGTGATCGATATAATGTCTTTTTGTCGTAGACTTTATAATTTGACCGATTCCGTGGCGTCATCTTGCTTCGTCTGTATGATGTGTAAATTAATCGCTATTTGAACGACTCGTATCGAATTGTCCTCTCCCGAGCTTTCCGAATGAGTTCGTTGGTCATCATTTCCATTTCACTGTATTATATTTTAATAAAAACTAGTTTGTATGTTTTGGACATAAGCTGCGTATATTTCGTAATGAGGTAATGTTAGCATACCACGTGACCAATACGTAACTCAGTGACGTTCTTGGGGAACAACACCGGAAAACGTTTTTAAAATTCAATGAATACGATTCCATATCCAGTGTAAATAATAGTTCCGACAAACATAAAGTACATCACATTGTGCGCTGTTGAACCCCACTGTTAAATCCCGCTGTTGAACCCCACTTATTTTCTTATTGTTTTACAGGTTGGGTATACAATATTTCCTCAGATTTCGGACAGGATGAATATATCAGGGTACGATTACGCCATTTCACAGGGCAAAGATATCTATGTTACTTTGTACACAAATAAGGTAAGATAGCTCCTATAGTGAAGGCTGTGTATTAATTAACGTCTAAACATCAGTGATATTTCATATGACATACGACAGAATTGATGAACTGACGGGATACGGGATCCGATTTGCCATTTTAAAATACATGTAGTACGAACCCGAAACATAGGGATAAGAATAAATCAATATTAAAAATTCTACATTGACTTGTTAGATGAATAATTCCAATCAAACTGAAGATTAAAAGAATCTATCACTATTTGTGGTGCCAGATAGGGAAATCTCAACCAGGGTTCTAATATATCTGGTCCAGAACGAGGCTTGTCGAGTTCTGGACCAGATATATTAGAACGAGGATTAAAGCTGCATTAAGTTTTCCAAAGAAAAAAAATTAAAACGGTGCTAATCTAATTAATGATGTTCCTAATGAACAAAATTACATTTGATTCAACGATAAAAACTCGATTAAACACAGAAATAACAATTATTTCCCTGCGAGATGTAGCATGTGGGATCTAATATTAGAACATGGTTACGTCATAAAAAAAAACCGTGTCATTTAAATACAACTTACAAAACGGTGAAATACGGTAAATTAAACACAGAAATTCGTTGAATTTGTCATTTGTGACTTAGAAAGGAATACATAACACCATTTCAAATAAATCTGGATATTAATGACGGACAATTAATGCAATTTGTCATGTTTCACCTTCGATTCATGGGTTTTTTCGTACATCCGTGCGCATGCTCCAAGCCCATAATAATCTTCGTTACACATTGACCAACCGGTTAGAGGATTCCGTTTATTTACAGCTAAAAAAAATGAAATTTAGAAAATGAATCTCATGGATCGTGGTTAGAGGATATCTATTTTTAAAAAATATATATTTTTAGAAAATCAAAAAAATCAGAAAATTGAAAAACTTAATGCAGTTTTAAGATTCCCCTTTCTGATTGATTCTATTTCATTCAACATATGATGGAAGTGGCGTGTGAATACACAAGACAGGAACAAGCGTGACGTCATATATTCATATTATCATTACGTCATATAAAATTATGTAATATAAAATAAACTTGTTGTAATTGATTTAGAAAAAAAGTTTTTAAAATTACATTTTAAATTTAAACTGTAGTATTACCTGTTCCATTTATTTGTTTGTGCGAAGGTATGCCAGATTCTTAGGGTTAAGCGGTTCTCAAAATATCGATACGCCTCTGATTTCATTGATAAATCTTCGCGGGAAAAAGAGCGTGTAAGATATCTTGTACAGAGGGGTGCAAGATATTTCATTCTTGCACCCCAGATAGAAATTTCCATATAAAGAGCGGTGCAAGATATTTCAATCTTGCACCCCCCCCCCCAGTACAAGATAGCTTACACGCTCTCATTCCCGCGAAGATTTATCAATGAAATCAGAGGCGTATCGGTTCTTTATCAAGAACCGCTTTAAACCCAAGAATCTGGCATACCTTAGCAAAATCAAATGAACGGAACAGGTAATACTACGGTTTAAATTTAAAATGTTATTTTGAAAAAAAATTCTAAATCAATAACAAGTTTATTTCCTATTACATTAATTTTTATATGACGTAATTTATTATAAGACGTTATGTTAATATGAATTATGACGTCACGCTTGTTTCTGTCTTTTGATTTCACACGCCACTTCCATCATATGTTGAATTTTTATTTTTAATAGAACTTGTATATTTTGTGGTGCAAGAAATAGAATCAATCACAACTTATGGTGTCAGATAGGGAAATCTCAACCCTCGTTTTAATATATCTGGTCCAGAACTCAGCTAGCGTCGTTCTGGACCAGATATATTACAACTCTGGTTGAGATTTCCCTATCTTTTAATCTTTCAACGCTCTTTATATGGAAATTTCTATCTGGGGTGCAAGAAAAGGATAATATATAACGCTGATAATGCTATTTATAAATATAATTGTAAACCTGTTCTAACAACTGGACGTATTTAATGTAAGATGTGCTTCAGCATTCCAATCCCCAACCCTTGTCATATTTAACAGGAAAAGAAAAAAAACAGCAGCCAAACTTGGACTCCCTGGGACCTTCCAAATTTTAGCTGCACGCTCAACCAACTGAGCCATCCGGTCAACCACCAAACCCGGTCCGCTAAACATGACTGTAATTATCTTGTGTTTTCAAATATTAGCTGCACGCTCAACCGACTGAGCCATCCGGCCAACCACCAAGCCCGGTCCGCTACACGTGTAAATTTCTTGTGTTTTCATGTTACTTTATATTTACCTAATATTGCATTCTATTTCTTTTGATAACTGTTTTACAATCTTTTGCTAGATCGGTTTTACTTTTATCAACGCCGTTATAGAGTTGAGTCTTTACGTCCAATCAAAATTATTTTACTTTCATTGAGGCACTTCCTGGGATATTAGAGGAAACCGGAGTACCTGGGGAAATCTACTGAATTTCGAGAAGTTGCCTGACAAACGTCTGATCAACCAGAGTGGTAATCAAATCCAGGCGGCAAAAAGCGCTTTAATATTAAATGGCTGTAGACCACTAGACCTTCGTTCGAGTTGAGTTGAGTGATGGTGTTTAACAGTAGGACGGCCAGCTTCCAACATGGCTGAATTTTCATAACTTTGGTCACGTGACTTTCGGTTTAAATTTAGGTACAAAATCGGAAACGATAGTCAGTCTCGAATTTTAAAGAAAACTGTTAGATGACATCGTTATAAATTTGAAACGAACAAATATTTTAAACAATAAATATTTTTTCCTTCAATTAATCTACAAAATAGCCAAATATCTCGATTAAGTTACGAGATAAACGCTTTTAAAGTCGAGGTTGCCTCACAGCTGTCGGACGAAACCGGGTGCTTCAGACACGTATTGTGAAAAAAAAAATAGGACATATGATGGGTTCTTGTTATTAAATTATGAAATAATTTTCATTTCTTAATGTGATCATATTAAATTTTTGTCCGAAATCGGTGTGGGATGCGATTCTGTCAAGTCAGAAAATAGCAGGTGTTGCTCAGAGTCCACGATAGATTTTTCGTTTGTGTATACTTACCTCCCTTGTTTACAGTTCTTCGTATGAATACGATTAAAAATTGACTTATTTCCTAAGATATAATTTTTGTTGCATACTTTAACTATAAAAAGAAAACTAAGATCCAAAAAGAAGTAAAAATTAATCGTTTTTCTTTTAGAAAATTCTAAATGCAACATTGTCTAAGGAATAGAGATGTTACACAGGTGCTCGGGAGTTATAAAGAATTCTATCATGCTATGGAAGCTTATTTGCAAGTTTCACTTCATTTAGAATTTGTTTTAATCAAAGTTTAATTTCTAAATTTGAAACTATGCTAAAATTTCAAATTTTATTATCAATGCATTTTTTTTTCCTTTTTTTTTTTTTTTTTTTTTTTTTTTTTTTTTTTTTTTTTTTTTTTTTTTTTGAGAAATGATAATTTTCTTAAAAATTCTTTTCAATGAAACAAAGGAAAAAATTATTCCTCAACCAAAATTAAAAATTTAGAACAAGTATTTCTTGCATGTGGTCAGTTACAAAGTTGCACTGGGGTTCAAATCTTCAACATGCAATAGCTGTGGGTTTAAACCTCGGTCAATTTATACCCAAGTCTTCAAAATTTGAAATACTGTCTCTTCACCTGAACTATTCATTTGGTGGACAGAATATCCACTGTTTCACTTAGTACCAGAACAATGTGACAGGGCAAGTGGTTTGCTTGTGTGTGGCATATGAACTCAGTGAGCTTGCATCTTAACAAAATAAATTGCCCTGACGGTGTGATATTAGTAATTACAAGGCAGACCATTATAAATACTGGCACATCTCCTGCATAAATTATACTTGATTAATGAACTTGCTCTCATTGCAAAAAGCTGAAAAATTGCTGATGCGACATTATAGGACATAACCATATACACTGTATATGGAAATAATTCTGTAGGCATGGGTAGTCAGATAATCATCATGAAAAAATATTATAATATAATAATAACATAAAAAATATAAAGAAAAAAATAAACAATAATTTTTTTTAATTAAAAAAAAGTTGATTACTTATTTGTGGTTATGTGGAGTGGAGTTACCTTGTTTTAAGCCCCAGTCAAAATTTCACTTATAGAGGGGGGTGGTTCTTAGAAAGTGGAGGAAACCAGAGTCTCTGCTGAAAACCACCAACCTTTGGCAGGCAAACTAACAGATCTTCTCACGCTGGGATCAGCCAAAGTGAATTTCGAACCTAGGTGGCGAGAGGTTCTGTGATATTAAAGTGAGCTTTATACTACAACCTATAAGGCTCCTTATTTGTATTTGCAAAAATGTGTAATGTGCAAAATAATGAAAATATCAACAGAATTAAAAATGGAATATATAGTTCCAATCTGTACAAATGATTAATATCCTGGAATCAACAGGGGTTTTTAGTGTGTGTGCCAATGTCCTTTTTTTCAATTTTAGAATTCTGAAGTTTGCTTTATTTGAAAGCAATATTGATATCAAATATATATATATTTTTTTTTGTTGTTGTTGAAAAATTTGAGTCGAAGTTGTCAGCTAAATCTGTCACTAAAAGATGTAAAGGGAAGAAGCACTGTAGATTCTGAGTATTGAATGTACAGCTACCAATACAAGAGAGAAATTGAATATTTTTAATCTGTAAAATAAATTTCACAAAACAGAATTAGATATTTTCTGATTTTACATGACAGTTAATCATATGATGACATATTTGTCTGTGTTGCTGCATATGTTCCGACAGCTTCCTTCAGTTATAATAACAAACTCAGTATGCCATAATTCTCAAATAGATTTAGAAGAAACCACAAAGTAAATTTTAGTTCAAAACATTACATTCTGTTGTTAAGATGTTCAACCTGTTTTTCAAAGGTTATAACTGTGGTATGTAGGCAAAGAAGTAAATTTGTTCCTTTTTCATCTTGCAGTTGGAAGGACAATAGAATTTCAGACAAAGCATAAATGTGGTCTTAAAATGTAGCATTCTTAGTAACCATACAGGTGAATGGCAAAGCTTTCTTGTATCTAAATCTGAAATTGTAAAGCTACATGTAGTGTTGGTGTTGAAAACAGATACTGTCTGATTTGTATAAATCTCTTATGTAGACTAGATAACACCACTGTATTGTACCTTAATAAATTACTACTTTTCTGAAACAAAAGATATCAATTTCATCAAATGTTAGTGAGTCTAGAATCAGCTCAGGTGTCAAACATGTATCATAACAAGTTTTGAAGTTATCATGGCATAGCATATGCTAAATCCAAGATTTGGATACTCAGGCACTGCAGATTGCAAATAAACCTGAAAGTTAAGTTTTAAAAAAAAAACTTAATATTTAGATGGCAAAGTGACATATTCACTGTCTCACAACTTGTAAATTTATAAACTTAAAACTCTTCGAGTTAGTTGATAATATTTTGTAAGTAAAAATTCTACTGTGAATTCATCTGTCTCTCCTTTAGTGTTAGTGCTGACCAATGGAACCTGAATACATGACACAACTGTATGCATACTAATTCAGTGGTCTAACTGTGGTTCTATGCTTTCTATGCTTACATATTGAGAACAAATCAGAAAATTTGATTTAAAAAACCACAACACAACAAACAATAACAAAAAGCAGATGTTGGTCATTAGAATCAGTTAATCTCTCTGCACCACTGCTATCACAAGTTGCATCAGGCAACTGGCTTAATCCCACTTTTAATCTAGCACCACACTCTCTACAAATACAATTAAAATCTTTCAAAGTAATAAAAGTGAAAAAAAATTATTCAATTTTTGAGACAGATGAACGTATGTTAGTATTACTTTAGAGATATCGTGATGACTACAACAGTACAAGGGCCAGGAGGGCGATCTGTGTTTTGATTCCTGCGGTTGGATTTTCGTGGCAATTTTTTCTGCATAAAACTTAAATCGAAACAAAACTAAGTAAAAATTAATTTCAAACTATAAAATTAAATATATAGAACAGTAATATATAAATAATATTCACGAATTCGAAAACATGAAATCTCGCTTTGTCTGAAATCTCGTTTAAGTCTCGTGGGGGGGGGGCAAAGCGAAGTTTACGATTGCAATTTTGTTTATCTAGTATAGTGCGATATCGTTAGTTTTTCGTCAGTTTTAATGAAATTTATAGTAATATCTTTTTTAAAAAATTGTTAAATATGACTGAAATTAATAATAAAAAATCATTTAAATGAAAAATTAATTTATATTTAAAAAAGACATGTCGGTCCGCAAGCGTTCAATATTAGTTAAAACTTTTTCAGTTGTATAAATGGCACTAGAGATGTGAAGGAAATTAAATTTATTAAATAATTTAAATGATTTTATAATAATATTGCTAGATAAGGAAATGTAGATCTAAAACAATTTGAATTTACCAAAATTAATTTTATTCCGCACACCAGTCGGTTTTTCAATTAATTATTTCAAATTAATCTCAAATTAATTTATTTAAATAACATAATATAATTTACAGTCGTTCTTCCCACACATTTTGTCAACATCTCAAAATATTTACAAACAGCATTTACTAGTTTATCGCTGTATGTATACCTGTCAATCAATTTAGCAAATTGCAAGGTAAGATCCTGATAATTACAGGTGATGGAATGTGCCTAATAAACAGGATGTCCACCGACTTAGATTATTGATAATCTTTTAATTAGTCGCATGTTAGATTATTATGTAAATACATTCAAAATAAAGAAAATATCAAAATTAAACTTTCTAATGAGAATTTTTTTCGACGAGTTGTTGCATAGATTTTGAAGATATCATTATTTCACCTATCAAAATGTTCTAATCAAAGCGATTTCTACTATGAGCACTTTTTATAATTATAATTATTATTTTGTGTGTGAAAGACCTTAGGTTTGTAGACTTGCATCTTAACCACGTGGCCACTGCAGCCTCTAAATTTTATATTCTGAAACAAACTATCTTAATTTGTGAGACACTGTTCTTATGGGTATCAGATGTAAAAAGACAGTCTTAAAAATAAAAAAAAATCTTAACAAACAGTCAAATTTTCTAGAAAGATGAATAAAGAATATATAAAACTTATAGCTACACTGTATACATTTGCAATTAAATCCATATTTTTCTAAATTTGTTTGAGATACATTCGAAATTTTGAAAGAAAACAATAGATGTTTCAGAAATAAAATTTACAACATGGTGTTTATAAATTATCCTTTCCGTGGAAAACTTTAAATATGATCATACATGAATAACATCAAATTTAAGTATGAAGATTGTCAATCTTTATTAATACAAATTGAAATGCCTTTTTGATGTGAACAGCCTGGAACACTACAATTTCGGTAGGTATGAAGAGTAAACGGGAGTAAACGAGAGAAATAAAAGACAAGTTGATTAACATATTTTGCCTACAGTAGGTTCAGTATACGCAGTTTAAAAATGAACAAATTAAAAAAATATGACTCTAGGATGATTTTTAATGAGTTTACGGCGAAAATATTTATGCATATGTACGATACTGTTCACCAATACATGTTAGACAGGAGTAAAAGGGAGAAAATATGGAGAAGTTAATTAACATATTTGCTTACGGTGGTAAATCCAGTATGAAAAAAATTAACAAAATAAAAAAAGAATTATGGCTCGATTCACTTAATTATAACTCTTCACTGATTAAGTTGGAAAGATTCGCAAAATGTATTTTTAAGCTATACGCTTATTTATCATTACTGTGATGTGTGGTATATTGAAATGCAAGAGAAATACATCGTGTATTAAATTACAACTAACAGAAAAGTATAATTTTTTTTTTTTTTTTTTTTTTTTTTTTTTTTTTGAATTAGTAAAGATAATATTCGATCAATACGATTCTTCTTAAAACCAGGATTTACATTTTATTTTTAATTGATCTTGATAGATCTTCAAATGGTCAAGTACACATCCAGTTTTAAATGTATTTGGTTTCAATAAACATCGCGGTAGACGATTTTATATTCCACCACGGCAGAAATTTTCTTTGCGGTGGACCGCAGTGGGAATTTAATTCCTTCTAGTCGGCAATTTCAAGTCTTTTTTCCGATTTTAGATAATAAAAAGAATGTCCAGTTTTTTCAGCCGATTAACGTATATTTTTCCACGTGGAATGAAGAAGTTGTATTTAGATTTCAAACTCTACAAGATACACAACTGGTCACAAAAAATAATAATAATAATAAATAATAATTATAATAATTAAAATTTAAAAAAATAATAATAAAAACCCCGACTCAAAGCCAACAAGTACATATCCAATAATTAGTACGGTGTTTTGTTTTGTTTTGTCAACTTCCCGTATGAAAACCGGTGCAAATGATGGTTTGTATCTGGTATCAAAATGACCGGTATTCTAAATACTATTGATTACATGTATAATTTTTTACCCAATCGGTGTGGGATGCGATTCTGTCAATTCAATTTACAGGGTGTAAACTGGCTCAGCACCGCCCATTTCATTTTGACCTTTCACAACACCCCGCATTATGTCAAGAATTTCGACGTTTTAATTTGTTTTGATGGGTTAACGATTGTTGTGGTCGTTTAGAAAAATCAATTATCCTTCTAATACATAAGAATTTTTATACAGTTTAAGTTAAAAAACCCATTTAATTAATGATTTATTACGATAACCACGAAATGCAAATTCTACGAGGTGACGATAAGGCGACACCTATTGACCAAAATTGAATTATTCCCCTTGAAAGGCCCTGAAGATAAAACCGCGGTTTTAACGGAAAATATCGAAGCTGGCCGTCCTACTGTTTAACATCCCAGTCAAGAATATTTCACTTATGTTGAGACGTCGCCAGCTATATTTAGGCGAAAGTACAGAAATTTTGCCTGTGTTTTGCGCTGATGGCATTATACAACAGGGTTCTTTATTGTGTCATGCCTACCGTGACACTTGACCTCGTTTAATTTAAGTACCCAGCCGAAAGAGCCATGACTTCCATTTTGTAATGCCGAGTGTTTGGCGAAAGAACAATCACTACCCACTTTCATGTCATGGTTCAGACCAGGTCAGGGTTCGAACCAACGACCTCCCACTTACGGAACGAGCACTCTACCAACTGACCTACCGCAGTGGTTGCTTCGTACGAGAGTTGCAGAGCATTTGTATAATGTTGTAACTACTCGACCATAAAGTTGGTTTTGTGGTAATTAAAGTTGGTTTAATCATTTTTGTACCTCTTGCTTTCTCTATGTTTTAACAACTACAATACTATTATCACCCCGGTACGGTCTGCAGAGGCCTAGCAAAAGCGGTCCGAATGAGCTTCCGTATTTTGTATTGTACATTTTTGTTTTGTAGGGAAGTCCTTGCCAGATAACATTTTTTCCGCAGACATGTCATCTACCGGACCGCTCAGAGGGAGGGATGTATAAAGTGTATGATCAGTTTGACCAACACGGAATAGGGAAAGCAAAACCCTGTATACATTATTTCAGAGGGATTTATTCTAGCGGTGGACACCGAGATTGGCCGGCGCATCATTAATCTTATATATGAATAAACATTTCAGAAATGATATCGTTTCGTTTATTTAGTGTGCAGTTTAACTATTTCAGCCATGGTGCATGTCTGAGTTGTCCTTTGATTCGACTCCCTCAGTGGACAGGTCGTATGTGGAAAAAGTTTCGGTTCATTTATTAAATGTTTGTGGATTTCGCCGGGAATTCCGACTTTTTCATCATTCCAAGACTGATTGCATTGATATTTATATTTGAAAAAAAAAAGAATGAAGCATTAAAACACCAAAAGTCTCCAAGTAAATTATTTTCTCCATTGTTTGGTTCCCGCCTATTTTTTTACGATCATCCATCTAAACGAGTCCATCATTTTATTATATATTCCAGCTCCATAAATGTGGAATTTTCAGTCACCGAAACATTTCGACTGACTGTACCAGTCTATAATTAATCTACTAGTTTAATTTATCATGTTAATTTTAATACAAACAGCTTTATTAATAGTCACTTATTTAGCACAAAAGCCAACCATCAACCATCAAAAAGTTGAGGATGTTTACAGTATATATATATATATATATATATATATATATATATATATATATATATATATATATATATATATATATATATATATATATATATATTGATTTATTTATAAATACATGTATATTGTATATAAGTGATTTAGTAAAAAAAAAAGGTTCTGTAAATATTTAAAGCCGCATTAAGTTTTGCAAAGAAAAAATAAAACAGTGCTAATCTTATAAATGATGTTCCTAATGAACAATGTTACATTTGGTTCAACGATAAAAGCTCGATTAAATACAGAAATTACAGTATTTACCCAGCGAGATGCAGCATTTGGGATCTAATATTAGAACATGGTTACGTCATCAAACCCCGGGTCATTTAAACACAACTTTCAAAATGTTGAAATACGATAAATTAAACACAGAACTTCGTTGAATTTGTCATTTGTGACTTAGTAAGGGAAAAATAACACCATTTCAAATACATCTGGATATTAATGAAGGACAATTAATGCAATCTGTCATGTTTCACTTTCGATTCTAGGCTTTCCGTACATCCGTGCACATGCTCCAAGCTCATAATTACCATCGTAGAACACTGACCAACCGGTCAGAGTATTCCGTTTATTTACAGCTAAAAAAATGAAATTTTAGAAAATGAATGTCACGGATCGTGGTTAGAAGACATTTACTTTTTAAAAAAATATATTTTTAGAAAATCAAAAAAAAAATCAGAATTTGGTAAGCTTAATGCAGCTTTAAAGAAAGTAGATATTAATCTATTAGCTTCTTACTTGCAGTTTGTTGGAGGTGTTAATCCGCAGTGTGGGAACGGATCTTTATTTAGTCGGTCACTATGAAATCTTCAATGAACCTAACTACATTTAATTACGAGCAAATAGACCGTCAGCAAGTTGAGAAGTAGTACAGGCAGAATCTGAATGAATATAATCACAAAGGACCGTTTTTGTAGCTCAGTAGTACATCGTCTGCCTCGAGGAGGTCATGGGTTCAAACCATGATCGGGTCATACATAAGACTTTAAAATTTGAGATACTGCTTTCTCGCCTTATAATGGGTATATGGAGGACAGAGTATTGACTAGCTCACCCAGTGCCTAGATAACCGGACTAAGGGAGTGCTATATTTGTTTGCGGTGAGCTGGCACCTTACAAAAAAACTTTGCAATCGATCATAACAGTTAAGCTAACACATTTTTTCATTAAACATGGTGTCATATAGGAAAATCACAACCTCCGTTTTGATATATTTGGTTCCAAAAACTATATAGCTGACGGTTCTGGACCAAATATATTAGAACATGGGTTGGGATTTATCTATCTGGCATCCGGTGCACAAAGTAGTGGTGATTGGTTCTTATACCATTTTCAGTTGCTGAAAAAAAATGATAAAACTGAAAAAATAATAATATATTAAAAACAAAATTTCATTCACAGGAATCGGAGAACTTTTCCGGCAATCTTGACACCAATTTAGACTAGAAAATCTTATTACCCAAGTTGTTTTTTCTTTTGAGGGGGCCTCGGTTTGTCGAGTGGTCTTAAGCGCGCACTTACGGATCACAGCGCCTTCCACCGCCTGTGTTCGAATCCCACTCGGGACAGTTTCTAGTGTGAGAAAGTTTGTCAGTTCGCTTGCCGAAGGTCGGTGGTTTTCTCTGAGTACTCCGGTTTCCCGGCTCCACCTGACCGCCTCGAAATAAGTGTAAAAATCTTGACATGGGCGTAATTTAGCACCATTACTCCACTCCACTCTTCTTTTTTTAACTGCATTATAGTATTTTTAAAAACATAGAGATGGTCCACTGACATCATTTATACAAGGAATCTTAACTTTTTCTTTAATTTTCATTCTTTACTTTCTTCCTTATCGTTTGATATTTTAGGACAAATAAATACAGTT
>CM056610.1:23741397-23791397 GCA_029721355.1 Tegillarca granosa | reverse complement strand
AGACACTACTTATGCGTGTAATATAATAGAGTATAATAGTGATGTTTGTACCGAAGGTGCAGATACAGGTGCTTGTATTCAACAATGCCTGTTAGACAAAATACCGAAAGGGGTGAAAAGTGAAAACTCCCTACAAATAAAGAGAAGATATGAAATTGGTACTATTTTGTTTTCAAGCATTTGTGTTTTTTCTCAAATGCATTTAGCTAGTGAAAACTGGTAATTGTTCTAATGTAGACACATTATATTTCAAAAATATTTACTCGTGTAGCAGTCTGGATAGTTCAGTAGAGGGAGGTCCTGGGTTCAATCCCCCGTCCGACCATGCATTTTTCTCCTTCCTGCCATTAGGCTGGTGATTTGAAATAAATTAATTTTTTTTTAATACAAAATTACTGGTAGTTGAAATTTATATTTGATGTTTAAATTTATATCATTTTCAAAGAAAATAATGGAAATTATATGTGGATAGGGTTGTCAATTTACCTATCCTAAAATGTTTACTGGGGATTTGTATCATGCAGTATACTTGCAAGCCTAAATAATTTAATTCTAACCACCAAAATCTGCTGTAAAGGCTTTACTATGTCAACAAAACATAGATAAAACATAAAACGTCCTTTTGCAGATGTATTAATTCCTTGCCAATTCCAATTTTACTATCGACCTGAATCATTTGACCAGCCTTGAATTTAGGGCATAACAAAAATGTCAACAATGATTGACTGCATGGTGATAGGAAAGGGTCATAACTTAAACTATTTTACATAAATTTCCGAGCTTATACCTGTATCAAATAATTTAATTGCTTTAAATGAATAGATTAAATGACATCTCAAGATCTAAATAAGAGTTTATAAAGATTTTCTGGATATTTTAGTTGGGAGCAATAACGAAAAGCCTCTTTACTTGGGGAAACGTAAAATAGAATATACATCTTTAACTATCTTTAGACTGCCTGATTTAATTTTATTTGAATTATTTTATCTTATATTAAACAAAATATACAAAAATTAATCTTATAAATGATGAAAAACCTTGAATTTCGGTCACACAGATTCACTGTGCAGTCATCACAACTGCGATGTTTCCGACGATTTTTTATTGATTAAAATAAATTTATAATGTTTTTTAATCATCTATATAATTGAAAACCTTAAAAGAATATAAAATGACACTTTTGGTGGAAATTTTTTCAATTTATCACCAAAATTGAGACCTAGCAGTTCGTTGTATATATGTTTATAAACAAGGCGGTAAGAAAGTGCCCTAAATTCAGTCACGTGGTGATGAAAGTCACGTGACACTTTGTCCGGAACATTGTATCCGAGAAACGCCGTATTAAAACTAAATACAAACTTTGTTCCTTTTGATACAAGGAAATTCACTTTGAAGCACAAAATTAAGTTATAATTTTGTCAAATACGAATTACCCATAGTTGTAGTTTAGATGGATACTGAGAGCAGCCTATGTTTTTGTTAAAAATTTTTATAACATACCCATTGAATCTTACTATAGCGCTACATTACATTTTCTGGCTATGTGATACAATGATCTGTATCATACATGTGCGATGCAACATTTCATATCACCATAGTAGCCGGTAACTACTTTAATGGGAATTCCCTTTTCCGACAACATTAACATTGCTCATGAATGTGTAAAAGTTTTCCTATTTGACTTCATCATTCAGTTGGGAGAATTTTGTCAAATTGGGAGAATCCCGGACGATGTTAACAAATTTTGATAAAATCAATGTTTGTTTAAGGTTTAAACCAACAATTATCTGTTGTTTTCAATTACTTTTTACCATTTTTTTTTTTTTTTTTTTTTTACGTTTTTCAGTCAGATATCAGTTTTTCCAATCAGATTAAATCAGGTTAAAAAAAGCTGATTGTGAATTTATTGGCAGATTAAGTAAATAAGAAATCTTTGTATTCAGATTGGTAGGGTATGTGATAAATACAAAACCACACATATGTGGTTTTCTGACCTAGCTGATCACACTTATTTATTGTGCAGATGCATACATTATACTCGTGCACAGAGCGCCATCATGTAATGTATCTGCCCGCACATTAAACTCATGCGATCAGCTACGTCAGAAAACAACAAATGTATGCTTTTGCAGATGTATTTCATTATATAAAAGTATAGAAATTTTGTTTACATTTCTGACAAAAAGTTTTTTCTCTCTTCAGGTTTCATTTGTGATTCGAGATGAAGTTGAACGATATCACAGATCTGGGGTTAATGCACTTCAGTTTGACCCCCTACTTAGTCGACTTTACACTGCTGGCAGGGATTCTATCATTAGAATATGGAACACAAAATCAAACAAGGTAAGGACCAATCAAATGTAATTATTCCCTCGCAAATGAAGGTTGGAGCGGATATATAATTTGTTCAGTATGTACAACATCCAAACTTCATTTTAACACAAACATATGTATGTGTGTGCATATGTACATATGTTAGACTTTCCTTGTCAGAGCTTTAACACATTTATTTATTGACAGAACTTCATGAAACCTTATGCATGGGTTTATTATTGTAATATCTGGGACTAGTTTTTGTTTTGGCCAGATCCGAAATCCAAGATGGACGTCATTAGTATAAATAGAAAAAACAGAAAAATGGCCATTACATATTTGTTTGTTCATGAATATTGTTAAAATTTGGTATATACAAAGTGGAACCAAGGACATTTAATATAAAAGATTTTTTCAATAGCATTTGCATGTTATAACACATATGCAAATTAGCAGCTAAATGTAGCTGATTCTTTGAAAGACAATATTATACAATACTCTATTGGAAGGGGATTGGTATAACTTTTGATGCCCTGTTTTAATACATTCAATTTGTAACTTAAGGATTCAATGGGTGCCTAGAATTTGCAGCTAACAAGTCATGTTTACTGTCAGGAACTCACTAGTTTAGCCATATAATATATGTACAGAATTGTTTCATACCTAGTAATCAGTTTTGAGGAAAATGTTTTAATTTAATTTTACAATTCCTAATCAATAATAGGTTTTACCACCTGTCAGAATAATTATATTAATTTTTTTTTTTTTTACTCATAATTGCATACATTCTGTTATTAAGTATCTTTTTTTTGTGTTGGAATTAATAGCAGCGTGTTTTATGCCATGACATAAGTAAGATAAGTCTACCAGATGTCTGAAACAAATCTCGTATTACACGAATTTAAAAAATGATTTTTTGCTTTGCTCTTGGTCATTGTTCAAACCTAGTTATATTCATTTTTTTAAAAAATTTTTTTAAATTTTTTTTTTAAATTTTTGAACATTATGGCATTCAAGATGGCACATCTATGAATTTCACTTGATTTTCTTTAAATTTTAATTTTTGTTTTTCGCTTTTTCTTTTTAAAAAAGATGAAATTTATTTCTTATATTTGATATACACAGTTATAAAAGATGTGACTAAATTTAAATCATACTGTAATTATGGTAACAGTAATTTATACTTTTCTTTTTCTAAGGATCCTTACATCTTATCAATGGAGCACCACACAGACTGGGTAAATGATATTGTATTGTGCTGTGGGGGTAGAACGTGTAAGTATATTTCATGTAAAATATAAGTGTACTTTTTTAGGGAGAGGGGGTGGGCAGTAGTTAGGTTACAGTCCCATTGACCCCTTCAAAGATTGATGTACCTCGTAGCAGCCAGCTCAGAGTACACTTTTTTTTTTTTTTTTTGACAAGGTACATGGGTCTGTGTTACATGCCAAAAAACATAAAAGTATTTGTCACCTTTCAAAGTGGATTTAGTTCAGCCTGTTTTATATTCTGTGTCACTTGTATAACTGGACAATGAAGTATTTCATGGTGATGTACAGGTTTCTTCCCTTTTACCATTCAAGACAGTGTACATATGATTTTGCTTTAGTGTGCAAACCATTCAGGAAATGATTATTTGCCCAAACACACATATGCACTGCTATCTTATTCGTAAGGTTGTTCACCTTAGATTCAAGATGGCCTCCTCAGTCTAAGTTTATAAGAAGTGTTTTAATAAATTCTGAAACCAACATGCAATTTAATTTGTATTAAAGTACAAGTTTATGGTATCTTTGTAGAAAGAATTTGAATGATAGGATTAGTTAAAACTTATATATGCCCGATTCAATTTATATTTTAATATTTTTTCTCCTGTCAAGTGTCAGTGTCCAAATCTAAGGGAGATTATTTTTAAATCATCTTGATGATTATGATGGCTTAGATTCAGTGCAGTTGCTCGCTTCCATTCAGTAGACATAAAAATTGTATGTGAGAGCGCAGTGGAAAGCAACCAGTCTTGTGAACATGCCTCACGTTTGTAATCCCCAGGGAAATAATGACCCTAAGTTTTATTTACTCTTGCAAGTTAACCAATCATTATAGAAGATATCCCTCGAAGGCTTACAATATATGATATTTTGTGATACAATAGAAAACTAGATACATGGTTTATCTTAATGCAAATGACTATTCAATACTCAACAAATTCTGTCCATTATACTAAAACCTATTGTTGGAGTGGAGTAATGGTGTTTTACGCCCCAGTCTAGATTCTTTCATCTTATTTCGAGGTGGTCAGTTCTGGGATGGTGGAGGAAACCGGAGTACCTGGAAAAACCATCAACCTTCGGCAAGCAAACTGACAAACTTTCTCACACTAGGATCTGTCCCCGAGTGTGATTCGAACCCAGGCGGTGAGAAGCACTGTGATACGTAAGTGTGCACTTTAGACCACTCGGCCACCGAGGCCCCTTGTTGATAATAGAAGGTTCTCAGATAATCAAATAGAAGTACCACAGAACTTTAAGCATACTTTTAACACTAAGATCCGACTGAGTGGATTATGATCCTAGGCAGTGAGTGGTATTTTATTGTGCTGTAATGAGAATCTATCATAAATCAGAGAAGTTAATAAATAAAATAAAAATTTAAAAAAAAAAAAATTGTTGGAATGAATTTCACAATACTATGGCAATAAGGATGTGAAGTTATTGATCATAAAAAAAGATTTTTCTCTACTCTATAATCAAAATTATCAAAATTAATCAGTAGAGAATTTTTTAAAAATTTTATTGTAGATATTGATATAATAATGATTTTGATATATGGTTCAAGGTCATAGGTTCAAATGTCAAGGCCATATTTGCATAAGAAGACTGAAATTGCTAATTCTGTTGAAAGCTATTAACTTTTTGTATATGCATGTGTATTAGAATATTGTAGATATTGATATGAAAGACATTTTGATTTATGTTTCAAAGTCATACATGTACAGTAGAGTTCGGCTATAACAAAGTCATGGGACGGCTTAATGGACTTTGTTATAGGCATATTTTGTTTAAAACAATTTTTCAATCCTCAGTATCATTTTGGAGAATGCAGAGACGAGTTATCTCCCTTCGTTAATAAGCCGGAAGTAGGGAACGTTAAAAGAAATTAAAGCTAATTAAGGTTAAATGCTAATATTTTTTATTAAAAATAAAATATAATTGATCGATTTTGATTTTTTGTTTAGGATAATCAATAATAATCGTGAACCATCATAAATATATCATGTACAGACTGTATTTATATTGAGCATTAAACCGTCCATTAGCTTTATTAGCCAATAAATTTCTATCCGTTGTATTTTCAGTTAACTAAAAAACAAAACAAACTACAGATTACATTATTTTATTCAATCACAAAAAAAAAAAAAAAAAAAAATCAATATTTCTTTCTCACAATCTGATATGTATTTTTTTTATATTATAACATTAAATTAATCCAAATTGTTGTAAACATGTCACTTTAACCCATTGCAAAAAATTATTGAAAAAATTATTTCTGTTTAAATGTCACAATGATAATCCATGTTACTTATCGGAAAATAATTAAAATCCATTTAAATGCCACGTTCTGAACACTAATCACTAACACATGCTAAAAAGTTGTTAATTTTTTACTGTTTCACAAATTTTTGGCTGCATAAAAATTTCCCAAAACCGACAATTTTTCATATATTTTTTCACTCACATTCCCCTGGGTATCGACATAAAGTCTCTATTGGCAATTGACTCACAGGCAGTTTCCCTATTTATCGGCAGAATAATTAAACTGTCACACACGATTTCATTCATTAAAATAATTTTTCACATGCTACACTAAACCCTCGGCGTGCCTCTCGTTTTTGAATAAACGTGTAGGTATCGCATCAAAGATGTTACATTTGGTGTATAGGTGATTTAACACCTATTATCCTATCATGACATCCACGCTTACTGTGGTCGGTTACATGTTTTGAAATGGTTTCTTTTTAATCTGTTTGTCGCCAATCACTAACTCTTGTTTATTTCCTCTATAAAGAAAATATTTCTCGATAATAAGTATAATGCTATTCTGTATTTACAGTAATATCTGCCTCAAGTGACACAACAGTTAAAGTATGGAATGCCCATAAAGGTTTTTGTATGTCAACATTACGAACACATAAGGTATGTCAACATTATGTACACATAAGGTATGTCAACATAATGTACACATAAGGTATGTCAACATAAGGTACACATAAGACATTACGTACACATAAGGTATGTCAACATTACCTACACATAAGACATTACTTACACATAAGTTATGTCAACATTACGTACACAAGGTATGTCAACATAACCTACACATAAGACATTACGTACACATAAGGTATGTCAACATAACCTACACACAAGGTATGTCAACATAAGATACACATAAGACATTACATACACATAAGATATGTCAACATTACGTACACAAGGTATGTCAACATTACAAACACATAAGACATTACATATGCATAAGGTACATCAACATTATGTACACACAAGGTATTTCAACATTACATACACATAAGACATTATGTACACATAAGGTATGTCAACATTATGTACACAAAGTATGTCAACATTACATACACATAAGGTATGTCAACATTACGAACACATAAGGTATGTCAACATTACATACACATAAGGTATGTCAACATTACATACACATAAGGTATGTCAACATTACATAAGGTATGTCAACATTACATACACATAAGGTATGTCAACATTACGTACAACTAAGGTATGTCAACATTACGTACACATAAGATATGTCAACATTACTTACACATAAGGTATGTCAACATTACGTACACATAAGGCATGTCAACATTATGTTCACATAAGATATGTCAACATTATGTACACAAGGTATGTCAACATTACATACACATAAGGTATGTCAACATTACGAACACATAAGGTATGTCAACATTACATACACATAAGGTATGTCAACATTACATAAGGTATGTCAACATTACATACACATAAGGTATGTCAACATTACATACACATAAGGTATGTCAACATTACGTACAACTAAGGTATGTCAACATTACGTACACATAAGATATGTCAACATTACTTACACATAAGGTATGTCAACATTACGTACACATAAGGCATGTCAACATTATGTTCACATAAGATATGTCAACATTATGTACACAAGGTATGTCAACATTATGTACACAAGGTATGTCAACATTACATACACATAAGGCATGTCAACATTATGTTCACATAAGATATGTCAACATAAATTACATATAAGGTATGTCAACATTATGTACACATAAGATATGTCAACATTATGTACACATAAGGTATGTCAACATTACGTACACATAAGATATGTCAACATTACGTACATATAAGGTATGTCAACATTACTTACACATAAGACATTACGTACACATAAGGTATGTCAACATTACCTACACATAAGACATAACATATGCATAAGGTAAGTCAACATTATGTACACACAAGGTATGTCAACATTACATACACATAAGACATTATGTACACATAAGGTATGTCAACATTATGTACACAAGGTATGTCAACATTATTTACACATAAGGTATGTCAACATTATGTACACTTAAGGTATGTCAACATTACATACACATAAGGTATGTCAACATTACCTACACATAAGACATTATGTTCACATAAGATATGTCAACATTACGTACACGTAAGGTATTTCAACATTATGTACACATAAGAAATTATGTATACATTAGATATGTCAACATTATGTACACATAAGGTATGTCAACATTATGTACACATAAGGTATGTCAACATTATGAACACATAAGGTAAGTCAACATTATGTACACACAAGGTATGTCAACATTACATACACATAAGACATTATGTACACATAAGGTATGTCAACATTATGTACACAAGGTATGTCAACATTACGTACACATAAGGTATGTCAACATTACCTACACATAAGACATAACCTACACATAAGGTATGTCAACATAATCTACACACAAGGTTTGTCAACATAAGATACACATAAGACATTACATACACATAAGATATGTCAACATTACGTACACAAGGTATGTCAACATTACAAACACATAAGACATAACATATGCATAAGGTAAGTCAACATTATGTACACACAAGGTATGTCAACATTACATACACATAAGACATTATGTACACATAAGGTATGTCAACATTATGTACACAAGGTATGTCAACATTATGTACACATAAGGTATGTCAACATTATGTACACATAAGGTATGTCAACATTACGTACACTTAAGGTATGTCAACATTACATACGCATAAGGTATGTCAACATTACATACACATAAGACATTATGTACACATAAGATATGTCAACATTACGTACAAATAAGGTATTTCAACATTATGTACACATAAGGCATTATGTATACATTAGATATGTCAACATTACGTACACATAAGGTATGTCAACATTATGTACACATAAGGTATGTCAACATTATGTACACATAAGGTATGTAAACATTATGTACATATAAGGTATATCAACATTACATACACATAAGACATTAGTTACACATAAGATATGTCAACATAACGTACACATAATGTATGTCAACATTATATACACATAAGACATTATGTACATATAAGATATGTCAACATTACGTACACATAAGTTATGTCAAAATTACGTACACACAAGGTATGTCAACATTACGTACACATAAGGTATGTCAACATTACGTACACATAAGGTATGTCAACATTATATACACATAAGACATTATGTACACATCAGTTATGTCAACATAACATACACATGACATTAGGTACACATAAGATATGTCAACATTACGTACACATAAGACATTACGTACACATAAGGTATGTCAACATTATGTACACATAAGGTATGTCAACATTACGTACACAAGAAATTTCAACATAATGTACACATAGGGTATGTCGACATTACATATGCATAAGGTACATATGTGTCTACATAACACACACATAAGATACATTTACAATGCATACACAGAAGTTATGTCACAAAAATATACACATGGGGTCTCGGTATCAGAGCGGTCTTAAACCATGCTTACCCATCACGGTGCCTTCAAAATCCGATTTAAATCCTGCTCAGGCTGATCATTGTAAGAAAGTTTGTCAGTTTGCTTGCTGTAAGGTCGGTGGATTTTTCTGGGTACTCGTGTTTCCTTCACCATCCCATAACTGACCACCTTTATATAACTGATAGAATCCTGACTGGAGTGTTAAATGTCATTACTCCACTTGTCTCCATTAAATACACATAAGCTATATCTGCAGTGTGTATACATATGGTATGTCTTCATTTCATACACATAAGGTAAGTTACATGATCTACACATGAATATATATCTACATTACACATATAAGGTATGTTATTTGTTTGTATATACACATTGGATATGTATACATTATGTGTACTTAAGATACATGTATGTCTTCATTACATCTACAAAAGATATATACATACATTACATACAAAAATGGGTGTATATATATGTCAGTTTTTATCAATTTTATGATCAAAAGCCTTGCCTTAAATTGTCAGCTTTGTAAAGCATTTGGTTTTACAGTCTTCATCAAGATATGATGAAATAGTATAAATATTTCAGAATTAATTTTGATAATAGATTTAATGCAGAAAATTGACATTGAACTGACATTTTGAGAATTATAAATCAACATATATTTGAAATATTTACTCTATTTTGCAACACTTTAAACCTGCCATAATGAAAACGAAACTAATGTATTTCATCAATATTTAAACATGTGTCTTTCAATACATTCAGTACTTTGATTATAATTTTTAATTTATAGGATTATGTCAAAGCATTAGCATATGCCAGAGATAAAGAACAAGTAGCTTCTGCTGGGTTAGATCGGTCAATCTTTTTGTGGGACGTCAACACGTTAACGGCATTAACGGCATCAAATAACACAGTTACAAGTAAGTAGAGAGAATGAATTTCAGATCTCGAGACAAGTAATATCTTCTGGGTTAGATCGGTCAACCTTCTTGTGGGGCGTCAACACGTTAATGGCATTAACAGCATCAAATGACACTGTTACAAGTAAGTAGAGAGAATGAATATCAGATCTCGAGACAAGTAATATCTGCTGGGTTAGATTGGTCAATCTTCTTGTGGGATGTCAACACGTTAATGGCATTAACAGCATCAAATAACACAGTTACAAGAAAGTAGAGAGAATTAATATCAGACCTCGAGACAAGTAATATCTGCTGGATTAGATCAGTCAGTCTTCTTGTGGGACATCAACATGATGTTAACAACATTAACGGCATCAAATGACACAGTTACAAGAAAGTAGAGAGAATTAATATCAGACCTTGAGACAAGTCATATCTGCTGGATTAGATCAGTCAGTCTTCTTGTAGGACATAAACATGATGTTAACAACATTAACGGCATCAAATAACACAGTTACAAGAAAGTAGAGAGAATTAATATCAGACCTCAAGACAAGTAATATCTGCTGGATTAGATCAGTCAGTCTTCTTGTGGGACATCAACATGATGTTAACAACATTAACAGCATCAAATGACACAGTTACAAGTTAGTAGAGAGAATTAATATCAGATCTCGAGACAAGTAATATCTGCTGGATTAGATCAGTCAGTCTTCTTGTGGGACATCAACATGATGTTAACAACATTAACGGCATCAAATGACACAGTTACAAGTAAAGAGAATGAATATCAGATCTCGAGACAAGTAATATCTGCTGGGTTAGATCATTCAATCTTCTTGTGGGACATCAACATGATGTTAACAACATTAACGGCATCAAATGACACAGTTACAAGTAAGTAAAGAGAATGAATATCAGATCTCGAGACAAGTAATATCTGCTGGGTTAGATCATTCAATCTTCTTGTGGGATGTCAACATGATTTTAGCAACATTAACGGCATCAAATGATACAGTTACAAGTAAGTAGAGAGAATTAATATCAGACCTCGAGACAAGTAATATCTGCTGGGTTAGATCAGTCAGTCTTCTTGTGGGACATCAACATGATGTTAACAACATTAATGGCATCAAATGACACAGTTACAAGTAAGTAGAGAGAATTAATATCAGACCTCGAGACAAGTAATATCTGCTGGGTTAGATCAGTCAGTCTTCTTTTGGGACATCAACATGATGTTAACAACATTAATGGCATCAAATGACACAGTTACAAGTAAGTAGAGAGAATTAATATCAGACCTCAAGACAAGTAATATCTGCTGGATTAGATCAGTCAGTCTTCTTGTGGGACATCAACATGATGTTAACAACATTAACAGCATCAAATGACACAGTTACAAGTAAGTAGAGAGAATTAATATCAGACCTCGAGACAAGTAATATCTGCTGGGTTAGATCAGTCAGTCTTCTTGTGGGACATCAACATGATGTTAACAACATTAATGGCATCAAATGACACAGTTACAAGTAAGTAGAGAGAATTAATATCAGACCTCGAGACAAGTAATATCTGCTGGGTTAGATCAGTCAGTCTTCTTTTGGGACATCAACATGATGTTAACAACATTAATGGCATCAAATGACACAGTTACAAGTAAGTAGAGAGAATTAATATCAGACCTCAAGACAAGTAATATCTGCTGGATTAGATCAGTCAGTCTTCTTGTGGGACATCAACATGATGTTAACAACATTAACGGCATCAAATGACACAGTTACAAGTAAAGAGAATGAATATCAGATCTCGAGACAAGTAATATCTGCTGGGTTAGATCGGTCAATCTTCTTGTGGGACATCAACATGATGTTAACAACATTAACGGCATCAAATGACACAGTTACAAGTAAGTAAAGAGAATGAATATCAGATCTCGAGACAAGTAACATCTGCTGGGTTAGATCATTCAATCTTCTTGTGGGATGTTAACATGATTTTAGCAACATTAACGGCATCAAATGACACAGTTACAAGTAAGTAGAGAGAATTAATATCAGACCTCGAGACAAGTAATATCTGCTGGGTTAGATCAGTCAGTCTTCTTGTGGGACATCAACATGATGTTAACAACATTAACGGCATCAAATGACACAGTTACAAGTAAGTAGAGAGAATTAATATCAGACCTCGAGACAAGTAATATCTGCTGGGTTAGATCAGTCAGTCTTCTTGTGGGACATCAACATGATGTTAACAACATTAACGGCATCAAATGACACAGTCACAAGTAAGTAAAGAGAATGAATATCAGATCTCGAGACAAGTAATATCTGCTGGGTTAGATCGGTCAATCTTATTGTGGGATGTCAACATGATGTTAACAACATTAACGGCATCAAATGACACAGTTACAAGTAAGTAGAGAGAATTAATATCAGACCTCGAGACAAGTAATATCTGCTGGGTTAGACCAATGCATCAACATGACCATGTTCTGTACATAAAAAACTGAAAAAAAAACTTTTTAAAGTTTTCAAAAACTGAAAATACATAATGTCATTATAGTTTTTTTCTGATTTTAAATCATATTGCCAAACCTGTTAATAAATAACAGGATTTATAACAAATGAATTTGTTGTTCTTAGTGATGTCGGGATTATCGCCAATATCGATTGTCAGTTGTTGTCAAGGCAGCGATCCTAATAATTGATCACAAGATAAATAATCGATCATCGCCCACATTGGCGAATAGTTTCCTGATTGTAGTCAAGTCGTTTCCTTTCTTGTTCTTCCTACTAAAAACAACAATGGCCGACGGCATTGGTATAATTTATCCATATCCAGACACTTTTGAGCATCTCAAGAGATGCTTTGGCCACTGTCACTCTGTCAGAGCAAAGAGCTTTCTGGCCCTAAACTTATAATCACAAAGCAAGAACACTTGACTTTCACAATAAAAGTTCTTATATTCAGCTTTATTTGTTACCGAATACTGATGTACAATTACTAAGTAATTCCGAATATTAATTGATTAATTGATCGATTATGCTTCTCCGATTATCGTTTATTAATTTTTGTCCGATTGGACATCCCTAGTTGTTCTCATTAACATTGAAGCTTGCCATGTATATTTTCTAACTTTGACTGTTGTTAAATTTCACATCTGCATTCTGGAATTCTCATGGATTGTGTATTAACTTTACTTAGCAAGGCTTTAAAATATTTAGGCCGGTCTGCAGGTCTGAGGCTGATAACTTTACAGATGGACCTTGTAACCTTACTTTTTGACCTTGAAATTTTACAATTTTGTTCCTTTAGAGGTCAACCTTGTAACTTTACATTTTGACCTTAAAACTTTACATTTGGACCTTGTAACTTTACATTTGGACCTTAAAACTTTACATTTGGACCTTGTAACTTTACATTTGGACCTTAAAACTTTACATTTGGACCTTGTAACTTTACATTTGGACCTTAAAACTTTACATTTGGACCTTAAAACTTTTCATTTGGACCTTGTAACTTTACATTTGGACCTTAAAACTTTACATTTGGACCTTGTAACTTTACATTTGGACCTTTAAACTTTATATTTGACCTTGTAACTTTACATTTGGACCTTGTAACTTTACATTTGGACCTTAAAACTTTACATTTGGACCTTGTAACTTTACATTTGGACCTTAAAACTTTACATTTGGACCTTAAAACTTTACATTTGGACCTTGTAACTTTACATTTGGACCTTAAAACTTTACATTTGGACCTTGTAACTTTACATTTGGACCTTAAAACTTTACATTTGGACCTTGTAACTTTACATTTGGACCTTAAAACTTTACATTTGGACCTTGTAACTTTACATTTGCACCTTAAAACTTTACATTTGGACCTTAAAACTTTACATTTGGACCTTGAAATCTTTCATTTGCACCTTGTACTTTTACATTTGGACCTTAAAACTTTACATTTGGCCCTTGTAACTGTCATTTTGACCTTGTAACTTTATATTTGGACCTTGTAACTCTGCATTTGGACCTTGAACTTTAATTTGGACCTTCTAACTTTACAGTTTGTTCTGTAACTTAAAAGTTGGACCTTGTAGCTTTACAATTGACCTTGTAAGTCTTCAGTTGGACCTTGAAGCTTTACAGTTGGACCATGCAACTTTACATTTTGAATTTTTTTATGCACAGGAACAAATTCATTACATTCATGATATAAGTATATTTTTCTTTCAGCTTCAAGTTTAAATGGAAACAAAGATTCTATATACAGTCTAGCTATGAACCCACCTGGTACAGTGATAGTATCGGGATCCACTGAAAAAGTATTACGAGTCTGGGATCCTCGGACTTGTCAGAAACAAATGAAGTTGAAAGGTCATACAGATAATGTGAAGGCTTTGGTACTTAATAGAGATGGTACACAGGTAGGTTAGCACATCATTGCGGGATACAGTAAATCCTGAGATGGTACAAAGGTAGGTTAGCACATCATTGCGGGATACAGTAAATCCTGAGATGGTACACAGGTACGTTGCGGGATACCGTAAATCATGAATTCATCACCGCTATTTATTTGTTAAAATGTTGGGGCATTAAGAAGTATCACCTTTGCAGTGCGCTTATGGCAATGTACGAGGGAGGGGGGGGGGGGTTCTTTAGCATGCCATGCCTGCCATAACATGATGACACATCAGTTTTATAAGGTCCATTACAAAGGACTTTGTGACTCTCATTTTATATCTACAAAAGTCACTTAATACCAGCAGAAGTTGACTCATATCTCCAGAAATCACTTGGTATCTGCAAAAGTAGCAGAACTTGCTTTATATCTCCGGGGTCACATGATAACTGTAAGTCAAACCTACATATCACATTTGAGAAGAACTAGACAATAATAATTTACTTGTCATGAAGACTTCTCAGTATTTCTATATTGTGGATATATGTAGTACTTAGACACATGACAATGACTTTGTTCAATTTTAAATTTTATTAGTTATGCAATAACATGTGTTACTATTATCATGCATTCTGATCAGATATCTTAAAAAGTGATTGTATGTCGTGTTCTTTATATTTTGTTTTCAAATGGGAACTTGACAGGTTCCTTTATGATCAAATTAGCCTAAAAAAGATTTTAAAAAATCTTTTATTTTAGTGTTTATCTGGGAGTTCAGATGGAACAATTAGATTATGGTCCCTTGGTCAACAAAGGTGTGTGGCTACGTTTAGAGTCCATGATGAAGGAGTCTGGGCATTACAGGTATCTTGTTCATAATTAACTTTGTTTGAGTGGAGTGGAGTGGAGTAATGGTGTTTTATACCCCAGTCAAGATTCTTTCACTTATTTGGAGGTGGTCAGTTCTGAGATGGTGGAGGAAATCTGAGTGCACAGTGAAAACCACCGACCTTTGGCAAGTGAAATGACAAACTTTCTCACCTTAGGATCTGTCCCGAGTTGGATTCAAACCCAGGCAGTGAGAGGCGCTGTGATTTGTAAGTGCGTTTTAAACCACTCAGCGACCGTGGTCCCTAAACTTTGTTTGATATTTAGAGTAGAGTACTGGTGTTTAACACCACACTTTATCAAGGCAGTTATTCTGGAATGGTGGGGAAAACCAGAGTGCCTATAGAACTCAAACTAAGATCTGTCTGATTGGTATTCAAACAAAAGGTTGTTAAAGGTGCTGTATTCCATAAGTACTTGTCCAGCAAATCTGTTTTTGATAAAATAAAATAAATTCCTACATAACAAAGACATGAAGTATTTGAGAAAGGCAGCCATCTAGAATGGTGAGCAATAATATTGACTAAATAATAAAGTATACAATAAAATTTGTCTAGATTTTGTACAGAAAAGACAGGTTTCCAGTTTACATGGGTTTGTTTACGTTTGGTATGTCCTAAAAGTCGATAACTTTTAAAAAGGTTGAGATTTTTCACAGGTTTAACTGCAGATAATAAAATAACCTGACACATGTATAAAAGTGAAGTTTCCGACTTAACATTTTGTGAGGTGTACCTTGGAATTCCAAGGATTTTTCAAGGATTTTCAAAGGAAATTTAGATTCATGACAATTTTCAAGGATTTTCCTTAGAATTAAAATCCTTAAAATTTGATCTCTGAGAAACCTTGGAAGAACCTTGGAAAAATTGTACTTTGTCAAAATTTAGCTAGAAAAACTTCTGACTTTCAACACTTTTAAAATTTTTAGTGCAGAAAACCCTTGGAGAAGTAGAACTTAGAAAAAAAAAATTCAGCTCGTAATATACCAAATCTAACAGTTATAACTATTTGTTATTCTTTCAGGTAGCCTCATCATATTACTCTGTTATTATAAAATCTATCCCAGTCTGTATACCTGAGAAATGTTGCTTTTCAGTCTGACCAGTATTAATTTGTTACTCCTCCTGTATGTTCTCATAGAAAACAGTGAATGTTGTGATATTGACAGGCTAGAATCTTAGACCTTATTCTAGGTATTGGATACACTTACATTATATCTTTATGATTTATATTTTTGATCTTAGGCTAATGATACGTTTTCTGTGGTTTACTCGGCTGGTAGAGATCGTCGTATTTGGGCAACTGATATACGAAATCCAGAATACAGAACATTTATTTGTGAAGAAAAAGCTCCAGTTTTAAAAGTAAGTAATTCCCGTTTAACCAGAAATTATAATTGTTTGGAATTTGTCTCATGATTTAAATTTTGCTTTTTTTATCTTTAATAAAAATTTATCATAAATCAAGATAAAATATGATACAGTAATTGTCTGGTAGTGATGGCAAGAGTAAATTAACATTAGTCTACCTAATTAATAAAGAGAACCAATACCCTCAATTGTGGCTGGCGATGGAGTCTGTTGGTGAATCCTTATGGATTCAATAGAGTTCTGAAGTATTAAACTATATCTTAAAACACATAAAACTCAACACTTCACAAAAAAAAATGTAAATATAATAATTCCTTTTTAATTTTCAATATGAAATACACTAACTTACCAGTATATAATAATCATGAACAGCAACAATAACAATCACATGACTTTTTTACAACCGTCTTTTATACATAAGCTCGGTAAAATTTTACTATTATTATTCCTGATGACACCATTCTAACATGACGAATGATGTCATTCTAACAGGCGAATGACACCATTCTAATGTGGCGAATGATGCCATTCTAACATGGCGAATGATGTTAGAATGGCAAATGATGCCATTCTAACATGGCGAATGACGCCATTCTAACGTGGCGAATGACGCCATTCTAACGTGGCGAATGACGCCATTCTAACATGGCGAAACATGTTGAATGATAATACTGTAATAAATACCACAGCAGACTGTGAAGTGCTGAGTTTTCTGTGTTTTAAGATATAAAACATTTATTTAGTTTGTAATAGGTTTGTTACTGTATACATGTATATGTATGTCTTTATTTTCATGAATTAATATTTTCCTGGAATAAAGGGTTTATATGTAATTTATTTCTAATGAATATATACGTTCATTTGTTAATGAATAGTATGATTTTATTTTATTTATTTATTAATTTTTGTACAGTTAGAACTAACACATGTAGAACAGCCGTCATTATGGGTGTCGACCACAGACTCTGTAGTTAGAAGCTGGGTAAGTTTGATAATGACAGAAAGTAACTGTGTGATTAAAAACAATAACTTACAATAATTATTGTAAACTTTTGTTTATATAAGTGAATCAACAGTAGAAATATGAAGATGAGGGTTGTGAAGTGGAGTAAAGGTGTTTTAAGCCTCATTCAATATTGGACTTGCTTGTAGATCATGCAGGCCATTTCTTGTTTAAAGGAGGAAACCAATTACCCGGAGAAAACTACAAACTTTTGGGCAAGCTTTGGGAAGGCAAACTGACAAAATTTCTATAATGGAATTTGTCCCAACGTGATTAAAACTGTGGCGATGAGAGTCATTTTGATATAATCTGACACTGTAGTGCATGTGTTTTAATCAGAGAAAGGGAAAATATTGTTTTTGGGTTCTACCAACATTGTTGTAGCTTTTCAAAGCTAAGAGAGTGTATGTTTGACCTTGTTCAAGGACATTACTTGCTGGCCAATCTCACAAAGGATATATGTTTCCTGTTTAAGTTGTCCAGTATACTGAAGCTGCTTGTTTATCATCTTTTAGTGGCCTCTATATACAGTTATTGTCTGTAGTTATTTACACCCTACATTGTTTGTATTTATTATACAATTATACTTTGTTTTTCAGCCACTTAACAAGATAAGCTCGAGATTATCAGGAGAGTACGACAATGAAAACTTAACACCAGTTTGTACACAACCTGATTTTACTATCAAAGGTATGTGGGAAGATTTTATCTCTTTGACAAAGAGGAGAAGCAAAAAAAATAAAAGTGAATTAAAAAAAAAGAAAGGAAGAAAGAAAGAAAGAAAGAAAGAAAATAGATGTTACTATTATGTTGACTTTAATTAATACAAGATATTCCACTTATTTGCATATTGGTTAACTGCAGTTTTTTTCACTGCACAGATTCATTTCCTTTGGGGGGGGGGGAGCTTTAAAATTGGCTACAGTCAAACCTGTCTATAAAGGCCACTCATTGCAATCAATAAAAGTGGTCTTTATGGACAGGTGGCCGTTATACATGTATACAAGTTCAAATAATATCGACATAGAGCAACTGGGAGAGAATTTGGTGGCCTTTATAAGCAGGTGGCCCTTATAGAGAGGTGGCCTTTAAGGCAGGTTTGACTGTATTTGTTTATTAAGCATGTTTCCTAGAATTGAGTTTATTTTGTACTAGAGTACATGTCCAGTGGTGTGGTTAAACAATGTAGTACTATTACAGAGTCCTTAATCTCATTTTTACAACTGTAAATACACACAGTTAAAAATTAAAAATAAGCCTAATTTTACAAAAAAATTATTTTGTATAATAATTATTTGCAGGTGGTCCCAGTATACGACAGTACTATGTTCTAAATGATAAACGACACATCGTTACCAAGGATACGGAGGACAATGTATCAGTTTGGGACGTACTAACAGTCAGTATTATATGTAGTAGTCTCATTCTTTGTTTTGTGTAATTTATTCCTTTCATTTTTAAATTTGTTTTTGCATGTGGATGGTGTAGCTAGCTAGATAGCTAGACAGGAGGTGCTTACCCTTTCAGAGCACCGGGCCTCAGTTCCTTGATGGAAGGTTACATGTTTTACTGGATTAAACATTATTCAAAGTTTTTACTTTGCTTCTGGAATTGTGGTTTGGACATGGACTGATGTGTTTGTGTTTAATTTCATAATGTCACCAAATGAATTTGTTAAAAATTTGACCTATATACAACAAAAATACCTGTTCATTCCTTATCAGTGACACTAGGGGACGAAAAGTTTGATAGATAAAAACATAAGCCAAACAGTTGTATATTAATGAATTTAAAGTTCCAAGACATATATGATCTTTACAATGAAGTAATGACAGTTTGATTAATTGAATTGGTTTTACATTTACTCAAAAACTTTTCACTAATTTCTTGTACATGTATATTGATGCTGCATGACATATTGTCGAATGACATTTCGTCGATTGGACGTTTTGTCAAACTGACACTTGATAGAATGTGACAATTTATTCACTTGTATGATTTTTCATTAAATTTTTTTCTTTCACTTGAATTATCATAATAGTAATTGATAAAATTGAAAACATTTTTTTTACTATAAAATAACCAGTCAAAATTGTTTATAAATATTTCTATTTTGTAGTTGATTTGTAAATTTGATTTTGATTTTAGGCTAGAAAAAACAGAAGAATTAGGAAAAGTAGATTATGAAGAAGAAATTAAAAAGAGGTTTAAAATGGTCTATGTGCCAAATTGGTTTACAGTTGATTTAAAAACAGGTGTAAGTTGTTCCTTTAATCATTATAGTTTTTTACTGGGGGGTGTGGGGGGGGGGGGGGAGGAGGGCTTGTCTGATTTCATTGTGAGGAGGTATAGATGATGACTTTACTGATATTGTGCATCTAAGTCAAGATTATTTCACTTAAGAAGATTGACTGATTGAATGGGGTTTTGCATCCCAGTCAAGAAATTTTCACATATTCAGCTATAGGTGAAGCGCCAGAAATTTTTACCATTGCAATGGGCTTAAGGTAATGTGCGTGGAGGGTTCTTTACCGTGCCACACCTACTGTGACACAGGGCATCGGTCTTCGAAGGATGCCTTGACTTTCATTTTAGAATGCAGAGTGCTTGCTAAAAAAACAATTACTACCTGTTTTCAAGTCTTACCCAGCTGAGGTTTGAACCCAAACCACTCACTTATAAAAGCAACAAAGCGAGCATTCTACTAGCTTAGCTGCCAAAGTGGTCACTCAGAAAGAGGGAGGTAAGTTCTATAACTAAAAACAAAAGTGTGTGTGTGTGTGTGTGTGTGTTTTATTGTCTGAATGTACTAAAAGACACTAAGGGTGCATTTTTGTTAAACTCTACCACTGAGCCACAAGAGGTGGTAAAAATTATTACATACAAGATTTTTTTTTTTTTTTTTTTTCAAATTAATCTAGAAATTAATTTTACTTTCAGTTACTAACAATACATTTAGATGAGTCCGATTGTTTTGCTGCTTGGATGTCAGCTAAAGAATTAGGACTAGTTTTGTCACCAGAGGGCACTGATACTAAATGTAAGTACTGTTACAAGTATTGCTAACCTTGGTTGTGGCAAATTCCAGCATTTAACAAAAGTTGTAGTCTTTTTGCGTATTACATTGTGATATAACTCTCTGGCATGTAAACCTGTTTATTGATTCCAGATTTGAAAAGTCAAAAAGTGACAGTTGTTCCAACTTATTTGATCATTGAAATACACTTCTGTAGGAAAAACAAACAATTGTTTTTGATGAAACAAATGAAATGCTAAATTTTTCAAATATTAAAAAAAATGAGAAATGTAATGCTTTAAAGAGTAAATTTGACACCCTGAGCTTGGTCTAAAGCAATACATAGACATTGTTCTGAAATGATTTACTTTACAATGTCATAAACAGCCTCCATATTTTTCTATCAATTATTTTGTATTACACACACACACACACACACACACACACACACACACACAATGTACATGATTGTATATATGTAATGTCACTGTTTCTTTCAGTAAATATAGGACAACAGTTATTACAAGCTTTATTAGAACACTGGCCAAAGACACACATGTATGAAACACAAGGTAAGTCAGAATATATTCTTTTACTTGATTGTAAATGTTAATATTTAATGCAATTATCTTCTTAATATTGGCCAATTTTTTTAGACTATTACTAATCATATTTCTTGGATGAAAGGATATATTTATTTTACCAATAAAATTAAAACGTACTGTAATGCTTGATGAAAACCATGATCTTTGGGAAGCAAACTGATAAATTCCTAGCTGTAAAATCTACCAGATTTGGATTCTAACCTAGGCTGACTATGCCTCTTATTGTTGGGAAGTGAAAATCCTTCACTTGTCTTTATCATCCATGGCTTTTTTTCTTTTTTTTTTTTTTATTTATTTATTTTTTTTTTTTATTTGAAACAAACTCTGACCTTTTCTGTTAAAGAGACAAATCTTTGGTGGGTTTCTAAAAAGGGATCCATAAAATGGAAAAATTATGAGGGAAAATAGATTTTTGAGAAAAAAATAAAATGTTTCTTTCCACAAGCAGATGCAGCAAAGTATCAATTTAACTTTTACATAATTGAGGTATAATTTTATTGATTTTTATTCCAGTTGTAGAAGGTATGAATGGTGTTGTAGAAAACGGTGATGGTATAACACAGTTTTTCTCTGTACCAGTTCATACACCAGTAATATTCTCGTAAGTACATACACCACTCCACCATGCTCAACCAACTGAGAATTGCCTTGTTGGAAGAGTGGAACAATATCCCCATGAGAAACACAAACACACTTATGAATTTAATGAACTGGAGAATAAGGTCTGTGACAGCTGCGGGAGGTAGACATACCCGGCACTGAGAACTATACCCAGATTGAAATTATTTTGTGGGGTATCATCGCCCAATTGGTTCAAATAACTCTAAAAGTAAAGGTCAAAATCCAGTGAAATTTTCAGAAATAATTAACCAGACAGACATTCTTAAAATTTTGTTTTTATTCTATGAACCACCTTTGTGGCATAGCAGTAGGTAGGATGTTGGTTTAAAACACAGCTGAGTCATATTTATGACTTTTAAATTTAAAATACTTATTCCTTTGCCAGGCACTCAGAACTATGGCGACAAAGTGTCAAATGGTTCACTTGGTGCCAGGGAAATGTGGCTGGTGAACTGACACACTTGTTTGTGATACACTGACTCAATGAGCTAGCATCTTAAAAAAAGTCGTTCTGTGTGCATGGTAGTCCAAGGCAGACCATAATACACACTTGAACATCTGGCACATACACAAACTTATTTACAGATTAATCCTTGCCGTGGATAGCTACAAAATGCTGATGTAAAATTTAACAACATTACAACAACAACATTGTCCCAGGATAGGGTATTTATTGTGCTTGTTGGGTATTTATTGTGCTTGTTAGGTATATATTGTGCTTGTTAGGTTGGGGTATTTATTGTGCGTGTTGGGTACTTGTTGGGTATATATTGTGCTTGTTGGGTTGGGGTATTTGTTGTGCTTGTTGATGTTTTTGTTTTAATATGTTTATTATCTTCATTTACACAGAGAAGTTGGAGGCAGAACATTATTTCGTTTATTATCCCGAGATGCCGCTGGTGAAACAGAACAAATGTTATTAAACGAGACAGTACCATCCTGGGTTGTTGATGTTGTCGTTCATGTAAGTTTTATAATTGCGCATACAGCCAAATTGTGAAAACTGAACCAAGAGTAAACCCTGAAAACTATCTACTAGTAAATACCACTGTGAATCCTGCTATAAAAATCATCTCGGTATAAAGACCACCTGTCCATTAATACCAAATGTCCAAGTTTGTTATGACTATCTGTTCATAAGGACCATCTGTTCATTTGATCCACCTGTCCATTAAAACAACCTGCCCTTTAAGACCAATGTTTTAAGGTTCCTTTGCATCAAATTTCAACCATAAAGAATCCTCTCTATAACGTTTACTCTATCTAGTCTTATTGTTGTTTATTGATACTAACCTGTGTAAACAAAACCCCTTGACGACTTATCTTTAGTAATCCTTGTTTGCATCTTTGAACTTACCACCTTGTCGACGGTGTTAAATTCATAACAAAGAAACATATTTTTACATTTTGTTTTATATGTTTTTTTTTTTATTTGTAGAGAAATACCCCGAAATCTAACAAGTTACCGTTCTTTCTACAGCCACACCCAAGTACTGGTATAAAAACAATCAAAAAGTAAGTAGCAGTCTTCATAGTATCATTTGGATTATACTATAATAAGATTTCCGTAACTTTTTATCATTTTGTCTGTCAAATTTTCACTCTAGTCTTTATTTCAAATTCAAAATTTTTCATCATTTTTATAGCAACACAAAACTAGCAAAAAATTTCCCAAGTGACAAAAACTATTCTTATTTCAACTGAGATGATTGTTATGTGTATGTGATAGATAGCATCCATTTACCTGTAGTTTTACCTGTGATTTTACCTGTAATTAGAAAATACATGAACAGTGATTACACTTGGTAACATTGCAAATTATATTCATTACAGTTATCCCATCTCTGCCATTCACAAGATTTTATTCCCCGGGGATATTTCTTGTTTCACTTTGTGATTTTATGGGTATTTATCTGTCTATGGATATTGCCAATGATATTTTAATTTTTAAACTCCAATGAGTATTTCTTGTGTACTTGATAGAGACAGATTATCAGCCAGTGATATGATACAAGTTAGAAAGGTCATAGAGCATGTGTATGAAAAAGTCTTGGGTCAAGGGTCAGATGCAGGGTCACAGACAGCCAATAGCAATCAAGGAGGAGGAGATGCTGACAGAGAGGAACCAGATTTACCTTCAGTTGCTGAAGAAAAAGTTGAACTGTTGTGCAATGATCAGGTAAAGATTGGTTAATTCAATTTATTGAATAGACATTTAAAACAAGTTTGAAAATAGTTGTTTGATTAAATCAACATGTAATTATTTTTGCTTATAATCAGTAAATTTATTACAATTTCTAGTAATTTATCAAAATTCAAATAATATTATTTTATAAGCATTTTTTTTTTCATGACTCACCTAAACTTCTTTGAAACATTATTTTTGATTGGATAATACTATGTATAATATACCAGCCAATAACATCATTTTTAACAAAAAAAGTGTAGCATACATTAAAATAACAGCATAGATATGCTATACATATTCAGGTTACTGGAAGTAAGAAACAGATATAAAACACTTCTTGTTATATCATAAATAATGTACAGTAATTGATTTCCTAAAATACCCTGGTAAGTTTAGACAACAGTAAAAAAAAATACATGTGTACCTCAATTTGTCAGTTACATTAGTAGAAGCAGTGTTCAGTCACAGTTTTCTTTAGGATCTCTAAATTAATAAAATCTATATTATTCAACTAAAGTTTGTATTTAAGTGACAAGTTTTATTGATATTTTTTTATTAATTCCATTCATTCATTCAATCATTCATTCATTCATTTTCATTCATTCTTTTTTATTCATTCATTTATTTATTTACATTCATTTATTTATTTGACAGTTATTGGATGCGTGTATGGATTTGAGGACTGTGAAGCATTTTATATGGAAGCAGACTGGAGATTTAACCTTGCATTATAGACCAAAGTGATCGTTTTATTAACAAGACAAGGAAATATGAACTAATTAACGATCTATGAGAAATAACCATGTTAGAAATGGCAGTGGCATCTACAGCTGATGATAAAGATCAAGATTTTATATGTTATCCGTCTTCATTAGCAAGAGTTATCTTTCTTTGTATACCACACATCATCCATAATTAAAGACGAATATGCTTCATAAATATGACAATGAAATATGCATTTAAAGATGTTGTGTAAAAAATTGTAACAGTTGTACACTCAGTCTCATCAATGGCTTTATCCTGTTCAAGGATTAGATTTTGTATAAAATAATTTATTGCCTTGGTAAACAGAGTTATCTACCTTTGTATATCAGACTATAGACCAAATGGAGCAATTTATAAGGGAGATAACTCTATTAATATTGAAGCTGAGACACTGTGGCATCAACAGCTGATGAAATCATATTGAGGTTAGATTCTATCAACAATGGTTTTCTTGGTAGAACAGGGTTGTCTACTTTGCTATATGATATTTATCTTTTAAATCATTGATTGAAATTATTATTTTATAAGAGATGTGTCAGAGATGATCTTGTTTAACTAGCTGTAGATATACATTGACATCAGCAGTTGATGTATTCTATACTTACTATGTAGGAGTTTTTGCAGTTATCTCCCTTGTTAGAGACAAGTTCAGGGGCCTATTCAAGAGACCAGTCGCTTTCCACTGTGCCCACATATAATTTTTATGTCTATTGAACGGAAGCGATACTCGCATTGAATCTAAGTCATCATTATCATCCAGATGCCTTAAAAATAATCTCCGTTAGATTTGGGCACTTGGACTGGAGAAACAATATCAAATATGAATTAAATTGGGCAATTGTACACAGGTTTTTACTAATGCTATAATTCAAATCCATTCTTGCAAGATACCATACATGTGCACTAAAATATAAATTGAAATGCATGTTGGTTTCAGAATTTATCTAAACCATTTCTTATAAACTTTGTCTGGGGGTCACCATCTTGAATCTAAGGAGAACAACCATATGATAGTGATAGCCATCACTTGCACGTGTAGACTGTTTTGATCAGGCCTCTAATTTGCTTTGCTTGTCATGTGTAGACTGTTTTGAACAGCCTTCTAATTTGCTTGACAAGCAACAAACTGTTAAACAGTTAACTTGAACGACTTTGGTAAACAAGTATCTATTTCATTTAAAAAAAAAACAAAAACAAAACAAAACAAAAAACCCAGTAACCAGGTTGTTTTTATATACATGTAGATCTGATTCCTGAAATAACTTGAACTATACACAGATAAACCACTAATTATTTTAACTTACAGGCCAAAGTTTAACAATCATTCCTTAACTAAGATTTTCCTTAACTTAAATCCATCAGATTTAAAAACTTTATAATTTTGTTAATTTTTAAGATATATCAGAAGTTTAATGTGTCATTTTGAAGATCACATCAACTTGTAACACCTGTGTTTAGTTTCATGACAAATGTTTATTTGAAATTCAAATAGAAATTGCCAAAATTTGCTAAATTTCAATTAAGGAAAATCTTAGTTAAGGAATGATTGTGAAACTGGGGCCTGGTATAAGACTTCAATATTAGCTATAAAATTGAGATGTTAGAAACGTGTCTTGACGTAATACCAGGAATAGAATACTAGTTATTATATGTTTATTCTGAAATTCTTATCTTTTAAATCAGTCATTTACTGAATATGATAAGAATGTTATTAGATGTAGCGATAGATTTGTATTTTGTATCTTGTGTAACGCTATGACATGCATTCCAAAATAAATCTCTTCTTGTGTGTAACATTTTACTATATACTAACAAATATCAAGGTCACTTTTCTAATGAGTGGAGTAATTCTGTTTTACGCCATAGCCAAGACTTTTACACTTGTATAATTTTTAGCCCGTCAGTTCAGGGATTGTGGGAGAAATGGGATTGCCTTAAGAGGACCATGGATCCTAAACAAGCCACTTTTTTATTGAGGTTTAAGACCAACACATAATTTTTGCCTCAATATAGGGTTCAACTTATCTTATATATTTAATTCCTTGTGTAGAAAATGACTTAAAATTTCATTTATATTCTACACTAAAAAAAATGGTTGCCATGATTAAAGGAAATTAATAGAGGACAATCACAAAAATCATGAATAATTTAGACATTTCATTTCACTGACTGAGGCTGACAGTTTTCTTTTGGCAATCTGGATTCCTCCACTATTCTAGAACAGAGACCAACTTAATGTAAGTGAAAGAATTTTGACTAGAACTCCAGTCCCCATAAATCTACTCCACCATTCTAAATACTGACCACCTTTATATAACTATAAGTGAAGTATTTTGAGATACTAGTACAGTCAAACCTGTCTATAAAGGCCACCAATGGGGATCAGTAGAAGTGGACTTTATGGACAGGTGTTCTTTATATAAAGTTCAAATAATATGAATAAAGAGCAAATGGGATAGAATTTTATTGGTTGTTATAAGCAGGTGACCCTTATAGAGAGGTGGCCTTTAAGGCAGGTTTGACTGTATACACATGTGCATTTTTATTCATATATACATATGGAATATTCAAATATTCAAGTCATATTTTTAAACGGATACCATATGTACATCTTTTGGTTAACATTTTTCTATAGCGTTTTCCGTAGTACCCACAGAAATTGATGTGTTCTAGAAACCATGTAGAAAATATTTAAATGAGAAGTTAGGTAAGGTACCACAGGTGCCCTTTAATTTTGTGACTTGTATAATTGATAAACACTATCACAAATCACCAGTGTTAAGATATAAATAGTATAGCAATATTTGATAAGCATGCATCAGATATGTCATATTTTGACAAGAGTTTGTAAAGTTTACATTGTTTTATGCACTTTTTTGTTGGAAACACCAAACAACCTCTTGATACAATTAGAAATTTCGATACTTCATTGGAAGAAACAATCTGGGTTTGACATTACCAACTTCTCTAACAATATCTGTTTGGATCATGGTAATTACGCAAGACAAAATGTGTAATGAATCGCTTACTTTTCACTATTTTGTTTTAAATCAGCTGCTGAAATCATTTTGAAACATCATAATTGACATAAATATTCAAGCCAAGTACTCGTATATACTCGGTACATGTATATCCATTTTGTAGGCGACAATTAGGTAACTACCCTTAACAGTACAAGTTCATAACGGAGATTGTCTAGTTTCAAAAGGGGGTCCCACATTTTACATCAGGGGTGTTAATAAACGCTATATAGCAAGTACACTTATTCAGTTCATAAAGTTAGGTAGTGAAGTATGAATGTGCATTTTTATTTAAGTTTTTTTCTGAAACTGCCTGCAATGATATGCAAGTTTTTCTGTTAGTTTGCAAGTATGAATGTTGAAGAGATGTGTTCATTGTGGTCTGTGATGTATTTTAGTACGAATGAAATTGTTATTGTACGAAACTTGTTATGAAATTAATATTAAAAAAATTTGTAAAAAATGAACATAATTTATTTTGTGTTAAAATGGCAAGATCACGAGTGGAGTGGAGTGGTGTTATGGTGTTTTACGCCCCAGTCAAGAATGTTTCACTTTTTTCGAGGCAGACAGTTCTTGATGGTGGAGGAAACCAAAGTGCCGGTAGAAAACCACCGACCTTCGGCAAGCGAACTGACAAACTTCCTCACACTAGGATCTGTCCTGAGTGGGATTTGAACCCAGGTGGTGAGAGGCACTGTGATCTGTGAGGGCACACTTTAGACCACTTGGTCATCGAGGCCCCCGCAAGATCATATGACAAAGTTGTTCTAAATACAAGTGCGTGTTTCTTGTGCTTCAGGTCTGCTTTGTACTAGTGCTCACTTACAGCAAATTTGAAAGTTTTACAACACTTGGCTGCATTTTTACAGATAAACTGTTGTTAAAGCCATTAGAAAGTTCTCAAAGAAGATTGATTGATTTAATGGTGTTTTACATTCCAGTCAAGATTATTTCACTTATATCAAGATGTCACCAGCTATAGGTGAAGTGCCAGATTTTAATTTTGACCTTAAAAGTGGACTTAGGGTAATGTACAGGGAGGGTTCTTTATCTTGCCACTCCTGCTGTAACACAGGGCATCGGTTTTTATACGCCCGTCATATGACGGGACGTATTATGTTACGGTGCTGTCCGTCCGGGCGGGCGTCTGTTAACAATTTGTATTCCGTTCAATAGAGACCACAAACATTTATGGATTCAAATGAAATTTGGTATACAGCTTTACCATGGTAATACCTTGTGCAAGTTCGAATTACAACTTTTTCGGATTATTTTTGGAGGAGTTATGCCCCTTTTTTAACTTAGAAATTTTTGTATGTATGACCATGTGGTTTCCGATCATCAGAGCCTACAACTATTTATGGATTCAAATGAAATTTGGTATACACATTTACGATGTTATTATCTGGTGCAAGTTCGAATTACAACTTTTTCAGATTATTTTTGGAGGAGTTATGCCCCTTTTTTAACTTAAAACACCTTTTTATCATACTGCACAGATCACGACAACAGTTCAAATTATAATTAAGCTTTATAGATATAAATTATTTCAGGTTGGTTAAAAAAAAGGTTCTCAAAACATTTCAGACAAAAAATGTATTTGTTTCCTAAAATCTTCCTGCATGCAATGCTTAACACATGAAAACACTGCCATGACCTAACATTATATTTTAAACTTCTTCCTTCCTGGAAATGAATATGAATTATATAGCAGTCTACCACTATCCATTTAGCAATATATTTTTACATACATATATCCTAGTTGTACTTATACTTCTCAGTAAAGAATGGAACAATCTAGAGGATTAGTGAAGAATTCATTCGGAACATCCTCTGGATGTGAAATGATATGGGCGACAACTTTCTCCTTTTTAGCAGCATATATTTGCATCTTGGGGACCTTGAAAACTCCTCAATAGATTTTGCTAAAAATTTCTGAGGTTATGGAGTCTAATGCGATCTAGCTATCTAACTTGGTGAAATTTTTGGGAAAAATCGGTATCATACTTAATTTTGGGGTCAAACATGCAAAAAATGAATTTTTCCAAAAAACAATTACGTTTAACGCACTCCTGTTCAATAACAGTTCATTGTACGAAAAAGTCGTCCATTGACCGAAAAATGTTTAAGATCTGACGGAAAAGACGGTATTTTTATTTTTTTTCTATCTTTTACATAAAATCCACAATAACTGTTTAAAGTCGGCGCTATCATCCAAAAACAATTTAACGTACCGTTTTGAATTCGTACCCATATTAAAGTAATCAATTCTTTACCAAATTATTGGTAGGTTTGGCACTTATCCGTTAGGTCTGTGTCAAACTTTTGAGTGACAAGTTCTGTGGATGAGCTCTACTGATAGAAATCCTCTAGATTGTTCCATTCTTTCCCGCGAAACCCCTAAAGGTGTCGCCACACTAGTAAATAGTACTACTCGCTCAATATAACACGGGCGTATAATGCTACGCTCGGCGGTGCTCTTGTTAAGGTCTCCGAAGGACCCTGTGACTCCTAAATGCTGAGTGCTTCGGGAATGAATAGTTACTACCATTTTCAAGAGTCTGTCAGACAAGACTGGGGTTTGAACTCCGATCTCGAAGCAAGCACTCTCTGGAATGCAAGAGGAACCTGGAGTTAACAGAGAAACTCACTGTATATAACGTGTAAATGTAAATGAAGGAAAGAAATAACAAGTCTTAAAGATAAACCAGTGTTATATTTTGTTTTTATCAAAAAACTGGAAATTGCACTAATTATCATGGAAAAAAAGCATAGTTGTATGTGAATGCCTGTAAGATGACTTCTAAAGAACAAAAGCCAACAAAAAAGTTTCCAAGTATCCACCGATATATAATAAATTATGTAAATAAATTCAAAATGTAAACATAAAAATTCTCAAAAATAAAAAAAACTTGAGTAAATAAATTAAGACAATTACTTCATATATATAGGTAAATAAATTAACTTATGATAAAAACTTCAATCTTCAGAAAAAAATATCCATATTGGTTAATGTTTTCAAAATTTCAAATTGATATCAATTTTTTGTCACATTGCCTCAACAGCTATCATTAGAATATAGAAGTTAAACTTTTTTTTTATCAGAAACAAGAACATCCTTTAAAGTTTAATTTTCCACAATAACACTTACTACGGTTACTCGAAATATAGAGCGCCTGTCAATTAAGACCACTGTTTAATACCCTTTGTCTCGTATTTCAACCAAAAAAGAAGCCCTATATATAAACTTTATATAAAGACCAGATGTCTATAAACTCCATATTTCCTGGGCCAGACCAGCAGTCTAGATAAGAAAGTTCATATTTCCTACATCCTGCAGGACGTCTTTATATTTAGATTTTCTGTAATTCTTTATCCGGGAATATTCGGCTTTATACTTTCCAAGTTGGCTACAATTTGTTCCTTTAGCTTTCTTCGTAAAATTTTTCCTGATGGATTTTTTGGGATTTCTTTCAAGAATTCCACACCACCACGAAGCTTCATGTGTGGGGCCACTTTTTCTGTAAAAAATAATTGATTTGTTTATTAAATCTTCATGTCCTTCTAGTCAAATAAGATTCACAAAGTCATTCAGAGGAAGCTTACAAACTCCGAAAAGTGTAGTAAGTTGCAGTTAAGGTTATCTCCCTTATTTTCAGGCCTCCATTTTTGGAATGGTGAAAGGTAAATGTATGAAAACCACAGATCATAAGTAAGTAAACAGGATCTTCATACAAGTGGTTTTGGAACTTCAGTGATGAGGCACTGTGATCAGGTATGCATGCTGTAGAAAGAACCTCAGACTGCTAATTGTCTAAAGTAAATTGTTTTACGCAGCCAAAATATGAAATTCATGTGAACCAATATTTCACATGCAGTTCATTTGAATTTCACATATAAGCTATGATTCACATGAAAATTTTCAAATGAATTTCACGAAAAATTCTGGTGAAGAAAATTTGCCTGTGTAGCATGTTACGTCTCAATTTGAGCAAAATAACCGTCCCGTCGGATGTTAAAGAATTTAATCAACAAAGATTTCTTTCTCCTTTAGCTTGTGATGTCTAAATTTCTCTGGTGTTAAAAAGAATTCTATCAATTCATGTATAAATCACAGTACTAATGTGCAGTTATTTTAAGGATAGAAAACAATAAATCTCATTAACAGTGAAGCAGACAGCTACTAGGTGACTAAGTGGTCTACAGAACTACCTTGCAGATCTTTTTTGTGTTAGAAAGTTTGTCAGTTCACTTGTGAATCTGAAGTTTTTTCCAGATACTTCACTTTCCTCTATCATTCATGATCTTGTTGACAATCATTTAACAACTGACCTTCTGAATAAAACCATTATGATTACTATATAACACACCCTTAATATTCAAATTACAATTATTTTCATCAAATAAATTCCCATATATAATGCAAAATTACAAATATTTGTGATGGATTCAGTTTCACTATTTTTGTGGGTAAGTGAAAACTACCAAATTTAATGTCAAAAAAATTTTTAATAACAAACTGAAGGCTTCCAATAGAAAACATTTTCACAAAGCTCAATTCCATATAGATTTCTCGAGATAGAATTTTTTTTAAATTGCAAAACCATGAATTTTCAACCCAATGAATATCAATGATTCTACAGTATATCTGCAGCTTGTGATGTAGTGGACATTTCATTAAATTCTTACCATCAATATACTGTTTAATTTCTTTATCTGAGACTTCAGAATTTGGTTTTTTAACAATAAATGCTCTGGGAAGTTCTCCTGCCTCATCATCTGGAACTCCTACAACGGCCGAGTCCATAACTGCAGGATGTTGTAGTAACAAGTCTTCTAACTCAGCAGGAGCTACCTGAGGAATAAAAAAAACTAACAGTTATCTCCCCTGGCATAGGAAGTAATCAAGGTGTGCTCAAGACAGTGTACAAATGCTTTTGCTTTGGCGGGCAAGACGTTCTTGAATGAATGTTCACCAAGTGCATGCGAGTGTCTGCTATCACTATCATAAGACTGTTTGCTTTAGAATCAAAATGGCTTCCCTTGGACAGAGATTATAATTAATAAACAAACATGCATTTAAATTCATATTTCAGTGCAAGTGTATGGTATTTTGCTAGAAGAGATAAATTAAATGATAGAATTAGTAAAAACTCATGTACAGATGCCAAATTTAATTAATTTTGACATTTTTCTCCTGTCAAGTGTCCATGCCCAAATCTAATGGAGATTATTTTTAAAGGATCTTGATGATAATGATGACTTAGATGCAATGTGATTACTCCCAACTGTTCAATAGATATAAAAATTTTATGCAGGAGCATAGTGAAAAGCAACCAGTCCCTTGAACAAGCCTTAGAACACCTTAAAGAACTGAATCCATAACTGAGGGATGTTGTAATAATAAGGCTTCTTACTCAGGGGAAGCAATTCACAAAAATTGTATCTGACATCCTAATATCCAACTTTAACAGATTTAGCTCCCTTTGTCTAAGAAGTTCTTCCACTTTCTGATCTGGTTCACCAACATCTATCTAGCCCTGAGCTGACTGAATATTAATAAATATTCTAACAAGCCTAGAGCTACTTATGACATTCTAACTTACACTGTTCAGAGTTATCTCCCTTGGGAAGTCCAAAAATACAAGGACTGTTACTTCCATACAGAAAATTAACTTTCATTTCTGTGTTAAGAATATTTTACTTTTAGAAGGGGTCAGTATCTAATTTCAGTCCAAATTAAATAGATTGATAGCCTTATAAGTGGGATGTTTGTCTGTACACAAACACAGGGATTATACAATACCACATGAATCAGTATGTATGTACCTGAAATCCTTTGTATTTGATGAGCTCCTTAAGTCTATCCACTATAAAGAGAAATCCATCTTCATCAATGTAACCAATATCTCCTGAAATATATACAAGAAGTCATCATCATTATCATTGGTTTCTTTTGATTAAAATGCAGGTTCAGAAGCATTGTCTACACTAGTAGGCTCCCTTCCAGATGACTGGCTAGCTGCACACATGGCAGATTTCACCTGTAGCCTCCATTTCTTACAATCATGGGGGTTGGAATTTGAGAGCTTCCACTCTCTACAATCTCTCTGTGTTAGCGCTAGCTCTTTCCAAGACATCTTTGGACAGCGAACACTGTTTTAATTGTTGATATGGTATCAAGCAGTTTTCAGTGTTAACAGGAAACCATGTATTATCCTCATATAAATTCTTGAGATATGATTGGTCAATTTATAATCATGTGTTTAACATTTATTTTAAAATGTCTAAATTGCTGGTTGCATTGTCATTTGAAATTTAGTATGTATATCTCCTTTCACATATACAGTATATGTTTCTGTTTTGAAAGTTAATGCTGACATTTCACATAAAAATGCAGACCCAGCACAATTACCTATTTGAAAAGTTTCTCAAATTGTCATATCCATATCCTAATAAATATAGTCTAAATTAAACTTGTAACTATAATTTTGACCATCATTGTCAGGAGGCTGTAATTTTCTGCACACTTCCAAGATCAGACAGGGATGTTAACAGAAGTTTCAGATTTAGCATAATTGAGAAAAAAGAGCTCTTTGGATTAATTTTGATGAATGCCTCCCATTAAGACCATTATTCCTGTAAAACAATCTTGAATGTGTTGCCCCCTCCCCCCCCCCCACCAAAGGCCAGTGTGTGTGTGTGTGTGTGTGTGTGTGTGTGTGTGCTTGAAAACCATGATGTTTAAAAAGGATTACATTGAGATTTTATATATGACTTTATTGAACATGCTGAATGTTGTAGAGGCAGCTCAGAATATTTGGTTGTTACTGTAAATACCTGTGTGCATCCATCCATCTTGATCAATGAGCTCTGATGTAGCCTTGTCATTATTTAGGTAACCAATGGTAACCTGAGGTCCCTTGATACAAAGTTCACCATTTTTACCAGATCCAAGTGTTGCTTTTGTTTCTACATCTATAATCTTAAAATAAAATAAAGTAGTAATAGACATATGTGCTTCTTTGTTATGAAACATTAGGAATTGGATGAGTTGAGTTGAGTGATGGTGTTTAACTTCCCAGTCAAGAATATTTCATTTATATTGCGACATCGCCAACTATAGGTGCAAGTGCAGAAATTTTGCCTGTGCATTGCGCTGATGGCATTATACAGCAGGGTCCTTTATTGTGCCACGCCATGACACAGGACCTCATTTATCTTAATTTCCCATCCGAAAGAACCGTGACTTTCATTTCATAAATGCCATATGCTTGGTGAAAGAACATTTACTACCCACTTTCAAGTCTTGGGTCAGACCCGGCCAGGGTTCGAACCCACAACCTCCCTTACGGAGCGAGCACTCTACCAACTGAGCTACCGCAGTGGTAGAAATTGGATGAATCGTGCTTTATGTCCCAGTTAAGAATCTTTCTCTTATAGCTAAGTGGTCGGTTCTGGAATAGTAGAGGAGACTTTAGTTGCTGGAAAATTCCATGACCCTGCACAAGCAAACTGACAAACTTCCTCATACAAGGATCTGCCTGAGCAAGATTAGTTTGCGATGAAAGCCATATGCTTTAGGACATCAGCCACTGCGACTCCTGGAGCATAAGGGGATTTTCCACTTGCTAAATTAGGAACCATTTACAAGAGTGATCTAAAACACAGGCTTACAGACAACAACACCTCCTGCTTCTCAGGTCTGAACTCGCTCAGACAGATTCAAGTCTTGCTGCTTAGGTTTGAACTCAAGTAGACATATTCCAGTTTGAGAGTTTGTCACTTAACAGGTGGTATTTTTGTTATATATTCACTTGCCAAAGGTCAACAGTATTTTCTCTACACACCTGCTTCTTTCACTGTGCAAGATATAACTTCCTCTACATGTAACAGAATCTTGACTCCATTTCTCAAGCTTTCTTATTGTTTGATAAGAAGAACTCTGTCAGAGGTACTGGATAAACTTGCCAGAAGAACTGGGTAATCTTGCCAGAGGTACTGGATAAACTAGTCAGAGTTACTGGGTAAACTTGCCAGGGGTACAAAGTGAATTTGCCACAGTTACTGGGTGAACTTGCTAGAGGTACTGGGTGAATGTTCCAGAGGTACTTGGTAAACTTGTCAGAGGTACTGGGTGAACTTGCCAGAGGTTCTTGGTAAAATTGTCAGAGGTACTTGTTAAACTTACCATAAGCATTTGGCTGACTTACTTCACCAAGAAATTCACTTGATAGCTTTGTCAGAGGTATTAGGTTAAAGTATCAGAAGCATGTGAGACTAAATGCCAGAGGAATTTGGACAACTTTTCAAAGGTATTATGTTTAAATACCAGACGTACCTGTAGGACTTGTCAGAGGCATTGGGTTAACACTTGAACACACATAAACATTGTATTGTACACCAGGTGGTGCTGTACATACAAACCATGTACTGTACACCAGGTGGTGCTGTACATACAAACCATGTACTGTACACCGGGTGGTGCTGTACATACAAACCTTATATTGTACACCAGGTAGCGCTGTACCAACACTTCCTTCTTTAATATGATCTTCAGAATTGGAAAATATTACTGGAGCTTCAGTTAAACCATATCCTGTAATAAAAAACAACAGATTGTAAGCTAAAAGACTATTATTACATTGACTGTTAAATAAATATAGGATCAGTTCAAGCTAATAATGACTATACTTTCTGTCCTCATGCTTATCTAAAGATTATTATTAGGTATACAAGTCACCGTGGGGCCTTGGTGGCAGAGTGGTCTAAAGCAAGCAATTACAGATAACAGGCCAAGGTTTGAAATACCACGCAGACAGATCTTAGTGTGAAGGTCAGTAGTATTCTTGGTTTCTTCCACCATTTCAGAATCAACTGCCTCATTATAAGTAAAAGATTCTTAACTGGGGCATAAAACATCATGATTACTCAGCTTAATTCCTTGACACAAGCTTCTATAAAGAGACTTAAAGGTGCTACAGCCAAGAAAATAGTTTTAACAGATGACAAATCGTATTCCTGTACTTCCTGTCTTCATGCTTACCTTGGAATGTATTAGGTATTCCCTGAGTTTCTCTTTGGCACTCATTTCTATAGAAAGACTGAGAGGTGCTTAAGTGGAGACAATAGTTTTAACAGACAACAAATCATATTCCAGTACTTTCTGTCTTCATGCTTACCTTGAAATGTATTAGGTATACCCAGTCTATCTTTGACACCTGTCTCTATAGAAAGACTGAGAGGTGCTGCAGCAGAGATGATAGTTTTAACAGATGACAAATCATATTCTTGAACTTTAGGATTCTTCGCTAACATAATCATGATTTGTGGTACAACATGGAGAAGTCTGGCCTGTTAATTTCAAACAAAAATCAGTCAACAAATGAAGTGTTCAGTGTTCAAAACTATATCAGAAAAATAACATATTAAATCATCTGAAATTAAAGTTAAAGCAGTCATTATTATTGGGTTTCAAAGGCATGTTACCATTACAACTCATTTGTGAAAAAAATACCAGTACCACAAAAATAAATAACTTTATTAAATAATAATTAATCATTATTGGAGTTGTCAGAAATACGTTTCCATAACAACTCATAACATGAGGCCCATGGGCCTTAACGCTCACCTGAAGATATGTCCAATATTGTTTGCAAAGTGCAATAGACAATATATTATGTACAGAAACTTTAAAAGTTTTCTCAGGTTAAGAACTCTCACAAAACTTACTGTCTGATTCACGTCTGCCGTAGCACTAGTTTTTCAAGGTTTTAGAAGAGATATCAAAAATTTTTGTAACATGCCACATACCGTTATGACGTATGCATTTTGTCGTAATTAACTGACACCAAACTAAATGCCATCTTAGCTGGAGTATAAAATGCAGAGCTTTTTAAAATCCTTACGGGGATTTAATATGGGAAAACACAACAACACTCATTCCGAAAATACATCGTTGTAATAATCATGCGGGTTAGGATAGAAAATTCTGGAATAGTTCATTCAGCTGTAGGTAAGATTGCCGTTGTTAGACCTACAGTATATTATTCCTTTTGCCATCAAGTTGCAGATGATATTACCTCACCAGCGAAAATGGGAAAGTCGGTCATGCGCAGTTCTATTTTAAATTCTTAACCTGCATGATTTTTTAGCGATGTATTTCCGGAATGAGTGTTTGTGTGTTTTCCCATTTTAAATCCCCGTAAGGATTTTAAAAAGCTCTGCATTTTATACTCCAGCTAAGATGGCATTTAGTTTGGTGTCAGTTAATTACGACAAAATGCATACGTCATGACGGTATGTGGCATTCTACAATTATTTTTTAAATCTCTTCTAAAACCTTAAAAAACTAGTGCTACGGCAGACGTGAATCAGACAGTAATCAGAAATATATCCACTCACATTTCATTCATAAGTAGCTTATACAATATGCATGAAGTAACTGTAGTGCAATGAATAATTTCCAAATCATTAATCAATTTCAGTATACTTATGCAGCTATGTCCTTGACCTTTGAACATATATGACCTTGAACCATATATGATTGTCATGTCAATACCTATAATATTCTAATATACATGCCTATGCATGAAATTAATAGCTTTCAAGATAATTATTAATCTTAGTATTCCTATGTTGATATGACCTTGACCTTTCAGCATATGACCTTGAACCATATATCAAAATGACTGTTGTTGCAATACCTACAATATTCTAATATACATGCTTATACAAAAAGATATAAGTTTTCAAGATAATTAGCAATTTAAGTCTTCTTTTGCAGCTGTGACCTTGACCTTTCAACATATGACCTTGTACCAAATATCATAATGATCATTGTCGCAATACCTACAACATTCTAATATACATGCCTATACAAAAGATTAATAGATTCAAGATCTTAGCAATTTAAGTCTTCTTTTGCAGCTGTGACCTTGACCTTTCAGCATATGACCTTGTCCATATATCATAATGAACATTGCCGCAATACCTACAACATTCTACTATACATGCCTATACAAAAAGTTAATAGTTTTCAAGATAATTAGCAATTTAAGTCTTTTTTGCAGCTTGACCTTGACCTTTCAATATATGACCTTGAACTATATATCAAAATGATCGTTGTCGCAATACCTACAATATTCTAATATACATGCTTATACAAAAAGTTAATTGTTTTTAAGATAATTAGCAATTTCAGTCTTCTTTTGCAGCTGTGACCTTGACCTTTCATCATATGACCTTGACCCATATATCAAAATGATTGTCATGTAAAAACCTACAATATTCTGATATACATGCCTATACAAAAAGTTAATAGTTTTCAAGATAATAAGCAATTTAAGTCTTTTTTTTGCAGCTGCGACCTTGACCTTTCAACATATGACCTTGAAGCATATATCATAATGATTGTTGTCGCAATACCTACAATATTTTAATATACATGCCTATACAAAATGTTAATAGTTATTAAGATAATTAGCAATTTCAGCAATTTCAGTCTTTTTTTGTAGCTGTGACCTTGACATTTCAATTTATGACCTTGTACCATATATCAAAATGATTGTTGTCCAATACCTACATGATCTAATATACATGCCTATACAAAAAGTTAATAGTTTTCAAGATTATTAGCAATTTAAGTCTTTTTTTGCAGCTGTGACCTTGACCTTTCAACATATGACCTTGTACCAAATATCATAATGATCATTGTTGCAATACTTACAACATTCTAATATACATGCCTTAAGAAAATTAGCAATTTCAGCAATTTCAGTCTTTTTTTGAAGCTGTGACCTTGATCTTTCAATACATGACCTTGAACTATAGATCAAAATGATCACCGTCGCAATACCTAAAATATTCTAATATACATGCCTATACAAAAAGTTAATAGTTTTCAAGATAATTAGCAATTAAAGTCTTCTTTTGCAGCTGTGACCTTGACCTTTCAACATATGACCTTGATCCTTATATCAAAATGATTGTCATGTCAATATCTACAACATTCTAGTATACATGCCTATACAAAAAGTTAATAGTTTTCAAGATATAGTGACAAATATATAATTTTTAGCAATTTCCCCACTCAGTGCCTTACAATTTCCCCATTTTGAGCCCCATGGCTACCATTTGTGCAAATCTGAAAATAGATGACCTAAGGATGTTACAAATGAAATAACTAAGGTATATCTCTTGTAGATTCAGAGGAGAAGATTTTCAAAGTTTTCACTCTTTCCCCCCTTATGGGGCCCCAAGGGGACATAATTCCTTCATTTGTGCAAATCTGAAAGGGCTTCACCCAGGCATGATGGTTACCAAGTTTCATTAAATTTGGCCCAGTGGTTTTGGAGGAGAAGATTAAAATGTAAAAAGTTAACGCACGACGGACGACGCACGACAGATGACGCACAACAGGCGACGAACAGTGAACCATCGCAATAGCTCATCTGAGCTAAAAATTACCACAAAAATAAATATTCATAATCTTTATCTTACTTGATAAGTTTGAATTAATTGTAGATATTTTTCTGGCTCAAATCGAGGCATTATGATTAACTTCATTTCTATGTGTAAACATGTACATGTAATGATAACAAGGGCGTACACATGGAACATCGGCAGACACAATACACATGTAGATCCTACAGAATCTGTATACAAATTACTGAAATTAAAAATAAAAGTCACTTTTATCAATCTAATTTGTCATAAAAATTTTTAAAAAAAATTTTAAACAAGAGGCCCAATAGGGCCTGTGATGCTCAACTGGCTGCATATGTAAGACAATGTTTGTTTTTGTTTGTAATGCTGTTTAATGTTCAACTCAAGAATATTTCACTTATACGGAGACTGTCAGTTTTGGAAATGGTGGAGGACACTGGAGGATCGGAGAAAACCACAACCAAGCAGCAAGTAAACTGACAAACTTTCGCCATGCAATAAACTCAGCTGGGTTTAGCCAGTTGAGCTTAAAATGGATCAGCAATGGCTATTTTTTTTTATATCTAGTAACAATGGGCATCTTGGACCGGTACAAACTTTTTTCAGGCTGATGTAGGAACCTTCCACACGAAATTTGGTTCCAATTCGCCCAGTGGTTTTAGAAGAGAAGATTTTTACTAAATATTACACCTAATTTGCATATTTCTTGAAAATTGGGTCAATAAAAATTTTCTCAGAAAGAACCTGTTATATATTTTGAATGTCACAGAGTACACTTTTTATATTTAAAATTTGTGCTCAATCGATGGAAAAAAGGATCCCAATGGCCATTTCTATTTTTTTCTATTTTTAGTTACGGTGGCGATCTTGGATGTCAGGCAGGGTTGCCTGGTACAAACTTAAATCAGGCCAAAGTAGGGACCTTCTATACAAAATTTCATTCCAATTGGCCCAGTGGTTTCAGAGGAGAAGATTTTCAAAGATTTCACAAAATATTGCACCTAATTTGCATAATTAGTGAAAATTGGGTCAACAGAAAAAGACTGGGAAAAACCCGTTACATATGTTCAATCCCCCACAATATACTTTCTATATTTCAAATTTGAGCTAAATCAGTGGAAAAATGGATCCACAATGGCCATTTTTGTGTATTATCTATTTATAGTAACAGCGGCCATCTTGGATGTCAGGCGGGGTTGCCTGGTACAAACTATAGTCAGGTCGACGTATGGACCTTCCACACAAAATTTCATTCCAATTGGCCCAGTGGTTTCAGAGGAGAAGATTTTCAAAGATTTCGCTAAATATTGCACCTAATTTGCATAATTCATAAAAATTGGGTCAATAAAAAATTTCTCACAAAAACCGGTTACCTATGTTAAATCCCCCACTATATACTTTCTTCATTTCAAATCTGAGCTTAATTGGTGGAAAATGAATCCACTATGGCCATTTTTGTGATTTTCTATTTATAGTAACGACAGCCATCTTGGATGTAGGGCGGGGTTGTCTGGTACAAACTTTAGTCAGGCCGAGTCAGGGACCTTCCACACTAAATTTGGTTCCAATTGGCCCAGTGGTTTCAGAGGAGAAGACCAAAGTTTAGACACGCACACACAGGCGCACCCTTCGCCATGCCATAAGCTCAGCTGGCTTTAGCCAGTTGAGCCAAAAATATAACTGTACAGGGGGATCTTTTGCCGAGTTATCAAAAGTCTGTACTAATGAGTCAAAATGTCTCATGCCTTGGCACCTAGGTTACAATCCTATCTGGTTACTTATTGGCACTCCAATTTATAGACATCGGTGATTTGAGTGAACTTAAGAAACATTGGAAAAAACAACAAGAACTCTTGAACTAAAATTGAATTCCAAACAAAACACTCTGCCATAACAGAAATTATTACTTGAATAAACAAGAGGCCCATGGGCCTTAACACTCACCTGAGGATATGTTCAAAATTGTTTGCAAAGCGCAAAAGACAATATAATTGGTACTGAAACTTCACAAGTTTTTTTCAAGTTAAGGACTGCCACAAAACTTAATCAGAAATATATCCACTCACATTTCATTTATAAGTAGCTTATATAATATGCAAGAAGTAACTGAAGTGCAATGAATAATTTCCAAATCATCAACAAATTTCAGTATACTTATGCAACTATGTCCTTAGCCTTGGAACATATATGACCTTGAACCATATATGATCATCATGTCAATACCTACAATATTCTAATATACATGCCTATACAAAAAGTAAAAGTTTTCAAGATAATAAGCAATTTATGACTTCTTTTGCAGCTGTGACCTTGATGAACACATGACCTTGAACCATATCAAAATGATCATTGCTGCAATACCTAAAATATTCTTTTATACATGCCTATACAAAAAGTTAATAGTTTTCAAGATAATTAGCAATTTTAGTCTTCTTTTGCAGCTGTGACCTTGACCTTTGAACATATTACCTTGAACCATATATCAAAATGATCATCATATCAATACCTACAATATTCTAATATACATGCCTATACAAAAAGTTAATAGTTTTCAAGATAATTAGCAATTTTAGTCTTCTTTTGCAGCTGTGACCTTGACCTTTAAACTTATGACCTTGTACCATATATCAAAATGATCATCATGTCAATATCTACAATATTCTAATATACATGCTTATACAAAAAGTTAACAGTTTTCAAGATAATTAGCAATTTAAGTCTTCTTTTGTATCTGTGACCTTGACCTTTGAACATATGACCTTGAACCATATATCAAAATTATCCCTACAATATTCTTATATACATGCCTATACAAAAAGTTAACAGTTTTCAAGATAATTAGCAATTTATGTCTTCTTTTGCAGCTGTAACCTTGACCTTTGATCATATGACCTTGAACCATATATCAAAATGATCGTTGTCACAATACCTACAATATTCTAATATACATGCTTATACAAAAAGATTAAAGTTTTCAAGCTTATGCACAATTTTAGTATTTATAAGCCAAAAATAACATTTTAGGGGCAACAACTCCTACATGGATTATCATATAGTTACGAAACTTGGTACCTTTTTAAATTTTGTCATGCTGAACATTTTAACAATGTTTTGATTTCATATATCTCTTAATATTTGCAAGAAAATTGCCTAAAATTGCATCAATCACAAATTAGGTCATGACCTTGATTTGTGACCTTGACCCTTTTTTAAAGGTCATTTCAAGAAAAAGTCAAAACTGAAAACCTCCTGTCAATATCTGTTCAAATAGTCAAGTTATAACAATTTGAAGCCATTATACGAAATTTTTAAAATCAAACGCAAAACATGTAACTCATTTTTTGACCAAATTTCACGAAATGAACAAACTATAGGTTTAAGACCCTAAAGAAGCCAAATATCACATCAGATTTTTCTCTCATCATCGGTTTCGGAGAAGATTTTTTAAGATTTTTGGACCCCTAGGTCAGCTTGACCTAGTTTTGATAGCCATGGCAACACCATGAACAAATCTGAATTGCACCGGCCCATATATGCTTCTGACAAAGTATCATTGAAATCTGTCCAGCAGTTTTGGAGGAGAAGTCGAAAATAGGTGTTAACGACGCACGCACGCACATACACATGCTGCGCCATGCCATAAGCTCACATGACCTTTCGGTCTGCCATGTGTGAAGCTATACAGTCATCTAGAAGGGAGCCTACTAGTGTAGACAACACTTCTGAACCTGCATGTTAATCAAAAGAAAGCAATGATGATGACGACGATGATGATGATGATGATGATATAAATGTGAATTTAAAGTTGATTTAATTTATCAACTAACCTTATTTGAATTATTGAAGCTATAATACTATAATGGGAATGTCTGACCGCTTTAGGATGACCTGTGGTACCACTGGACGATAACAGTAAAACTAAGGTTGTCTTGGGATCTTCAACATCAACTGGACAAGGCACACCCTCCTTACTTAACAAACTTTGAAAGCTGATGATGTCTTCTTTATCAGTCAGGTTCTGTAGGGCTGGATCTGACTCAACATTTTCTTTGTCATCAATAAGGATGATTTTCTGTAAATTTACAAACACAAAGTAATCATAGAACACAATTAACACATGAGTGGTCATCTGACTGCCAAGAGACAAACATTGGTCATCTGACTGCCAAGAGACAACCAGTGGTCATCTGACTGCCAAGAGACAACCAGTGGTCATCTGACTGCCAAGAGACAAACAGTGGTCATCTGACTGCCAAGAGACAACCAGTGGTCATCTGACTGCCAAGAGACAACCAGTGGTCATCTGACTGCCAAGAGACAACCAGTGGTCTTCTGACTGCCAAGAGACAACCAGTGGTCATCTGACTGCCAAGAGACAACCAGTGGTCTTCTGACTGCCAAGAGACAACCAGTGGTCATCTGACTACCAAGAGACAACCAGTGGTCATCTGACTGCCAAGAGACAACCAGTGGTCTTCTGACTGCCAAGAGACAACCAGTGGTCATCTGACTGCCAAGAGACAACCAGTGGTCTTCTGACTGCCAAGAGACAACCAGTGGTCATCTGACTGCCAAGAGACAACCAGTGGTCTTCTGACTGCCAAGAGACAACCAGTGGTCATCTGACTACCAAGAGACAACCAGTGGTCATCTGACTGCCAAGAGACAACCAGTGGTCTTCTGACTGCCAAGAGACAACCAGTGGTCATCTGACTGCCAAGAGACAACCAGTGGTCTTCTGACTGCCAAGAGACAACCAGTGGTCATCTGACTGCCAAGAGACAATTAAAAAATATGCCTGTCAGGTAACTAAAAATTTCATTTCGTTTTTATAAAATATGTTTTCACTTGGAGAACTTAACAATTAAACCACTGTTTCTGGAATTTTTGACGTAGACCGGTACCCATATCATTTGTGTACTGTTTTAAAGCTCAAGTTTTAAACATAAGAGCTACTGTAAACACATCTGATACATAAATGACAGTTATGTAAATATGAAACAAATCATCATGTTTTTTTTTAAATATTTTTATATAAAACTGCTTTGGATAATTTTATTTGGCCAAGTGAAAACTTGAATGTGCTTACAAGTTGTCTTATACCAAAACCTTAATCTGATTCATATTTAAATGGTCCTCACACCTATAAATAGGGTCAGGATGGGATGTTGGAGTGGAGGAGGATGGGGTGAGGTGGAGTGGGGTGGGTCGGGTGTGGGGGTGGGGGTGGTGTGAGGCAAGGTGAGGTGGGGTGGGGTGAAGTGGAGTGGGGTGGAGTGGAATGGAGTGGAGTGGAGTGGAGTGGAGTGGAGTGGAGTGGAGTGAAGTGGAATGGAGTGGAGTAATAGTGTTTAATGCCCAGTCAAGACTCTCTAACTTTTATCTAGGCAGTCAGTTCTGGGATGATGGAGGAAACAGGAGTGCCAGGAGAAAACTGCTGCAAGCAAACTTTCTCACATTAGAATCTGCCCAAGTGGGATTCTAACTTAGGTGATGACAGACAATGTAATCTATAACAACATGCTTAATATTCTATTACCATTATGCTCTATACAAACCTCAAGTGATTTAACTTTACTTTTCACTTCCTCCATTTTACACAAATTGACCTTGTCTGTGATGACATATTTAGTCGAACAATTACTGTAACTTCTAACAAGGTCATCTACAAAAAATAAAAATAATAATAATAATATTAACAATCACATATTCATTTTCTGGCATTAAAAAAGTTTACAAAAAAATTATGCAGAAATATTTTAAATAAGGTAAAAAAAAAAATAATAATCTGATTCTAAGAACTCAATTTTCTAAATAAATGTCATATTTGAGTCAAGTTTAAGTGATTTTGTTGCCATTTGAGTTAAACAGAACAGTCCAATAATCATACATGTATATGTTGGAATCAATTGTTTGTCATTTCAAAAAATCAGCAATGTGATGAGAGACATTGGCAATCCACTCAACCAAATACAAAATCTATTCATCAAGACAAGTGAAAAATAAAGCCTGCTTATTCTTAAATCCAACAGGCTACCTTTATATACAGGATTCATTTTACTAAACACATTTTCTCAACTGTGGTGTTAACATATTTTCTCACCTGTTGTGTATAGTGGATTCTCGCTTGTGGTCTCACCTGTGGTGTATAGTGGATTTTCTCACCTGTATAGTTAAGTGGATTTTCTCATCTGTATAGTATAGTGGATTGTCTTACATGTGGTATAGTGAATTCTCACCTGTGGTTTATAGTGGATTTTCTCACCTATAGTCTTTAGTGGATTTTCTTACCTGTGGTGTAGAGTGGATTTCTCACCTGTGATGTATAGTGGATTCTCACCTGAGGTGTAGAGTGGATTAGCTGTCTGGAACACTCCACCAATGAGAACAACTGCACAGAACACAACAGGATAGTCAATATTATTGGATGTACACATACATAAAACATTTCCTTGTCTAACACCTAGTTCCTGTAGACCTAATGCCAGTGTTCTGATTCTGGTGATGACTTGTTGGTATGTGTAAGATCTACCACTTTCACTGTCAACCTGAAATTTAACACATAGTACCGATACATGTACTTAAATTAGTAAACAAAAATCATAGCTGTCAAGGGTTCCAAAGTTAAGAATGTTATTATCTGAAGAATTTCATGGAACATTCTAACCCCTGGAGGTGGTTGACCAGCAGGTTGGTCCCAGAGTGGAAATTCAGAGAGATAGTACATGTGTATTACAGTTTATCCAATCATAATGAAACAATTAAAGGGCAATGTCATATCCATCATTGTCTGGAAAAGCTGTGTGAATTATCTCCCTTATATTACATTTGATGATTTTCATACAATTTTTGTTCTGTTTTTTACAAATTTAATTACATCTTGATCTGTACTTTTCTCTGCTCTGATTTGACATCTGACAGGTGCTTGTCTTGGCACTGTAAACCACAATCATATTCAAGCAGAAATTTTGCTTGTGGGTTGTGCTGATGGCATTATACAGCAGGGTTTTATCAAGTCATGCCTACCATGACACGGGACCTTGTTTATTTTAAATCCCCATCTGACAGAACCATGACTTTCATCTTGTAATGCACGGTTCTTGGCAAAAGAATGGTCACTACCTACTTTCAAGCCTTGGGTCAGACCCAGTCGAGGTTCAAAACCATGACCTCCCATTTACAGAGTGAGCACTTCACCAACTGAGCTAGGTCAGTGGTCTCAAACTTAGAGAACTTAGCCTTTTTTATCTTCTTAGATCTATATATAGCAGTCTGTGTAGCTCAGTTGATAGAGCACTCAACTATAGTGTGGGAGATACTGGGTTTAATCCCAAGTTCAACTTAATAATGTTTTCCCCTTCTGTTACAAATTATTGACCAGTGTGGAAGTGGGGACTTGCATTTTTAGGCCAAATACAGTCCATCTCACAAATCATGGTCAGGCATCCAAAGGAACATTGAGGAAATGTAGGAATAAGAGAGGGGATGTAGCAGCCTTGGAAGCTGTGTTGTTACAGCATTTTCTTATAGTTTGGAAAGTCCTGGGCTCGACTCCCTGGATGGTTTGCATTATTTCTCATTCCTGTTACACACAAAAGGCTTGATAACACAGCATCTCAAGTTCTTCCTTATTTAAGAAAATAAGCTGCTCTTTGATCTTCTCAAACATTTGAATTTTCCAGTTTTTGAAAACACCCAAAAGCATTGTAATAGAATGCTTTCTAAAATAAGAGTGGATTGGAGTAGTGTTTTAGTCTCAAGTCAAGATTGTTTCACTTTCTTTGAGGCAGTTAGTTCTGGGATGGTGGAGGAAACCAGAGAGCCTGGAGGAAACCCCAACCTTCGGCAAGTGAACTGACAAACTTTCTCACACTAGGATCTGTCCCCGGTGGAATTCCAACCTTGGTGGAAAGAGACATTGTGATCCATAATCACGCACTTTAGACCACTCAGCCACATCTTAAATAAGAGCTTCTGTACATTCTATAATAACCTTTTTAGTTTATATATCTGTAAAGTTTGGGGAAGTTTAGTTATACAAGGTTATACTGTAAATGATAGGATTCAGTCCCTAACTCACCAGTGCGATCTTATCACCCTCAAATTTCTCCATCTGGCTGATCAGGAACATGGCCAGATTTTTATACCTTCCGGTGGCCTCATCTATCTTATCAAGCACATTTGCATTTTGTTCATTTGCATTTGTCTCCTCAAAATTAATCGCTTGAAGCGCATTAGTGTCTTTTATATGATAATCGGGTACACGGATAGTTTCTGATGTTTTTTCAGTGCCCCCTGGCGTGACCACGACTAACGACAAATCTCGAGTCTGGGTAACAGGTTCTTCACCGTGATTTTCTTTAAACTCCAACTGCAGCTTCGTAAATGACAAAGTTTTTTGTTCACGCTTGTCCTTTCGTTTTCTAATGTCATTTTTAAATGCCTGGCCTGGATCAAATAGCTGCGTTTTACCGAAAGGAACACAGCAGTTACCCATCGAGATCAGCCTTGTCAGTTTTCTTAAAGTGCCCGTATGAGTTAATACCAATCACGTGACTTGTCTTTCATAAGCACGACTAATTCTGTTGAACATTGGGTAGCTTTTTCATCAAAGATTAAATATTATATGTATATTGTGTATGTATACTTCTCAGTTTTTCAGTCTCTCGTTTCCTTGTTAATATATAGATATAATATTGAATTGATATAACGACCCCGTGACAGGGGCTTGTATGCAAAAACACATATTGCAAAAAATACCATTAAGAGTCGAAAAAACCTTATAATCTTTATAAAGACTTATTAAAAGCTTGTGATTATGGCGTCTAAAATCTAAAATGGGAAAAAATGTGACGTCAAAAATAAAAATAGTGTTCATGACGCACGGCTCATGTTACATCGACTCTTGACTTACATCCCGGCTGCTAACAAACCATTGCTTACTTCGAAGATAAAATTCATTTAATCAAAAGTTTTTCTTTCTTTTTAATAACGAGTTTATGATTAATTACGATGATTATTGATACGATTTTATTTCCTAGTCAATAATATTTCACAAGGCGTTTATAGCAATGTGCACGGAGGGTTCTTTAGCGTGCCACGCCTGCAGAGACAAGGGGCAACGGTATATAGGTTTCTTCGATGGAACCTGTGACTTTCATTTCTAATTGGCGAAAAAAAATCGCTACCTTTTTTTTCAAGTTTTGGTCATACCCGGGGTTCGAACTCGACGTCCTACATACAGAGCGAACACTCTAACAACTGGCCCCGGAAACTGGGACCTGAGC
>CM056610.1:23196397-23736397 GCA_029721355.1 Tegillarca granosa | reverse complement strand
AAACTACAATCAAGCTACGATCTAGGGCAAGTCAACTGACAAACTACAATCTAGGGCAAGTCAACTGACAAATTACGATCTAGGGCAAGTCAACTGACAAACTACGATCTAGGGCAAGTCAACTGACAAACTACGATCTAGGGCAAGTCAACTGACAAACTACGATCTAGGGCAAGTCAACTGACAAATTACAATCTAGGGCAAGTCAACTGACAAACTATGATCTAGGGCAAGTCAACTGACAAATTACGATCTAGGGCAAGTCAACTGACAAACTACGATCTAGGGCAAGTCAACTGACAAACTATGATCTAGGGCAAGTCAACTGACAAACTATGATCTAGGGCAAGTCAACTGACAAATTACGATCTAGGGCAAGTCAACTGACAAACTACGATCTAGGGCAAGTCAACTGAAAAACTACAATCTAGGGCAAGTCAACTGACAAATTACAATCTAGGGCAAGTCAACTGACAAACTACAATCTAGGGCAAGTCAACTGACAAACTATGATCTAGGGCAAGTCAACTGACAAACTATGATCTAGGGCAAGTCAACTGACAAATTACGATCTAGGGCAAGTCAACTGACAAACTACGATCTAGGGCAAGTCAACTGAAAAACTACAATCTAGGGCAAGTCAACTGACAAATTACAATCTAGGGCAAGTCAACTGACAAACTACAATCTAGGGCAAGTCAACTGACAAACTACAATCTAGGGCAAGTCAACTGACAAACTACGATCTAGGGCAAGTCAACTGACAAACTATGATCTAGGGCAAGTCAACTGACAAACTACGATCTAGGGCAAGTAAACTGACAAATTACAATCTAGGGCAAGTCAACTGACAAACTACAATCTAGGGCAAGTCAACTGACAAACTACAATCTAGGGCAAGTCAACTGACAAATTACAATCTAGGGCAAGTCAACTGACAAATTACAATCTAGGGCAAGTCAACTGACAAATTACAATCTAGGGCAAGTCAACTGACATACTACGATCTCGGGCAAGTCAACTGACAAATTACGATCTAGGGCAAGTCAACTGACAAACTACGATCTAGGGCAAGTCAACTGAAAAACTACAATCTAGGGCAAGTCAACTGACAAATTACAATCTAGGGCAAGTCAACTGAAAAACTACAATCTAGGGCAAGTCAACTGAAAAACTACAATCTACAGCAAGTCAACTGACAAACTTTTTAGCACTAGGATCTGAACCAGTGTGATTCTAGACAGTGATAGGTGCTGTGATCCTTAAGTTTGTGCTTTATACTGCTGAGTACACCCAAGGGTAAGTCTCAATTCTTTGGTCTGTAAGCAGGTTCTGTAAGTTCTCAAATCATTTTTCTTTCGTTGTCAAAATTTTGAAATATGGATAGTCTGGTATGTCAAAACAATTTGAAAAATATTGATTTATATTACATTATTATATAACTTGACAAAAGTTTTTTAACCAAAATATCTTTCTTCAACACTTTTTCTAAAATTAAGTTTAAAACAGGAACCTTACAAAACTTAGTACAACCTCATGGAACCAAGCAAAACCTAGTAATCTTGTTATTTTGTACAACACATCAGGCCAGCTATCTAGAACAACTAAGTAACCAAGTACAACCTCGCCATGCTAACACCATAGCAACATTATGTTGTAGCGATCTAGGACAACCACGATACCTTGTACAACTTAACAAACTTGTTTAACCTTTGACCTCGTAACACCTAGAAACCTAGAACATTTTAGCAACCTTGTATAACCAAGCAATTCTGTACATCCAGCAACCTTCTTCAACCTTACAACATAGTATAATCTAGCAACATAGTACAACCTTACAACACAGTACAACCTAGCAACATAGTACAATCTTACAACATAGTACAACCTAGCAACCTTGTACAACCTTGCAACCTCGTACAACCTAGCAACATAGTACAACCTAGCAACTTTGTGTCACCTAGTTTAACCTAAAACCTTGTACAGCCTAGCAACCTTGTACAACCTAGCAACCTCATACGACCCAGCAACCTTGTACAACCTAGCAATCTTGTGTCAACTAGTTTAACCTAAAACCTTGTACAACCTAGCAACCTTGTACAATCTAGCATCCTAATGTAATGCATCAATTACAACCCAGCAAATGGACTTCTATGTGGTCTTTTAGAGATCCAGGGCTTTGGTAAAATTCTCAAACATATAATTATAAAAATATACAAATTTTTTAAATAAACGCAAATTTATATATAATAAAGCACCAATATTGAATACTATACAACAAAATAACAGTTTAAAAATGACAACAAAAACAACAAATTAAATATACAACAAATAACAACATAAAAAGTAAGTCTTGTCATTTAACATGGATAAAATTTTGATTTTCAGAACAAGACAAATGGACGTGATAAGAACTTGTATCAAATGAAGTTTCTGAGAAAGTGATTATTTGGTAGAACAAACGTTTGATGTCTGACAACAAATTGTGGGAACACATTCTAATCTGGGAACACCATGGCTATAAGTACTTATATAGCCACTTATTTACAACAAATTGTAGGAACACATTCTAATCTGGGAACACCATGGCTTTGAGTACTTATATAGCCACTTGTTTACAACAAATTGTGGGAACACATTCTAATCTGCAAACACCATGGCTTTGAGTACTTATATAGCAGCTTTTTTTTACCCAATTGTTGGAACACATTCTTATCTGGGAACAACATGGCTTTGAGAACTTATATAGCTATTTGTTTACAATTAATTGTGGAAACACATTCTAATCTGGGAACTCCAAGGCTTTTGGTATTTATATAGCCACTTGTTTACACCAAATTGTTGGAAAAAATTCTAATCTTGGAACATCAAAGCTTTGAGTACTTATATAGCCACTTGTTTATATTTAATTGTGGGAACACATTCTAATCTGGGGACACTATGGCTCTGAATACCTATATAGCCACTTGTTAACACCAGTAAAATCCTAAATGGAGGCCCTAGAGGACTTTTTATCTGAGTAAGTCACTTGTCACTGTAACTGTATATAGACTCTGGGGTTGTCACAGTGCTTTTTCATAATGGATCTTAAGCTCTTGTAATTGGGAAAATAAGTTTTCTTTCAAGCAATTTTGTGAAAATCTTTTATCTTATGTTATATAATGTCACAATTTTTATTCACAATTTCTTGAAATTTTGGGATAAACTGGGTCAATTTTTGCAATTTACAGAAAAATCATACAAGTCATGTGATCATGACATCTGACCATACAAATCATTTGAAGTCATGTGATAATACATGTCATGTGACTTTTAAAATTTCTGAGTACCAACTTGTATGATGAGAAAAATTTATAGATGCTGCAGAATGAATTTTTTCTTCCATATGGGACCAGAACAAGTTGCTTTTAAAATGTTTATCCAAGACTTTACAAAAATAAGTTTTTCAAAATATTTTAGAACAGTTTAAATTTTCATACTTAATTATTTTAGTTCATAAAATTAACAACCTAAATAAACAAATTAAATTCACAAATCCTACTTAAAAATTAATCATAGTCAGAGTCTGTCACTCAATGACTTTCAATTTTAATGTGAATCCTGAGTGGCTTATATTTCTATAAACAATTCAAGCAAATATACAGGTACATCTTGAATGCATATTAAAATACAGGTACTTGTTATAAATAATAATAACTGTTAGTTGTTTTCGACTGGTTGTTGATGGTTTAGCTAGAATATGCAATTCCATTAAACAATATTTTCTCACCTTTATTTTTGACCAATCATATCATAGATAAATTTTGTTATTCAACTCATAAATTGTTCTCAATATGTTCTTCATGAAAATGAAATTCTTTACTAGTCAAATGACAAATGAAAAACAGCTTTCTGTGATTTTATTGGTAATAAATAAAGGAGGGAAAATGCTGATTAACAGAAAAGCCTCTTACTCAACAGAAACCATTAACCAGTCCAATATGGCTACTGATACATGGATTATCATGTACGGATAGTTACAAAACTTGCTATTCAGTTAAATCTTATCACATACAATTTTTCAAACATTTGTTTTCATGTCATTTATACTTCTTTTCGAAAAAAAAATTTTAAAAAATGTAAATTTAAAAAAAAATTATATAACAATAATGTATAGATAAAATCAGGAAGTATTTGATATGCTGATATTACTGCTACACGGTGCGATTAAATTGTAAAACAATAACAAAAATCTTGAAAATATTAAACTGGCAGCATTTTTCCTTCATTAAATGTCATTTTCCTTCTCTTGTTGATTTGGTACAATAAATAGTTTTATCAACTCAATGTTCAATACTTTTTATATGTTGTTGATAATGCTTTTACATTTACTTCCCTTGAAATATATCTAAAGACTGATTTTCCATTTACCTCCCTCTCGCATCTCTCAGTAGATCAGTTTATTTCTTTCTTTCTTATTTTATCTCATTTCTCTCCCTTGAATTTGTCAGAAACCATTGGTAACCTTGGTAACTTATTTTGATTGTCACTTTTTATGTTGTCTTAACTTTTCCGTTTATCTCCCTAGTAACATCTCTAAAACCATTAATATAGACACTAGAGGGAGTGTCTGTTCCAAGGTCAGTTTGTGGACTTGGTAAATCTCTTCCTTTGTAAGTATCCATAAATGTGGCTGAACCAAAGAATCGACAAATTTCACAAAATGCTGCTACTGGCAAAATTCTAAAATAAACACAAAGAAACAGTAATTAAAACAATTTTTTTACACAAAATATTTTTAATTTCAATAAACTGCAATTAATCACTCAGATTTAGTATCAAATTCAATTATGCAACAACTTAGTCGGTATTGAGGGTTATGGGATTCATCCCTGACTGAGCCAAGTACAACAGCTATTCAATATGTAATGTGTATTGTACCAAAGGGCGAAATGCTTCTACTCAGAATAAAAATTTAAAAAATTCCGGTCCATCAAATAAATTCCTGTGATGAATCTTATAATCCTCCAGGTGAGATTATACACTCGAGATTGACAAACAGAACTGAATCTGGACTGCCTTAGTGATAGTGTAGCCATGGCAATGCTAATAACTCTTCAAAGTTTCCTATATTGTATCCTAAATATACGATGTCAATCTTGTGTTACCAGTGACATCTAGAAAATCATGGTAATGAGCAAGACATTGCTATTGTCTCAAGAAGTGATATAAATAGCCATATCCTAAATTGCATACTTATGATGCAAAAATTCCATGAGACTACTATTGTCTTATACCTAAAAAGTGAGACAAGCATGTCTTGATCAGCATATAATATATCAAAACCAACAAGGCTGCTATTGTCTCTATATAAAACATGAAAAAAAAGAAAAGCTTGTTTTAAACTGCATTCTTACACTTTCAAAACCAACAAGACTGATATTGTCTCATGCTTGTTCAAGCAGACAAATGAATGTTTTTAATTACATAATTACCTTCTGAAAAACCCTCAAGACTAATTTTGTCTTATACTTATAATGTGTGACAAATGGATATTTTTTAATTCCATACTTACGCTTTCAAAACAAACAAGACTTATGTTGTCTCATACCTAAAATGTGAGACAAATATTAGCACGTCTTGCACTGTATACTAACATATCAAAATCAAAAAGAACGCTATTGTCTTATGCTTTGATATGTCTTTAATTGCAAACTTACCTTTAAAAAAAACCCCTCAAGACTAATTAAAAAAAACCCTCAAGACTAATATTGTCTTATAATCATAATATGTGACAAATGGATATTTCTTGAATTGTGGACTTACACTTTCAAAACCAACAAGGCTGCTATTGTCTTATGTCTAAATTATGACTTGAACTGCGTACTTACGTTTTCAAAAATGCAAAGAAATATATAAGTTTTGGTATGCATAACATGTGTTGATTGGTTAAAATGGCCTGCATAATTCTGTCCACCGTCTTCTTTTTGTCCAATGGTGGAATGACCCATGGGAATCTAAAAATAAATTTTGAAATAAATCAAAATTTAAAGAAATATATATATTTATTTTAAAAATCAGTACCTGAAATGTTTTCACCTACAATAAAATCATTCAATAAAATGAGCAGAAAACTAATCATTATTCTTCATGCAATACCTTGATTTCTACCTTTCCATATCTGTTCATGAAAATAATAACTCACACAAATGTCAAAAGGTATCACAAGAGGTTATCACAGAGGTTATCACAGAGGTTATCACGAGGTTATCACATCGTTTGGTGAACATTACTAGCAACTTGTACCATTGATTTGGGTAATTAAACATAAAAAAGTTTCTTGAATGATTTAGAACAGGTTAATTCGAATATCACAAGGATGCTTAAATTAAGTAGTTGATTTTTGTACAAAATGGTTGACCATACACATGATGATTCCATAGGTGGGTGGTTATGGGTTCAAACCCAGACCGGGTCTGACCCAAGACTTGAAAGTGGGTAGTGACTGTTCTTTCACCAAACACTCTGCATTATAAAACAAAAGGCATGGTTCTTTTTTACGGAAACTTAAAACAAACGAGGTCCTGTGATGCGAATTGCATGATAAAGAACCTTGCTGTATAATGCCATCAGTATGCATTTCTGCACTTTCACCTATAGCTGGTGACATCTCAATATAAATGAAATCTTCTTGACTGGGACGTAAAACACCATTACTCAACTCAACTCATACACATGAAGATTATGAAGATTTCTTATATGTAGTTTATATAAAATCTGTTATGTTATTTTAAACATGAATGTCCGGAAGCTATAAAAAGCTTTCTTGCTACAAAAATTCTTTGCAACAGAAAACTGAAAAAAACTGAACCCAAAAAGCCAAATCTGAAAAGGTTCTGTGTTTCAATGCAGATAAAAACGCCTCTGTTGAAAGAAAAACACTGTGTGGTTTCAGGGGATGCTTACAACTACAAATTATTTATACCAATTGGACATGAAAATATAATTAATTCTTCGTTAAATTTCTAATTTTTTTAGGAAGATGGTAGTAAACTTTTTTTATGAGATACTAACATCCATTTTTTTAAAAATTTTTTGTTGATAATTTGTCTTTTTGTTACATTTGTCTTAAATTGACCAAGAATATCCTCGTATTTTCATAAAAAACAAGATTTCAAAGAATAAGTATTTACAATTTTCATTGACGGTTTTTAATCTTTGGATTTAAATTTGTGTATTTTGTCATAATTGAACATTAAGTCTGACATTTATACAGACAAAAAGTACAAAAAAAAAATTTATTTGACCTGAGATATCACAGACATGCAAATTAAATCTCACCACCAAGGTCACAGTACAGCAGGTAAACTTATGGTTTAATCTGACCTTAATAAATTCAATTTGGTCAATTAAGGATCAGGTCAACAAACTTTTTTTTGGAAAGTTAATAGTCACAGAAATGACCCGACTGACCCAAGGTGTCCCAACACCCAGACAGTCCAAACAGCTGACCTGAGGTGTCTAAACATCCATAGTGAGTCTGTGGACCAACCAATAACTGAATAAAACAGCAACATGACCTGTATATATATACATCTATTTTGACAGGTCTGTAGACCAGACAGTTTAATGTGACTTTAAATCAAAGCCATACATCCAGGGTTATCCACCTTTCTGACAAAATCTACATTATCTAATTCCAGCTGGTTTTAATTGGCAATTATGTTTTTTTTAATTATTTACATGGCATTTGTGTACATATGTATTTATTTATGTATTTATTCATTTTATTCTTTATCTATCTATCTATCTATCTATCTATCTATCTATCTCTATTTTATTTAATTATTTACTTATGTGTTATTTATTTCATTCATTTTATTTTATTATTTATTATTTATTAATTTATTTTTCCATTTATTTCTATTAATTATTTACTTACTTATTTTATTTTATGTTATTTAATTAAAGCTGCCTTAAGTTTTCCAAAAAAAAATTAAAACGGTGCTAATCTAATTAATGATGTTCTTAATGAATAATGTTACATTTGGTTCAATGAAAAAAGCTCAAATAAATACAGAAATTACAGTATTTACCCAGCCTGATGCTGCATTTGGGATCTAATATTAGAACATGGTTACGTCATCGAAACCCGGGTCATTTAAACACAACTTTCAAACCGGTGAAATACGATTAATTAAACACAGAACTTTGTTGAATTTGTCATTTGCGACTTAGTAAGGGATACATAACACCATTTTAAATATGATGTACATCTGGATATTAATGACGGACAATCAATGCAATCTGTCATGTTTCACCTTCGATTCTAGGGTTTTCCCGTACATCCGTGCGCATGCTCCAAGCTCATAATTACCATCATAAAACACTTACTCACTCACTGGTCAGAGGATTCCATTTATTTACAGCTAAAAGAAATGAAATTTTAGAAAATGAATGTCACACATCGTGGTTAGAAGATATCTATTTTTTTAAAAATATATTTTTAGAAAATCAAAAAAAAATTCAGAAAATTGAAAAACTTAATGCAGCTTTAACTACTATTTTTATTTAGTTGAGCTGAGTTATGGTGTTTAACGTCCCAATGAAGAATTTTTCACTTATATCGAGACGTTGCCAGCTATAAGCAAACGTACAGAAATTTGGCTGTGCGTTGCGCTGATGGCATTATACAACAGGGATCTTTATCGTGCCATGCCTACCGTGACACGGGACCTTGTTTATTATTAAGTTCCTGTCCAAAAGAACATTGACTTTCATTTCGTAATGCCAAGTGCTTGGCGAAAGAACAGTCACTACCTACAAGTCTTGGGTCAGACCCGGTCGGGGTTTGAACTCATGACCTCCCACTTACGGATTGAGCACTCTACCAACTGAGCTACCGCAGTGGTAATTAGTTAGTTGATTTTTACACTATGAATGACACCATCTTGTATATCTAATGATGAATATCACAGTATGCATATAAATGTACCAGCTGAACTCAACCATTTCTGTTGCCCCAAAAACATTTTCTGTACCAAATTTGGTTAAAAATTGCTGTGTATTTTCCAAATATTATGTCCATTTACTTTTCTTAACGTACAAATGAAAGCTTTACACACATGAAAGCTTTAACATAGCATAAATTCACCCTGGCTTTTCTAGGTTACCTAAAATAATGACTCTGAGTTACCTCAAAATACCATGGCAATATTTCTGTAAAGTGGGAAAATTACCAATAGGCATTTATATCAAATTTTTACTGCACAGGTATATCTACTTAAAACATCAGTATACGACTTTCGATAACCTAGCTTATGTTGATATAAATTTGACAACTCAGGCTGCAACCGATACCTGCCATAATTAGACACCTGAACTGTATCTGATATCTAAGACAAAATTATAATATAAAACTAGAATTCTTTAAAAAAAAAATAATAAAGTGAAAAAAAATCTAAGAATTTAATAGCCTACTGTACTTCAACCTCAATGTTTCTGTTGTCATGGTTACCAGTAACTTATTTTAAAATACATATGATACCCATAAGTAATTGGACACCTGAACTATATATGAACCCAAAGAAAAAAGATTCTTTTTCTAAAAATATATATATAAAGAGAAAAAAATTCAAAGATCTTTTATAAGTTTATAAAATTTCTTCAGCCAATTATATTTTCAATTACTGGTATTTATTTTATAGTTTATGATTAGCATCTGACACCTAACTAAAATCATAAAGATACAGCTACATGTAGCCCTAAATTATGTAGTCTGAAGAAGTTACAAAACCGAACTGAAACTCTATGTATGGTGAGTTTAAATCTCAAAATGTTAACCAGCTTGTCCACCATACATTTAATCATAATGGCCAGATATCAGGAACTTTGTGTATGAAATCTGCATCCAATGATGGTCTGCATTTGGTAAAAAAGTATTTGTGTGCTTTGAACTCTCCATTAGTATTTAATTGTTACCGTAGAGTGTATATATGTATGTAAATGACAGGACACTGTTGTGTAGATGCTGATCATGCATCCTGCAAGATGACAAAGCTTCTTAATTTAAAAAGGAAAGTAAACAAGATGTAGAGATTTGCATACGAAATACCAAAATAATTTGATTCTTAGGATATAAAAGGTTCCCATGGTTACCATGTATTAAAAAATAATTTTAACTACTGGCCTAAAAAATTTTTGTTAATAAACAATGACAAAAGTGCAAAATTTGTTGAAAACCTGAAAACCCCATAATCAGGAATCTCTTTGATTGTAAAAAAAAAAAACTGTTTGAAAATGTTTTGTCAATATTTTTATATAAAATAACTTTTAAGTCTAGTTTAATATTATATTGATATACATTTAATTTGTTTCTTTTGGTTCAGTACTCGTACCCAATTTTTTAGTACCTGATAAGTCAATTTTCTGAGCCTACAGAGTGACTGTGTAATCAACTAGGTTTTTTGGACGAATAGATTATAAATTCTATCAGAGTCCTGATATCTGTTAGTTAAAGAGTTAAGTCATAACAACCGTCACTGTAATTTTTGATTAATTAAAAAAATAATTTTAAGAATTAAGATAAATTTACTGCTAAAATTGATGATGAAGTTAAGATGCTTATGATACCTGCATTAATGATCGAGACACTTGAACTGCATATGACCCCAGAGAAAAAAATCAGTAAAAAAGAATATATCTGTACTATAACCATTGTTCTCCTACATCAACCTAACCCAGGTGTAAACTTAAAAAATAACTTAGATACAGGTGCTTCATTATCCCCCTCCAAATAAAATAATAATTTTAAAAAAGGGAAGGAAAATGAGAGAAAATTTCAAAAGGTCAAATGGTCCTGAAATTTCTACACATGTCAACTTGACTGGTATAATAAATATGTTAATTGTTAGTAGGTAGAATTATTATTTTTAAAAATAAATAAATAAATAAATAAATAAATAAATAAATAAATAAATAAAAATTAAATAGAAAAACAAATAAATAAATAATATATATGTGTGTGTGTGTGTGTGTGTGTGTGTGTGTGTGTGTGTGTGTGTGTATAAAAGACAGATAGGAAGACAAATAAATAAATAAATAAATAGAAAAACAAATAAATAATATATAATATATAAATAATATATATCCTTGTATATATAAAAGATAAATATATAGACAAATAAATAAATAAATGAATAAATAAAAGTTTTGTATCAATTTGTATATTTTTATGAAATATTAAAGCAATCAGAAATAGACGTCAGTTTTTAGTATATTAGTATATACAAACACTACATAGACTGACATATGACATTTCTATAAGTTTAAATGGCTGGTGTACATCCGGTACATATAAATTTTGTTATAGCATAATAATACACAACAAACTGTTAAATTTAGTGTTTGGTAAATCAAAATCAGATTTCTTTCCCATGAGAAAGAGAGGGGAATATCCAGAGTGCCCCTAGAATACCACTGACCTTCAACAAATAATCTAACCAACTTCCTCACAATGTGAACTGCACCAGGCAGCATTGAAATCTAGGCACTGAGAGGAGCTGATTTGTAAGTGCACAATTTTAAGGATCTCAAGGATTGAAACCTAGGTACAGTGTGTGTGGGTGGGTGGGTGGGTGGGTGGGTGGGGGGGGGGAGTTGATTGGAACTTTCTTTAGGCCACTTGGAAACAATTTTTCCATAAGAGAGATAGGGTAGGAGGGAGAGAGAATATCAAGACTGCTTGGATACAATATTCCTTTGAGGTAAAGAGTGGTTTTTTTTTAATTAATTAAAAAAAAAAAATTGAAAAAAGAAAATGATCATTTTTTTGTCACCATTGATATCTGACACTTAGTATCAGATTTAAAGTGTCAGAATATTAAATTCTCTATACATTGTAAATCTTTTTTTTAAAAAAAATCAAGAGAAAATGTATAGGTTTACAGAAAACTGTGTTTTTCCATATTAATATGAACAAGATTGAAATCAAACACCAAAAAAAAAAAAAAATTAATTAAAAAAAAAAAAAAAAAAAAAAAAAAAAACTGTTATTATTAAAATAATTATAATTTTAAATCAAAGCACCGGAGGTGCCGTACGAACAGAGAGCATGGAAACACAAGAGGCTTTGAAAGTGAGTGTAGGTAGTATTACAATCTGCCTTATCCCATTCCATTCCTATGCGAGCAAGGTTGTAAAACACCATATGGAAGGGGAGTAAGAATTCATGACTGGAAAAGTGTCCATTATATTTTTTGTATTAGTGTTGGCAAATTACCACATTCAGAAGAGTCTGTGCTGAAGCAAGGTCCTTTCACATTCCAAGCGTTTCTCCAAGAAAAGACATAAGTAACATTTTTATTAATTACACAAACAGAAAGATGTTTTTATGGTGTCATCAATCGTTATATTTCTCAATAACGACAAAACGGTTCCAGGAAATTTCGGCCCATAAAAAAAACGGACCATGACAATATCGGCCTATAGCCAAATCGGCCTATAACAAAATTGGCCCATGAAATAAATGCCTTTATCAAAGATTGCTACTCATTTCGTTTATTTGCATTGTTGTGCATAAACATGTGTTAGTATTATTATGCTTTGAAACATGTAAATTTCAGTAAGTTTATTCAAAGCAATACAAGAATTAATTCAAATTATCATTTCTAATCAAGTCTACCACTAATCTATTAAAACTCAAATAATGGATTATATGTATGTCTCATTTTTTTTTAAAATGAATAATTTAAAGACAGGAAGGTGTACCTATACTTTGTTTTAATCTTAAAAATTTTTAAAAAATAGATAATCTTAATTATAATCTTAATTTAATATTTGTATTATTATGATGCTTTAATTACATGTAGTGTGTAAAGAAAAATAACCATAAGAATGAATTGAAAAGAAAGATCCTTTTCTTGTAAATATAATTTGTCTTTAAAAATCCTGATACTTTAGTGTTTTTACATAATTGTAGATTCATACAATTTAAGTTACATTCAAACTGTCTTTCTTCTACGCTATCTGCACGAACTAGTTTAGATCGATCAGAATCGACGAGTCTTACAGTCATGAGTAACTCTGACTAAAACATTTGTGAACGGAGTGTGTGCATCATTTATAGGTTGATCTAATATGAAATAAAAAATAATAATTTCTTTTAAAAATAAAATTAAAACCAAGGCATAAGTCATGACAAAGTTGTCCAAATTTAGGTGTATTAAATATTTTGAATATATTTTATTATTGGCCGATATTGTTATAGGCCAAAATGTCCCGTAGCGCGACAAAACAACTACAAATGATGGTTGCAAAAAACTGTTTATGCCGCAAATCAAGGACCATCGCGAATTTAGGACCGACGACGATATACAAAATACACGCCACCTACCGAGGATTTACCCTAAAGCTTTCCATGTAAACTTCTAGAGTACATCTTGCACAATCAACAGGAACTCGTGAAATCTCTCAGCAATAGCTTTTTCCGGTCGATTTCACAATGCTGCACTCAAAATCGTGTATATCATTTTTACGCTAATCGACAAAATTAAAATGTAAACATGTCTACATCAGATATAGGTCAAATTTTGTTGGGGCTTTGAGGAGGGGATGGGAAGGGAAACGAATGAAAACAAATACATTCCTATAAACATGACATTTGCTATCGTGCATGTAAGACATGATTTCTTTACAGCACTTTCCGCAACCTATACTTTTACTTATACGCTCAAACTTCGGGTAATGTTAAAAAAATATTGCTTTATTTACTGTGGTTCACTCTTCTCGCCAAAACGCATGCTACGAAGAAATGACAAGTCATATAATTCATCCAATTAAAAGAGACCGTTTAAATTATGGGATATCCGCGAAAATGTTGCAAAAATAGGTCTTTGTTTACATAAACTGTTCATGTATTCTTCCGCCGCGCCGCATTGTATCCTTTCCACCAAAAGTTTCTCCACAGAATCCATGTATAAATTTTATTTTCAATACCACATACATTCATCATTGTGCGGTTACCTTCAGCACATACTTATCACCCGCAAACTACCGTACTATATTCCACATATATTGCCCAAGGATTTGACATAGCGGTGACATAGCCCGTCCGATTTAAAAAAAATTGAATTTCTTCACTGACATTAGGAAAAATGTTTCGTTTTAACATTTCCCTGTTTTGGGTTTACTTGCCCCCATCTATGAACATCTCTGTCACCCTGTATCCCTATCCCATTTTAAAGATATCTACGATTCCCTTGCCAAATGCTTGCGACATATGTGACAATACATCACAGAGATTCCTCTCTGTTCGTAAAAAAATCAATCAGTTTAATAAACTTGCACATAATTTTCTTTCTTTTTTTTTCTCTTCCTTTTATTTCATTTTACTTTCTTTTTATTTAATTAATTAATTAATTTATTTATTAATTTATTTATTAATTAATTTATTTATTTATTTATTCATTCATTGATTTATTATTTATTTATTTATTTATTCATTCATTCATTCATTCATTCATTCATTCATTTATTCATTCATTCATTTCTTTATTTATTCATTTATTTATTCATTCATTCATTCATTTATTTATTTATTCATTAATTTTTTTATTCATTTATTTATTTTGGTTTGTTTTAAGTGTTTAAAAGTCAATATACAATTATAGTAGCTGTCATTTGTTCAGTCAAATCATCAAATAACACGAACATACCAGTCCTTGGCCAGATCACAAACACAACATTCCAGCCCTTGTCCAGATCACAAACACAAACATACCAGTCCTTGTCCAGATCACAAACACAAACATACCAGTCCTTGTCCAAATCACAAACACAAACATACCAGTCCTTGTCCAGATCACAAACACAAACATACCAGTCCTTGTCCAGATCACAAACACAAACATACCAGTCCTTGTCCAGATCACAAACACAACATACCAGTCCTTGTCCAGATCACAAACACAAACATTCCAGTCCTTGTCCAGATCACAAACACAAACATACCAGTCCTTGTCCAGATCACAAACACAACATACCAGTCCTTGTCCAGATCACAAACACAACATACCAGTCCTTGTCCAGATCACAAACACAAACATTCCAGTCCTTGTCCAGATCAACAAACACAAACATTCCAGTCCTTGTCCAGATCACAAACACAACATACCAGTCCTTGTCCAGATCACAAACACAAACATTCCAGTCCTTGTCCAGATCACAAACACAACATACCAGTTCTTGTCCAGATCACAAACACTTACATACCGTCCTTGTCCAGATCACAAACACAACATACAAGTCCTTGTCCAGATCACAAACACAACATACCAGTCCTTGTCCAGATCACAAACACAACATACCAGTCCTTGTCCAGATCACAAACACAACATACCAGTCCTTGTCCAGATCACAAACACAACATACAAGTCCTTGTCCAGATCACAAACACAACATACCAGTTCTTGTCCAGATCACAAACACTTACATACCAGTCCTTGTCCAGATCACAAACACAAACATACAGTCCTTGTCCAGATCACAAACACAACATACCAGTCCTTGTCCAGATCACAAACACAACATACCAGTTCTTGTCCAGATCACAAACACTTACATACCAGTCCTTGTCCAGATCACAAACACAAACATACCAGTCCTTGTCCAGATCACAAACACAACATACCAGTCCTTGTCCAGATCACAAACACAAACATACCAGTCCTTGTCCAGATCACAAACACAAACATACAAGTCCTTGTCCAGATCACAAACACAAACATTCCAGTCCTTGTCCAGATCACAAACACAACATACCAGTCCTTGTCCAGATCACAAACACAACATACCAGTTCTTGTCCAGATCACAAACACTTACATACCAGTCCTTGTCCAGATCACAAACACAAACATACCAGTCCTTGTCCAGATCACAAACACAACATACCAGTCCTTGTCCAGATCACAAACACAAACATTCCAGTCCTTGTCCAGATCACAAACACAAACATACCAGTCCTTGTCCAGATCACAAACACAACATACCAGTCCTTGTCCAGATCACAAACACAACATACCAGTCCTTTTCCAGATCACAAACACAAACATTCCAGTCCTTGTCCAGATCACAAACATACAAACATACCAGTCCTTGTCCAGATCACAAACACAAACATACCAGTCCTTGTCCAGATCACAAACACAAACATACCAGTCCTTGTCCAGATCACAAACACAAACATACCAGTCCTTGTCCAGATCACAAACACAAACATACCAGTCCTTGGCCAGATCACAAACATACAAACATACCAGTCCTTGTCCAGATCACAAACACAAACATACCAGTCCTTGTCCAGATCACAAACACAAACATACCAGTCCTTGTCCAGATCACAAACACAAACATACCAGTCCTTGGCCAGATCACAAACATACAAACATACCAGTCCTTGTCCAGATCACAAACACAAACATACCAGTCCTTGTCCAGATCACAAACACAAACATACCAGTCCTTGCCAGATCACAAACATACAAACTTACCAGTCCTTGTCCAGATCAAAAACACAACATACCAGTCCTTGTCCAGATCACAAACACAAACATACCAGTCCTTGTCCAGATCACAAACACAAACATACCAGTCCTTGTCCAGATCACAAACACAAACATTCCAGTCCTTGTCCAGATCACAAACACAAACATAAAAGTCCCTGGCCAGATCACAAACACAAAAATACCAGTCCTTGGCCAGGTCAAAAACACAAACATACCAGTCCTTGTCCAGATCACAAACACAAACATACCAGTCCTTGTCCAGATCACAAACACAACATACCAGTCCTTGTCCAGATCACAAACACAAACATACCAGTCCTTGTCCAGATCACAAACACAAACATACCAGTCCTTGTCCAAATCACAAACACAAACATACCAGTCCTTGTCCAGATCACAAACACAAACATACCAGTCCTTGTCCAGATCACAAACACAAACATACCAGTCCTTGTCCAGATCACAAACACAACATACCAGTCCTTGTCCAGATCACAAACACAAACATTCCAGTCCTTGTCCAGATCACAAACACAAACATACCAGTCCTTGTCCAGATCACAAACACAACATACCAGTCCTTGTCCAGATCACAAACACAAACATTCCAGTCCTTGTCCAGATCACAAACATACAAACATACCAGTCCTTGTCCAGATCACAAACACAAACATACCAGTCCTTGTCCAGATCACAAACACAAACATACCAGTCCTTGTCCAGATCACAAACACAAACATACCAGTCCTTGTCCAGATCACAAACACAAACATACCAGTCCTTGGCCAGATCACAAACATACAAACATACCAGTCCTTGTCCAGATCACAAACACAAACATACCAGTCCTTGTCCAGATCACAAACACAAACATACCAGTCCTTGTCCAGATCACAAACACAAACATACCAGTCCTTGGCCAGATCACAAACATACAAACATACCAGTCCTTGTCCAGATCACAAACACAAACATACCAGTCCTTGTCCAGATCACAAACACAAACATACCAGTCCTTGGCCAGATCACAAACATACAAACTTACCAGTCCTTGTCCAGATCAAAAACACAACATACCAGTCCTTGTCCAGATCACAAACACAAACATACCAGTCCTTGTCCAGATCACAAACACAAACATACCAGTCCTTGTCCAGATCACAAACACAAACATTCCAGTCCTTGTCCAGATCACAAACACAAACATAAAAGTCCCTGGCCAGATCACAAACACAAAAATACCAGTCCTTGGCCAGGTCAAAAACACAAACATACCAGTCCTTGGCCAGATCACAAACACAAACATACCAGTCCTTGGCCAGATCACAAACAAAAACTTACCAGTCCTTGTCCAGATCACAAACACAAACATACAAACATACCAGTCCCTGGCCAGATCACAAACACAAACATACCAGTCCTTGTCCAGGTCACAAACACAACATACCAGTCCTTGTCCAGATCACAAACACAAACATTCCAGTCCTTGTCCAGATCACAAACACAAACATTCCAGTCCTTGTCCAGATCACAAACACAAACATACCAGTCCTTGTCCAGATCACAAACACAAAAATACCAGTCCTTGTCCAGATCACAAACACAAACATACCAGTCCTTGTCCAGATCACAAACACAAACATACCAGTCCTTGTCCAGATCACAAACACAAACATTCCAGTCCTTGTCCAGATCACAAACACAAACATACCAGTCCTTGTCCAGATCACAAACACAAACATACCAGTCCTTGTCCAGATCACAAACACAAACATACCAGTCCTTGTCCAGATCACAAACACAAACATTCCAGTCCTTGTCCAGATCACAAACACAAACATACCAGTCCCGGAGTGAAGTTGTCCAGATCACAAACACAAACATACAAGTCCCTGGCCAGATCACAAACACAAAAATACCAGTCCTTGGCCAGATCACAAACTCAAACATACCAGTCCTTGTCCAGATCACAAACACAAGCATACCAGTCCTTGGCCAGATCACAAACACAAACATACCAGTCCTTGGCCAGGTCAAAAACACAAACAAACCAGTCCTTGTCCAGATCACAAACACAAACATACCAGTCCTTGTCCAGATCACAAACACAAACATACCAGTCCCTGGCCAGATCACAAACACAAACATACAAGTCCCTGGCCAGATCATAAATACAAACATACCAGTCCTTGTCCAGATCACAAACAAAACATACCAGTCCCTGGCCAGATCACAAACACAAACATACCAGTCCTTGGCCAGATCACAAACATACCAGTCCCTGGCCAAATCACAAACACAAACATACCAGTCTTTGGCCAGATCACAAACACAAACATACCAATCCCAGAGTGAAGTTGTCCAGGTCATAAACACAAACATACAAGTCCCTGGCCAGATCATAAATACAAACATACCAGTCCTTGTCCAGATCACAAACAAAACATACCAGTCCCTGGCCAGATCACAAACACAAACATACCAGTCCTTGGCCAGATCACAAACATACCAGTCCCTGGCCAGATCACAAACACAAACATACCAGTCTTTGGCCAGATCACAAACACAAACATACCAATCCTGGAGTGAAGTTGTCCAGGTCACAAACACAAACATACAAGTCCCTGGCCAGATCACAAACACAAACATACCAGTCCTTGTCCAGATCATAAACACAAAAATACAAGTCCTTGTCCATATCACAAAAACAAACATACCAGTCCCTGGCTAGATCACAAACACAAACATACCAGTTCTTGTCCAGATCACAAACACAAACATACATGTACCAATCCTTGTCCAGATCACAAACACAAACATACCAGTCCCTGGCCAGATCACAAACACAAACTAACCATTCTTTGTCCAGATCACAAACAAAAACATACCAGTCCCTGGCCAGATCACAAACACAAACATACCAGTCCCTGGCCAGATCACAAACACAAACATACCAGTCCTTGTCCAGGTCACAAACTCAAACATACAAGTCCCCGGCCAGATCACAAACACAAACATACCAGTCCTTGGCCAGATCACAAACACAAACTTACCAGTCTTTGTCAAGATCACAAACACAAACAAACCAGTCCCTGGCCAAATCACAAACACAAACATACCAGTCCTTGGCCAGATCACAAACATACCAGTCCCTGGCCAGATCACAAACACAAACATACCAGTCCTTGTCCAGATCCCAAACACAAACAAACCAGTCCTTGTCCAGATCACAAACACTAACATACCAGTCCGTGGCCAGATCACAAACACAAACATACCAGTCCTTGTCCAGATCACAAACACAAACATGCCAGTCCTGGTCCAGATCACAATCCCAATAAACAAAGTAAAAACTTTGAAAGCTGGCAAAATTAGTTATACACATGAACTTCCAGCACGGAAGCGAGACCAGGTGCTTCAGAAGGGTAAGCACCTCCTGTCTGTTTAAACAATATTTAAATAAAACTGAAAATTAATCAAACAAGTGGCAATAAGATTCTCTCACTTATATTTTTAGAAAGAGTTGGTTTTACAGTACATGAAAATGCCACCATCCTTCCTCTACAGAACTTAACCTAATTTCTGAATGTAGTATCTGCCTAAATAGAACCTACCTACTCAAATTTTAATTTGGTGATTAGTTGATTGATTGATTGATTGATTTAATGGGATTTTATGTCTCTATCAAGAATATTTTCTTTATATTGAGACATCACCAGCTATAGGTAATATCTATATAGCTATATCACTTGGATTGTTGTTGTAAGCCAGAAATCGCAAATTTACACCGTTCAAATGACAAAAATTAGATGTACTAATAGCTAGGTTACAGAATGCTGAACCAGCATAATAGCATAATAATTTCCACAGGTAACGGTGATTTTTTTTTGGATTATACATGTATTGCCGTAAATTCTTACCTCATTTCACAGCCTTCAAACATCCCTGTTTTAACAAAAGATGGACACACTAAAGTTGTATGTATTCCATTATATCCAGAAAATACCAACTCATAATTCAAGACTTCGGTAAACCCGACAATACCAAATTTTGTGGCGGAATAATCCACCAACTTGTTCAGACCAACAAGTCCCGTTGAACTAGCAATATTTACAATGTGGCCATGGTTATTCATCATCATGGATGGCAAGAAACATTTCACTGTCTGAAAATAAAATTACTATAAAATTACCAGACAAAATATTAAACAAATGTTTCTTTGGTGTCTCATAAGTCTTACATAAAATTAGGCTTTAGGACAAGGGTGGAGTTGAGTAAAAAGTAGTGGAGTAAGTGATGTTTTATGCCACCCCCCCCCCCCCCCCCAGTCAAATTTGCATAAGATAAAGTAATATATTTGTTTTAGGATTGTAGGAAAATCCTTGTACACTGGATCAACAAAATGACACTAAATAATTAAAATTTATAGCTCATGTAACTTTAAAAAAAAAATTATACTTTTCTTTTCAATTTTTGTTTTTCTTTCTTCTTTAAATACAAATTTGTATAATATTCAGGTACCGATTGGTTAAAGCTGGTTATTTTAGCGACGCTAAATTTTTGTGATTTTGACAAGAAAAGTTCAGTTAATTTTGTTCTCAAATCTAAACCACCCACTGATAGTTGACAGGTACACAAATATTTTCACAGATTTTTATTTTGGTGCTTTTAATGCCTCTGCCAAAATACACCAAAATTTGCAGGAGCCTCGGTGACCGTGTGGTGTAAAGCGTGTGCTTACGGATCACAGTGCCTTGGTGTGAGTCCCACTTGCGACAGATTCTAGAGTGAGACAGTTTATCAGTTCGCTTGCCTAAGGTCGGTGGTTTCCTCTGGGCACTCCAGTTTCCTCCATCCCATAACTGACCGTCTCGAAATAAGTGAAAGATTCTTGACTGGGGCGTAAAACACCATTACACCACTCCACTCCAAAATTTGCATCCTGCAAAGAAAACCTGCTATACAGTACATGTATTATGATATTACGATAAAGGCCTAGAAAAAATCAAGTTATTATCTATATAATAAATATGTTTTATATAATTTCATGTATATTATCTGATTTCCATCATGACATTTAAGAATTGTGTAAAAAACTGAAAATTATTTATCAATTTCTAACACTTTACAGGTGATATATGTAACTAGGAAACATTATCTTCAAACTGAGAAAAAGTTGTCATACAGAGTAACCATTAGAAATATTCATTAGAAATATTGATTTTTGAGTGTGAATATATACATTTAGGAAGAGCTAGTTAATTAACAGTTTATAGGGAAATCCCTGTTATTGTGTAATAAAAAGTGAAGAAGTTATTTGATTCAGTCTGACTGATTCACTGGAGTGGAGTATATGGAGTCAATATTTGGATCAGTCTGGCTAATTCATCAGAGTGGAATATGTGGAGTCAATATTTGGATCAGTCTGGCTAATTCATCTGAGTGGAATATGTGGAGTCAATATTTTCTATTAAGTATTTTCTACTCTATAATAAAAAGATCTTCTCACATCGAGGCGGTCATTTTTAAGTTGGTAGAAGAAATAAGTGTGTCCAGGGAAACCTTTTGTCCTTTAGCAAGAAAACTGACCAATGTTCTCACTAGTAAATCTAAGTGGAATTTAAACTTACGCGATGGTTGAGGGGCGCTGTATGTCATATACATGTATATCAAATGTTTTAAGCAAGTCAAAATTTAATAAAAAATAAAAAAAAAATACAATTTATACTTTTTCTGACAGTGTATCATGACAAATTTTTCCCTTATCAAAATTATATTTTTGTTTTAATCAAATAAGAAAAATCCACTTTTTTAAGACAAAGAAAAAGAAAAAAAAATGTTCTTTTTAGATTGTGACATTTGCCAACTGTCCAATCTTAATGATGTAAAGTTCATCTGAAATTTAACTCTTTTTTGGACAAACAGACAAGTGAAATCCCATGCTTAAAGGTAAGATTGACATACAAAAATAAAATAGGATATTTTAAACAAAATTTTCAATTTACATCTAGAATTTATTTACTTACTAAATCTACTCTGCTCTTAATAATAAATCAGAATTTTACAATTACAAAAAATTATTTGAAAAAAGTTTTGTTGATTTTTTTATTTTAATTTATTTATTTATTTATTTATTTATTTATTTACTTATTTATTTATTATTGTTACTATTATTTTTATTTATTTTTTTTTTGTTATTTTATTTTATTATCTTTTTTTTTTTTGCAATTACTCAATAGCAAAATTTACATATAAAGTTATCCTTTTAAAAATTATTTCTTAAAATATCAAAATTGAAAACAAAAAATTTAGTGTTTAATTTTACAAGATTTTATATTTGGTCTAACAAAACATGTTAATTTTGGTTTTACATCCTACAGCATTGTAATTGGTCCTATACTTCACAACACAATTAATTTGGTTTAATATATTGCAAAATGATTTTTTTTGACCGATCAATATTTTAATTTAGTCAAACATATTACAAAATATTTTAACAACAAAATATGGTTCTATCTCCCACACCCCCTCTCCCCGAGACCTGTAAAAAAACAATCAATTATGAATGTTTACAGACGTAGTTGTGTCCAAATGAATTATTTGACAAGCTGAAATTCCACCTGCGTAGGAAAGAATGTAGTTGATGATGTCTTGATGACCAGGGGTCATTGTTCTGTCTGGACATTCGAGGTCACATGCCCATTTTCTGGGTCACATAATTCATTTCTATAAATATGTGTTTATATTGCTTTAAAAAATATAAAAATTTTTAAAAAAACAGAAGAAAAAGATAATTTAATATATATATATACACATTAAACAATTTCTGTTTTTTCAGAACCTATATGTTATATTTTCAGCAACAAAACTTATTTCTTAAAAAGCATATACAATTTTTCAGAAATTAAGACATTTTTTTGAATAAATGTACGATTCCCCTTTGTAACAACCATTAAACTTAAGTATTTTATCTTTCACAAAAATGTTCATAAATTTTTTTTTTAAGTTTTTTTTTTTTTCAGTCATAAAAAGTTATAAGTTATAAGTGGAGGCAGAAAATAGAACTCTTGTCTGGGTTAAATATTTTAATCATTTGTTTTGCATTTGTACTAAATAATTATTTCTAAAAATAGTTAACAATCTTTTGAGAGGTTTTCAGAATAGAAATATCACATTATATTTTTGTAATTTCTAGACAAAATTTACAAAATCTTACTGTGTCAGATTACCCTATTTATACAAAATAGAACAAATTCAAAAAAATATTAAAAAAGAAAAAATGCCCCACAATAAAATAGCAGGGTGCCAATTATAAACTTTAATGATGACTTGAAATGTTCAGATTTCTACTAAACTTTATTATCCATCCATCTGGGTATATTACTTGAAAAAAATCAGCTTATACATAAAAAAAAACGCTTATGAAATTTTCTCTCACCACAGTGCTGAAATTTGTTTAAAAATTTTAATATATATATATACATGTATGTATATATAAATGTGTGTGTGTGTGTGTGTGTGTGTGTGTGTGTTTGTGTGTGTGTGTGTGTTTTGTACAACTTTAACAATATTATTATGTTCCTATATTAAAAAATAAGTTGTATTTTCTAATTTCACAACAACAAAAATAAATAAATAAATAAATAAATAAATAAGAAAAATAAATTAAATAAACAAGAATTCCATGGATTTAAATGTCTCGTCTGGTTAGTTTTTGATCGAGTAGATAATACAATACTTTAAAATAAAATGACATGCCACCACCGCCGACACCGGAAAAGTAACACCTAAGTCTCGCCTTATGGCATTGCCAGGCTCAACAAAAACAAAGAAAGAACGAAAAGAAAAAAAAAAGAAAAAAAGAAACCACACCAAAGCACACAAATGTTGATACTTCCTTTATAACCAACAGGACTTGAATTTTATTAAGACCAATCCACAAGGTTGATTTGTAGTTGGACCTTTAAGAAGCTGCTGCAATTTCTAGATTTTTAAAAGTTTTGATAGAAATTCAGACTGATTTTGGACATTGATAATGTATCTGTTCAGTTAAGTGTTCTTATATATGACCTGGCTAGGGTTTGAACCAAAAACCTCCCATTCAAAAGGTGAGTGCTCTCAAACCATAATGTGTTTGAATTGGGCTGATGTATAAAATGTCATTATATATGCAATGCATTCTACTCCATTGGCGTTGTTTCTGTTGGGTAGATAGATTCTTATTACTTTTTACACTATGGTCATAGAAGTGTCTGAAATGTGTGTAAACAACAGAGTAGAGTGGAGTGGAGTTATGGTGTTTTATGCCACAGGCAAGATTCTTTCACTTATTTCGAGGCGGTCAGTTCTGGAATGGTGGAGGAAACTGGAGTGCCCAGAGAAACCCACCGACCTTCAGCAAGCAAAATGACATGACATGCTAGGATCTGTCCCAAGTGGGATTTGAACCCAGGCAGTGAGAAACATCTTTATCCTTAAGTGCATGCTTTAGATGACTCAGCCATCTTTAACAACAGAAAATTCCGATCAAGTATAATTGACTATGTAAATTGCTTCAAAAGAAGCTTAAATAACTAGATTTACTTGTAATCCGCTAACCAATTATACATACAACAATTTACAAAGCATATATGTGGAATAAATTGATAATTGAGTGATTCGACATTAGGCTAATTCAACTTAATTGGTAGATTTTCATCACCGAAGGTTTAAAGCACTCCGTAAAAACCATAAGATTGAAAGTAGCTTCATACATGTTACAGATAGATCATGGTTTTCTTAATTTTGCATCTCACAAGTGGTCCGAAAGAATGATGGACAGCTTACAGGGCAAATATAGCAGACACTCAACAGTTAGTGGTGTACAATAATTTAAAAAGCGGTTATATAGACAAAAAGGACCCTATTGTTGATGCAGATGTCAAACACGTGAGAGTAAAAAAAAAAAAAACTTTTATAAAACATGTCTAAAAAATCAGTGACTCTTACAGGCCATGTATAAATCTTATTTTTACAAACTCTCACATGTGAAAGTTAATCAGTTTGTTTTCTCAAATCTTATGGTTTTTCTCAGGGAGCTACACTTTCCATCAGCATCCATTCCTGATCGGCTCTACAAAGGTGAAAGAGTCTTTACTAGGGCTTAAAACACCAAATCTCTGTTCTACCATCTTAGAACTGACTACATGGATGTTTGCTAAAGAATCACTACAGTAAAACATATAATAAACCGACCAAAAAATATTCTATTTGTGTAATTGATAACAAGTTTATGTGACCAACAATTATCCACTTACCCAAAAATATGCCAGCAAGTTCACATTAAAAGTTCTCTCAATCATGTGATCAGGACAATTGACCAATCGTTTCCCTGTAACAACACCAGCATTGTTAATCAAGTACGTTACTTCTCCTACTTCTTCTTTTACTTGTTTTCCAACACGATAAATCTCTTCTCTACTTCTACAAATACAAAAAGAGTAACCTTTGAGTAAGTATGTAATTCAATGTGTTTGGATAGGAGTGAAGTGATACGGACTCAACACTGGAATAGACTAGGAACTGGCGTTGAGTGGAGTGAAGTGGACTCAAGAGTGGAGTGGACTCAGGAGTGGAGTGGAATGGACCTAGGAGTGGAGTGGAGTGGAATATACTTAGGAATGGAGTGGAGTGGAATGGAATGGACTTAGAGCTGGAGTGAGTGGAGTGGACTCAGGGCTGGAGTGGAATGAACTGTAAGGAGTAAAGTGGACCTGGGACTGGAGTGGAATTGACTCAAGACTGGAGTGGAGTGCAGTGGTTTGGACTGAGGACTGGAGTAGAATGGAATCAGGACTGGAGAAAAATAGAGTAGAATGGAATGGAGTTGAATGAAAAAGATTGGAATGGAATGGTGTTGAATTATGTTGAGTGGAGCAATGAAGTGTATAGGAGAGTTGAGTAATAATGTTGAACTCTGTAGACAAAGTTCCCCCCCCCCTTTTTTTCAACATGTTCAAGGTAGACAATTCTTGTGGATGTTTGACAAAAGAACCTTGAGAAAATCACGATATTCAACAATTGAACTGACAAATTATCTCATACTAAAATCTACACAAGATTCAAACCTAGCAACCTAAGATGACAATTTACATGACAAATAATTACAAGAATTAACAATTGATTATATGCTACACTCCTAATGTGACATATCACAGTTCAATTATCAGTAATTAGTATCAAACTCTTCTCTCACAGATCCTAGTGTGAATCAAAGTACTGAAAGTGTGAAAAACGTTGTCAGTTTGCTTGCTGAATTTTGTGGTTTTCTCTGGGTTCTCTGGTTTTTTACATTCAAGAGTGCCACAGTGCCTAGATTAAAATCCCATTAGGCAGATCCTTCTATAAAAAATATCTGTTCACCTGCCAAAGATGTCATTGATTATCTTTGGGTATTCTACTTTCTTCCACCATCTTGCTTGCCTTGATATAAGTAAAGTAAAACGTTAACTCATTTACTCCACGCTAATTATTTTATAAATGAAGAAATTGTTTTACATTATTTTCATTGATGGGTGGACAGAATTTGAAGATACTGTTAGCACAAGATATTTTACAGCTTCAGATAACACCTCATTTCATTAAACTGTTAAAAAAAAAATACATTTGGTCAATGAACAATTTGTCAGGAAAATGTGTTAATTGGTAATACATGTACAACATTTTTCTTTCTATACATGTATATCACATTTGAAGTAAATCAGTCCACAATTTAAATATTATGTAACACCTTTTTCTATATAGAGTAATGTCAGCCATCTTAGATTTTTGATGAACATGCCGTATACTACATGTGTTTTAATCAGCATCAACCATTAATGAGATGTTGAAGTAAACAACCAAATTTGGTTCTATTCTGTCCAATGGTTTCAGAGACAGATTTTGATTTAAAAAAAACTTATTTGTACCAATCAATGAAAATTTGATCCAAGAAAAATTTGTTTAAAAAACAAATTAAATATGTTAAATGGCTATGCACCTGCTTTTTAGAAAGCAAAATTAAATCAAAATGGTAAATAAATTAATCTGAAATGGCTATATAAGTAATTTGCAACTTTTCTCTTCAGGAGAAATAATTGAAAGTTTAGTCTGACCAGACAACTACATTTTATCAGTTCGAGATCACATTTATTCAATCATCTAGATATTAAAATAACTGATACCAAAATGATTGATTCTCCGACTAAATCAATATCATTTATAGACAGGTTATACCAGTATCTGCTGATTGATCCATCTAGCTAATTACTACTTACTAATTACAGAATCAAATATACTTATCTATCAATCATTGACACATTGCAGTACATTGATGACAAGATTGTAATAGCACGTTAAAATGTCATCAGAAATCGGTGATTAAATTGTAACATGATGATTATATAAATACTGAAAGAGTAGAAGCCATCTGGCAATAGCTTAATATGTCATAAATTAAGGCCAAGTTAATGTAATTTTATGACTGATTGTTAATTACAGTCAAACCTCGGTTATTTGAACTTCTATTATTAGAATACCTTAGGTTATTTGAAGTTCTCCGTAGGTTCTTCTGGATGGCTTTACTTAATATGTCGTATATATATAACACAAATACCAGTTGAATTTAGATGTGCCAGATGTGCACATTTCGGAAATTCATTCCTCATCAGTGACACTTAGACCGAAAATTTTGATAATGAAAAACATGAGCCAGTTGAAATTAATGAATCTAAAGTTCCAAATTTTTATAAATCCAAATCCGGCTAAGGAATGCTTTGCATGAGGGAACAAACCTTAGTTTTAAACTAATTTTAGAATTTAAGGCAGCTGAAAATTTTGTTAAATGGTACAATTTTTCTTACAGCACAAAGTACTGCCTTCTGAGTTATGGATACCCTCATATGTATTACCATGTGTGTTTAATTTCATATCAGATGGTATTAAATTTTTATTTTTATTGAAATAAAATTTATATGTCTGTTTTTATGAAATTGATTGTGATAGGTCATGACATTATTCATTATAAACTGACACCGATAAAACACTTCCAATGTGCATTATGATACTGTTGTGTTTTAAGATAATGTACGGTGGATTGAAGTTCAAATTTCCACTTATTCAATTATTAGAACCACCTGATTATTTGAACCTGAAATGAAGACCCTTCAACTTCGAATAATCAAAGTTTGACTGTATACTTCAGCCAATCTGAGGTTCAATAGATTATACAAAAGGTCCTAGTTAGTCTTATTTGAAGTCTTTGATTTTGAATGTAGGATAGGAAAGTTTTTTTTTCCTTCATAATTTGATATTATTGAATGAACAAAGATTTAACATAACCAACAAATGTGTTCAAATATTTACAATAGCTTATATTTTGTACTATGTGATCCCTTGTTAGACTCACTAGTTCATATCTTCATGACTTCAGTATAGAACGTGCAGTTATGTGACGTAACAACTAAGGTCGATGTGACGTAACAACTAAGGGCGTAGGAATACACAAAAATTTGTAAACAGATGTCAGGGATTTCCTGATCTATTTATAAAAACACATGTCAAAGCACGTGTTAATGTTTATACATAAACCTTCCAAAATATCGTGATATATTGTGCATATATTGCATTAAAATATGTTATAAACTTGGAACTTTTTTTTTTGTTTTTTTTATGTGGCCCGAAACAAGCACATATACAGGAGTCTGTAAAAAGCTATACAATGTTAGAAGGTTCAAGAATATGTTACATCGTGATTTAATACATAGTTTATTTATTATTTTACACATGAATATGCCAAGAATTGTTAATATAAGAAATGACTTCGTGTTTGGTAACGTACATGAGGGTATGAACGATAGCAAAGCAGATTATGCTTAATTTGCGCGTGCTTCACTATCGTTCATACCCTCATGTACATTACCAAACACGAAGTCATTTCTTAAATATCTACTGTGGAGTGACATCATCTGCAAAAGTTTCTTATTACTGTGACATCATTTGACACAGTTCGCTATTACTGTGACATCACTTGACAGTTTTATTAAGTGTGACATCATTTGACACAGTTTTTTATTACTGTGACATCATTTGACACAATGCGTTATTACTGTGACATCATTTGACACAGATCATTGTTACTGTGACATCATTTGACACAGTTTCTTTTATTACTGTGACATTATTTGACACATTTTCTTATTACTGTGACATCATTTGACACAGATCATTATTACTGTGACATCATTTGACACATTGTCTTATTACTGTGACATCATTTGACACAGATCATTATTACTGTGACATCATTTGACACATTGTCTTATTACTGTGACATCATTTGACACAGTTTTTTTTTATTACTGTCACATCATTTGACAGTTTTATTTACTGTGACATTTGAAACTGTTTTTTATTGATGTGACATCATTTAACACAGATTTTGTATTACTGTGACATCATTTGACAGTTTCATTTAGTGTGACATTTGAAACAGTTTTTTTTTATTACTGTCACATCATTTGACAGTTTTATTTACTGTGATATCATTTGACCCAGTTTTTTTATTGATGTAACATTATTTGACACAGTTTTTTGTTACTGTTACATCATTTGACACAGTTTTTTTTAATGTTGCATCATCTGACACATTTTCTTATTACTGTGACATCATTTGACACAGTTTTTTTGTTACTATTACATCATTTGACACAGTTTTTTTTTATTATTGTGACATCACTTGAAATTGTTTCTTATTACTGTGACATCATTTGTCACATTGTCTTATTCCTGTTACAACATTTGGCACAGTTTTTATATAACTGTGACATCATTTGACAGTTTTTATAACTGTGACATCGTTTGACACAGTTTTTTTTGTTACTGTGACATCATTTGACACAGTTTTTTTTATTAATGTTTCATCATCTGACACATTTTCTTATTACTGTGACATCATTTGACACAGTTTTTTTATTACTGTGACATCACTTGCCATAGTTTTTCATTAATGTGACATTATTTGACACATTTTCTTATTACTGTGACATCATTTGACACAGTTTTTTTATTACTGTGACATCACTTGCCATAGTTTTTCATTAATGTGACATCATTTGACACAGTTTTTTTTGTTACTGTTACATCATTTGACACAGTTTTTTTTTAATGTTGCATCATCTGACACATTTTCTTATTAATGTGACATCATTTGACACAGTTTTTTTTATTAATGTTGCATCATTTGACACAGTTTTTTTTTTAATGTTGCATCATCTGACACATTTTCTTATTACTGTGACATCATTTGACACAGTTTTTTTTATTAATGTTGCATCAGTTTTTTATTACTGTAATATCGTTTGAAACATTTTCTTATTACTGTGACATCATTTGACACAGTTTTGTATTACTGTGACATCACTTGACATAGTTTTTCCATTACTGTGACATCATTTGACACATTTTTTTTACTGTGACATCATTTGACACAATTTTTTGTTACTATTACATCATTTTAAATTTTTATAATTAATGTTGTATCATCTGACACATTTTCTTATTACTGTGACATCATTTGACACAGTTTTTCTTATTACTGTGACATCATTTGACACATTTTCTTGTTACTGTGACATCATTTGACACAGATCATTATTACTGTGACATCATTTGACACAGTTTTGTATTTCTGTGACATCATTTGACTCAGTTTTTTATTACTGTGACATCATTTGACACAGTTTTGTATTATTGTGACATCATTTGACACAGTTTTGTATTTCTGTGACATCATTTGACTCAGTTTTTTATTACTGTGACATCATTTGACACAGTTTTGTATTATTGTGACATCATTTGACACAGTTTTGTATTTCTGTGACATCATTTGACTCAGTTTTTTATTACTGTGACATCATTTGACACAGTTTTGTATTACTGTGACGTCATTTGACTCAGTTTTTTATTTCTGTGATATCGTTTGAGTTTCTGATTACTTTGATTTTTTGTTGTTCCTGGAAGCCAAAATAAGTCAATTTACTTCATAATTCAACAAATCAGAACCTCTATATAAGAACCTGAACTCTCTACATTTGTTTTGTCCTCTCAGTTCGGTTTATATACAGGTGTGGTGGGGCTGAGCTAGTCATGCTGTTGTATTGTATAAAGAATATATAATAGTGATGTTTTAGCCTGGTGGCAGAGTGCTCGCTTATCACCCAGAGGGACTGGGATCAATCCTCAGCCTGGAGTACACTCAGTAAGGATGTGTTCTCAGCCAGTACACTCAGTAAGGATGTGTTCTCAGCCAGTACACTCAGTAAGGATGTGTTCTCAGCCAGTACACTCAGTAAGGATGTGTTCTCAGCCAGTACACTCAGTAAGGATGTGTTCTCAGCCAGTACACTCAGTAAGGATGTGTTCTTAGCCAGTACACTCAGTAAGGATGTGTTCTCAGCCAGTACACTCAGTAAGGATGTGTTTTTCTACGTGTTTTTTCTCTCTCCTGTTACACAAGTTTTACTATATTTAGATTTGATTCAAGCTTAAAGCTTTAATGTCAATATAAAATATAATTAAATAACTATATTTAGAACATAAGAGCATTGTAGGATATATTCCATTGCCAATTGCATGCTGGGAACTGCTTAATACTATTCATAGTACAGGTAATTCTTTTTACTGATTAAGTGTAATTAAATTACAATATTTAGAACACAAAAACATGGTGGGAAATATTTCATTGCCAGATGCATGCTGGGAACTGCTTAATACTATTTATAGTACATGTAATTTCATATACTGATTAAATGTAGTTAAATTGAAATGAAGTTAGATATTAAGGATCATTACCTGTCACACATATTGATTTTCTGTTCTTATTTCTATATGTGTGAATGAATGATGATATATACAAAGGAAAAATTAAGAAGCTTTCAGACTATCAGTTTCATTCTGACAGTTTATATAATGATGGTATATCATGAACGAAACAGAACAAAACATCATGCTAAGCCCTATATGACCACAACCCACATCATGTCCATGCCCTACATTACCACATCCCAAATCATGTCCATGCCCTACATGACCACAACTCACATCATGTCCATGGCGCCCTACATGACCATATCCAAAATCATGTCCATGCCCTACATTACCACATCCCAAATCATGTCCATGCCTTACATGGCCACAACTCACATCATGTCCATGCCCTACATGACCATATCCAAAATCATGTCCATGCCCTACATTACCACATCCCAAATCATGTCCATGCCTTACATGGCCAAAACCCACATCATGTCCATGCCCTACATGACCATATCCCACATCATGTCCATGCCCTACATGACCATATCCAACATCATGTCCATGCCCTACATTACCACATCCCAAATCATGTCTATGCCCTACATGACCACAACCCACATTATGTCCATGGCCCCCTACATGGCCACAACCCACATCATGTCCATGCCCTACATGACCATATCCCATATCATGTCCATGCCCTACATTACCAAATCCCAAATCATGTCCATGCCCTACATGGCCACAACCCACATCATGTCCATGCCCTTGGCTTTCACAATAAAATACATAAATTTTCCTCTTTTTTTTTTTACTAAATACTGATGTGCAATAAATTATTAAGTAATTCCAATTATTAATCGATTATGCATCTCTGATTATAGATTATTAATATTTGTCCAATTGGACATGACTAATTGTGAGTGAAGTAATCTTCTGCAGCAAATTCTGCCTTAAATCCAAATTGGGAAATTTGTTATCAGTACACATTTTGAAACTCAGTGGTTCTTGTCTTTTTGGGGGAAATTTTTATTTATTTATTTATTTATTTATTTATTTATTTATTCATCATTATTATTATTATTATTATTATTATTATTATTTTTGGAGGAGGAGTTTTGTTTGGTTTTATGAGTATTTTAGTCAAAATAATAACATTAATTAATGCATTTATTGCAGAAGATCAGTAATAAATTAAAGAAGAAATAAAAAAGTAAAACAGATTATAGGAACTGGATTTAGATGAAAATGGAACAGATTATAGGAACTGGATTTAGATGAAAGTGGAACAGATTATAGGAACTGGATTTAGATGAAAGTGGAACAGATTATAGGAACTGGATTTAGATGAAAGAGAAACAGATTATATGAACTGGATTTAGATGAATGTGATACAGATTAAAGTGACTGGATTTATGTAAAAGTGAAACAGATTATAGTAACTGGATTTAGTTAAAAGTGAAACAGATTATAGTAACTGGATTTAGTTAAACGTGAAACAGATTATAGTAATTGGATTGAGTTAAAAGTGAAACAAATTATAGAAACTGGATTTATGTGAAAGTGAAACAGATTATAGTAACTGGATTTAGTTAAAAGTGAAACAGATTATAGTAACTGGATTTATGTGAAAGTGAAACAAATTATAGTGACTGGATTTAGTTAAAAGTGAAACAGATTAGAGTAACTGGATTGAGTTAAAAGTAAAACAAATTATAGAAACTGGATTTATGTGAAAGTGAAACAGATTATAGTAACTGGATTTTGTTAAAAGTGAAACAGATTATAGTAACTGGATTTATGTGAAAACGAAACAGATTATAGTAACTGGATTTAGTTAAAAGTGAAACAGATTATAGTAACTGGATTTATGTAAAAGTGAAACAGATTATAGTAACTGGATTTAGTTAAAAGTGAAACAGATTATAGTAACTGGATTTAAGTAAAAGTGAAACAGATTATAGTAACTGGATTTATGTAAAAGTGAAACAGATTATAGTAACTGGATTTAGTTAAAAGTGAAAGAGATTATAGTAACTGGATTTAGGTAAAAGTGAAACAGATTATAATAACTGGATTTAGTTAAAAGTGAAACAGATTATAGTAACTGGATTTAGTTAAAAGTGAAACAGATTATAGTAACTGGATTTATTTAAAAGTGAAACAGATTATAGTAACTGGATTTATGTGAAAGTGAAACCGATTATAGTTACTGGATTTAGGTAAAAGTGAAACAGATTATAGTAACTGGATTGAGTTAAAAGTGAAACAAATTATAGTAACTAGGTTATGTGAAAGTGAAACAGATTACAGTAACTGGATTTGGTTAAAAGTGAAACAAATTATAGTAACTAGATTTAATCAAATGTGAAACAGATTATAGTAACTGGATTTTGTTAAAAGTGAAACAGATTATAGTAACTGGATTTAGTTAATAGTGAAACAGCTTATAGTAACTGGAATTATGTAAAAGTGAAACAGATTATAGTAACTGGATTTATGTAAAAGTGAAACAGATTATAGGAATTGGATTTAGATAAAAGTGAAACAGATTATACTAAATGCATTTAGTTAAAAGAGAAACAGATTATAGAAATTGGATTTATTTAAAACTAACTAAAACCATACAGAAATTGACAAATGCTGGTATAAAAACTAAATTATTGTTTGGCAAAATCATTGGCATATGACAGCTTCTAGACTGAACATAAAAGAAATAAGAAAAAATACTAATCAATTTTAATTTTTAATTTTAACATTGTTAATGTTTGAGCCAACAAAGTAACTGAGGGGTATTATCTGGTTACAGAGGGAATTATTTAAGCAACTTATTCAAATAACTAAACCATATTCATTATTACTAAACTCCTGTTTTTCAAGATTGTTAAGCCACATTGTATGTAATTTTACGATTTATTTTAACTGTTATTGTTTTACTTGGAGGCGACCTAATGTACAATGCCAGTCTCCGTTCAAAATCTTATTTTAAAAAAGTCTGCACACTCCATAAAATTTTCAATTTTACCTCAAAATGAAAATTTTCTTTGTCCAACAACTCCACCTTTTTATCCTTATAAGGCATGACCTGTTAAATCAATCATTACCGGTAATTATAGTGAGAGGTCAGTATATTCATTTTAATTTTTACAATCAAAGCAAAATGGCTAAACATTTTGTAGATAAGTATTGCTTCAGTTATATATTTTTTTCATTTCTGGAGTGTATATAATGTGTTTTCAAATGCATATCATCGATTCCTGTAACATTTTCCGTCTTCATGGGGGTGGCTTAAATTATGACTTGTCAAGGAAATGAAATAAAAAATTTAGTTGTTAAAAAATTTCTTTACCAAGTTTAAACAACTTATTATCTTTTTAACATAAGTGAATTTTAAAGAAATCAATAGAAATTTGAAAAAAAAATATATAAAAATTAATTCTTATTTTACTCTTTAAAATGTTTTGAAAATGTCCCTCAGGTAATGCCAGTAAACATGGCTTGGAATGGTCACATGCTCACAGTTCATTAATGATTAGTGTTCAGCTCTATTTTCTTTTGTTATTATAATTTGGTCATTTGTTATCTCATCAGCATTACCAGTTATCAATCAAAACTTATAAGGATAAAAAGTGGAGTTGTTGGACATAGAAAACTTTCAGTTTGAAGTGAAATTGAAATGTTTTATAGAGTGTACAGACATTTTAAAATAAGATTTTGTGGATATAGTGACATTGTACATTAGGTCACCTCCAAATAAAACATTGTCACTAGAATAAATTGTAAAATTATGTTCAATGTGGCTACAATCCTTGAAGAACAGGGTTTTATTAATAATGAACATGGTTTAGTGAGAAAAAAATCAAATAAAACAGTGAACATGGTTTAGTGAGAAAAAAATCAAATAAAACAGTGAACATGATTTAGTGAGAAAAGAATCATTCTGTAATTAGGAAACTTGTCATTCTTATCTGGACCAAATATCTGCCTTGTATAAAAGAATATACATACATATAACATTTATTGAGATGTCACCAGTTTAGGTGAAGTGACAGACATTTTTACCTCTGCAGTTTGCACTTACGACAATGTGCAGGGAGAGTTCTTTAGTGTATCATGCCTGCCATGAAACTGGGCTTTGTGTATCATGCCTGCTATGAAACTGGGCTTTGGTTTTTCAGGTCTCTTACAAAAGGACCTTGTTATTTTCTCTTTTAAATGCTGAGTGCTTCACAAAAGAAAAGTCATTACAAATTTTCAAGTCTAAGTCAGACATGGGTAGGGTTCCAAACCCAGACCTTCCACATACAAATCGAGCACACTACCAACTGAGCTACCACAGTGGTTCATAAATGTAAGACAATTTGAATTTATTTCTTTTAAATAAAGCAAAAAAATGCCTTGATGCTGTAAAGAATGACTGTAAAAACTATACCATAATTAAAAAGACGAATGATCTAGCCAAGCTAGTAGGCAACTTGGCTAGGTTTGACTGTACTTATTCAATACATTTATATCCTTTTTTTAATGATATAACATATCTGAATGACCTTGGCATATATAATAAATACACCTTAATATCAATCTTATTAAGGCCATACTTTAAAAAATTGTGTTTTACATCCACTAATGTGCTGTTAATAGATACATGTGTTTGTTTATGTTATAATTTTTTTATTCTTCAGTTTTATAAGAAGTGCATTAGCATGTTGAATTTATCCAAAATAAAAACACACATACACACCACACATACACATAATCAAATCCACCACACACACACAAAACCACCACACACACACACATACACACACACACACACACCATTACCACCACCACCAAGAGATGCACATACACACACAACCACCACCCAGATGCACACACATACAGCACATCACCACCACCACCCACATACACACAAAGAAATTCTTTTATGCCTGCATTTAATATAAAAATTTCAATAATTATATCTTTTAGAGAATTTAAGAGATATCAAAGATGTTATAGGCCTGATTTAATACATGTACAGAAATACAAGCCTTAGGGTGAATAACTGGCCCAATTTTAATTAATTTATTTATTTATTTTAGAAAATGACAAAATCTAAATTAAAAAAGTTTTAATATTGTAAAAAGCTTTTGTTTTTTGTTTTTTTTTCAGAACAGTCATGACAATTTTTTTCTTTGTAAGTAGCTTTAAAATTAACGTGAGGAAACATTTTTTAAGTGTGGCCTTATCCATGTATATACATCTGGTCCAGTTAAATTGATTATGTCAGCTGGTGGACATTTAAACATTTAGTTGGTATGTAAGGTGTGGATAAATCATATAAACTGTTTATACTTGACCAGTCCAGTAAAAGATAAAATAAACAATTTACTCTGACCACTGGCTAGTTATATTAAGTACAGGGAAAACCTATGTTACCTAGATCTAAACACCCAAAAACTGCAGAAAAATATTAATGTTGAACCCAACAGTCTGACACCGCAGAAAAAGGCTAATGTTGGTCCAAACAGCCTGACACTGCAGAAAAAGACTAATGTTGGTCCCTGTTACAGCCTGACAATGTCGAAAATGATTTATGTTGATCCAAACAGTCTGACACTGCAGAAAAAGGCTAATGTTGGTCCAAACAGCCTGACAATGTCGAAAATGACTTATGTTGGTCCAAACAGCCTGACACTGCAGAAAAGGACTAATGTTGGTCCCAACAGCCTGACAATGTCGAAAATGACTTATGTTGATCCCAACAGCCTGACACTGCAGAAAAAGACTTAATGTTGGTCCAACAGCCTGACACTGCAGAAAAAGGCTAATGTTGGTCCAAACAGCCTGACACTGCAGAAAAAGACTAATGTTGGTCTGAACAGCCTGAAACTGCAGAAAAAGACTTAATGTTGGTCCCAACAGCCAGACATTGCAGAAAAAGACTTATGTTGGACCCAACAGTCTGACACTACATAAAAAGACTTATGATGGTTCCAACAGCCTGACACAGCATAAAAAGACTTATGTTGGACCCAACAGCCTGACACCTGCAGAAAAAGAATATTAGTTCCAGATACTAATAATGTGATGTGTATACAAAAGCATTTAGCATCAGCTAATTGCAATCAACAACAGGTATTTCTAGTAGTGATGCCCAATCGGACACAAATTAATAATCGGAGAGGCATAACCGATCAATTAATGGATTAATAATCAGAATTACTTAGTAAATGTTAGTAACATCAGTATTCAGTAACAAATAAAGCTGAATATAAATACTTTTATTGTGAAAGCAAAGTGTTTTTGCTTAGTGATTAATAGTAAATGGCCAGATAGCTTCTTGCCCTGACAGACTGACAGTGGCCAAAGCATCTCACTGGGGTAAAAATTGTCTGGATACGGATAAACTATCTTATCAGTCCGTCCACCATTTTTGTTTTTAGTAGCAAGAACTGGAAAGGAAATGGAGTTGACTGCAATCTGGAAACTATTAACCCATGTCAGCAATGATCGATTATTTATATTGTGATTGATTATTAGGATTGCTGACATGACAACAATGACAATCGATCATCGGTGATAATCGTGACATTACTAATTTCTAGCATACCATGTGACCATTAATACATCTTAATGTTTGTATGAAATATTTTGAGATCAGTTAACATCACAAGTTCCTGTACAAACAATAGCCATATTCCACTGGTTGCAAGTTTCTGTCAAACAAGATGTTCTTCCATTAACAGATATTTTCCCACCTTTATTTGTGACTAATCAGATCACAGAATGTAGTATTATTATTTGTCATGTAACAGGTAAGGTGCTTAACCAGGTTTGACACTTATGAAAAAGACAGTTGTTCAGGAAGGACACATTGAGAACAATTTACCAGTCAAATAACAAGCACAAAATTGTTGTCTGTTATCTGACCAGGGGTTCAAAATAACCAGATTCCGAAGTCTAGGTCCTTTTGATTTTACACTGGGACCCTTGGAATTTTTATTGTAAAAAGTCTGATGTTTTTGTCGTTTTTCTGTCTGGACAATTTTGAGAAAACACTTCCTCTGTGTATTAAAACATTTTCAGAATACACTTTCTTTGTGTATTAAAACAGTCTCAAAATCACTTACTAATTTTATTTAATTTGTAAAAGTTGTCGTTGTCCGATCATTTCCGAAAATGATAATATATTGCGCAGTCGCTTTGACAACAGTATTGCTTGAGTGTTTGTAAGTTTATATGATATATCTGTTTAATCAAGAATATAAACAAATTTGATCAACATTAGTTTTTTCGATTTTGGTTTACATGGACCTTCCAGTGCTGTTATGGGACATCCCAATCTTAATTTGGGACCTACCAAAAATAAAGACAAGAAGTCCTAGACCAATCGTTGTGTAAAATAATTTTGAACCCCTGCTGATTGGTCAAAAAAGGCGGAAAATTATCATTTTAAGGAATAGCCTCTTCCTAAATGGAAAATTAAACCAGTTGATAATGGTTACAACCCCAATGACAGGTTACAGTAGTTCAGTTTATTTACTCAATGTCCAGATAGAATCAGTAATCAAAATTTTATTTGAATTTTCTTTACTATGGATTTTTTTTTGGAATATTCTACAATTCTTAAAAAATAATCCAATAATAAATGTAAAAATCAGAACTTTAAATCTGGTTTTAGTTTTTATTACAATTTTACTTTTTTGAAATAGTTTATTTAAATTTTCATTTCAGGAAAAATTTTGCATGATTTTGCCATTGTTGTTGATTAATTAGTTGGTTTGTCAGTAAACAGGTTTTTTACATTACGCTAGCAATCCTTCCAATCATTCATGAAAATAATTTTTTTTATTAAACTCTGGGATAAATTTTAACACACACGATTTTTTTTTTGTAATGCACAAGATTTGGGGATTTTTTTTTTTTCCACACCATTTTTTTCCTTTGTGCTAGTGTGTAATTATGATGGTCATAAAGTCATCAGTGACAGAGTAGTCCAAAGTGTGCTTATGGATCACAATGCCTTTAATTGTCAAGGTTCCAATCCGGCATGGGTAGATCCTAGTGGGAGAAAGTTTGTCAGTTTGCTTATTGAAGTTTGAGGATTTTAAATGGGTACTCCAGTTTCCTCCACCATTCTAGAACTAACTGTCTTCATATAAGTGAAAGAATCTTGACTTGAACATAAAGCACCATTACTCTACTCCTGAAATTACCAGCACACATGCTACAAATTCCAACTGACAACTCAGTTCATTTAATTAATATTGAGTCAACAAGCAGAGACCTAAAAAAGCAACAACCTTTGTTTTTCTTTGCAGTAAAACAGAGTTAATCCCACAATAATGAGACACTTCAGTATTCAATGGGGTTTTTTTTTTTTTTTTTTACCATTTTTGGCCAGGCCTGTGCAACTGGGAATTTTCGTATCATTTTGAGACAAATTGGGAAATTTTTATGTTGCAAACCCCGAAAAAAAAAAAAAAAATTAACAATGATGTGTGTGAAAAAATAAATTATACCGAAATACAAGTCACATTTAAAATCATAATGTATTTATTTTCTCTATCATGACAATAAATTTGATTAATTTATAGCAAGATTTTTTCGCATCATATTTTTGAATCTGTAAATGATATTTTCGACTTTGTTTGAGATCGCAAGGGGGTAATTTAATTTGTAATTGTTTTTAGTCACCGATCCAGATACCGAAAAATAAAATTTTCAATGTGATTGGGAATTTATGGTCCAAAATTGGGAAATTTCTAGTCTTTTTGTGATTGGGAATGGGACCAGGGCCCCAATTTAAGCCAAAAAAAAAATCACTGGTATTAAAGGCTAACATCTACATCACTTGGCCACCACAGCTCCTAAAAATTTTATCAGAGGAATTTCACTTTAGCCACACAAAATTACTGCCTACACATTTATTTTTAAACACCCTATATATAATTTTTGTACTGGTCATCGTAATTTTAATTCGTCAGATTTGGCAATAGGTACATTTTAAACACCCTGTATACTATATATATTTTTGTACTGGTCATCCTTATTCCACTTGGTCAGATCTGTTATAGGTACATTTTAAACACCCTGTATACTGTATATTTTTTTGTACTGGTCATCCTAATTCCACTTGGTCAGATCTGTTATAGGTACATTTTAAACATCCTGTATATATTTTTGTACTGGTCATCCTAATTCCACTTGGTCAGATCTGTTATAGGTACATTTTAAACACCCTGTATATATTTCTGTACTGGTCATCCTAATTCCACTTGGTCAGATTTGTTATAGGTACATTTTAAACACCCTGTATACTGTATATTTTTTTTGTACTGGTCATCCTAATTCCACTTGGTCAGATCTGTTATAGGTACATTTTAAACACCCTGTATATATTTTTGTACTGGTCATCCTAATTCCACTTGGTCAGATCTGTTAAAGGTACATTTTAAACACCCTGTATATATTTTTGTACTGGTCATCCTAATTCCACTTGGTCAGATCTGTTATAGGTACATTTTAAACACCCTGTATACTGTATATATTTTTGTACTGATCATCTTTATTCCACTTGGTCAGATCTGTTATAGGTACATTTTAAACACCCTGTATACTGTTTATATTTTTGTTCTGGTCATCCTTATTCCACTTGGTCAGATTTGTTATAGGTACATTTTAAACACCCTGTATACTGTATATATTTTTGTTCTGGTCATCCTTATTCCACTTTGTCAGATTTGTTATAGGTACATGTTTGTTTATATAAACTGTAACCATCTTCCCTATATATAATTTAAACTGTTTACGTTACAGAAATAAGGCTAGTGCTCTAAGTACAAACTTTTCTTACTTATATGTACCTTTATGTTCATGAAAACTGCAGCTGTTGGTTTTAATGTTGTTTAACATCACATCAGCTATTTTTTAACTTTTACAATAACGGCACTTTCATTAACCTCCGAAGGATTAATCTACAAACAAATTTCTGTACATGTAGATGTTAGAGTGTGTTTTATTGTCTGCCTTAAACTAGTGTGTGCACTCAGTTTGACTTTAATGTGCTAGCTCATCAAGTCAATATACCACAGACAAGCATACCACTCCCCAGTGACATTATACTGACACCAGGTAAACCAGTCTATACTCTGCCGTCTTTAAATTCCAAGCATCAAGTATTAGGCAGCAGTACGAGTTGAGTTGAGTAAAGGTGTTTAACGTCCCAGTCAAGAATATTTCAATTATATTGAGACGTCACCAGCTGTAGGCGAATGTACAGAAATTTTGCCTGTGTGTTGCCCTGATGGCATTCAACAGCAGGGTTCTTTATTGTGACATTGGACCTCATTTATTTTAAGTTCCCATCTGAAAGAACCGTGACTTTCATTTCACAATGCTGAGTGCTTGGCGAAAGAACAGCCACTACCCACTTTCAAGTTTTGGGTTAGACCCAGTCGGTGTTCGAGCCCTCGACCTCCCACTTATGGAGCGAGCACTCTACCAACTGAGCTACCACAGTGGTAACCAGCAGTACATGAAGGCATGTGGAAATTTGCCTTATATTTTTCTTGGACTCTTGAAGATAAACAGGTATATTTAAAAATTATGACAAAATTTCTCCATTTGTGTGAATTGTACAAATACTGATAAATATTTGTACTTCTGTATTCAAAAATACTAAACTACTAAAATTTCAGTTGGGAGGTGATGGGGGCATATGTCAATGAAGCCCAATTGAACTTTCATATTATTCTCTCTCTCCACCACCTGTAATAGATATAACTACAACACCTCACTTCACTACAAGTATTTATTATACACAAGAACCTATGACATTTATTTTCAAAATGAATCATAATCCATCTTACAATTTAATACATAAGTATTGTATTTAAAAAAAGCCAGAAGAAAAAAGAGCGTATTATTGTAATTTATATCAATTAAGTTGAATTAGTTTGCGCAAAAAAAAAAAAAAAAATATATATATATATATATATATATATATATATATATATATATATATATATGTATATAAAACAAGATATAATACGGAAAAAAATATACCAAATAAAGTAAAAATTACTCTAGAATTGTAAAGAGATCATTATTTTTATTCAACATCTTTAGCATGAGATATTTCAAACTGCTGAGATTTTTTTAATCAGTTCATCAGTGTTAAATTCAGAAATGTAGATGGGCAGGGTTATTCTTGCACAGACATTTAAAAAAGTGTCGAAATAATTAAAGTTCATTACCAATAATGGAAAATGTATTACAAGGGATAGCAAGCTAGATACGGATTGTAAATGTCATTTAGGTGTAATCTTTTAAAACCTGAACTTTCAAATCACAGATTTTTGAGGGGAAAAAATTATATTCAAGCGCTGTCATAATTTTGTAATTAAAAACAGCAAGAATTTCTTTTGTAGATCTACCCATTAAAGTCTATGTAAAAAAAAAAATTTTTTTTTACAGAAATGTTTAAAATGGCTCTTTTATTCCATTTCAGTTGAAATAAAAATTTTAGTGGAGGATACAAAAAGAAGTCTTTCTTTAAAAACATAAGAATCTTTTCATAATTTTTTAAACAAAAAACAAAAATATTAAAATTAATTTAAAAAATCAATATTAATAATTAACCTGACTGAAATTAAATATTGGTATTAATATTATCATACCTCTTTTTTAAAAAATTATTATAAGAATTACTCTCTCTCTCTCTCTCTCTCTCTCTCTCCTATATAGACTTACCCAACATTGCATTTGTATGTGTAACATTTACTTCCATTCTGTCTGATAATTTCCGCAGTCTGAAAATTACTGGTTTCATCAATATCCCATAATACTAAAATTGCTCCAAGTTTTCCAAATTCCACCGCTAACTGTCTGCCCATTCCAGAGCCGCTGCCTGTAATTAATACTATTTCTCCATTTACCGACTTTCGTTTTGGGGGAATGAAAAATCTGTAAATACTCGTAATAGTTGCAACAAAAAATATTTTCAATGTCAAAATTATTTCTTGTAATAATCCAACAGGTTCTTGTTTTTCTTTTTCTGGTTGTGAATTCAAATTTCTGTCAGACTCCATGGTTTATTGTCGTTTGTATGATCGTGACTGAATTGTTCGCCGTCTGACTGTCATTTTGATGGCTTGCCTCGTGCCAGAGCGATTATTGTTTATTTTGTCACGGAAGTAATGTTATGACCTGTTACCTTTGATTTATGACCTTTGACCTGTTAAAGGTTCATTCACAATTAGCCTAATATACTAAGTCTTAAGAAATTGAAGTTTTAAATACTTTAAAACTGAAGTGAATGTAGACGGATTGATGTTCATATACTTCTCGAAGAAATAATTGTATGAATTGATGAATATAACCACGACAAAAATGTGTAGCAATTTAAAGGATATGTGTTATTTAGTCCGTGACCAAAGCGAGACAACTCTTTTATCTAAATACACAAGCTACGAACAGCGACCAACATTACAACGGTGATTACGGAAGAGATAAACTTCTTAAAAAACCGATATCCAAAATTTTAACGAATCGTTGAAATTTTTTTAGGGCTGTCTTCGGCGTCTACCTTGCGACATGCGGAGCTAGGAGGTTGACCGGCTGTTTCCGAGCTTGCTAAATACATTCGACTCAACTCGTCAAAATGGGTAAGCAAATTTATGCACTATAAAGCACTCACACCGCCTGGGTTAGAATCTCACTCGGGACAGATCCTAGTGTGGGAAAGTTTGTCAGTTCGCTTGCCGAAAGTCGGTGGTTTTCTCCGGGTACTCCGGTTTCCTCCACCATTCCAGAACTGACCGCCTCGGGAATAGGTGAAAGATTCTTGACTGGGGCGTAAAACACCCGATGATTACTCCACTCTCTATAAATCACTTGCTTCCGGTTTCAAAATTATTCCTAAGATTTTTCATTAATTTACATTTAGTAGATTTTGGCAATATCTGTTTGAGGTAAAAATAAATATTTTTGAGAAAACTAAGTATATAAATGTTACAAGTTTAAAGTGTATGAGGCGCCGTTTCTATATTTATTCAGTATACTAACACTGTATGCATAAATCGATTTTTCATAAATGAATTATGCATATGCTAAAATAGTGAATAAATATAGAAACGACGCCTCATAGAAGTAGTCTTCAAAATGACATTAATGATAAAAATTTTAATTCCCGGAAATATCATAACAAAATTATTAAGATTTAAATTAAGATTTTCAAATTTGCAAGATATTAAGTTATGGAAGTTACGGAAAATCTTAGTTAAGAAATAACCACGAAACTACGGGTGCTTACAATATATAACGTTTGTTCAGCATGATAATTTTACACATGGCAATATTCAACATAGCGTCTTTTTTGTATCGTTATGCCATCGATAATTTAACCAGACCCTGTATTTTCTCCGAAACTTGATAATTTTTTTAATTTTAAACACAATTTTCGGTCCAAAGATCGCACATCCGCATTCCGGTTGTCAAAAAATAGTTGTTTCATTTTTTTATGCTAAAAATTATACAATTTTTTCTATTATTATTTTTTTTAAATATTTTTTTATTGCCAGTCCTATATTCTTATGCTAAAATTTATACAATTTTTTTCCATTATTTATTATTTTAATTGTTATTTTTTAAATTATTTTTTTTTTATTGTTTTATATCAATGGTTAAGTTCTGTAATATCTTTTTATGGCACTAAATTTCAGTGTTCATTCTAGGCCGCGCCATTGCGCCATTCACGTAACTGTTTTGATTCAAGTTGGTGCAAGAATACACAACTGACTGTGTCATCTCAAGAAAATGTTTTTCAAAAAACACAAAAGTATGGTGGCTTGTTTCTGACATCGACATAATTTTAGTCGACATAAAATTATGTCGACTTAATATCTTGACAAGTCAAGATATTATCATGGAAAGTTGTGATAGAAAATTAAATGTTGGGATATATAACACGACTTATCGCGATACTTATGTTGACCAGTCGTGATAATTATCTTGATATCGCGATTTATTTTTTGTAACTTCTGGAACACAAGTATCGCGGCATGTCGTGTTATATATCTCAACTTTTTAGTTTGGTATCACAACTTTTCATTATATTATCTCGACTTGTCAAGATATTTAATCGACAAGATGAGATTATTTTATGTCGACTAAAATTATGTCGATGTCTATGGTGGCTTATTTCTGACATCGACATAATTTTAGTCGACATAAAATTATCTCGACATGTCGACTTATTATCTTGGCAAGTCAAGATATTATCATGGAAAGTTGTGATACCAAAATAAAAAGTTGAGATAAGTAACACGACATGCCGCGATACTTATGTTGACCTGTCGTAATAATTATCTCGCTATCTCGACTTATTTTTATCGCGGCAAGTCGTGTTACTTATCTCAACTTTTTATTTTGGTATCACAACTTTCCATGATAATATCTTGACTTGTCAAGATATTAAGTCGACATGTCGAGATATTAAGTCGACATGTTGAGATAATTTTATGTCGACTATAATTATGTCGATGTCAGAAATAAGCCACCATAGATGTCTGAAATGAGCCACCATACAAAAGACTAACAATTTTACTTCCGTCTTACCGTTTGTTGATACTGGTGCCCTGTTTCAAGTGAAGCAACCCCTTAAAGAGTTTAAGTAAGATCGATTGGCACTTATATATAGCTATATGTAAATATAGATTATTTTTAGACCACAGAAGAATAAAGACGTCCTCAGTGTTTAAAATAATCTTCAATTTCTCAAATGTTAAACAAAAAAATAATAAATAACTATTAATTGGTAAATAAAAGGACTATCAATTGAAGATGAGGAAAAGCTCAATTAAAGAATGACTGAAAAATTAGTAAAAATTCCCATAACTATCCTGTTGCAATATTATTAGTTTTCGGAATAAATTAATTCCTCATCAGTGACAGTGACATCTTTACCAGGAGCCGTAAATGTTAAGAGATAAAAAGATAAGCCAAACATTTCAAAAAAATCAATAATACAAAGTTTCAATATCAAATGAATCAAATTCAAGATAAGAGAGATAATGAATACTTTGCATGAGGAAACTATCCTTAGTTTTAAATAAGTTAAAAAATCAAGACGGCTGAAAATATCAGTAAATAGTTATTGTTGTGGCAAATACCAATATGAAGCCTTTTCTACTTTTTTCAGATTCTTTCAAAATTAATACTTGCTGCTTTTTATTCATGTTTTTCATTATTATCATTGTTGTTTTTATTTACTTTATTTTGAAACTGGTGTGATATAAAAGAAACGCCGCCAATGCAGTTTGTCAGCATTTTTGGCTATGTTAACATTGCACCCGCAATTACTTGTCGTGTGTCCTCCACAAGAAAAGAGTGCCAATAAAGGGGGGTAATGAATACAAAACACTCGACAAAGTGAAAAGAATCGTAATTTTACCTCCAAGTCAATGAATAACTCTATCAAAACGGGGTCTTGCCGTTATCGATTTTAAGCTATTTCGGCAAATTCCAAAATTTAAAAAATCGCTTTAAGACAGGTTCCCCGATCGTCTAAAACAGTTTCCACGACCTACAAATGTTATCTGGTAATGACTTTATGACCTGCTCTTAACAACAGGTAACTTTCTGTTTGCCCTGACTTTATAGTCCAGGGATTTTTTTAAAATTTAGAAAAATTAGGATTTCCATGGAAACGGCAAAAATTTATATTTTCATTATTTTATGTCAGATTTATTTATGTGACTTTTTTTTATTCTAGTAGAACATGTCTCGGATAGAGCGAACTACGCCATGTACGTATGGACACACGGATTTGACAGTACAGTGCCCGGATGTACCGAAGAGGAGTTTTTAAAATGGAACACTGCCAATCGTAACTGTTTTACCCACACTTGGACCACACCCAGTAAACGCCAATGGCTTTGGAACACATGTAATATCCCCGGGAGGGAGATCTCAAAAATATTTATCTCCGACATGCATCATAAATTAAAAAATGCATACAACTCAAACTCTTGTAGTACTGACGATATACAATTAATTAAAACAATGTTAGTTGAGGGACACACTAAAGTCCCGGGGCTGAGGATTTATGCATTGTTTGCCGTTAGTGACGTGGGTGTGTCCGAAAAGGATCTTGTTAAATATGTTGTATGGTTTAACGACCATTGTGCAGGTTAGTTTAATGTTGCAGTACGGCTTTGAAATAACAAAATAATAATAATAAATAATAATAAATATTTGGAGAAAAGTAGCGTTTCCGGATGTAGGATCTACAAGTTCAAAGCAGTTTCGGTGAAAAAAACGCGCCAAAATTTGCTACTGAAAGAGACAGTCATACCATCCGTAGCACTCGACCAGTCGGTCTGATTTTTATTGTTGGTTTTAATGTGTTTCTTCAGCTGTTCAGTTTGTACAGTTTGTACAGTTTCGTATACATTTTTTTAATTTTGAAAATCAAAATTTCAACTTTAAAGAATTTTTGTTGAATCACAGATACACGTATAAATAACAATAATTGTTTATATATGTTTTAGTTTCACAGACTGAACGTTTTGACGGAGTTGCTACAAACAATGAAGCGTTTTCCTCTATAAAAACCGGAAGTATTGATGCAAAACTGCAATACCTTGATAACTTACAAAAGATCAAGGACGAGACTATGAAGCAGATAAACGGCAATCTTAGTGCGCATTATTCTGTGGGTTGGCACTGGGGTCGTCACCATGGAAACGAACATATCACATGGAGAGGAAAAGGAAATGACGTAGTGAGACATATGATTGATATATTTGACAGTATTGATGTACAGGTAACTGTTCTTAATTCTCAGTTTAGTTGAAAAATCTCCATTTGTTTCACGATTGAGGGATTTTTGAGTTGAACTGGCGCCATGAAAAGATATCAATATTTCTTGGTTATTACAGAGTAATAGTTCGCAGAATTATTTTCCAGTGATCGATATAATGTCTTTTTGTCGTAGACTTTATAATTTGACCGATTCCGTGGCGTCATCTTGCTTCGTCTGTATGATGTGTAAATTAATCGCTATTTGAACGACTCGTATCGAATTGTCCTCTCCCGAGCTTTCCGAATGAGTTCGTTGGTCATCATTTCCATTTCACTGTATTATATTTTAATAAAAACTAGTTTGTATGTTTTGGACATAAACTGCGTATATTTCGTAATGAGGTAATGTTAGCATACCACGTGACCAATACGTAACTCAGTGACGTTCGTGGGGAACAACACCGGAAAACGTTTTTAAAATTCAATGAATACGATTCCATATCCAGTGTAAATAATAGTTCCGACAAACATAAAATACATCACATTGTGCGCTGTTGAACCCCACTGTTAAATCCCGCTGTTGAACCCCACTTATTGTTTTACAGGTTGGGTATACAATATTTCCTCAGATTTCGGACAGGATGAATATATCAGGGTACGATTACGCCATTTCACAGGGCAAAGATATCTATGTTACTTTGTACACAAATAAGGTAAGATAGCTCCTATAGTGAAGGCTGTGTATTAATTAACGTCTAAACATCAGTGATATTTCATATGACATACGACAGAATTGATGAACTGACGGGATACGGGATCCGATTTGCCATTTTAAAATACATGTAGTACGAACCCGAAACATAGGGATAAGAATAAATCAATATTAAAAATTCTACATTGACTTGTTAGATGAATAATTCCAATCAAACTGAAGATTAAAAGAATCTATCACTATTTGTGGTGCCAGATAGGGAAATCTCAACCAGGGTTCTAATATATCTGGTCCAGAACGAGGCTTGTCGAGTTCTGGACCAGATATATTAGAACGAGGATTAAAGCTGCATTAAGTTTTCCAAAGAAAAAAAATTAAAACGGTGCTAATCTAATTAATGACGTTCCTAATGAACAAAATTACATTTGATTCAACGATAAAAACTCGATTAAACACAGAAATAACAATTATTTCCCTGCGAGATGTAGCATGTGGGATCTAATATTAGAACATGGTTACGTCATAAAAAAAACCGTGTCATTTAAATACAACTTACAAAACGGTGAAATACGGTAAATTAAACACAAAAATTCGTTGAATTTGTCATTTGTGACTTAGAAAGGAATACATAACACCATTTCAAATAAATCTGGATATTAATGACGGACAATTAATGCAATTTGTCATGTTTCACCTTCGATTCATGGGTTTTTTCGTACATCCGTGCGCATGCTCCAAGCCCATAATAATCTTCGTTACACATTGACCAACCGGTTAGAGGATTCCGTTTATTTACAGCTAAAAAAAATGAAATTTAGAAAATGAATCTCATGGATCGTGGTTAGAGGATATCTATTTTTAAAAAATATATATATATTGAGAAAATCAAAAAAATCAGAAAATTGAAAAACTTAATGCAGTTTTAAGATTTCCCTTTCTGATTGATTCTATTTCATTCAACATATGATGGAAGTGGCGTGTGAATACACAAGACAGGAACAAGCGTGACGTCATATATTCATATTATCATTACGTCATATAAAATTATGTAATATAAAATAAACTTGTTGTAATTGATTTAGAAAAAAAGTTTTTAAAATTACATTTTAAATTTAAACTGTAGTATTACCTGTTCCATTTATTTGTTTGTGCGAAGGTATGCCAGTTTCTTAGGGTTAAGCGGTTCTCAAAATATCGATACGCCTCTGATTTCATTGATAAATCTTCGCGGGAAAAAGAGCGTGTAAGATATCTTGTACAGAGGGGTGCAAGATATTTCATTCTTGCACCCCAGATAGAAATTTCCATATAAAGAGCGGTGCAAGATATTTCAATCTTGCACCCGCCCCCCCCCCCCCCCCCAGTACAAGATAGCTTACACGCTCTTTTTCCCGCGAAGATTTATCAATGAAATCAGAGGCGTATCGGTTCTTTATCAAGAACCGCTTTAAACCCAAGAATCTGGCATACCTTAGCAAAATCAAATGAACGGAACAGGTAATACTACGGTTTAAATTTAAAATGTTATTTTGAAAAAAAATTCTAAATCAATAACAAGTTTATTTCCTATTACATTAATTTTTATATGACGTAATTTATTATAAGACGTTATGTTAATATGAATTATGACGTCACGCTTGTTTCTGTCTTTTGATTTCACACGCCACTTCCATCATATGTTGAATTTTTATTTTTAATAGAACTTGTATATTTTGTGGTGCAAGAAATAGAATCAATCACAACTTATGGTGTCAGATAGGGAAATCTCAACCCTCGTTTTAATATATCTGGTCCAGAACTCAGCTAGCCTCGTTCTGGACCAGATATATTACAACTCTGGTTGAGATTTCCCTATCTTTTAATCTTTCAACGCTCTTTATATGGAAATTTCTATCTGGGGTGCAAGAAAAGGATAATATATAACGCTGATAATGCTATTTATAAATATAATTGTAAACCTGTTCTAACAACTCTCTTATTGGACGTATTTAATGTAAGATGTGCTTCAGCATTCCAATCCCCAACCCTTGTCATATTTAACAGGAAAAGAAAAAAAAACAGCAGCCAAACTTGGACTCCCTGGGACCTTCCAAATCTTAGCTGCACGCTCAACCGACTGAGCCATCCGGTCAACCACCAAACCCGGTCCGCTAAACATGACTGTAATTATCTTGTGTTTTCAAATATTAGCTGCACGCTCAACCGACTGAGCCATCCGGCCAACCACCAAGCCCGGTCCGCTACACGTGTAAATTTCTTGTGTTTTCATGTTACTTTATATTTACCTAATATTGCATTCTATTTCTTTTGATAACTGTTTTACAATCTTTTGCTAGATCGGTTTTACTTTTATCAACGCCGTTATAGAGTTGAGTCTTTACGTCCAATCAAAATTATTTTACTTTCATTGGAGCACTTCCTGGGATATTAGAGGAAACCGGAGTACCTGGGGAAATCTACTGAATTTCGAGAAGTTGCCTGACAAACGTCTGATCAACCAGAGTGGTAATCGAATCCAGGCGGCAAAAAGCGCTTTAATATTAAATGGCTGTAGACCACTAGACCTTCGTTCGAGTTGAGTTGAGTGATGGTGTTTAACATCCCAGTCAAGAATATTTCACTTATGTTGAGACGTCGCCAGCTATATTTAGCGAAAGTACAGAAATTTTGCCTGTGTTTTGCGCTGATGGCATTATACAACAGGGTTCTTTATTGTGTCATGCCTACCGTGACACTTGACCTCGTTTAATTTAAGTACCCAGCCGAAAGAGCCATGACTTCCATTTTGTAATGCCGAGTGTTTGGCGAAAGAACAATCACTACCCACTTTCATGTCATGGTTCAGACCCGGTCAGGGTTCGAACCAACGACCTCCCACTTACGGAACGAGCACTCTACCAACTGACCTACCGCAGTGGTTGCTTCGTACGAGAGTTGCACAGCATTTGTATAATGTTGTAACTACTCGACCATAAAGTTGGTTTTGTGGTAATTAAAGTTGGTTTGATCATTTTTGTACCTCTTGCTTTCTCTATGTTTAACAACTACAATACTATTATCACCCCGGTACGGTCTGCAGAGGCCTAGCAAAAGCGGTCCGAATGAGCTTCCGTATTTTGTATTGTACATTTTTGTTTTGTAGGGAAGTCCTTGCCAGATAACATTTTTTCCGCAGACATGTCATCTACCGGACCGCTCAGAGGGAGGGATGTATAAAGTGTTTGATCAGTTTGACCAACACGGAATAGGGAAAGCAAAACCCTGTATACATTATTTCAGAGGGATTTATTCTAGCGGTGGACACCGAGATTGGCCGGCGCATCATTAATCTTATATATGAATAAACATTTCAGAAATGATATCGTTTCGTTTATTTAGTGTGCAGTTTAACTATTTCAGCCATGGTGCATGTCTGAGTTGTCCTTTGATTCGACTCCCTCAGTGGACAGGTCGTATGTGGAAAAGGTTTCGGTTCATTTATTAAATGTTGGTGGATTTCGCCGGGAATTTCGACTTTTTCATCATTCCAAGACTGATTGCATTGATATTTATATTTGAAAAAAAGACTGAAGCATTAAAACACCAAAAGTCTCCAAGTAAATTATTTTTTCCATTGTTTGGTTCCCGCCTATTTTTTTACGATCATCCATCTAAACGAGTCCATCATTTTATTATATATTCCAGCTCCATAAATGTGGAATTTTCAGTCACCGAAACATTTCGACTGACTGTACCAGTCTATAATTAATCTACTAGTTTAATTTATCATGTTAATTTTAATACAAACAACTTTATTAATAGTCACTTATTTAGAACAAAAGCCAACCATCAACCATCAAAAAGTTGAGGATGTTTACAGTATATATATATATACATATATATATATATATATATATATATATATATATATATATATATATATATATATATATATATATATATATACATGTATATTGTATATAAGTGATTTAGTAAAATAAAGGTTCTGTAAATATTTAAAGAAAGTAGATATTAATCTATTAGCTTCTTACTTGCAGTTTGTTGGAGGTGTTAATCCACAGTGTGGGAACGGATCTTTATTTAGTCGGTCACTATGAAATCTTCAATGAACCTAACTACATTTAATTACGAGCAAATAGACCGTCAGCAAGTTGAGAAGTAGTACAGGCAGAATCTGAATGAATATAATCACAAAGGACCGTCTTTGTAGCTCAGTAGTACATCGTCTACCTCGAGGAGGTCATGGGTTCAAACCATGATCGGGTCATACATAAGACTTAAAAATTTGAGATACTGCTTCCTCGCCTTATAATGGGTATATGGAGGACAGAGTATTGACTAGCTCACCTAGTGCCTAGATAACCGGACTAAGGGAGTGCTATATTTGTTTGCGGTGAGCTGGCACCTTACAAAAAACTTTGCAATCGATCATAACAGTTAAGCTAACACATTTTTTCATTAAACATGGTGTCATATAGGAAAATCACAACCTCCGTTTTGATATATTTGGTTCCAAAAACTATATAGCTGACGGTTCTGGACCAAATATATTAGAACATGGGTTGGGATTTATCTATCTGGCATCCGGTGCACAAAGTAGTGGTAATTGGTTCTTATACTATTTTCATTTGCTGAGAAAAAATGATAAAACTGAAAAAATAATAATATATTAAAAACAAAATTTCATTCAACGGAATCGGAGAACTTTTCCGGCAATCTTGACATCAATTTAGACAAGAAAATCTTATTACCCAAGTTCTTTTTTCTTTTGAGGGGGCCTCGGTGGCCGAGTGGTCTTAAGCGCGCGCTTACGGATCACAGCGCCGTCCACCGCCTGTGTTCGAATCCCACTCGGGACAGTTTCTAATGTGAGAAAGTTTGTCAGTTCGCTTGCCAAAGGTCGGTGGTTTTCTCTGAGTATTCCGGTTTCCCGGCTCCACCTGACCGCCTCGAAATAAGTGTAAAAATCTTGACATGGGCGTAATTTAGCAGCATTACTCCACTCCACTCTTCTTTTTTTAACTGCATTATAGTATTTTTAAAAACATAGAGATGGTCCACTGACATCATTTATACAAGGAATCTTAACTTTTTCTTTAATTTTCATTCTTTACTTTCTTCCTTATCGTTTTATATTTTAGGACAAATAAATACAGTTATGGAAACTAGTGCGTGTAATCGTCAAGGTCCATACCATGGGTTTTTATGAACATCTGCATTATGACTGGAAGACACGTTGATGTCCCAATTTAGTAGCGTCGGGAACATCGGGATATCGACTGACAGACACTTAGTTTCCGGGTTCTCTCTGCAGGTGCGTGGTTATGAACTAAGGGTTTGTGTCTTGTTATTATCATTAAAACTCGCCAGATTTTATCAATTTTAATTATATATCGACTTAAGAAGTCTATTATGTATTTTCAGAAGTGTTTGGAAATTGTTTAAAATATTAAAATCTACAGATTTCAGAAATTTCAGTTAGAAAATAGCGAACTAATCTGACAGTGCCAATGGATTTCACGTACATTTAAAAAAAGCGATATATTGATTACTCTATTGAGAGTTATACATAAGTAAAAATTTTAATAGTTAATTTAGGCTATATTTAAATTTAAAAACGATTTATTAGGTTCGCTTGTAAAGATGTGACGAAGGAGTTATTTTCACGAAATAATTATGAAGACAAAAGTTGTCCCCATTTTGTTGATGGTGTAATTCAAATGTCAAAGCAGCGACATTTAAAACGTTATAAATGTCGCTGGTCAAAGTGATGAAAAATTACAAAATGAAGCTTCAGAGTAACTTTATCTTTTCAAAGAGATTTAACTAACAGATTGAATATATTCAGCTTCAAAATTGGATTTAAAACTAAATTTGATATTAGCTTTTAACTTATAATCTTATTATTACAATTTTCAAAAACAATTTCATTTTGCCATTGTTTTTTGTAGCTATTTTAATGATAAATACAAGCCAAGACGTAGACCTAAGACCGATAAATCTACGTGTTCTGACTGATGGAGCTAAAGACTCTTGTAGGAGGCTCAGATAGAGCTAAAGGCTCGGGTAGATACACTTGTAGGAGGCTCAGATAGACTGACAGATAGAGCTAAAGGCTCGGGTAGATACATTTGTAGGCTCAGATAGACTGACAGATAGAGCTAAAGGCTTGGGTAGATACATTTGTAGGTTCAGATAGAGCTAAAGGCTCGGGTAGATACAATTGTAGGCTCAGATAGACTGATAGATAAGGCTAAAGGCTCGGGTAGATACACTTGTAGGCTCGGATAGAGCTAAAGGCTCATGTAGATACACTTGTAGGCTCAGACAGAGCTAAAGGCTCGGGTAGATACACTTGTAGGCTCAGATAGAGCTAAAGGCTTGTGTAGATACACTTGTAGGCTCAGATAGAGCTAAAGGCTTGTGTAGATACACTTGTAGGCTCAGATAGAGCTAAAGGCTCGGGTAGATACACTTGTAGGCTCAGATAGAGCTAAAGGCTAGAGTAGATACACTTGTAGGTTCAGATAGAGCTAAAGGCTCGGGTTGATACACTTGCAGGCTCAGAAAGATTGACAGAGCTAAAGGCGCAGGTAGGTACACTTGTAGGCTCAGATAGACTGACAGATAGGGCTAAAGGCTTAGGTAGATACATTTGTAGGCTCAGATAGACTGACAGATAGGGCTAAAGGCTTAGGTAGATACATTTGTAGGTTCAGATAGAGCTAAAGGCTCGGGTAGATACACTTGTAGGCTCAGATAGACTGACAGAGCTAAAGGCTCAGGTAGGTACACTTGTAGGCTCAGATAGACTGACAGAGCTAAAGGCTTGGGTAGATACAATTGTAGGCTCAGATAGACTGATAGATAGGGCTAAAGGCTCGGGTAGATACACTTGTAGGTTCAGATAGAGCTAAAGGCTCGGGTTGATACACTTGCTGGCTCAGAAAGACTGACAGGTAGGGCTAAAGGCTCAGGTAGATACACTTGTAGGCTCAGATAGAGCTAAAGGCTCAGGTAGATACACTTGTAGGCTCAGATAGACTGGTAGCTTCAGACATATTAAAATCTCTAGAGTCTGACGAATAGCCAATGCTGAGCCAGATAGACCTATCAACTCGGACAGACTTTAGTGGTTCAGGCAGATAGACTAAAAAGGCTTAGACAGGCTTTTTACTTTTTATTTTTAATTATAGGCCTTAATCAGGATGGCCAGAGGTCAACAGAAGATTCAGTCACAGCAGAAAAATGCTGAAAAGCAAGCAAAGTTGAAGAAAGCTCAGTCACATGATCAAAAGAAAGCTGCCCAGGCTGGTCTGACATACAAGTGTACAGTCTGTATGGTAGGTATGACATATGACCTGAGTCAAAGGTCAGAGGTCAAATTGATTTTTTCTAAATCTCAGTCTTAACACATATACTGCATTACCTATGTATTGTGCAATATATCTTATCACAAGCAGTATATATTGCAATATATATATATATATATATATATATATATATATATATATATATATATATATATATATATATATATATATCATAGCATGTCTGTATCGTCAGAGCCATACAGAGGAACATATGGAAGGCCATGTCTGTATCGTCTTAGCCCTACCTAGAAACATGGAAGGCCATGTCTGTATCGTCCTAGTCCTACCCAGCAACATATGGAAGACTGTGTCTGTATCGTCCCAGCCCTACCCAGAAACATATAAGGGCCATGTCTGTATTGTCCCAGTCCTACCCAGGAACATACATAAGGTCATGTCTGTATCATACCCAGCCCTACCCAGGAGCATACATAAGGTAATGTCTGTATCGTCCCAGCCCTACCCAGGAACATATAAAGGGCCATGTCTGTATTGTCCCAGTCCTACCCAGGAACTTACATAAGGTCATGTCTGTATCATACCCAGCCCTACCCAGGAGCATACATAAGGTAATGTCTGTATCATCCCAGCCCTACCCAGGAACATACATAAGGTAATGGCTATATCGTCTCAGCCCTACCCAGGAACATACATAAGGTCATGGCTATATCGTCTCAGCCCTACCCAGGAACATACATAAGGTAATGGCTATATCGTCTCAGCTCTACCCAGGAACATACATAAGGTAATGGCTATATCGTCTCAGCACTACCCAGGAACATACATAAGGTAATGGCTATATCGTCCCAGCCCTACCCAGGAACATACATAAGGTAATGTCTGTATCATACCCAGCCCTACCCAGGAGCATACATAAGGTAATGTCTGTATCGTCCCAGCTCTACCCAGGAACATATAAAGGGCCATGTCTGTATTGTCCCAGTCCTACCCAGGAACATATCTACCCAGGAACATATGAAAGACTATTTCTGTATTGTCCTAGTCCTACCCAGGAACATACATAAGGTCATGTCTGTATCATACCCAGCCCTACCCAGGAGCATACATAAGGTAATGTCTGTATCGTCCCAGCTCTACCCAGGAACATATAAAGGGCCATGTCTGTATCGTCCCAGCCCTACCCAGGAACATATGAAAGACTATGTCTGTATTGTCCTAGTCCTACCCAGGAACATACATAAGGTCATGGCTATATCATCCCAGCTCTACCCAGGAACATACATAAGGTAATGGCTATATTGTCTCAGCTCTACCCAGGAACATACATAAGGTCATGGTTATATCGTCTCAGCTCTACCCAGGAACATACATAAGGTAATGGCTATATCGTCTCAGCTCTACCCAGGAACATACATAAGGTAATGGCTATATCGTCCCAGCTCTACCCAGGAACATACATAAGGTAATGGCTATATCGTCCCAGCTCTACCCAGGAACATACATTAGATAATGGCTATATCGTCCCAGCTCTACCCAGGAACATACATAAGGTAATGGCTATATCGTCTCAGCCCTACCCAGGAACATACATAAGGTAATGGCTATATCGTCTCAGCCCTTCCTTTTTTTTTCTGTCTTGATTTAGGCTTGAGGTCTTAACAGATTCATTGGATTTAAAAATACTTTTTACAAAAGGCATTTGATTATGAATGTTTTATATAACATTACACAACTGTTCTTTTACCAGTATTTTTACTATTTTAATTAAAGCCCAGAGATATTTTATATACATGTATATAGAGTGCATCCTTTGTAAAAGACCACTTCATCTCAGACCTTTTTATTTTTGTTAAAACATTTAGGTAGAGAATAATGAAATTACTGAATATTGAAAAAATAATGGTTGTTATTTGTTTGTTTGTTTGTTTTAATTTTACTTTATTTATTTCAGTCACAAATGCCAGATCCTAAGACATACAAACAGCATTTTGAAAGTAAACACAGTAAATTACCATTACCTGATGAACTTAAGGATATATAAAGTATGATATATATAGAGATGTTGTACAGTAAGTATTGGCCTATCCACAACTATAATACGACCCAGTACCTTTACCTGATGTACTTAAGGATATATAAAGTATTATGTATATAGAGATGTTGTACAGTAAGTATTGGTCTATACACAACTATAATACAACCCAGTACCTTTACCTGATGTACTTAAGGATATATAAAGTATGATATATATAGAGATGTTGTACAGTAAGTATTGGTCTATACACAACTATAATACGACCCAGTACCTTTACCTGATGAACTTAAGGATATATAAAGTATGATATATATAGAGATGTTGTACAGTAAGTATTGGTCTATACACAACTATAATACGACCCAGTACCTTTACCTGATGTACTTAAGGATATATAAAGTATGATGTATATAGAGATGTTGTACAGTAAGTATTGGTCTATACACAACTATAATACGACCCAGTACCTTTACCTGATGTACTTAAGGATATATAAAGTATGATGTATATAGAGATGTTGTACAGTAAGTATTGGTCTATACACAACTATAATACGACCCAGTACCTTTACCTGATGTACTTAAGGATATATAAAGTATGATGTATATAGAGATGTTGTACAGTAAGTATTGGTCTATACACAACTATAATACGACCCAGTACCTTTACCTGATGTACTTAAGGATATATAAAGTATGATGTATATAGATATGTTGTACAGTAAGTATTGGCCTATCCACAACTATAATACGACCCAGTACCTTTACCTGATGTACTTAAGGATATAAAAAGTATCATGTATATAGAGATGTTGTACAGTAAGTATTGGTCTATACACAACTATAATACGACCCAGTACTTTTACCTGATGTACTTAAGGATATAAAAAGTATCATGTATATAGAGAAGTTCTACAGTAATTATTGGTCTATACACAACTATAATACGACCCAGTACTTTTACCTGATGTACTTAAGGATATATAAAGTATTATGTATATAGATATGTTGTACAGTAAGTATTGGTCTATACACAACTATAATACGACCCAGTACCTTTACCTGATGTACTTAAGGATATATAAAGTATGATATATATAGATATGTTGTACAGTAAGTATTGGTCTATACACAACTATAATCAACCCAGTACCTTTACCTGATGTACTTAAGGATATATAAAGTATGATATATATAGAGATGTTGTACAGTAAGTATTGGTCTATACACAACTATAATCAACCCAGTACCTTTACCTGATGTACTTAAGGATATATAAAGTATGATATATATAGAGATGTTGTACAGTAAGTATTGGTCTATCCACAACTATAATACGACCCAGTACCTTTACCTGATGTACTTAAGGATATATAAAGTATGATGTATATAGATATGTTGTACAGTAAGTATTGGTCTATACACAACTATAATACGACCCAGTACCTTTACCTGATGTACTTAAGGATATATAAAGTATGATGTATATAGAGATGTTGTACAGTAAGTATTGGCCTATACACAACTATAATACGACCCAGTACCTTACCTGATGTACTTAAGGATATATAAAGTATGATGTATATAGAGATGTTGTACAGTAAGTATTGGCCTATACACAACTATAATACGACCCAGTACCTTTACCTGATGTACTTAAGGATATATAAAGTATGATGTATATAGAGATGTTGTACAGTAAGTATTGGTCTATACACAACTATAATACGACCCAGTACCTTTACCTGATGTACTTAAGGATATATAAAGTATGATGTATATAGAGATGTTGTACAGTAAGTATTGGTCTATACACAACTATAATACGACCCAGTACCTTTACCTGATGTACTTAAGGATATATAAAGTATGATGTATATAGAGATGTTGTACAGTAAGTATTGGTCTATAGACAACTATAATACGACCCAGTACCTTTACCTGATGTACTTAAGGATATATAAAGTATGATATATATAGAGATGTTGTACAGTAAGTATTGGTCTATACACAACTATAATACGACCCAGTACCTTTACCTGATGTACTTAAGGATATATAAAGTATGATGTATATAGAGATGTTGTACAGTAAGTATTGGTCTATACACAAATATAATACGACCCAGTACCTTTACCTGATGTACTTAAGGATATATAAAGTATGATGTATATAGAGATGTTGTACAGTAAGTATTGGTCTATACACAACTATAATCAACCCAGTACCTTTACCTGATGTACTTAAGGATATATAAAGTATTATGTATATAGATATGTTGTACAGTAAGTATTGGTCTATCCACAACTATAATACGACCCAGTACCTTTACCTGATGTACTTAAGGATATATAAAGTATGATATATATAGAGATGTTGTACAGTAAGTATTGGTCTATACACAACTATAATACGACCCAGTACCTTTACCTGATGTACTTAAGGATATATAAAGTATGATATATATAGAGATGTTGTACAGTAAGTATTGGTCTATACACAACTATAATACGACCCAGTACCTTTACCTGATGTACTTAAGGATATATAAAGTATGATGTATATAGAGATGTTGTACAGTAAGTATTGGTCTATCCACAACTATAATACGACCCAGTACCTTTACCTGATGTACTTAAGGATATATAAAGTATGATGTATATAGAGATGTTGTACAGTAAGTATTGGTCTATACACAACTATAATCAACCCAGTACCTTTACCTGATGTACTTAAGGATATATAAAGTATGATATATATAGAGATGTTGTACAGTAAGTATTGGTCTATACACAACTATAATACGACCCAGTACCTTTACCTGATGTACTTAAGGATATATAAAGTATGATGTATATAGAGATGTTGTACAGTAAGTATTGGTCTATACACAACTATAATACGACCCAGTACCTTTACCTGATGTACTTAAGGATATATAAAGTATGATGTATATAGAGATGTTGTACAGTAAGTATTGGTCTATACACAACTATAATCAACCCAGTACCTTTACCTGATGTACTTAAGGATATATAAAGTATGATGTATATAGAGATGTTGTACAGTAAGTATTGGTCTATACACAACTATAATCAACCCAGTACCTTTACCTGATGTACTTAAGGATATATAAAGTATGATGTATATAGAGATGTTGTACAGTAAGTATTGGTCTATCCACAAACACAATATTGCCCAGTCAGGGGTTCAAAATTTTATTTCACATTGATAGGTCCAGGACTTCTTGCCTTTATTTTTGATAGGTCCTAAAATAAAGATTGGGAGGTCCCATATCAGCACTGGAAGGTTTATGTGCCCCAAAATTGAAAAAAACTCATGTTGATCAACTTGGTTTATATTCTTGATGAAACATATATATCATATATATCATATATAAGTTACAAACACTCAAGCAATATTGTTGTTTAAGTGACTGGGCAGTATATTTCATTTCAGATGGTGTGATTTGTAAAATGTGTTATATTATACTACTCGGTCACTGAGGTCAGTTTTTATTGGTGAAGTTCACATTAAATACCAACATCAAAGTGCGGATTCAATATGTAATTATTAGATTAAATCCTTTGAATCTATTTTCTTTTTCAGACTTAAATCAAAGATAGTTAAAGGGAGATAATTACGGAAATGATCTGAAAAAGATGGAACTATTTATAAACTTTCCATTTTTGTTATATTTCTAAACAAAACAATGTGCACCCATCGATATCCTTTTTTTGTCAAAGAAACAGAATATATCTTTTCATGATTATGTATAAAAATTTGAACTGTTCTTAAATTGTCTTTGTTAGTTCGTTTAAATCTTTTGTTTTGTGTAAATTTTGTGGCTGGGATAACAGTTGGTGATTGGATATTATAATAAAATGTTTACATATTGAAATTTATACAGAAATAAAATAATAATTTATTGAAATTTGTTACTGTGATAAGTGATATCACGATTATTGCCAATGTTCGATCGATTGTCTGTCATCAGGGCAGCGATACTAATAATGGATCACAAGATTAATAATTGATCATCGATGACATCGTCGAGTAATTTCGGGATTGTAGTCAAGTCTGTTTCCTTTCCGTATTCTCGCTACTAAGAACAACAATGGCTTGGATAATTTATCCATATCCAGACACTTTTTACACCAGTAATATGCTTTGGCCACTGTCAGTGTCTTGGGGCAAGGAGCTATCTGGCATTTAACTTACAATCACTATGCAAAAATTCTTGGCTTTCACAATAAAATTATTTATATTCAGCTTTATTTGTTACTGAAAACTGATGTACAAATATCAAGTAATTCCGATTATTAATCGATTAATTAATCAATTATGCCTCTCCGATTATAGATTATTGATTTTTGTCCCTTGGACATCACTAAATGTTATTATAAATCCAGGATTAGTTCTAGACTTTATAAATGTCATCAGTTGAATTTTTTTCTGAAAGATTGTGACGAAATATGGCCGATTGCAAATATCAGGTGACAGCGAATTTTGTATGAAATGATATCATATCAGAATATAACAAGAGGCCCATGGGCCTTAACGCTCACCTGAGGACATATCCAAAAACTTACAAAGAACTTAAATACAAAAATTTCACAAAATTCCTCTGGTTTGGAAAATCCTGCAATAATTAATCAGAAATGTCTAGTCACATTTCATTTATAATGGCTCATATGCACCATTTAACTATAGTACAATAGATAATTTCCAAATCATTAACCATATGGTTATGCAGCCATGATTTTGACCTTTGAACATGTGAACTTGAACCTTATATCAAAATGGTCTTAATATCAATACGCTTGTACAAAAACTGCATAAATCACAAATTAGGTCATGACCTTGATTTGTGACCTTGACCCTATTTTAAAGGTCATTTCAAGACAAAGTCAAAACTGAAAACCCCACGTCAATATCTGTTCAAATAGTCAAGTTAAAACAATTTGAAGCCATTTTACGAAATTTTTAAAATTAAACGCAAAAACGCGTAACCCATTTTTCGACCAAATTTCACAAAATGAACAAACTATAGGCTTAAGACCCTAGAGAAGCCAAATATCACATCACATTTTTTCTCTCATCATCGGTTTTAGAGAAGAAGATTTTTTAAGATTTTTGGACCCCTATGTCATATACCATTTTTTGAATTTAATCATAAAATACATTCAAAAAATGGTATATGACAATATATTGTCATATACCATTTTTTGAATGTATTTTATGATTAAATTCAAAAAATGGTATATGACACCTAGGTCACCTTGACCTAGTTTTGGTAGCCATGGCAATGCCATGAACAAATCTGAATTGGACAGGCCCATATATGCTTCTGACCAAGTATCATTGAAATCTGCCCAGCAGTTTTGGAGAAGTCGAAAATAGGTGTTAACGACGCACGCACGCACATACACACGCCGCACCATGCCATAAGCTCACATGACCTTCCGGTCAGATGAGCTAAAAACAAGCTTAAAAAATTTAGCTTTTCACAATAAACATACTTTCTTACATTGTATTCCACCAGGGGTAGATCACTGCATGGTAGTTAAGTAGAGTATTGGTGTTTAACATCCCAGTCAAGAATATTTCACTTAATATTGAGACGTTACCAGCTATGGGTGAAAGTGCAGAAATTTTGCCTGTGCGTTGTGCTGATGGCATTATACAGCAGGGTTCTTTATCCTGTCATGCCTACCGTGACACAAACCATGTTTATTTTAAGTTCCCAGAACAGACTGCTTTGATCCAAGTGCAAAAACCTTAACTGGGGCATAAAACGATAATATTACACTCTAAATTTCAAAAACCAGCAAACTGTATGTAGATATTATAGATTAACTTGTTGGTTTTCTGAATAATCAGCCAATCCATGATCAATTTTCCTATGCAGTAAAATAAGTGCCTGAAATCTGTTAGTCTTTAGGATACACGATATTTAATATGATGACAATGAAACTACTGTAAAATCACAAATATTCGTGGGGGGATTAAATTTCGTTATTTTTGTGGGTTACCGAAAACCGATGCAGTGAAATAAGTACTTGAGATTTATTGGTCTTTAGCATACAAAATCTATGATTAACTTTTTACAAGCTGTCTGTTGATAGTTGAGATTCTCCATATTTTGATTTTTCAAAGTTCAATTAACTTATCCAAATGGTTAAAAACATATAAAATATAGAATAAAGACTTAAGTTCTTCTGTCTGATACATTAGGACTGAAACAATATAACAATTATGTTAAGGAGATGTACAGAACATACAGCCACAGTTTGGTATTTTTCAGTGCATTATAGATTACAAAACTAGAAATTATAGTTACCCCTGAAAATGACATTTTTGAGATTTTAATACTCCTCTATGATGTTACATTACTTTTATTATGCTGATTGAGAAATAGTTTTATAATGAAATTTTTGAGAGAATATCATGAACATAAAAGTTTTGCTTTCAGCAGAGATAGGCTCAGCAGAGATAGGCTAACATATTTTGTCTTTGAAGCTTCTGAAATGAAAACTGGTCCTTTGACATAAAATTAAACTCCAATGCAATGTGCAGGGAGGGTTCTTTAGTGTGATGCATCTGCTGTGACACAGGGCATCGGTTCATAGGATCAAATCTTAAATATTGTGGACTTAGTTCTGTGAAAATAAATGTCATTTGTGGCCTTTGTAAATAAAGGTTTTCATTTGTGGTTTTCACTAACTCAAAGAATCGTGAGATAAAGCAAAATTTAATCCCCTACAAACGTTCTTCTACAGCATGTAGATTTATGTCAAGAAGTGGATTACAGTTGCCATGGTAAGGTCAAAATTGAGAGTATTTTAGTTATAACAGATGTGTCACTCCTTGATTACCCACAATGTTCAACTCGGCCACTTTTACTATTGCCATAGCTAATTTTTCACAACAAAAAATTTGCAGAGACCAAAAAGTTGCAGATAAAAACACAAAAATATTATATCAATTTATTTAATGATTAAATGGCTGATTTTAAACAAAATTTGTAAGTTTAACAATCAAAACAATACAACAAACATATCCTTTCTATTGGTCTATAATTGTTTGTCACATGGTCTTTTCTAAATATTTCTTTTTTTACCAAACATTCCTCGTAAAACAACTAAGATTGAATTAAAAAAACATTGATCTTACCAAATTCTGTTTTTAAATTAAACAATCCCCTCTAAATTTTTCTGTAATTAAGAGCAGATTTTTGGAAAAAAGATGAAATTTATTATTAACTTCAACAATCCATTTGGGCCTCATCCAAGATTACATCAGGGTATTTCAAGGTTAATAAAGGTCAAACGAATTTATATGCTAATCACATTTCCTTACTTCATGGTGTTGAATTTAAATACAATATGAAAAAGAAATGGATTTCCAAAGATGCAATACTTATAGTTCAAAAAGCTTTGGTTTTTAATCAGAAAAATGTAAGAAAGAGACATAAGGTATTCATTGTTGTTCGGATTTTTCAAGGGTGATCATCATGAATATTCGAATCATGACATCATATCTTATGTTGTAAGCTAGCAAGGTGCGTAAGGGATATTTTGGACATACTAAATTTGTTACAGTATCTTGATGAAAACATTAAAAATTGTTATATGCACAGAATTAAAAAAACCTTTTGATTAAGACTGGTTATTTTCCCCTTTTAGGTCAGTAAATTTTACATGGAATTTTTATGTTTTTTGAAAAGACTGGTTATTTTTCTCCATTAGGTCAGTAAATTTTACATGGAATTTTGATGTTTTTTGGGTATTTTTTTTAAATATGGAATTTTGCTCTCCACATATGTATATGACAAACATTTATGGAATGATAGTAGTATATAAAAAGACAAGCTGTCTGTAAAAAAACCTGCTACAGTGACCACCTCTATATAAAGACCACCTGTCTATACAGTAAAACCTGCTATAATGACCACCTCTATTAAAGATCACCTGTCTGTACAGTAAAACCTGCTATTGTAACCATCTCTATATAAAGACCACCTGTCTGGGCAGTAAAACCTGCTACAGTGACCACCTCTATATAAAGGCCACCTGTCTGTAAAAAAAAACCTGCTACAGTGACCACCTCTATATAAAGACCAGCTGTCTGTAAAAAAAAAACCTGCTACAGTGACCACCTCTATATAAAGACCACCTGTCTATACAGTAAAACCTGCTATAATGACCACCTCTATTAAAGATCGCCTGTCTGTACAGTAAAACCTGCTATAGTAACCATCTCTATATAAAGACCACCTGTCTGGGCAGTAAAACCTGCTACAGTGACCATCTCTATATGAAGACCACCTGTCTGTAAAAAAAACCTGCTACAGTGACCACCTCTATATAAAGACAACCTGTCTATACAGTAAAACCTGCTATAATGACCACCTCTATTAAAGATCGCCTGTCTGTACAGTAAAACCTGCTATAGTAACCATCTCTATATAAAGACCACCTGTCTGTACATTAAAACCTGTTATAGTAAACATCTCTATATAAAGACCACCTGTCTGTACAGTAAAACCTGCTATAGTAACCATCTCTATATAAAGACCACCTGTCTGTACAGTAAAACCTGTTATAGTGACCATCTCTATATAAAGACCACCTGTCTGTACAGTAAAACCTGCTATAGTAACCATCTCTATATAAAGACCACCTGTCTGTACAGTAAAACCTGCTACAGTAACCACCTCTATATGAAGACATCTGTCTGTACAGTAAAACCTGCTATGGTGTCACCTCTGTATACAGACCACCTGTTTGTACAGTAAAACCTGCTTTGGTGTCACCTCTATATAAAGACCACCTGTCTTTACAATTAAACCTGCTATAGTGACCATCTCTACATAAAGGCCACCTGTCTATACAGTAAAACCTGCTATAGTAACCACCTCTATATAAAGACCACCTGTCTTTACAATTAAACCTGCTATAGTAACCACCTCTATATAAAGACCACCTGTCTGTAAAAAAAACCTGCTATAGTGACCACCTCTATATTAGGACCACCTGTCTGTGCAGTAAAACCTGCTATAGTAACCATCTCTACATAAAGGCCACCTGTCTATACAGTAAAACCTACTATAGTGACCACCTCTTTATAAAGACCACCTGTCTGTACAGTAAAACCTGCTATAGTGACCATCTCTACATAAAGGCTACCTGTCTATACAGTAAAACCTGTTATAGTGACCACCTCTATATAAAGACCACCTGTCTTTACAATAAAACCTGCTACAGTGACCACGTCTATATAGAGACCACCTTCCTGTAAAGTAAAACCTGCAATAGTGACCACCTCTATATAAAGACCACCTGTCTGTACAGTAAAACCTGTTATAGTAATCATCTCTATATAAAGACCACCTGTCTGTACAGTAAAACCTGCTATAGTGACCATCTCTATATAAAGACCACCTGTCTGTACAGTAAAACCTGCTATAGTGACCACCTCTATATAAAGACCACCTGTCTGTACAGTAAAACCTGTTATAGTGACCATCTCTATATAAAGATCACCTGTCTGTACAGCAAAACCTGCTATTGTAACCACCTCTATATAAAGACCACCTGTCTGTACAGTAAAACCTGCTATTGTGACTACTACCTCTGTTACAAGATCACCTGTCTTTACTTGTTAAACCAACAATAGCTACCACTCTCTCAGTATTATATATAAATTGTACATTAAAGGGTACCTGTAACCAAAAGTGTAAAAACCGTAAACGTTTTATATATTATTTAAATATCACAATATTGAAAACCACATCAAAATTGGTGACAAAATAAAAAAGTTACAGCGATTTGAAATCCACATTTTATAACTTTCTCTTGATCGCAAATTGAAACCTCTCAATTTGAGTTATAAACGTGTGACGTCATTGCAGTACTAGAAGTAGAAATTAACATGATAGACAGTAGTAACAATGATGATATATTGACGTATGTAGAAGAAAATTATGACTCAAACATGTACCTAGTTATATAAGATGATTCTTCATTATTTGGGAAAACAGTAGACAATCTTATAAGTGATGAATTTGGAGTATAGCCATATTTATTTGAAACAGAAATGAACAAATCAGATGAACATATTGAGTCGAGTTGAGTGGATGTTAATTCCAGTTAAACTAAGAGTTCGGATTTGTCTTGATTTAGTGGTTGGAAAATAATATTTTGTGGAGGTATGTTACTGGTAAGACATCACAAAATGGGAGCCTCGATATCGACCTTTTTGATTTTGATTTCTGGAGATGTAGAAATTTACTGACATTTTGCAATGGAATTTTATGGAATTTTCGCTAAAGCCATATTTAAGTACGACAAAATATGTCAAAACTGAAAATCATTACAGGTACCCTTTAATAACATTAATATCAATTGTGAACATGATTAACATGCATGAATGATTGCAAAGCTTCATCTCTGTCAAATTGTCTAACAATGGGTGCATGTGTACCTAACTAACTGTAAAGACCCATTACAAACAGCTTAATTCAAAAAATCATGTTTTGCTTCATTTAATTTGAGCAAAATAGAAATGAGAGCTCCACAGAGTGGAACAATATATACATATACATGACATGTTTGTCAAAAATGCTGATTTCATGATATAAAAATGTCTATAAGTTTACTTTGAACACATAAAGCCTTTTCTTCATGTTGTTTCTGAACAGCTTCAATATCGATGCTCTCCTCTCGAATTCTAAATATGACAAATATTTTTGGCAAGTGTAACATTTTTATAGTGTTTAAGAGATATAAAGTTGACACTTAAATAATTATGACCTTGAACTTTGAACCATGCCTTCATACACAGCACTGCTAAAAATTTATGACATAATCTATTAAACTGTTATGAAGTGAACATGGTAATATTAATAGAATATTTAAAGCTGTATTAAGTTTTCTTAGGAAAAAATAAAATGTTGCAGATCTACTAAATGGTTTTCCTAATGAACAATGTTACATTTGGTATAGAAGTTGCAGTAATTTCCCAGCGAGATGTAGCCTGTGGGATCTTATTTCAGAACATGGTTACATCATAAAAAACTGGTCATTTAAACAAAACTTGAACAATTGTGAAATACAATAAATTAAACAAAGAATTTCATTTGGATATTAATGACAGACAATTAGTGCAATTTGTCAGGTTTCTTCTTTGATTCATTTGAGTCTCCATACATCAGTGCACATGCTCCAAGCTTAATAATCATCGTTTAACAAGTGACCAACCTATTAGAGGATTCTGTTTATTTACAGGTTACAGGAAATGAAATTTTAGCAAATGAAAAAAAAAAAAAAAATCAGAAAAGTGAAAAACTTAATGCAGCTTTAAACTATAGGTTTTTGTATGCTATCACCTTGATTTTGTACATTTTTTGAAAAAAACAAACATTCATGGCATTTTTCATAAAATTTTTGTACATTTCAAGATTTATGAAACGGATAGGATAAAGTTCTGACTACTTAATTATATCTGGATTCTTAACAATTTCCGTTTAATAGTTTTTTAAAAAAAATGAAACTGATTTTCTAATACATGTATATGACCTGATTTATATATCACATGACAAAGAAAAGCTTATAAGGATAAAGTTCTGACTACTTAATTATATCTGGATTCTTAACAATTTCCGTTTAATAGTTTTTTAAAAAAAATGAAACTGATTTTCTAATACATGTATATGACCTGATTTATATATCACATGACAAAGAAAAGCTTATATTTAGGGGTAAAATTAGAAATATTAAAATTTTTTTAAGCTTTTTTTATTTGTCAGTTATTTTCAGGTTACAATTATATAAAAAAACTAGCATGGATAACAGACAAGAAAAATCTATACTTACATATGATAAACATGAAAAATCATTCATCAAAATTTTAAAAAATTCATAAAAATCAAATTAAAAGCGCCACATACAAAATCTTAAAAAAAGAACAAACAAAATGATTACAATAAATACCTGCAGTATACACAGGCATAAAAAACTTCTGTCAAAATTACACAATTTATAAAGAAGTATTTTTTTTAACTGTTGGTTGTTTGAGTTTCCTTTTTTTCTTTAATCCTCATCAGTTATTCCTCTATATCGTAACTCTTCTAAAACTCGGTCTAAATATCCCGGATCTGGATATCCAAATCTGTAACATAAGACAGCGACATTATTATAAACATGAGTTATTGGTAATGGGGGTTTCCAGAAGACTGGGTTGGATTAATGGTTTTTATGCCTTTTTAAAGACTCTTTCACTTACATATATATTAAGATTGTCAATTCTGGGATGGTTGGTGGAAATCAGAGTACCTAGAGAAAACAATCAACCTTCAGCAAGCAAACTGACAAACTTTCTAGCACTAGGATCTGTCCGTGCAGGATTTCAAAAAAAGGCTGCGATAGGATCTGTAGGCCCGCTTTAGACCACTCTGCCACTGAAGCCCTAGCCCTAGAATTACAGAAGAAATTGAGGCATTATCTGTATCCAAAGCTTTATCTCTAGTGGTTCAATTGGAAAATAAGTGTCTTAGAGGTCTAAAGAATAAGGTATTCATTCCACTAAGAAATGATATGAAAAAAAGAATGTGGTTGGTGGTTCATAATTCCGTATGGAATCATATGAAATGGAATTGTGGTTGGTGGTCCATGTTTCAGTATTGAATCATATAAAATGGAAGAGTATGGTTGGTGGTTCATGTTTTAGTATGAAATCATATGAAATGGAAGAGGGTGGTTGGTGGTCCATGTTTCAGTATGGAATCTTATGAAATGGAAGTGTGTGGTTGGTAGTTCATGTTTCAGTATGGAATCATATAAAATGGAAGAGGGTGGTTGGTGGTCCATGTTTCAGTAAGGAATATTATAAAATGAGAGAGTGTGGTTGGTGGTCCATGTTTCAGTATGGAATCATATGAAATAGAAGAGTGTGGTTGGTGGTTCATGTTTGGGTAGGGAATCATATGAAATAGAAGAGTGTGGTTGGTGGTCTATGTTTCAGTAAGGAATATTATGAAATGAGAGAGTGTGGTTGGTGGTCCATGTTTCAGTATGGAATCATATGAAATAGAAGAGTGTGGTTGGTGGTTCATGTTTGGGTATGGAATCATATGAAATAGAAGAGTGTGGTTGGTGGTCCATGTTTAGGTAGGGAATCATATGAAATAGAAGAGTGTGGTTGGTGGTCTATGTTTCAGTAAGGAATATTATGAAATGAGAGAGTAAGATTGGTGGTCCATGTTTCAGTATGGAATCATATGAAATAGAAGAGTGTGGTTGGTGGTTCATGTTTGGGTATGGAATCATATGAAATAGAAGAGTGTGGTTGGTGGTTCATGTTTGGGTATGGAATCATATGAAATAGAAGAGTGTGGTTGGTGGTTCATGTTTGGGTATGGAATCATATGAAATAGAAGAGTGTGGTTGGTGGTCCATGTTTTGGTATGGAATCATATGAAATAGAAGAGTGTGGTTGGTGGTCCACTTTTTACTACAGAATGTTTTATAAGGGATATGGCTTTTTTGTCCATGTTTCTCTAAGGAACCATATGGCATAGAAAAGTGTGATTGGTGGTTCATGCTTGAGTAGAGAAATATTTTTGATGAAGGAGTATGGCCTTTTTTTGTCCATGTTTCACTGATGAACCAATGTGATATAGAGGAGTAATGTTTTTTGGTCCATTTTACTATGAATATTGTTTAATTGAGAGAAGTAATGGTTTGGGATCCATGTTTCACTGATAAAAATTGTGATTGAGGTGTAAAAGTGTAGTTGGGGATAAATCTATAAGGATCTTTAAGGCCTATCAAGTTAGCCATTAAATACCTTGCAGGTCCTCCTTGTATTCTAGTTTTGTGATGGATATCATTCCAAGTGACAACATTCTGTCTCCCTGTTGTTTGTGAGGTGCCAACGGTAAAGATGAGTTTTTGATCAAAGGCTTTCTGTAAAAGTTTGAAAACTTTTTCACCCTTTGGACATTTAGGCAGGTAAGCTGTTCTGTGTGCACCAGTAAATGCCATACCTGGTTCAGGGTGATCTTCCTATAATTTCAAAACGAATAGAAATTAAGTTTCAAATTGGATAATTTTTAAATGCATAGATCTTGCATAGATGCTTAATAAATAAACTTTCAAATTGAGAACTCACTCTTCCACACAGGCCCCAACAAAACTCAGATGATTCAAATGGCATCTCTTTTTCATTTTCATACTTAACAGTCAGGTTACTAAGTAATAAAATCTTTTTATTAAAAAAAAGAAACTGGAACTTTTTTTTTTATAAAAATAGGATATAGCCTAAAAAGGTAACACCTTAGACTTGAAAATGGAAATGTGTATCACATTTTTAAGGTCAAGCATTCTCAATTCACATAAGTGAGCTCCTGAAAACCAATGAAGATCCATGTGGCAAAAGAATAAGCAATCAGGGTATCACATTTTTGGCAATTACTGCTATTATCCATATAAGAAAGCTGTATATATATAAATTTCTGCTTTCACACCTACACACTCAATCATACTTATTTTTATCCTTTAACACCATCTCACTCAACTGCTTGCTCCCACTTCCTCCCTAACTCCCAAACTCAATAACTCAATCAATCAGAATCTGATTCTAATCTATGACACCGTTTCCATGTAAACATGCCATTTTTCACCTACCCCTTGTATTCCATCTGGTATGTCATAATCGATCTGAATTATACCATAACCTTCGTAACCTGGAAGACTGTGTTCGTGAATTTCTGTGTAATACATTATTCCCTCTGGTTGATTTCCCTTTGGTTTTCCATATACAGTCCTACAAACTGGGCAAGTTTTCATTAAACTTGTCTGGAAATGTGTATCCAAGCAATTTTTACAAAACATATGTTTACATTTTTCTAACAAGACACCATTTTCTTCTTCTATATCTTGAAAGCATACTGGACATATTATTCCTTCCTCCTTTGAGGGCTGATTTTGTTCTCCATTTTCAGCTTTGATTTGATTTCCAGTATCAGTTTCAAAAACATTTTCAAAATCAAGTGTTTCCTCTATTTCGCTTCCACTTGAAGCAGAGCGTTCATATTCATGTCTTTTTTTCTGAATTTCTGGAAAAAGTTCAATCATTGTTTGACTAAATTTTTTATCTATTTTTTTAATGCAATAAAGATCACCTTTAGTTAGTGTTTGGGTGGTTTTATTTTCTATTATTTCTATGTTTTCAAGGTCAATCTCTAATTTACTTTCTTTATACATTTTGTATTCAGCTTTTTTTCCTCTGCTTCTTTCATTGGTATTATTTTCTGTAGTATTTGTTTTCTGTTCACTGTGATCTTGATCAACATGATGTTTGTCACTTTGATCTTGTTCATCTTGATGTTTGTCACTTTGATCTTGTTCAACTTGATGCTTGTCACTTTGATCTTGTTCATCTTGATGTTTGTCATTTTGATCTTTATCAACTTGATGTTTGTCACTGTAATCTTGTTCGGCTTGATGTTTGTCACTATGATCTTGTTTAACTTGATGTTTTACACTGTAATCTTGTTCAGCTTGATGTTTGTTACTATGATCTTGTTTAACTTGATGTTTTACGCTGTAATCTTGTTCAACTTTTTGTGTGTCACTTTGGTCTTGTTCAAATTGATGTTCTTTTAAACTATAAATCTGTTGAACTTGATGTTTGACAGTTTCTTGTATTTTCTCATCTGCTGATTTCTCTGTCACTGGTCCTCCATTTCCTGTTATATCGACCATGGAACTAGAAGCTGGCTGAGATGAGACCAGTTTTCTCATTGTATCAGAATGAGATGCTTTTACATTTGTTTTACTGCTGATACGTTCATGAACATCAAGTAACACTTGTTTCATCAAGGGAAGTAACTCTGGGTCTAAAGTTATCAAATGCAGTTCATTTACCACAGAATTTTTCAAGCAGTATTTATGATAAAGAACTGGTATCAGCTTTTCTAATTCTGGATTTGGATAACCTGGAAAAAAAAATTACTTTCAATATAATGCATCTTTATCTCAAATATTTCATAGTGTAAAAAAAAGAGTGAACTAGCTTATTACAAAACATTAAATTAATGATTTTTAAAAAAACATGTTTCAATTAATGTTAAGGTTTGACCAAGTTTAGAAATATAAGCAAAAAAAAAAATAAATAAATAAATAAAAAAATAAAATTGACCGTTTGCCAACTGACCAGCATTCCTTTTAAACTGTAGTGTCAACAATTAAGCTGAAGAGTGCCAAGCACCAATCATAACTGAAAAAAATCACAAGATGTTGTTAACTGAAAATAAACAAAGAATTTCAGACCCTGCCATCAGGTTTCTCAGGACACAGACTGGATAGCTAGCTCTAATATGGCCCACATTTCTCTATGACCTGGGCTTGGTGACTGAACTAAATCTGGCCTGCATGTTTTCAAGGAACCAGGCTTAATGACTGGCCTAAATCTGGTCTGCATGTTTTTTAGGACCGGTGCTGAATGACTGGCCTAAATCTGGCCTGCATGTTTTTTAGGACCAGTGCTTGATGACTGGCCTTAATCTGGTCTGCATGTTTTTTAGGACCAGTGCTTGATGACTGGCCTTAATCTGGTCTGCATGTTTTTTAGGACCAGTGCTTGATGACTGGCCTAAATCTGGTCTGCATGTTTTTTAGGACCAGTGCTGAATGACTGGCCTAAATCTGGCCTGCATGTTTTTAGGTCCGGTGCTGAATGACTGGCCTAAATCTGGTCTGCATGTTTTTTAGGACCAGTGCTTGATGACTGGCCTTAATCTGGCCTGCATGTTTTTTAGGACCAGTGCTTGATGACTGGCCTTAATCTGGCCTGCATGGCTCTCTGGACCAAGACCAATTCTGAATTGAATATTTGATTGAGCAAGAGGCCTTTAGGACTCACTTGGCTTACCTGAGGACATGAAATGAATCAAAGTCAAAATAAAATATTTTTTTCAAGAACAACACACTACACAAACCTAGTAGAGTGTTATGTGATGCTGCTATATATGAAGCTTCAAGCTTTTACTTTTTTCAGCTTCTGACAAGAAGAACATTTTACTTCTTCAGTACATTGTACTTTTGAATGCAGGTCAAGGTTAGCCAGATTAGCAAACTTTTCATAGCTTAATGATGTGACTTTATTAATGAAGTTTTTAAGCATTTCAGTTAATGACAAGTAGAAGTTTGAAGATTTTAATACTTTAGGTCTATTTAATCTTGAACCTTGGTAACATGGGTAAAAGCCAACCAACTTTGTAGAACTTTATGCCCTCATGCTAAAATGGTAATTCAATTTTCTTTGCCTTTCTGTTCATGACAATAAATGAGGGAAAAGGTCAGCTGGCTTTGCAAACATGGAAGACCTTCCTGCCCTGATGATTTAAAGGAAGCTTCAAGTATTAAGGCTTAATAACTTATGACAGGAAGATTTAAAAAAAAAAAACAAATAAAAAAAGGAATTCATTAAGGTCAGTGTTACCAAGAATGTGGGTCTAGGTCAACAAGTTCACAAACTTGGAATTTTTTTCCTAAACATTTCTGATAACAAGAGGATGCTTAAAAGTTTTACACAATAACCTCAAAAGTGGGTAAAGACCAAGCAGCAGACAAAACTCAGTAAAGATCAAGCAACAGTCAAAAGTGGGTCAAGATCCAGCAGCAGTCAAAAGTTGGTCAAGATTAAACAGTAGACAAAAGTGGGTCAAGATCAAGCAGCAGAAAAAAGTGGGTCAAGATCAAGCAGCAGAAAAAAGTGGGTCAAGATCAAGCAGCAGACAAAAGTGGGTCAAGATCAAGCAGCAGACAAAAGTGGGTCAAGATCAAGCAGCAGTCAAAATGGGTCAAGGTCAAGCAGCAGACAAAAGTGGATCAAGGTCAAGCAGAGTTATACCTTGGTGCCCCAAATCTTCAGTTCAGAAGATGTTTAGTAGATTCTAAATAATCTTCTTACCTGTACCAATCGCTATAACAATTTTCTGTAGGTTACGTTCTGATGCCATTTTTAGCTGATTATCCACAATTAGTGACAAGTTTTCAATTGTCCAGTCACTCCTGTCTGCATTTGTGCTACTAACTCTGTCACAACTCACAGAAAACAGAAGAAGTTTACATGGCAAAATGCCAGAGTCACATTGTAAAACATCTCCAAGACTTGGTGACATTGTATGTTTTAGATGCACACAGCTGCTTAGTAGATGATTACCTCCCTTGCTAAGAATACTGTCAATGTTCTTATCAATTGCCCAATGAGAATCAATGAAACAAATGATAGCATCCTTTTCATATCCTTGTAACATCTCCTTTTTAAATACATCAATGGATATTGTTGTAGAATTTTCTGGAGAGTTATCTTCCTTGGTAGAATTATTATTTCCCATATTTCAAACCGCTGAAGCTGACAACTGATTACCTGGAATTATTTAAAAATAAAAGTGTTTATACATAAATGATTTTTACCTAGCTTTGGCAACTCATGGAAAATATGAAAATAAAAATGAACTTTACAATTTTGATTTCAAATACTGAAAACAACCTAAATTGTTTATAAAAATATCTTAATTTTTTATGCATTGAGGCCTAAAATAAAATTAACTTTGGTTGCCGTTGACCGCCCAACCATTTGAAATGCCCCTACCCAAAAGTTTTATTGCCATCAATTCCAATTTCTTTCTTTTTTTAACTTCTCATATAACATAAGAAACAGTATTAAAGGACAATAACTCTGTTCAGTGAGACGACCTGTGATCAGGTTTATACGGTAGTAAGAAAATTCTACTGTGTATCTCTGTATATCTGAGGAAACACAAGGAGGAACAAAGAAGATTTTAGTTAGCAAAATAATTGTAAAATGTGATTTAAAAGAGACATATGAAACCAATTTAAACTTTTTCAAAAGTGTTTTAGATTAAGTTTTCAAAAAATAAAATAAAATTTTTTTCCTGCCTACCTACTCACATGTGAATAGCATGGGTCAGAAAACAGCAAATAAAGAATTTTTTAATTCAGGTCTGAAAAAATACCTTAATTTCTAGTACAGATATCTCAATTTCTTGTATAAATATCTCAACAGGTACAGATATCTCTATTTCTTAACTTTGAGTAAAGATTTGTTATTTTCTTACATAAATAACATAATTTTTTCTTATAGTACCACAAGTTTTAATATGACACACACACACACACACACACTCTTTTATTACATTTTATTACATATCTCAATTCCTTATATATATGTCTCGATTTCTAGTACAGATATTAATTTCATACTACCAAGATATCCAAGTTTCAGAAATCTAAAATTTTATTTGAATATCTGATTTTTTGTATAGATATTGTAATAATTTCTTATATGAATATCTCTTTTAACTACCAAGTCACAGATTCACAATCAATCACTCAACTGAGAGTACACTGACTCAAATTTGAGAATATTTCGATGTCAATTTTTAAGACATAACACAGTTAAAATTGAATATCTAATGTTTTATTTAAATTACTTAGTTTAGGTTTCTTGAACAAAACAAATATTGTCTCATAAAACTTTAAAAAAAAAAATACTGACGAGAGAAAGATGGGAATATTTTAGTTAAGTGGGTACACTCAATCGGGTGAATGATTGTGAAAATGGTGCCTTCCTGCCTGGTTGCACAACTACATACACTTATAGATTGTATTAAAAACAATTTTTATTAGATTCACAGGCTCTGAGACAGAGGTCTTTAATTTCTATAGTCAAATTTGACTACATTTTTATATATGTGTAACAGGAAGGAAAAAATGCAGGATCAGACCAGGGATAGAACCCAGGGCCTCCCACACTATAGGCAAGTGCTCTACTAGCTGACCTACCCAGATCACTACATTCCTCCCCTGTTATTCTTGAGTTTTCATGATCCTATGGGAAATCTTACCCTAAATTCCTTCACATAGACTTTATATGGCCTGCAATTGGCAGTTCACTCTTACGGTGCAATGGCCACCAAACTGTAACAGGAAGGAGAAAAATGCTGGGAATCAAACCCGGGGCCTCCCACACTATAGGTGAGTGCTCTTCCAACTCAGCTACCCAGACTACTACATACCGGTATGTGTATATATAATTCATTATTGGCATTACTAGCAGACTGCAATAACACTCCCATGTTAGATTTAGCCTGCTAACAAAAAATGTTGACTTGGGTATGTTGCAATCTAGGCTTATCAAGGCCTTAATAATTTGTATAGTGTGATACTCCTAGTGTTAACAGGGGCAGGTGTAAGATCAAGTTAGACACGAGATACTCCAAATAATTAGATCCCGAGATCGACGGCAAGCTTCTTTTCGGCATATAGTCCGAAAAGTAGCTTGCCGTTGTAACGAAGAATTATGACCCGGGTCAATATTCTGCGTTACACCGCCAATCTCGGGCTCTATAATTAATCGGAGTAAACACAAGACACTTGCCCTTCCGTAACACCCGGCCTCACTTTCCTGGTGCAAGTTCACGTGGGTGTTAAACTGAATGAGCCAGTTTTCAAAGGTTTTGCTCTTGGGAATTTGGACAAGTACTAGTTTGTGTTTGTGTCTGACCTGTATATTAAGTCAACACGTCACAGCATTCTGTTTTAATTATGTATCGTATAATTAACCTGTACACAATGTGTTCTATCTTACTTCTGTTATAACAGAATTACCTGAAGATTAGCAAAGACGAATCAAAATTTGCTATGAAAATGAAGTTTCAACTTCATTTCTTCCTGACAAATTTATAAATTTCCCGTTTTCTACTTTCGTTTTCCATCTTGTTTACTTCCGGTAATGCTGCCTTAGTGTAAATCCCTCCCAGCTTATGGCTCTCTCTCTCTCTCTCTCTCTCTCTCTCTCTCTCTCTCTCTCTCTCTCTCTCGCCGGCGCGCGCGCACTCACACACACACACACATACACACACACACACATACACATCATTTTTACATTAATATTTTCTGATTTTAAAACGAGAAGGCCCTTCTTATTCATATTATTAGTTTTCATGCAGACAGGTAAATATAGTGACATGCTTACAAATTAGAAAAAAATCTGAGTGAGTGCAGCATTCCACCCAGCCTCCCATTCCACCCCACGTCGCTTCGTTCTCTTATAACCGGTTATTACTCATGATTGGTTTATTTTAAAAATTGATGTTTGGAACTTATCTTTTTTATTTTTTAGTAACACACGTTGGTCGAATTTTATAAAATCTTAAAATCAGTAAATTTTATCGTGGAGAATTTTGATTTAAAGGACCCTTAATGGAGGATTGGTCTAAAAGTGCGTGCCTTCAAAACAGTAACTCTAGAAGTCTACGTTCAAATACCTTTGAACAGATCGGAGTGTGAGGGAGTTTGTTGGTTCGCTTGTCGAAGGGCGAGGTATTCTCGGATACTCGTTATAATGTTGTTAACGTCACATCAGCATTTATCAGCTATTCGAGGCGAAAGCAAGATTATTAATCTCTAAAGATTAATGTAAGAACAAGTTCGTGCATACATGCGTGTGATGCCAGGTTTCCAGCGGGCACTTAGGGTGACTTTTGGTTAGGTGCTAGCTCACCGAGTCAGTATGCCACAGACAAATATACCATTCCCCGAGTGTATTATCCGGGGTGAAACAGTCGATATTCTGTTATCCTAATGCCGAGCGCATTACGAAGAAACAGGATCTTTAGTAAAGTTTAAAGTCGTATGTATTGGGTTCGAACCCACGACCTACCGCTGAGCCAACAAGGTGGTTGCTTTAAGGATAAAAGTCTTGACATGCACATAAAATCAAATACTTAAGTAAGAATACTTATATGTTACAACCAAGAGAAGATTATGTAAAATATCCGTTGGTTTTCTCACATCCTGAGTATTCGGTCACGAAATTTCAGCAAACGTTAGGCACTAATACATATTCTTGAAACGAAGCATTTTGACTTTAGGGGCTTCAGAGAAATGTCAAGGTCTCTGCCCCTTTGAATGATGCATGTATTGGGAATTTTTCTTGAAATTTTTTTCTTTGATCAATCTTAACGCACACGCTTATAGTTGAAAGGGGCAAGCCGATTGGTTTTGGGGTCAAAAGCCAAAGGTCGAGGTCAGTATTATTATAAATAGATTTAGGGATTTCTGTGCAATAATGTATGTTTCCTTTGATGGGATTTCAAGAAACTTTAAATAGTATCAGATATTCTTGAAAGAAACATATAATTTTTGGAGGTCATTTGTCGAAGATGAAGGTCACTTTACTTTTTTTTTTTTTTTTTTTTTAAAAATTCACCCATCTATAATTTGGGATTGCGTAGTTCCGTTAAAGTTATTAAAATTTTTTCTTACCTTCAAATATTTTATGAATATTTTGATTTGTTTTGAAACGTTACTTGATTAAAACGGTTGAATTTTAATACTTGTGTTCTCGCTAAATTCGCATTATCAACATGATCTCATTCAGAGTTCTAGAAGGTTATCTCGTCGATAACACCTAATGCAACCATCAACATATGTTACATGACTCAGTAGTGCACAAACATTTACAAAAAGGTTTTCAAAATTCAGAAAGCCATGTGGATGAAATGTGTTTTAATTATAACATGTGTATTGTCAGAACAAGCGAGTTCATCTTTGGAACCAGACAAGAGATTGATCAGTGATGAGCTTCCCACACAGTACCAGATCCAGCGACTTGAAGCTCAGATAAAACTGCTCAAATTAGAAGAAATAGAGAGACGACAGAAACTTAGTACCCTGTCAGATCAGTTACTTAAACTATCCATAGGTAATTTGTCTTTATTTCCGACCAAGATTAAGCGCGATCATTGAGTATGTAAACCGCTGGGTATATTATAATGTATTAGTACATCACGTGATAATTTGCACAATACTGATTGGTCACCTACATGAGTCCTATTTCGTACAGACTGAAAGAAAGATGTACTATCTAAATTTAACATACATATTAACATTTTGACCCTATTTCAAAAAGTTAAAATGATATGGTCTAACAAATCGGCAAATTTTAAGGATATTTGATTTGAAAATTCAGAACTGTCTGGCATTACTATCTGAAATTGAAATGCAAATAAAATGACAGTTTAGCGATACAAATCCTGAAGGATCGCTTGTTAAGCACCCGATTTCTGTGACTTTGACCTTTAAGTTCGAGATCAAGACACAAATTTGTACAGTGGATCATGTAGAAATTTACTAAATTTATGACCCGGATTTACGCAATCAGACATACGTAGGAGCTGCTATCTTAACTCATCAGATCTTCTGACTGCAAAAGCTCTTGGAGAAAAAAACGAAACAGTCGAAAGCAGTAGTATCTTCTCTAAAGTCTGTTTTAGATCTATTGTAGCATATAGATGTAATTGTACCCTCCCTCTCTCTCTCTCTCTCTCTCTCTCTCTCTCTCTCTCTCTCTCTCTCATTGCATTATGAATATTGTCTTTAAATGCCTCTCTCTCTCTCTCTCTCTCTCTCTCTCTCTCTCTCTCTCTCTCAAATTGCCATTAAAAATTGTCTTATAATGCCTCTCTCTCTCTCTCTCTCTCTCTCTCTCTCTCTCTCAAATTGTATTAAAATATTGTCTTTAAATGCCTCTCTCTCTCTCTCTCTCTATCAAATTGCCATTAAAATTGTCTTAAAATCTCTCTCTCTCTCTCTCTCTCTCTCTCTCTCCTCTCTCTCTCTCTCTCTCTCTCTCTCTCTCTCTCTGGTTACATAATGTTTTGTCAGTGTTCAATTCAGCAGAGAACACTGGACAATTAGTTGGCTGTTAACATTCTCAAGAGAAATATGAATTTTTCTTGCTTTCTTCTTTTTAGGAGGATGCGGGGGCGTTTTGTTTGAACACTGGGGAAAAGAAACATGTCCACAAAGCACCATGCTAGTATATTCTGGTAATATTATTAAACAAATTTTTTAATAATTGAGACCCCCCCCCCCCTCCTCCAAAAAAGTACTATTACCACAACACAACAAGACATTTACTCGAACGGCGTCTAATTATCCAGTCAAGAGTTTTATATCAGTCCTGATAGTACTACTTTAACCAAACCATTTGACATAAACTTCGGCGCCCGTCCAAAGATGATTGATTGATTAAATGGGGTTTTACGTCTCGGTTAAGAATATTTCACTTATATTGAAACGTCACCAGCTAAAGGTGAATTGCCTGAAATTTTGACCTTTGCAGTGTGCTTCTGGCAATGTACAGGGAGGGTTCTTAGCGTGCCACACCCGCCGTGATACGGGGCATCGGTTTTTAAGTTCCAAAGACGAGTCATAACATTAGCCAGTTCGTCTTTATTATTATTATTATTATTATTATTATTATTATTATTATTATTATATTAACTTTCTTTCATTAACTCTGAAGTTGTTTTTACATTTTAGAATGACATTTTGCAAGGTACAATTTCTTTTCTTTTCTATATATAATTTTAAAAGTGAGGATTAAGTGACTGATGTATATCCGTTAAAACCTATTTTATAAGCAGTTTGGTAGATATTTTTGTCACAGATTTGTAGTTTATTTTTTCTGAACCCTGAAGGTCTAATACAAATATTTCGTATTTTTGTTAATCCCTGACAAGAAAACTACTCTGCGAAAATTACCATGGCAACATAAATTAAACTTCTGCTTTTTGAATTTTAAGTGAATAAGCAACACATAAAATGAAAGAGGATGTCTAAATGTCCTAATGTTGATAAAAATAGTAAATTGAAAATATGAGTCAGAGATGAACGATTTCAAAACTATACATTAACATAGCGACTGCTGAAATTTTAGCCCCTCCATTTCTAAGCAGTTTTTTTAAATGCGACATAGAACCAATTTTTAAATAACAGTTAAAACGAAAACGAACAGAATTTTGTATTGCATCATTTTTTTTTTTTTTTTTTTTTTTTTTTTTTTGATGTTCATTCCAATGATATAATGGTTTCGACCCTTATTTGTACTTAAATGCATCATATTTTGGCTCGACAATACACATTTAAGACATTTTTGACAATTTTTATCATGCTAAGCTAGTTTAATCACCTTGCTTGTGACGGTCATTCTGTTTGATTTTAGACTAATATTTTCAGACTGAGGCGAAATAAACGGCACCCCTTCCGATACCCGTTGGTATCAGGAAATCCCAGGTTGTTGATATAGAAACTGTTCTGATCCTACACACAGCTGTCAGACATAAAGTGTGTTAGGATCAGAGGAAATTCGGACTATTATACCATTGTGTAACAATTTATTTATCTTTCATTGAAGGGTATGCTGCTGGCTCTAATGCCGGCCATGCTGGGGGATCGTCACAAACCCTTTGTTTGCCTAAAGATCCTATAGGTGGAAACAGAGCTACTCCTTCGGCTTATGGTATTGTTTACGGATCGGAATACGAAACTATTTTTTTCGGACCGTTATCTTCAAACCAGGATGTCCCATGTGCCGTGTGTATAAGTAAGCCACATACTGCCAAAGTTCTGATCCCGGGAAGAAACAAATGTTATAACGATTGGCATGAACTATATCATGGTTACCTGGCTGGTAATCTATATACCAACGCTGGTCGTGAAGGATACATATGTATGGCTGAACATCCGGATTTCATTTTTGGCGGAAATGCTAATTCAGATGGGAGACTTTTCTATAGTGTTATATCCACATGTGGATCTCTACCTTGTCCACCTTACAACGAGAGCATGCCCTTAACATGTGTTCTGTGTGGAAAATAATTATTTTACACAATTGAAGTTCTGAGTTGTTTTGTTTTGTTGTTTTGTTTTTTTTTTTCAATCTTTTCGTTTTGTCTTCGCCCAGGAAGTTTAGGTCGGGGTTTGATTACCGAACAATAAGACCAAACTCTATGTGACTATTAAGGACCTCGTGGCTGACACTACGAATGCACATGTATCGGGTTTATGTCCTTGAAACAAGCACCTGGCATTTAGACATGAAATCCATCGTGGCTTTCGGACGTGAATTATAATATTTATTGCAAACCGTTGCTTCTTGAATCAAGCACCTGGCATTTAGACACGAAAGCCACCATGTCCTTCGGACGAGAATTAGGCAATTTATTGCAATACGTTGCTTTTTTAATCAAGCATCTGGCATTTAGACACGAAAGCCACCGTGTCCTTCGGACGAGAATTAGGCAATTTATTGCAAAACGCATCAATCCCATGCCAATGCTATAAATGGTATAACCCAACTTATATCTGTCAGAGGGAACGTGGTCGAGTGGTTAAGCCGCTAGCTATCGAACCCATTACGTCTAACCAATGTGGATTCAACCCCGTTTAACATCTCGATTGAAAAGAAGAGTTTCCCTGCCGTACGCCCTTACTAGCCGAATCGGTACAATCTCAAGAACGTGAAATAGTCTTGAATAGGACGTTAACCTAGGTACATTCGCTGTCTGACAGTGTATTAAGCGATTCAATGGATTGAAAAGACAAATAAAAATGACCTAATTGTAAAAGTTTCAAATTTGCCTCGTAAAGATTTACAAGCACCCCATGTGCATTTTTCAATTATTATGAAATAACGTTTTCAAAAATAATTGCTAATTTTCGAATAAATTATAACATAAACATTTGAAAAGTCAGAATGACAATCAATAAAAAACTTTGAATATTGTAGGAAACTGTCATTTATTGTTAGTTCTTAGCGTAAAACGGGGGCCTCTCACGGTGGTCGGTTGGTGTATAAACAGTGCCTCTCTCCTTCTAGGTTCGAATCGGACTCGGGGAGGGGTATTGGCCCTGTGCCGGGTCGGGTAGTCAAAAAACGAATCACAGTGTCTCTCTCCGCCATGGTTCGAATCAAGCTCGGAAGATCCTATTTTGTCAGCACGCTTGACGGAGGTCGTTGATTTTCTCCAGGTTTCCACCATCATTCCAGATCTGACCGCCTCGATATAAGTGTAATAATATAGACTGGGACGTTACTCCACTCTCCATTCTTCATCAATTTATCAATCTTAAAAATCTTTCCGTCTTATTGAACTAAACGCAAAGATGGTGGGGTTAATTTATACAAACATCGACAACCTCCTGTTACATAATAATATACACATATAATAAAAACACATATTTATTCTTAAAAACAACCGATACCATCGCTATAAACAGGAACCAGCATGAACTGGTGCAATGGCGACTCGTAAGATTTGAATTTGTTTAACCACGATAAGTCAGTGTCCGTTGATAGTAGATACCGGCCACTTCCGGCAATTAAGTCATCAATTGGGACAGTACTGAAATGACCCATACCCATTTCTAAAATTGGTCCCGTTGTTGCCGCTACAGACGATAACAATATACGCAGATGACTCCCGTACCGATTGTGTTCGGGGTCACGTTTTGCGATAATTTTATTTATTGTTTCTCCTTCTGTGCCATTTCTTATAACTTCTTTCCATAAGTTTACAGCGTTGTTAAACACCGTTTCTGCATCCGAGGCACCACCCATGTACATTCTAGCATACGGAAGTGAATAAGAATCCTGAACGTATTTAAATGCCGGATTAATTTTTTCCCACTTATATCCGGGTGCTTCAGTGTCATGTGTAACTATAATCTGTGCTTTTTTGTGTAATCTGTTAATATCCACTACACGTCTGTCTCCTGGACGATGGTCAGCAAACACTACGGACCAAATTCTATCCTCACCAACCATGTCCCATGCTGAATCATTTATAGTGCAGGGCGATTTAACAAACTTTTTCGGGAGTGGGATTTTCTTGTGATATCCGTTGTTCCATTGTGTTGTTGTTGCTGTTGTTCTGTCAGGAAGTTCGTACACTCTTATGACGTGTAATTTGTATAAAAGAAGGCAAGCAAATACGGCTAACGAAAGAGCGAGCACCTTGCGATAGGTACACATCTTGTTCATCATCCGATCTGTTTGTTGCATAGATTCTGAAATTTACAACAAAAAAAACACACACCTTTTAAAATTATTTTCAAAGTTATCACTTAAGGGCCATATTGTAAATACAAGAATATCTGTATTCAAACATTAATCTATGAGATCTAACGATATGGGCAGTAAATAACTATAATGATATTTTTGGTAATTTGAGTTGAGTTGAGGATGGTGTTTAACGTCCCAGTCAAGAATTTTTCCTTTATATATGGAGACGTCGCCAACTTTAGGCGAAATTGCAGAAATTTTGCCTGTGCGTTGCACTGATGGCATTATACAGCAGGGTTCTTGATCGTGGCACGCCTACCGTGACAGGGGACCTCGTTTGTTTAAGTTCCCATCCGACAGAACCGTGATTTCATTTCGTAATGCCTGGTGCTTGGCGAAAGAACAGTCACTACTCACTTTCAAGTCGTGGGTCAGACCCGGTCGGAGTTCGAATTTTTGCAATTGAAAAAATGAAACAAAACATGATAGAATTAGATTTATAATGTGTTACTTTAGAAATATTTTGAAATAATATATTCCAAAGATAGCATTTTAGAGATAAATACAGACAAACCTGTCCATGGTGGTCAGTTACTGGTCAAGGCCAAAGTGACCACGCACTATAGACAGGTTATCACCATGGACAGGGTCTCAACCATAATAAGTATCTTTAATTGTTATAGGAACACGTGTCATTTGTAAGCTGACAGCTTTCTCGAATATGGTAATTTTCTTTTCATAAAAAAGCATCAAAGTAAACGTATAAAATAATAACAAAGAGAAATTCTATTTGATGTGTCATGTGCTGATTTTGAATGCATTATTTTAATAGAAATTCAAAATCAGCACATGACAGATGTAAGAAGTTGAATTTTTAAAAAATACATTATACATTTATATATTCAACATAACAGTTTATTTTCGATTTTCTAACATTTATATGAATTTCTATTTCAAAACAAAAACATCTATTATCAAGAAAAAATTAAGTGTTACTATGTTTAATAAAACAAAAATTCCTATTGACAATTTTTACCTTGTTTTAAGCTATATAAAACTAAATTGCTTTCATTTTTTATACGTTAATGGCATCAACTTAGAAATCTTATAGTTTCTTGGAACAAAAATTAAATCTTATGCAAAATAACTTTGACCCCATGACCCCCACGGTCAAGATATAAAAATATTAAAAACATTTCATTTATAAGGTCTTGGCTCTGAACTTAAACATTGGACTCATATGGAAAATTAAAACTTTTATAAATCGAGATTAAGAATTCTACTATTTTAAAAATAGAAATAAAACAAATGGGTGAAAAAATAGATCATGACCTTGATCCTATTTTGAAGGTCATTCAAAGAAAAAGTTAAAACTGTAAAGCAATATTCAAATAGTCTGTGTGATTTGTAGTCAGTGTTTTAAAACAAGTTAACGCGGAAAACGCATTTCGACTGACTTTCAATAAATTATCATTATTATTATTATCATTATTATTATTATTTTTACATAGAATATTAATCAGAATAACTCGATAATGTTATATATATATTCTCATTATTTCAACAAATTTTAGCTGAAAATAATGGAATTCCATAAAAATTATATTAATGCTTGTATTTCCAGAAATCATTTTTTCAATTTTTTACCCAAAAGGTCGTATATGTGAAAAAATATTCCTTACCAACAAGTAGTAATTTTAACACAAAGTCCAGAAAATCCAAACCAGTATTCCTCAAACTCCAGCTGTTGTAGCACGTCAATTGGTTAATGTTCCATCTACAACAAAATTAATCAAAAAATCAATCAAAACTTTTTACATCAAAATTGATATACATCTGTGTGTTTATAAAAACCCACTCTTTGTCCAACACACAATACATCGATTTTATTTATTTATTTCTTTATTCATTTATTTATTTATTTATTTTTCAAAATTTTTAGTGTCAATGAATTAGCAGTAAGTTGATAAAAGAACGATAAATTTCGTTTGTGAAAACAAAAATCAAAAGTCAAAACTGTTTATTACTTCTCAAAAGATAGATAGATAGATAGATAGATAGATAGATAGATAGATAGATAGATAGATAGATACATAAATACATAAATAAATAAATAAATAAATAAATAAATAAATAAATAAATAAATAAATAAAATAATAACAATAATCCTGAATCCTAAAAATTTAACCTAAATATATCTGGCGTTCCGTAGTTCCGTGTTCTTTTCATCTCGATTTTAACTTTACACGTGGCGAGTGTATGTAGCAAGACAGAACGTGCTTAATCTTCCGGAGCACGCGGTCTCACTTCTATAGTAGATGTTTATGTGTTTAAACAAATTTACTAATTTTCATGGTTTTTACTTTTCTTTTTCTTTTTCAGTATGTTTGTATCTAAATTACCTTTTGGGTTGTGATCGAAACATGGACCGGTATGTTCGTGTTTTTTTTTGGGATTTTGATTTAGACATGGACCGGTATGTTATTTATTTATTTATTTATTTATTTTTTTTTTTTATTGGGGGGGGGGGGGGGGGTTGACATTGGCTAGTATATTTGTGTTTGGGATTGTGGTTTTGACATGGACCGGTATGTTTGTGTTTGCGTTTCTTTTGGGATTTTGATTGGAACAAGGACTTAAAAGTTTGAGTTTGAATTTCTTATTTTGGATTGTGATTGGAACGTGGACCAGTATGTTTATATTTGAATTGCTTTTTGGATGATTGTGATTCGAATATGACTGGTATGTTTGTGTTTCAATTGCTTTTTGGGGCTGTGATTGGAATATTGACTGGTATGTTTGTGTTTCAATTGCTTTTTGTGGATATGATTGGAATATGGACTGGTATGTTTGTGTTTCAATTGCTTTTTGGATGATTGTGATTGGAATATGGACTGGTATGTTTGTGTTTCATTTGCTTTTTGGATGATTGTGATTGGAATATGGACTGGTATGTCTGTGTTTCAATTGATTTTTGGGGCTGTGATTGGAATATGGACTAGTATGTTTGTGTTTCAATTGCTTTTTGGGGCTGTGATTAAAATATGGACTGGTATGTTTGTGTTTCAATTGCTTTTTGGATGATTGTGATTGGAATATTGACTGATATGTTCGTGTTTCAATTGCTTTTTGGGGCTGTGATTGGAATATGGACTGATATGTTTGTGTTTCAACTGCTTTTTGGGGAAGTGATTGGAATATGGACTTGTATGTTTGTGTTTCAATTGCTTTTTGGGGCTGTGATTGGAATATGGACTGGTATGTTCGTGTTTCAATTGCTTTTTGGGGCTGTGATTGGAATATGGACTGATATGTTTGTGTTTCAATTGCTTTTTGGGGCTGTGATTGGAATATGGACTAGTATGTTTGTGTTTCAATTGCTTTTTGGATGATTGTGATTGGAATATGGACTGGTATGTTCGTGTTTCAATCACTTTTTGGGGCTGTGATTGGAATATGGACTGGTATGTTTGTGTTTCAATTGCTTTTTGAATGATTGTGATTGGAATATGGACTGGTATGTTTGTGTTTCAATTGCTTTTTGGGGCTGTGATTGGAATATGGACTGGTATGTTTGTGTTTCAATTGATTTTTGGGGCTGTGATTGGAATATAGATTGGTATGTTTGTGTTTCAATTGCTTTTTGGGGCTGTAATTGGAATATGGACTGGTATGCTTGTGTTTGATGATTATGCTGCTGACAGGCTTCCATAGAAATTAGATAGCTATAGAAATATTTGTCACATGTTGTACACATAAAGCAAATTATCTAACTTAACAATCAATATATATCACAATATACTCGAATAAGATCGACAACTTTCACAAAAAAGACCATACAAATGTTGGCGATATTCACACGTTTGTGCTTCCTCTGAATGCATTACTTTACAGAAAAATTTAGCACAATAAAGTTATCTCACTAAAAATCGATCTTCATACAGATTAGAAGAATCTACTTAATTTTTTATCTTTGTTATCATTATATAATAACATAATATGTCGCCACCTAATCAACCGAACACATTTTGTAACATTTGTAACAAATATGATATTTCTCGACCCGTCCCCCCCCCTCCCTAAGTTATCAACAGTTGTGGTTCTTACAAAATATTAAAGACTAGTTAATTGTTTTAAAATGAAGATTTGTTACTTGTGACTGATAAACAGAGAATTTTTCTTACTACTTTGACCGGTTAATTGTATCACAGAACAGATTTATATATAAACCGGTTTAAGGTATCATAGAACAGTTTTATATATAAACCGGTTAAATGTATCACAGAACAGTTTTATATATAAACCGGTTAAATGTATCACAGAACAGATTTATATATAAACCGGTTAAATGTATCACAGAACAGATTTATATATAAACCGGTTAAATGTACCACAGAACAGTTTTATAAATAAACCGGTTAAATGTATCACAGAACAGTTTTATATATAAACCGGTTAAATGTATCACAGAACAGTTTTATATATAAACCGGTTAAATGTATCACAGAACAGTTTTATATATAAACCGGTTAAATGTATCACAGAACAGTTTTATAAATAAACCGGTTAAATGTATCACAGAACAGTTTTATATATAAACCGGTTAAATGTATCACAGAACAGTTTTATATATAAACCGGTTAAATGTATCACAGAACAGTTTTATAAATATACCGGTTAAATGTATCACAGAACAGTTTTATAAATAAACCGGTTAAATGTATCACAGAACAGTTTTAAAAATAAACCGGTTAAATGTATCACAGAACAGTTTTATATATAAACCGGTTAAATGTATCATAGAACAGTTTTATATATAAACCAGTTGGGTGTATCACAGAACAGTTTTATATAAACCGGTTAAGTGTATCACAGAACAGTTTTATAAATAAACCAGTTAAATGTATCACAGAACAGTTTTATAAATAAACCGGTTAAATGTATCACAGAACAGTTTTATATATAAACCAGTTAAATGTATCATAGAACAGTTTTATAAATAAACCGGTTAAATGTATCACAGAACAGTTTTATAATTATATAAACCAGTTGGGTGTATCACAGAACAGTTTTATATAAACCGGTTAAATGTATCATAGAACAGTTTTATATATAAACCAGTTGGGTGTATCACAGAACAGTTTTATATAAACCGGTTAAGTGTATCACAGAACAGTTTTATAAATAAACCAGTTAAATGTATCACAGAACAGTTTTATAAATAAACCGGTTAAATGTATCACAGAACAGTTTATATATAAACCAGTTAAATGTATCATAGAACAGTTTTATAAATAAACCGGTTAAATGTATCACAGAACAGTTTTATAATTATATAAACCAGTTGGGTGTATCACAGAACAGTTTTATATAAACCGGTTAAGTGTATCACAGAACAGTTTGATATAAACCGGTTAAGTGTATCACAGAACAGTTTTATATAAACCGGTTCAATCTATCATAGAACACTTTTATATAAACCGGTTAGGTGTATCACGGAACAGTTTTATATAAACCGGTTAAATGTATCATAGAACAGTTTTATAAATAAACCAGTTGGGTGTATCACAGAACAGTTTTATATAAACCGTTTAAGTGTATCACAGAACAGTTTTATATAAACCGGTTAAGTGTATCACAGAACAGTTTTATATAAACCGGTTAAATGTATCACAGAACAGTTTTATATATAAACCAGTTAAATGTATCACAGAACAGTTTTATAAATAAACCGGTTAAATGTATCACAGAACAGTTTTATATATAAACCAGTTGGGTGTATCACAGAACAGTTTTATATAAACCGGTTAAGTGTATCACAGACCAGTTTTATATAAACCGGTTAAGTGTATCACAGAACAGTTTTATATAAACCGGTTAAATGTATCACAGAACAGTTTTATATATAAACCAGTTGGGTGTATCACAGAACAGTTTTATATATAAACCGGTTAAGTGTATCACAGACCAGTTTTATATAAACCGGTTAAGTGTATCACAGAACAGTTTTATATAAACCGGTTAAATGTATCATAGAACAGTTTTATATATAAACCAGTTGGGTGTATCACAGAACAGTTTTATATAAACCGGTTACGTGTATCACAGAACAGTTTTATAAATAAACCGGTTAAGTGTATCACAGAACAGTTTTATATATAAACCGGTTGGGTGTATCACAGAACAGTTTTATTTAAACCGGTTAAGTGTATCACAGAACAGTTTTATATATAAACCGGTTATATATATATTGGATTAAATATGGCGGATTGAGTAGTAACACATGCAATTTGCTTTTGTAAAAATGCTGCTGTTTATGTGGTTTAAAGTGTCAACGGGTAGTTTAATTTGGTCAGTAAATGTATAAGATAGTGCTCCATCAAATGCAGATACTATTTTAAAATTTTAGTGGAGTTTTGTAGGATAAATTAGAAATTTCATATGCTTCAGTACTTATGAGTTGATCAATGAACACTAATCTTGAAGACATTGGTCAGGTTTTATACCAAAGTAGTGAGGTGTTACATGGACAAGTGTTCAGTGATCATAATATGGAACCTATGTTAGTAAATAGAAATAATGGACAAGCAGTTGATAATGTTCCGTGCTACCAGACAAATCCAGCAGTGATAGGCCATGCAAATTTAAGTAATGTAATTGTAGATATCTATAAGAGACTTGAAAAACTAACAGTTTTAGATGAGATATCGAATCGTCTGTCTAGGATCGAAACAAAGTTTGTCACCATGGAGGCAGAGTTAACTGCATTACGTTTAAAAGTAAATAAAGACGATGAGAGATTGATAGCAATCGAAAATAAAATTGAGGATATAAATTCAGGGGTAGATTTTGTAGAAAGAGACAGGGATGAGTTGTATAGTATAACAAGAGAGCTACGAGAAGAGGTATTAGACATGCAAACTCGTTCGATGAGAGACAACCTGCTATTCAGTGGCATTAAACGAGTGTTCACGACAAATCAAAGAGGTGAAGAATTCGAAGATACGGAAACAGTGTTGAACAAATTTCTTAAGGAGGAAATGGACGTAAATGAAGAAATACCGTTTGAAAGAGTGCATAGGCTAGGGAGATCCAAACATGGGAAACCACCGCTCATAGTAGCAAAATTTAGAAACTTCAAGCAAAGAGAAGAAGTTAGAAAACTAGCTGCAGAGAAACTGAGAGGAAAAGAACAATTTAGCATATTTAAACAGTTCCCGAGAATTATACAGGAAAGGAGACGGAAATTAATACCGAAATTAAAGGAGGCAAAAAGAAGACGCCACAACGCAAAATTAGTAGTTGACAAGTTGTACATAGACGGCAGAAGATATGAAGCAGAAGATGAACTGCCTTTTAATTACACAGATTCGGACGGGAGGACAGGAGATCGTGATAGCCGGTATGACAGCTAGGGATACGCACGAGGGCATTCCGAAAGGCCTACAGAGACTTTATCGATTAAGTGCGTTTCACTGAATGTGTGCGGTTTACTTAGCAAACTAAATATTCCAGAATTTTTGGAATTAATAAATACACATGACATATTATTTCTTGCCGAGACAAAAACGTGTGACACTGATGTTATTCAGTTACCGGATGGATACGAAATATGGATGAAAAATAGGGGCAAATATAAATCAAAATCTGGTGGTTTAGCTGTTGTGTTTAAGAAAGAGTAAAAAGTTCTTAGAATTTCATTAAAGTTAAAATGAATATGTGCTTTGGGTATCGTTATCTAAAAGTGTTCTCAATATTGATAAGAATGTGCATTTTGGTTGTGTGTATGTTCCACCTTATGGGACAAAATATTCGTCAGCGGACGCGTTCACGGAGATTGAGAACGAATTAATAAAGTTTTCATGTCACGATCTGGTTTGCTTAGTTGGGGATTTTAATGCTCGAACATCTACATTGCAGGATTACATGGTTGTTGATTCGTTTATCTAAGACCATTTTAATTTTGACGATAATACTAATGAATATATGAATAATGCTAATTATTTGAAAGATATTGGAGTGAATTTAGATCGATACACTGAAGATAAAGGTAAACCAAATATATATGGTTATAAGCTTATCGACTTCTGTAAAAATAATAATTTGTTCATCGGACATACAAGACGCGGTATTTATAAAATGGAATAAAGACAAAGTTTCGGATTTTGTAAACAATATTGACAGTGAAAAAGTGATGGAAATGTTAAACTATATGACTTATTCTTCTGATTCGATTCAACAAGTTGTAAATAACGCAGCGGACGCAATAGGAACTGTATTTATAAATAATGCTGTGAATGTGTTCGGCACAAAACATACTGTAAAAAACGCGCGAAAAAACGAACAGACAATAAAAAGTGGTTTGAAAAGGACTGTAAATATAAACTTAGAGACTTTCACAAGGCAAAGAAAATATATAACCGTAACAAAAATCTTCACAACAAAAGGAACTTAAAGGATAAAAGGACTTCATACCGAAAGACTTTAAATTTTTATTACAATAAACATAAAGACAAAATTGGGGCAAAATTACGTGAAATGAAAAGAGGTGATAGCAGAAATTTTTGGACTATTTTAAATAAGTTAACAAATAATAAAGATAAAAGTGACAGTGTTTCTATGGATTTAATGTTTAATCATTTTAAATCTTTGAACGAAACAAATGATGTTGATATTGACAATAACAGTGATTTTCTTTTATATGATGGTTTGACTTCAGATGATACTGAAAACGACATGATTAATGGTGCTATCACAGCTGATGAAGTTATCAGTGCTGTTAAACTCTTGAAATGTAATAAAGCTCCAGGTGTAGATAAAATTATTAATGAATACATTTCTAAAACTGTACATATTTTTCTCCCTGTATATATATGTTTGTTTAATATTATTTTAAATACTGGAAATGTACCAGATTCATGGTTGTTGGGAATAATTAAACCAATTTTTAAAAATAAAGGAAGTCCACAAAACCCAGAAAACTATAGAGGCATAACACTTATAAGCTGTCTGGGAAAACTATTCACAAGTATCTTAAATAATCGTCTTAATAAGTTTGCAGATCTTAATAATCTCATTTGTAATGCACAGGCAGGATTTCGAAAGGGTCATTCAACTCTTGACAACATTTTTATTTTATATTTTCTTATTAATTTTTACTTGTCACAGGGGAAACGCTTATATTGTGCATTCATCGATCTAAAATGTGCTTTTGATAAGATCTGGAGAGCAGGTCTTTGGTATAAAGTTCTTAATTCTGGTATACAAGGTAAAATATTTCATGTTATATATAATATGTATAAAGGTATAAAATCTTGTGTTCAAATTAATGATAATTTTTCTGACTTTTTCATTTGTAATGTTGGTGTGAGGCAAGGGGAAAACTTGTCCCCTTTCCTGTTTTCTTTGTACTTAAATGATCTTGAAACTTTTTTCCATCAAAATATTGCTGAAGGTGTGCATCATTTTATTTCATTGATGTTTGAATATTTTGGTATTTACATAAAATTGTTTTTTCTTTTATATGCTGATGACACTGTTCTGTTTTCAGATACTGATACTGGTTTACAAAATGCTATAAATATTTTTCATAATTATTGTGAAATATGGAAGTTGGAAATTAATGTAGCTAAAAGCAAAATAATGGTATTTAGTAAACGGAAAACAAAGAAGTTATATTGTTTTACATGTGGTAATAGTATTATAGAGATTGTAGATAGTTTTTCGTATTTGGGTATATTATTTAAATATAATTTTAATTTTTTTGACGCAAAAAAATGTCTTATCACACAGGCCAAAAAAGCTATGTATGCATTACTCGGTAAAATTAGTTATCTACATTTGCCTATTGATTTACAGTTAGAGTTGTTTGATTGTCTAGTTGCATCTGTTCTTTTTTACTCTTGTGAAGTTTGGGGTTTTGAAAATTTAAAGCAAATTGAATGTATACATCTTGACTTTTGTAAACGTATTTTGAAACTAAAGAAAACTACACCTAATTATATGGTATATGGCGAACTTGGCAGATTTCCACTCTATATACAGATATACTCTCGCATGTTTAATTTTTGGTGTAGTATGATACAGCCTACAACAGGTCAACTTTCCTCATTTATATACAAAATAATGTTTAATTTACAAGAAAGTGGTGTGTGTAATTTTTTGTGGTTACAACATATTCAAAAAATACTTAATGACTGTGGCCTAGGATTTTTATGGCATTGTCAGTTTTCTGTTGATGTATCTTTGTATAAAATATTGTTTAAAAGAACTATACAAGATCAGTTTATACAAGAATGGTTTAGTGATAAACACTCATCAAAAGCTCATTTTTATTTTTCATTTAAAGCTGTTTTTAACTTAGAAAATTATTTACTGAAACTGCCATTTAAACATGCACTTTTGTTATGTAAACTGCGTACTTGCAACAACAGACTTCCAGTTGAAACTGGTAGATGGGTTAATACTCCCATAGAAAACCGTTTTTGCCCTTTTTGTAGTAATAATATAGGAGATGAATTTCACTACTTGTTTATATGTAAAAAGTTTGAAAATATTAGGGAAAAATATATACCAAAATATTATGTACAATATCCATCCTATGATAAAATGTTTCGTCTTCTAACATTGTGTAATGTTAAAGTTCTGAAAAATGTATCACTTTTTTTATCAATTATATATAAACAGTTTAAATAACCATTTAAATTACAATGTCATGTGCTGCTTTTGAATTTTTATGCAATAATGCATTCAAAAGTAGCACTCATGTGCTGCTTTTGAATTGTATTACTTTATAGGAATTCAAAAGTAACACATGACAACAATATGAGAATATATAATGTTATGTGATTGTATTATGTATTTGTCGATCCGTTGTATATACATGTATATATTTGTAAATGCCCTCATGTACCACTTTTATAGTGGCTGAGTTGAATAAAGTGAATTGAAAATTATATAAAACTGTTCTGTGATAATTTAACCGGTTTATATATAAAACTGTTCTGTGATAATTTAACCGGTTTATATATAAAACTGTTCTGTGATACATTTAACCGGTTTATATATAAAACTGTTCTGTGATACATTTAACCAGTACTTATGTTTACTGAAGAAAATATTACTAATATGACACTTAAGATATTATCTTTAACTATTTGACCAATTTTTTTCAAATTCTAATTTTGATAATCATAACATTTTTATTTTTAGGGTCATTTTCTGATACATATTTTAAATTTTGTGTACAATCATTAATTAATTTAAAGTGTTAGATCTATCGCAAAAAAAAAAAATAAATAAATGTAACATAAATAAATTTAAAAAAAATAATAAAATAAATAAATAAATAAATGAGCATCAGTCCAACAAAATTATGTTTAACTTTTTTTTATTTAGAATTTTGCCATTACAGACTTAGACACAAGATATTATCTGTTGCGAAATTCAAACTTCAACACTATATTTATACTATTATCGAGACTCTCATATTCAAAACACTTACCACCCTACCCCCACACCCTAACACTATTTTTATACTATTATCGAGACTCTCATATTCAAAACACTTACCATCCTACCCCCACACCCTAACACTATTTTTATACTATTATCGAGACTCTCATATTCAAAACACTTACCACCCTACCCCCACACCCCAACACTATTTTTATACTATTATCGAGACTCTCATATTCAAAACACTTACCACCCTACCCCCACATCCTAACACTATTTTTATACTATTATCGAGACTCTCATATTCAAAACACTTACCACCCTACCCCCACACCCTAACACTATTTTTATACTATTATCGAGACTCTCATATTCAAAACACTTACCACCCTACCCCCACATCCTAACACTATTTTTATACTATTATCGAGACTCTCATATTCAAAACACTTACCACCCTACCCCCACACCCTAACACTATTTTTATACTATTATCGAGACTCTCATATTCAAAACACTTACCACCCTACCCCCACATCCTAACACTATTTTTATACTATTATCGAGACTCTCATATTCAAAACACTTACCACCCTACCCCCACACCCTAACTGCTGAACTGTTATCTCTCTTTTAACGAGAAAAAATAAAAATATATTTAAAACAGCACAAAAAATAATACATTTTGAAACAACCGCTTGATTTATAAAATACAATTAACTTGTATTTGGTACTACATGTATTATTGTATCCTTACATTTTATATTTTATAAATGCGCGTTATTATTGTAACCTATTTCTACCAATAGGAACCAGCAGTGGTTACACACAAGTTACTGAATCTTTCAAAATTATCCTCAAGCATTTTTTAACTATACCTACAATTCGTGGATATTTTATCATCATTTATTTATCTCCTCGCATTTTTAAACCAATAAAACAGAGGCAAAAAATAGAAGCGCCGAAGACGTTTCAAAGCTAGGGGTCCAGGGTCATGCTTCCCCGGAAAATATTTTAAAAAGCCATTTAATGGTTCATTCTGGCGACACCTAGTTTCAAGATATTGTAATTATTTATTATATATTTCTTATGATCATTAAAAAAGTTCAAAATTAAAAAGGAAAATAATAAAAACGTGTTTAAACTAAATGTGTATAACTTTGTCAAATAATAATTCTGATTTCAAAATAAAAATAAAACGGTTATTTTGAAACCTAACACCTGATAACAAGTTTCCATACTAAATTTTGAACAATTCCTGATCATTTTTAGGCACAAGATACCCTATTTAAAATATCAAGGACCTATTATGTCAAGTTGTACACTTTTTATTCTTCTTACGTCTTAAACGGTTTTTAACATTAAAAGCAATAATAATAATAATAATAATAATAATAATAATAATAATAATAATAATAATGAAAATAATAATGATAATGACGACAACGGTAATAATAATTATAATGATGATAATGTAAATAATAATAATAATGAATATAATAATAATACACAAACGTACAAATAGGTAGATAGATAGATAGATAGATAGATAGATAGATAGATAGATAGATAGATAGATAGATAAAGTTAGCAAATAAATAAATAAATAAAAGTAATTTTTTTTAAATTTAGAACTTTGTTCAAAATTCTTACCTTAATATTTCAGTTACTTATGTGTGTATTTGTCCGTGTTTACTTCAGAGTTGACTTGCGTAAAATGAGGTTTTAGATCAAAAGTCTGAGAAAAAATCTGACCCTTCTAAAACAGCCTAAAGCCGACTTCTTATCAACCGTTAATGGAAACTTTTTCCTTGACACCTTGTTAAATTATGTAATTAAAATTTGTTTTGTACGAAAAATCGTCCTGTTTAGAATCATTAAACGGAACTTAAAGGAAGTGAGAGGACTTCTTGTAACCCTCCGGGGATACTACTGCGGGCCAGCTATATGTCACTATTATCCGATGTTGCGAGGTGTTATCGGGCTGATGATTTAATTGAAAACTTCTTGTATCAATATACAACTGAGTGAGTTCGCCTTTAAACTTTACTTAAATCGGAATATTGTGTAGAAAATTTTCTTTATTTTTTTTTTGTAATGTTGTTTAACGTCGCAGCAACAATGTTTCAGCTATTTGTGACGACAGCAATGTTGTTAGTCTCTGTGAATTATTCTAAGAACAAGTTTGTGTATTTTTTAGATGTGTTATACGGTTTGCCTAGTGCACATAGGGCGACTTAGGTAAGATGCCAGGTCACCGTGTCGATTTGCCCCAGACAAGCATACCACTCTTCCATTACATTATCCTGACATCAAGTAAACCAGTCGATACTCTATCCTTCTGATGCTGAGCACCAGACGAGGAATCAATATCTCCAATTTTAAAGGCTTATATTATATATGAACCGACCGGGGTTTGAAACGAAGACCTCCCGCTCTCGAAGCGGACGCTCTATCACGGAGTCGGTAATCAATACTTATACTTCTATAATGTTTCGTTACATGCTTTATTTTCTTGCTCAGCTTGAGATACATGTACTAGAAATGCATTCTGGACTAGTATCACTGATACATTTGGACCTTCCGAGTTAACAAGGGGCCTCGGTGGCCGGTGGTCTAAAGCGCGTGCTTACGGATCACAGCGCCTCTCACCGCTTGGGTTCAAATCCCACTCGGGACAGATCCTAGTGTGAGAAAGTCCGTCAATTCGCTTTTCGCTTCGTAGTTTACTATGTGGCAACCGAGGAAAAAATGCCTCGGTAAAAATCAGATCGCAATACATTTTTAATTTGTTACAAAATACTACTACTAATAATAATAAAAATGAATAAATAAATAAATAAATAGAAAATTAAAAATAAAACAGAAAAGAAAAGAAAAGGATTTAAAATGATTTTAATGAAGAAATATAAAATTATGTTTTGTTCTTGGTTGTACAGACTTGATTATTCAGATGATCTTAGCAAATATAAGGTTCAGGTGTTGCCAGAATGCACCATTTAACGGCTGCCCCCCCCCCCCCCCCACCGACCCCCTATCTTTGAAACTTCGTCGGCGTTTCTATTTTTTGCTTCTGTTTTATTGGTTGCTATCTACACCCCTGGTTTCTATTCATCTTAAATCTCATTGTTCAAGGATGTCAAAAAAAAAAAAAAAAAAAGAAAAAAAAAAGAAAAAAAAAAAAAATTATCGTTAAATACATTAAAAAAAGGAATTTTGACAATATTTAAGACGATAATATTTTTAAAAAAAAATGCAAATGACAGAGATAAATAAATTATGGTAAAATTTCCACGAATTGTAGGTATAGTTAATAATTACTTGAGGGTAAATCGATTTTGGAATTTTGGAGATTGATATTTTTGAGTCACGTGCTTTGCTGGTACACTGAATTGTCACAACTGGCACAGATGTCGCATGTTTCTTCAATAACGATCACTGAAGGTTTTGGGTGGAAAGTGAGAACAGGTTAAACACTCACGTCTGACGACTTGCGAGTGCCTTCGTCGCTTCGGACTGATCCCTATAAAAATTCTGTAAAATTTAGGGTTTAGCTACGGTAATGAATAGGTTTGATTCATACTCTGCATAAACGATTTACGTGATGTTAAAGTTTACTAGCAGTTAAAACAGAGTTATTGCCCTTTATTACTATAAGTCTGTTTAAAATAGAATTTTATTACAGCAACTCTATACTTCTGTGGGTTTTTCCGATGAGACCTTAAATCCGATGTCTCGTATAACGACAGGCGTGGCACGTTAAAGAACCACCCCGCACCTTACCCTGAACGCAATGCAAAGGAAAAAATTCTGCCACTTCACCTATAGCTGGTGACGACTCGATCAGGTTCGACTGTGAAATTTTATACAAGCGCTTCATTTGCACAATCAGCTAATTTTTTATTTTTGAACAAAAAAGGCACAAATAGCTAAAAAAAAAAAAAATACTAAATATCTAAATTAGCTGGGAGGTGATATGTTAAACGACTGGACAGGGGCCTAAGGCTCACATAACAAATGTCCACTGATCGGTCAAACAGGAAGAGACACTTTATTTGAAAACCATCTCCGCTGTGTATCTGACGAACCAACCTTCCTTGACTAGATTTTTTGACGCATGGAACTGTTAATTTTCTGAAGTATTTCAATAAATAAATATAGAAAATAAATGGTGAAATAATTAACATATTTAAACGTTTTTTTTTAGAATCTGTGAATCTCATTTTCGCGAATTACTATTTAGTGTGTTCTTTGAAATAACTAATTTGAAACGAAAATTAGTGACAGGTGATAGACGCTAGACTAAAGATTATATCGGGCAACCCTGTCCAATATCCAAGATGGCTATTGTTACTATAAATAGTAAAATCACAATAATTAGCCATTGTGATTTCAATTTCAAATTCAATTTTTTTTAGACAAAAGGACCTTATATCCTTTCTTTCTAACCATTTAGAATATTTACAGATGTTTCATGCAATCTTTACTTTGTCAGATGAGCATCACAGGCCCTAAAAGGCATTCTTTCAGAAACGCCCTGTAAGGCATTTTGTTTCCATTATTTTAGAAACTTCCATTCAAAAATAAAATAATATTTGTCCAAACTGTACCCAAATTGCATACTCATTTATTCCTTTTAATTATCCCCATCTTCCCTTTTCTTTCGGTGGCCGAGTGGTCTAAAGCGCGTGCTTACAGATCACAGCGCCTCTCACCGCCTGGGTTGGAATCCCACTCGGGACAGATCCTAGTGTGAGGACGTTTGTCAGTTTACTTGCCGAAAGTCGGTGGTTTTCTTCGGGCACTCAGTCGGGTTTCCTCCACCATCCCAAAACTGACGGCCTTGAATCTGGACCAGGGCGTAAAACACCATTACTCCACTCCACCCCTTTTCTTTCGGCAGTCTATAATTACATGTATGGAGTTTATCAAGAGTTATTTTTAATGCCCGTTTACGTGTATTTATTGATATTGCGACCATTGTGGATGTCGAGCGGATTTGACTGGTATAAACCTTTTTTCAATCCAGCTAGGGATCTCCACACCTAATTTGGCTTCAATTGGCACAATAGTGTCAGAGGAGAAAATCTTTTTAAAGAGTTGACCAAATGTTACAACTCAGTGGCACATACGGAGCTAGGAGATAAACGCTTATTCGGAGCTTGAACGTTATCGTGCCTAAAAAACAGTCTGCCGAAAACCGACTTGATTGCATGTAAACAGTTGGGATTTTACACCGTAGAAGGGCATCATCGGATGGCACATCTATTGCTTTGAAGAATGGCGAAGCATCTGATAAAATTGTCGAAAAAATAACCAATAACCCTTAGGCTATAAACTTAATTGGTTTTTTATTTTTTAACATATAATTGTAATCTACCTATAATTGTACTATGTAATTATATTGTATGATCTGTTTAACAATTGAATGTTTATATATATCTTGTCATATAGTTTATCAGTTAGTTAAAATGTAAGCTTGATAAGGAATACTGAGTATTCGAAATATATTGCAATATGAAAAACCATGCTGTCGTTAGTTTTTATTTTATTATTATACAAAAATAAATTGTCAAAAATGACGTCATACAAAATACATCGACCAATCAAAACACAATTAAATCGGACATCACGCGCAGTTTGTAATTATTTTTTGAAAGCTTAGTGTAAGCGTGATTTACATCAAATGCGTGATACTTGACAGGTATGCTGATCACTCAACGCCCCGTCATTTGAGTTCAAATGAGTCCCTATAGGGGTTTCTTGATTTAAAATCGTATCAATTTACAGAGAGTGTCGTGTCACCAAATACAAACTGTAACATTGTTCTTCTTTGTCCCGGCGTAGGTACAGGCATTTCAGCAAACAGCCAACAATCGTCTACGCACTTTGGTGATTTGTGATTTGAGTAGTAGATTTTGACATGCAGGACATCTGTTGATGACATGATCATTTTTGTTACGTAATGTTCGAGCGGTACAGAATCACCCGCGGTAACCAGTTGAGTGAAGATTTGTTTCTTGTCTTCTGTATAGGTGGCGCAGTAAGAATATTTCATCACCCTGGATTCGATAGTAGTTGGCAAGTGGCCAAATATGACTGCTCCCTTGACCACAGAAAGCCCTGCATCAAAAGGAACGACAACTCTAAATTTCGGATACGCTTTTTTGATTTCATCTTGCACAACCTTTGATTCGGAAAACCCCCCAACCAAAAGAACAACGTCAATACCTTTGGCTACTTTCTGCTTAAGAATTGAATTAATGTATGACAAAATATCACTAATAACTGGTTGAAACATTTTTTTTAAAACCACTGAGTCGATACGAACTTTGTCTGCATAAGTAGTGACTGTTTTGTTGAAGGCCGATTTCTGTAAAACGCCTTGAAAATCTAAGTTCGATTTCACAGTTTTAGTACAAAATTCATTAAGATGGTAGAGCACGCCAAGGTTGACCTTCTCTTCCACTTCCGGTTTAACCCTTCTCTTTGCAGATTCAAATTCTCGACAGAGTTCGATGTATGCCAATCTTTGCTTGGTTTTCATTGTTGTAGTATTTCATGGCCAATGATGTCGGACAAAAGGTTAAAAAATTGGTGATCGACTGCTGTTCCTCCGGACGCTCCACCGCTAGCTTTGTCTAGCTCTTTGAGTTTGCCTTCACCCAGCTTTTCATGAAGCGTTATATCTGCTGTTCCACCTACAAAAAATAGATACATATCACAATAAGTTGCTTAATATCCACAAATCCAGTAAATCTTCACGATTTTCGAAAGTTTTCCAAACCGTCTTCCGTTTCAAAAAGATATGAAATAAGTGACTTTCAAGTTATTAATTATTTTTAAAACCGCATTCGAATAGTAAATGCTATGGTGGCTTATTTCTGACATCGACATAATTTTAGTTGACATAAAATTATCTCAACATGTCGACTTAGTATCTTAGCAAGTCGAGATAATATCATGAAAAGTTGTGATACCAAACTAAAAAGTTGAGATATATAACACGACATGCCGCGATACTTGTGTCCAGAAGTTACAAAAAATTAGTCGCGGTATCAAGATAATTATCACGACTGGTCAACAAAAGTATCACGACATGTCGTGTTATATATCTCAACTTTTTATTTTGTATCACAACTTTCCATGATAATATCTTGACTTGTCAAGATATTAAGTCGACATTTTGAAACAATTTTATGTCGACTAAAATTATGTCGATGTCAGAAATAAGCCACCATAAAATGCTAACTTTGCATTAATATTTTCCCAAAAACAACAAATTATAATAAAAAAATAGGAAATGATTTCCGTTCAATCGGAACATCGCTCGACCTTTTACGTCGTACCTCACAACTATGGTGGCTTATTTCTGACATCGACATAATTTTAGTCGACATAAAATTATCTCAACATGTCGACTAAATATCGTGACATGTCGAGATAATATCATGAAAAGTTGTGATATATGGTGGCTTATTTCTGACATCGACATAATTTTAGTCGACATAGAATTTTCTCAACTTGTCGACTTAATATCTTGACAAGTCAAGATAATATCACGAAAAGTTGTGATACCAAAATATAAGTTGAGGTAAATAACACGACATGTCGCGATACTTATGTTGACCAGTCGCGATAATTATCCCGATATCTTGAATTATTTTTAACGCGGCAAGTCGTGTTACTTATCTCAACTTTTTATTTTAATATCACAACTTTCCATGATATTATCACAACTTTCCATGATATTATCTTGACAAGTCAAGATATTAAGTCGATATGTTGAGATAATTTTATGTCGACTAAAATTATGTCGATGTCAGAAATAAGCCACCATAGTGATACCAAAATAAAAGTTAAGATATGTAACACGACTTGCCGCGATACTCATGTTGACCAGTCGTGATAATTATCTTGATATCTCGACTTATTTTTACCGCGGCAAGTCGTGTTAATTATCTCAACTTTTTATTTTGGTATCACAACTTTTCATGATATTATCACAACTTTCCATGATATTATCTGGACTTGCCAAGATATTAAGTCGACATGTTGAGATAATTTTATGTCGACTAAAATTATGTCGATGTCAGAAATAAGCCACCATACACAACGGAAAAGGCTGAGCTCTGTTCCGATGGATTTCCGCTACACCTTACCTCCTAAATCTATCACCATATATTTCGTGCCCGTTTTAGACACAGTAAATCCCTTTTCAGCCCCTTTTAACTTTTCAATTGGTAGATACTGACAGTATATAGAAGCAGCTTCCGGTTCTAGTGCTATTTTAAGCTGTTTTCTTGGAATTCCCGCCTATAATCATGCCAAGATTTTTTTATTAGTAAACCAAAAAATAAAGAATAAATAAATAAATAAAATAAAATAAAATAAAATAAAATGAAATGAAATAAAATAAAATAAAATAAATAAATAAATAAATAACAAAAATAAATAAATAAATAAATAAAAATAATTAACAAATAATTTAAAGCTGCAATAGGTTTACCAAAGTATAATATATAAACAGTTCATTTTTCTTACTTATGACTTTCATAAATATGTAATACTTAGTTTCATGATGGAACCTTTACTTGCGTTAGAATTCACGGGGAAACCTACTGCTATTTTGATCTACAAAGATATTATTTATGAACATTAATCACGTGATTCTTTAGCGAAAGCGAGGCACCATCAACAAACACAACCAAAAAGGCATGTGTTCAAAAACAATGCGGCCACTTTGTCGTGCATATCTTAGCCAAACTGAAGTTTTGTTTTCTATCTGGCCTGTCCGATTCGAACCCTTGGAGTCTGTTTGTCTCGGTTGGCCCCTGTTCTTTATTTGCAGAATCTCTTGTCGTTCTTTCACGAACACGTTTTCTTTCTGTCGACGGCATTGTTAACATACATGTAGAACTTTCGCACATACTCAAAGCCGGTAATTGGCATATAATCGAGTTGCCCCGAACTTTTAGGATTTTCATTTATTGTGGGCTAATAAGAGTGAGTTTAAGAAAAAGAATCGCACAGACCGTAATAACAACCAATTTATATTTATAAAAATATTTTTAGAAAAAAAAATTGAACAAAGGTAAACTTAATACAGCTTTAAAAACATGAAAGTTTTATTTTTTTATAATCGCTAAAAGGCATCAAAAAGGTAAGTTGTTATAAACATATGTTAAACTATTTCGTTGACATGTAAATTCGTGGGTCGAGGTGTGCACGAAAACAACGAAAATTGGGCCACCACGAAAATTGATAATTTCACAGTAATTCATTTTCTTAATCTTTCATTAAAAAGCGTATTTTTCTTCAATATCCATTTAATCAACCTCAATTAACGTCAAAGAAGTTTGCCATTGTACCACGTAATGCCATCTAACATGTTCTGGTACCATCCCCTACAAATTTCGTCTTAATTCCGGAATACAAGACGGGAATATTTTTTCCAAACAAAGTGCATTTGCACAAACCTTAGATACATTGTCAATTCTCATGATTCCCGGTTAACTTACACTTTCTGCTGCGTCTCTCATAAACTGTTTTGCGGGTTCTGTCCATATAGCAGGAACTGTTACAACCCACAATATATCACGTGACTCGATAGTTTCTGCTCCATGTGTTTTTAAACTATTTAGCAGACTCTCCTTCAATGCTTTTATTGAAAGAGAAAATACTTTCATGGCGGATAGTGGCTTGCCGGAAACATCGTTAATCTCTAAATCCTCGGAGAGCTCCTGAAAAAATAAATATAGATGCTAGCAAATCAAGGTAAGTAGTAGTTGTTGTTGTTGTTGTGATTTCATTTCATTTATAATAACCAAAAGCATACACTTATAGGTATATACAATACAATGCAATGCAATGCAATGCAATGCAATGCAATACAATGCAATGCAATGCAATACAATACATTATAATACTATATAATACTACACAATCCAATCCAATCCAATACAATACAATGCAATACAATATAATGCAATACAACACAACACCATGTAACACAATACAATACAATATACAATTACATTAATGGCGGCAAATCACTCTTTTACAAAGAGAAAAAAAGAAAGATGTCGACAGGCGAGGAAACAAGAATAAGGACACGTTAATGATAAAGGTAACATATTAATGTATAGTATGTACAGTAATTACTTCTATCATGGATGCCGGATCAACCCGCCATAAACCAACTATAAGGAGAGAATCTTAGTACAGACATTGCTTAAGTCACGCTGTATTATTATAACATTGTAGTTTAATGACGCACATCTCACCCTGTCAAAAACTATAACATATAAAATATATTTACCCCATCTGTATGTAGACTCATCTTGAATCTGTGGAAATAATAAAAATTATCCTCTTCTCCCGATATCACGTGATTAAAATAGGCGTCCTCAGCCTCTATTCCAAAACTTACAAATTCCCCTTTTTTATCCAGTAATAAACATGTCGGAATTTTGTTGGAGAAGTTATAACCCATGGTCAAGTCCTCACACGTATTTATTTTATCTGGTTGTTTTTTAAAGTCATCTTTGGTAGAGAAGGCAAATCCGGAGTACATTGTACCAAAATCGATTGCTGCGACGAGCAAAAATGACTCCACTTCTACTCCTCCGCCAGCCATCTGTCTTCAGTAACGTGTCCAAGTCCGCAGAAAATACCTTGATCTGAATAAAAAAGGTTCTTTTGACTTAATATATATATATATATATATATATATATATATATATATATATATATATATATATATATATATATATATATATATATATATATAAATATATATATTTTGACGGGAGACCGTGAGACAAATTTGTCCTGACTTGAGACTTACAATCTAACAATATTTAATATGAACACAAGTTAGCATATTTACCTCTAATATGCCTCATACGGAATATAACAATCATAAGTTACATCAAGTTACAAAACTTACTCTCAATTTAAATTTTAATCAAGTATGAAAGTGTTATTCATCGAATACCGACATACTTCTGTATATTTTCATATACAATATCAGAAATTACCACATTATTCTAATTCTAATAAAAGAACATGAACAATTTCTATAATATTTTAATCAATTATTTTTTTCAACACCTAAAGGTATGACAAAACGAAAGGTCACAATCTCTCTCTCTCTCTCTCTCTCTCTCTCTCTCTCTCTCTCCTCTCTCTCTCACACACACACACACACACACACACACACACACACACACACTCTCTCTCTCTCTATCTCCCCCCCCCCACACACACACACTCTCTCTCTCTCTCTCTCACACACACACACTCTCTCTCTCTCTCTCTCTCTCTCTCTCTCTCTCTCACACACACACACATACACACACACACACACACTCGTACGCACACACACATACACTCTCTCTCTCTCACACACACACACTCGCACACACACACACACACACACACACACACACACACACACTCTCTCTCTCTCTCTCTCTCTCGCACGCACACACACACACACACACACACACACACACACACACACACACACGGGGTTTAAATAGGCTAGAGTTGTCTTTATTTGTATTAATTCTTTTTGTAGTTTTCGGTTTGCTAATCTTTTTTTCAGAACTACAAATTAGTAGGTATTACCATATCAACCAAACATATATTTTTTCTATTGACGATATATTAGGATTCCGTGTTAGATACCCAACACAATTATTACCTAACATTGAGTTCTTAGTTTAAATAGACAGGTATCCCAATAATAATAATTGGGAAAATGTCAATGCAACATTTCAACACTGGAATATAGTTAAGATATTTGTTATTTTTAATGTAGAGGAATTAAATTTAAATTTAATGATGGGTAGACAAGGAAAATGACAGGTAATTATTAATATGGTAGCAATCAACAGAATTGAACTTACCTGTAAAAAAGGAAGTAAATTAATTATTAGTTAAAGTAGTTATCTTACAGACCTGTTCAAACATGAAATTTATTTTTAGTATGTATATCAAGCCTCGTTTGTGATGATATATATATTATCAGAGTGGAATAATGTATTGATCATTTATGCGCAAAGAGAAATCTATAACTGATTATTTTTAAAGATGGTTTAATGCCATTTAAATTCATGTACAATGTATATTAAAAAAAGAAAGAAAAAAAAAAATTGTAAGATTAACGTTTTCGTTATAGCTGTTTTATATCCAAGTTTTTTTTTTTTTTTTTTTTAGACTTTTCATGATCGCTGAGAGACACGTCTTCGTTTTGTGTGACGTCACAACAGTATTAGAACTTACATGTAGTGAAGAACTATAAATAATAATAATAATGATAACATAAACATGTATTGAAAACGGCATTATAACTTCAAATATATCAACAATCGTGTGTGTGTGTGTGTGTGTGTGTGAGAGAGAGAGAGAGAGAGAGAGAGAGAGAGAGAGAGAGGAGAGAGAGAGAGAGAAATCAACATTAGTAATTTAACGACATAAGATAAATAAAGAATTTATAAAAATTAGAACAAAAAAAAAAGAACAATTATTATCTGCGAGTTTGTTGTATAAAAGTTTGTCATGACTCTATGAAGACATTAGAGTTCACGCGGCCTTCTGGAAGGAAGATACGAAACCGTGACTACACAACAAAGTATCACGTGTAACTGGATAAACAGAGAGGTTATTTTAACTTATTTAAACAGATAAATTAGATGTTGGCGTTGTGTTACAGTTTGAAATTATATTTTAAATGGAACAAAACAATTTCACTGTTCTTTCTTCCAGAGAGGGATTCTCAGATCCTGTTTCAACATAAAGAGAGTCAATACTTGTAAAACAAGACAAACCAGTTACTATGCGAACAGCTTCGTGTCGAACTTTTTTTCTAAGGAATAAGAATCTGAAACACTACAACTATCCCAAATCTTTGATGTGTATTCCAACACTGGGAGTATAAAAGTACATGTACAATTAATTTTATTTAAAGAATCTTTGCTGCTCAGGAGATATTTAAGTTTGCTAAGAACAGCTATTTGTTAATAGCCAATTAATATTTTGAATGTGAGTGTGTCAACTAAAACTATTGGAAAACGTAATTCCAAAGATGTTTATTTTTACTCCAAGACCAGGGTTTGAACAACGAACTGGCACTGTCAAGGCGGACAGGTTAGGATTACCCTAATCCTACCCAGCACTGGACATTAATCAAAGAGAGATAACTCGAGCAATCTACACAAGTTACATGTACTATGGAAATCTGTTAAGAAATTCACAGCCTTGCAAGCTTCTTAACGTCATAGTCATTTCGCTTCTGGAAGTAAATGTTGCTACTTTTTACAACTTAAGGTCACTTTGATCATGTGTGTGTGAACTAAGCAAACTTAAGCTTGGTAGAGTTTTGTACCTTGGTGCTTATATATAGGAAGGACCAGATTTTGAAATGTTGAATGGTTTTACTACTTCAGGTAACTTTGACATTACATGTGGAGTTGAGTTGAGTAGTGGTGTTTAACGTCCCAGTCAAGAATATTTAACTTATATCGAGACGTCGCCAGCTATAGGCGAAAGTGCAGAAATTTTCTTGTTTGTAACTGAAGATTGACTACTTAGTTAATTTTAGAGTCAGAGGCCAAACAATTAGAGATATACAATGAATTAAATGTTTAATGAATGGGTTTCAAGACATTTGCTTGGGCCAACATTTTGACAATTCTGTTAAATCTTGTCTAAGCCAGATAATCCTGAAAGTCTAAGCACCGTAAATCTTGAGAGGTTGTAGGCGTAATAAGCATAACCCGAGCCCGATGATCATTGCTTGTGCTGGATAAGCCAAACCTAATGTGTGTTCTGAACTCGATGAGTCATACTTGTGCCCATGGCCAAGGAAGTAATGTTTAGTTCAGTAAATGTGTTTTACACCCTGTTCAAGATTACTTCACTTATATCGAGACAGTTCTGGAATGTCAGAGGTGTATCTTGAGTATCCAAGGATAACCATCGACTTTTAGCAACACCTCGAGTATCCAAGGATAACCATCGACTTTTAGCAACACCTCTTGAGTATCCAAGGATAACCATCGACTTTTAGCAAGTAAACTGACATGACAAACTATCTTTGGCTAGAATCCTAGCCAAGTAAACTTATTCTTTGCCAAACAAGCCTTTTCTTGGAAGACTTTCAATTTTATTATTAACACTTAAAATAACAACAAATTCTTTCTTTCTAGTATCTCATACTTTTATTTTCAATTTATCAACAAAGAACTGTATCTGGTACATCATCATTATCACCAGATTGACAATATATAAAAAATAATTATTAAACATTAAAACAATACAATAAAAATACCATAATAATAAATCAGGTGTCTAGAATGATGGAAATAAAGGTGACGATGATTAATCTTATAAATGAAATGTTGATTATAGAACCTGTCTATAAAGAAACACATTCAGAAAGGGATTATTCACACCCACCCACCCCCTCTCCACCAAAAGTAGTAGTAGCCGTGTTTTACACATAATTGGAAAAGTAAGTTGATAACTTTGCGGTCTGTAACTGGTGAATGTGGAGAAATTCACCAACCTTCTGGGGAAAAATTCATTCTGAGATATGATAGTATGAGATCAGAACTTTGATTAATGAGACACGTCGGGTCTCGAGCATTTAAGTCTCAGATTAAAACGGAGTCATTACTAAATACATGTAATATTATAACAAATCATCAATTAATTTTAAATTTATCTAAAAGGAACGTCTTCTAGTCTTAAATTTATGTTTGGTTTATCAAACTTTCCATCTATTCAGGATTCAGAAAAGACAGGTTCCACTGTAAAGCCTCCAGCAAGCGAAGCTGTCTTATCAGGACAGGGAACTTGTCTAGACTGACCATCTTTAGACTTCAGAATTTGCCAAGTTTCTATCTAAATTAAAAACCTTTCAAACTCGAGATTTTGCTTAATACTCCATAAAGTTTCTGTGAAATCAGGATTCTATTTAGACAGGTTCCATAGCAATAAATTAAGTAATGATGATCAACATATAAATCTCATTAACGGCCCAGGTAAAATACCATACCTGTTAAATGTTACCTGTAAATCTAATTACTTATCAATTTGTCATCATCTCAGGTAATACATGTACAATGTACCTGTAATAATCATCCTTAATTAAGGTAAAAATAATGATAACCAACAGTACAGGTGGAAAGAATATCTTGTTATAACAGTTACTAATTATTCACTCATACTTGTACTATAAGACTACCGTGTTTTTGTCACTCATCACAATGCAAAATTTATTTTTATACTGAAGTTTTCTTGTATTTCAGACTGTATAAGGCAGAAAAACTAAACAAAAAAAAAAAAAAAAAATTACAGGTATTTTGACAATTATAATTTTGACTCGATATAAACAAGACTTGATAAAGCTTATTGGGAAAATGCTAACAGTGCCAAAAAAAATTGTTGTGTTAGGACAAAAAATTCTGCCCGCTAAGTGAATGTTTCGTTATAATAGGCCCCGTAAACAGGCGGCCAATGTTCTATAAGAAGCCATCATTTGATGATGTGTAGATAGGTGTGATTACTTCTGGTTCCTATTTTTATTATTACATGGACAAACTTTACTTTGTATTTATCTTATTTATGCATATATGAAATAAGCACTAAGTATTTTATTAAAGCTAAACAAGTAAAGAGTTTCCTTAATTTCAATGTACAAGTATCACTCCTTCAACCTGACTCAAGCAATGCTCAGTGTACAAGTATCACTCCTTCAACCTGACTCAAGCAATGCTCAGTGTACAAGTATCACTCCTTCAACCTGACTCAAGCAATGCTCAGTGTACAAGTATCACTCCTTCAACCTGACTCAAGCAATGCTCAGTGTACAAGTATCACTACTTCAACCTGATTCAAGCAATGCTCAGTGTACAAGTATCACTCCTTCAACCTGACTCCAGCAATGCTCAGTGTACAAGTATCACTCCTTCAATCTGACTCAAGCAATGCTCAGAAGAGATATTTCTTCAAAAAAAATTTACATTCAAAAATAAGAACCAAAAATTTTATATTCAAAATTAATTACCAGAAAAACCAGTTTGATTGGTCTATGAAAAAAGAGACGTACTTCATTACGGGCTAGCAATTTGAAACAGAATTGGTGTCTAAAAATCAATTTACACAATCATGAATAAGCACAAATTATTTAGAAATAGGTATAACATTAATTTTTTATGTTTATCATCAATTAGTGATATTTGTCTAGCAGGAAAATCACTAAAAAAAATCAATACATTATCTTCAAAGTATATACAGTTAAGATTTCTGTTTATTAACAGTACATTTTACACGGATGCACTGTGTCTATTTCTTATGTTACTATAATAATCAAATAAAAAATCAGTTTCATTTTCATAAAAAGATTTCACACTCACACAGATTTTAAATTTAAAGTTACACTTGTTTTTGATATAATAGGTACAGGTACTTTTTTCTTGTGTACACAAGAATTTTTATTCATATATTTTAAGTGTTAATTGAGTTGAGTAATGGTGTTTAACGTCCCAGTCAAGAATATTTCACTTATATTGAGACATGTTTATTGGTGTCAATTTACACTGTGTATCTTCTGTCTACATAATCTAAGCCATAAATGACCACAGATGAAAAATTCCTGTAAAAGCACAGCCTTTGAAATTCACTAAAATTAGACAAAATTACTTTCTTCATGCAAATGTTAGTTAATCAAAAAAGTCGGTCCATAAATGTTGTGTAAGGAAAGGATTTCTTCAACCAATATTAAACATTAATAAAGTATGATTCAAAATTACAAATTAACGTCTGTATTCTGATTGGAAAAGAATTTGGTTTTTAATTCTTTTCTTTTTCTTTCAAAAAAAAAAAAAAAAAAAAAAAAAAAAAAATGGCATCAATTTTTAAACTTTTTAACTGAAATCTTCTACCTTAATTTTGCTATATTTCTTCACCTTTCAGTTACGTGTACACACAATTAAAGCTGTAATTATCAACAAAATAGCACTGAGCACTGAGCAGAGATTTTGGTGCATAGCGAGGTGAATACATTAAATGCAAAATAATTTATATACAAATAACATATGTATTTATACAAATTCATTGTATGTTGAAAACAATATTAGAAATTATTGGTTAAAAGAAGTAAATAAAAAAAGAGAGTTCCTATTTGAATAAACAAAAATTCCACGGAATTAAATGTCTCATCTGTCTAGTTTTTGATAGAGTAGAAAATACATTATTTTAACATAAACTTTCACATTTTGACACGCCGCGACCAGCTAAGAGGACAACAGTAAAGGTAACACAACTCTCTTCTTATGGCAATGCCAGGCTCGACAAAAATTGGGTTACTCAGGGGCTATGAAGACGTAGATTAATTCTAGAACACGTTTGTATTTGACAGGAGTTTATAAAATAAAATCTTTCTGAACTTTCAGGATCCTGTAAATTGGGTTACTCAGGGGCTATGAAGACGTAGATTAATTCTAGAACACGTTTGTATTTGACAGGAGTTTATAAAATAAAATCTTTCTGAACTTTCAGGATCCTGTAAAACATAAAGCTTAATTTTAACTTTAATGCATGTCAAGAAATCATAGTTTTATGTAATTCCAAAAGTATTTTGACATCTGACATTTACGCCATGGTGTGTTAATTATATGAAGGTTTTATGCAGTTTTCATTGTTAATCACACATAACATAATTCTATGAAGTGAAAATCATTCTGATGACATGATCTTTTACATAAAATTCTAAAATTTACAACTCTGCAGAGAACAAAATAGATCAGCAGTAAACAATGATAGCATACCGCTTGATGCTGTAAAAGTAAATAGTAAATGGTGGCGTTATCAACTTTACACTACATCTACATGAATATTAATTCATTGAAAATTTGATTTTAAAATTGGCAGTGTCATTTATAATAAGTTTACAGACACACTGATGGTATAAATTTTGGTATCAATGATAAAGAATTAGTCAATGAGTGGCTGTTTGAACACTATTGCAATGACTGAAGGGAGATAACTCTAATTTGCAATCATCAGAACAGGAAACAATAATAAGAGCTCAACATATCTCATTTACAAATTTTACGTAATGGTTTTCATAGAAATCTCAGCTCTATGGTTACCTAAGATCGGAAAATATGAAAATTTACAAATGTGATGTAATACATCTGACACCTTTATAATTAAAAGTTTTCACTTTGCAAATACATGTACATTATATGAACACTATTACTACCTATCATGACAGAATGAACTATATATCATTGAACTAAAATAAAAAGACCACAACAAGAAAACAAAGTACTGAAGTGAAACCTGTGTATCCACCTCTACATAATACTCACCTGGCTCTGAATCCCATGACCATGTAAGTCCTAGACTGGGATATTTTACCTGTATAAATATTATTGAAGTTTAGCCATCTGTTAAATTCTTTTTACTTTTGACAAATCAAGGATACAGACAACATATGCTTTAAAAAATCTTCAATTTGATGCTATTTTAAGAATGAAGATAATTATTCAGATTTTAAATTTTCCAGATTCAAGTTAAAAAAAATCTAAGTATAGGACCGATTCTAGAACTAGAGTCTGTTTAAAAAAGACCATGAGTTTGATAAATAAAACTGATCTGGTATGTTGTTATAGGTTTTTCACGATCTGATGACAATGTCTAAAATAGAAAGTTTACTTATTATCAGGGTATCTGTTATAAATAAGGCCCAGGATAACATAATTATATACAAACATAACTCCCTATAGTAACCAGTTACGATGGACAACTACCCGGTACTCCAGGTTAATATACACTCTGACATCAGACCGTGAACAATCAGTATAACTTAATAAACATTACTAAGTATCTGTGTATCAAAGCGTTTTTTTTTCAATGTTTTAACAGAAAATCATTTAGAACTAGATGTATAGATATTACAATAGTACCTGTAAGTCTCATATCAAATGTTTGATTCTGTGCTTCCTGCAATCTTGACCCTTAGCAAAAAAAAAAAAAAAAAAATCTTCCTTTAAGTCAAACAATAAAAATCCTTTCAGATATCTTTTGATACATTATCTCATTACAATTTCATTTTTCTAGACCCAGATATGATTGATATTGGTAAACTAGGAGACTTACAGAAACTATTGTGTATGTTTTATAGTTATTTAAACCAGGTAATTTAAAGCTGTTTATATAGAACCGGTTACTATCTGTTTACTAAGACCAATAATTTCTTCGACTAAAAGAGACCATATATTTGTATATAAATCCTTTCTGGTGGTTATAACGGCAGGTTTCACTGTATAGTCAACATCTACATATTCACATCTAGAAAACAAAAATAAGGCTTTAAAATTATAACACAGTTTGGTCATTTAGCTTCTATCTGTCCTACTTTAGACAAAAAGCACTCAATTTAAAAGTAAAAAGGGGCTATAACCAACCATAATAGGAAGGGAAATAACTTTTCTTACCTTTCTTTAACTCCTCTTTTTATGAATATCATCAACATTGTGGATCACTTAACAATATCATAGATCACTCTCTCACAATATGTACAAAACGTGTTCATTTTATCTGAACAACAAATAAACCTCACATTCTTCATTATTTAAATAATACAGTTTAATTTTTAACATATTATATCGCTAGAAAAACATTCTCTTGATTCACAATTTGTAACACTTCATTTAAGACATGCAGTTTGAAATCATCTCATGACAATCGGAATCACAATTTAAAATTGTTTTTTATGACACTTATTTCCAACAAATACATGACACATTGACATAAACAATTTTGAACCATCACATAAAAATACGAATTACGATATTGTGTATCCAAACAAATTGTATCTTATAAACACAATGATGAACGTTAAATCGTGTCAAAATATTGAATTATGGGTAATGTCTGAACGGAGCGTCATTATGACTCGATGATGGAGTAATCTGAACCCATGGTAAGTCTTCTCGTCTCTCTTCCTGTCGTGTTGTATTTTTTGATTTAGTACTAGCCTTACTGCGAACACTTCTCAAACTACGAACACTCTGTCTGTCCGTTCCATAATAGCTGTAATTAACATGTCCGTTATTTCTCATACTCGTTTCATAACTTGGAGGCTGTTCAAATTTAGGAAAGCTATCAATATTAATATTGTCAAATGTGAGATTATCATTCTGCTGATTTCGACGACTTCTTGATGGAGATGGATTATGCATTTTGACAAATTCAAGTTCATCATTAGCAGGATATGCTGAAACAAAAAAAATAAAAGTATGTAAATTTAATTGACAGAAAAAGAAAAAAAAACAAAACAAAACAAAGGGCCCAATCGGGCCTGTATCGCTCAACTGGAAGACAAGTTGCATCTCATTTTATAGCAAAGATGGCCATCTTTGAACCCATAAGCTCATTTATATAAACTTACACTACTCCCCCTAGAGACCTTTCACTCGAAATAGTTCTATTTGGACCAGTTATTTCAGAAGAGAAGTTTTTAAAACAATTAGCTATAAATAGCAGCTTATTTGCATATTCCGCTACTAATTACCACACCAAATTTGCTTCAAATAGGTCCAGTAGTTTCAGAAGAGAAGATTATAGTTTAAGCAAGCAGGCATGCTTCACCATGCCATAAGCTAAGCTGGCTATAGCCAGTTGAGCTAACAATACTGAGTAAATATAAATGTCAATATCTACTATTTCAAACTGTGAATCAGATCACGAAGGACCCCTTCTTATTGTCACAGTTTTTCTACTTTACTTCATGCTGTATATTAAACATATCATTGAGTAAGAGGTTAAATCACTGATACTAAAAAGGGCGTGTAGTTTCACTAGGGAAGTACTTACAATAATAAGCATATGAATAAAACTAATTGTGACAGATAACCCTCGTATATTTCTTAGTAACAACTTATATAATTACCGGTACTTCGATTTGAGTCCCATCGTATTAATTTTATACATATACGTGTGTATATATATCTAAGAAAAATGCCAAATATTTTCCAAGATATTATATTATACATACAGGAAAACTTTATCATAATAACCCTTGGTAAGTTTGTCACTTCAGTTATCACCTCTCGTTTTTTAAACTCTAAAAATCTACTTTACAGTGATTTTCCTCACAAAACCCTTATTATATGTGACTGAGTGGTGATAAATTGAAGTTTTTCTGTATTTCAAATACTGTAAATCACTTTCATGAGCACTTTATTTTTACGTTATTCCCAACTCGGTCACAATTCTGGAAATTGAAGTGATTTACAGTAAACATACAAGAACAGATGTATGTAAGGCCTGGCTTAAAAAATTCTTCGTTTGCTGTTTTCCGACCCATGCTATCCACATGTGAGTTGGTAGGTAGGAAAAAAATAATTATTTTTTGAAAACTTAATCTAAAACACTTTTGAAAAAGTTTGGTTTCATATGCCTCTTTTAAATCACATTTTACAATTTTTGGCTAACTAAAGTCTTCTTTGTTCCTCCTTGTGTTTTCTCCCATGGGGAAACACAGTAGAATTTCCTTACTACTGTATAAAACCTGATCACAGGTCGTCTCGTTTCGCTTGACAGGGTTATTGTCCTTTAATACCGTTTCTTATGTTGTATGAGAAGTTAAAAAAAAGAAATTGGAATTGATGGCAATAAAATTTTTTGAGGAGGGGCAATTCAAGTGGGTCTGGTGGTCAATGGCTAACAAAGTTTATTTTAGGCCTAATAATGTATCAGTTGTTTTGTGTTGGCCAAAATAACACGAAAGACATTACATCAGCTTTTATGTAATGTCAATATTTAAAACAAAATACAAATATAGACTGTATATAATGACATGTTAAAGGAGTTCAAGGTCATGCAAAGGTTAAACAAGAACACACACACACCCACACTCACATCACTGTGATAGGGAGTCAACATGACAACATATCAAAAGAATCATAAAAGTTTAAAAAAAAAATCAATTTATGACTAAGAAAAACATGTATATCAAAAATGCCATGTGACCTTCATCTACATATGATTTTATTTATCACATAAAAAATTGAATCAATAATTACACCTGTGTGATTGGTAAGTATAGATTTTTCAGAAAGTACATAGAACAATAAACCTGAGATACATGCATTTTTTTTTTTTGGGGGGGGGGGTGTCACCTGAAACATCACAATTTAAAGTACAAGAAAAATGCTGTATTAAACAGAGGTTCAAGGTTTTATACAGTCTGTATGAAGAGGAAATTAAGAATTTGTGGAAATTAATCAGATCAAGACTTTCACTTTCTAACTGACATGCAGTTTACAACTGTGCTATAAAATCAAATTTTAGATTAAAATTCCATGTAAAGTAGCATGCTATCACTAATCACAAGGATAATTCTACTGAGTTATTAAATGTTGACAAAGATCTTTGAAGATGACAAAAAAAAAGGCGTGTTTTGTCTAATCCATTGATACAGACTACATTAACTAAAATCTTTTACATAAATTAAACGCCCACAATGACGGACTTTCACACAGGGTGGTATCACAAGCTTGTTGTTTTTTTCATCAAAACTGCCGATTTTTTTTATAAGATATTGATTCATGATGAGATTTATTTTAGACTGTAATTAATCTGACACAGTAGGACTCTTAATCAGATTGAAAACTTTACTTTCTAATTGACATGCAGTTTGAAACTGTTCTATGATATCAGATTAAAATATAACAATGTTGATGGAGAGAGGTGTGTGTTGTGATCAATTAAATGGACCAGTTTAAATGGTCAAGCAGTAAATGTGTATCTAAATTTACATAAAATATATAGCCCTAGACCACTGAACTTTTTTTCAGACAAGTACATTTCAAATATTACTGATCCGAATACAATTGGTCAAAAATAGATTTCAAGGAGCCATGGACAGCATTTCTAGATTTAAATGCTCTCTCTCTCTCTCTCTCTCTCTCTCAGGTGTAAGACTTAATTAACCACTGAAAAGTAAAGCATTTACAGTTTAAATGAAATGTGATAAACTTTTGTTTTTAATCAAACACACAAAAAGTTTTTTAATCAAACACACAATATAAATGTTAAGGTAATAAACGACAAACAAACAAACAATAATAGTGAACATTTAAAACCAATCCTAAACAAGAAATGCCTGTACAAGTTATACACACAATGTAACCATGGTTACGTGAGTACATTGTTATGTGACATGATGTAAATACAGTACCAGTAACATTTGTCCCTTGACTACTTGCACTACTCTCCAGCTTGTCACAATAAGATTTACAACTTCTCATCATGAGCAGACTTAATTCTTAACTTCACCTGTGGTTCATATTACGTTTTTTAAAAGACTGGTGACAACATGTGAAGATCGGTATTGATGTTGGCAAATAATTGGGAGCCATAAATAAACTTGCCAAGTTTGTGACTTACATTAACTCTACATTTTAGTGCATCTATTGTGTTTAAATTGAGATGAAAAAATTCCACAGCAAATTCTAGGAGTGCTTCAAGTCACAAATGTAAATAATGTACCGTAATCCTTCTATGTATTTGGACAGATTTTAATAATTTCATTTTCAAGTGTCCGGGAATTTAGAGGAAATTTGAAAATTAAATATCTTGAAAATTAGGGGGGTGTCCGAATAATTAGAGTGTCCGAAAAATTAGAGACATTTTGGAGCCGATTTTGGGTTCCGGTTCCCTCTCGATATTTTAAGACATTATCAACAGCGATATCCACGCATATATCAAAAATAAAGAAAACTTTTAAATAAAATACAAGTAAAAGTTACCTTTTGTGTTGTTTATTTCATTAATTATTATTTTTTAAAGCATATGTTGATCAATAATCATGATTCTCTAAGTAATACACATCGGTGTTGCCATTTTGTTTACAAGTAAACAACGTGACTTTTTTCATCAACTCCCAACGTTTGAGGTGCACCAACATGCCGCTTTCTACTTGTAATTGTGTGCAATCAAATTATTATTATACATCGTGTGTTGCATTATTTGTGGATCAAGTTCAGACAATTTAGTTCCAATCAAATATTCAATGTTTTGCAATGCGTATACATTTTAAGAAATGACAAGGCAAAGATAGAACAAGTCCCTATTCCCAACTTCCGCAAATAAAAGGTTAAAAAAGTAAATTATATTAAATCATATTTCAAACAAATTTTAATGTAATTCTCATCTTAGAAAATAGTTTTTTTATAGTGTCTGTCGGCTGGAACAATAACATGGTCGTTTCTAGAATTCCCATAACAAACACTAAATGAGAATAAGTGAAAAACTTCCTGTTTGCATCAGACAAAAATGTCTTTGATGTTGAACTAGTGTACCGACAAGATTCTGTCTAAAACGATTTTCTCGGCAGTGAACATTAATTTTAATCAACTTTCATACAAAATAAAAGCATTTATTAAAGGTATGATTTTATTGAGTTTACATAAAAATGTTATTACATTGCACGTTATGATGCAATAGCGCCAATACACAATGAAATAAACGTGTGAAAACAACAATTTATACTTTAAATAATTGAAAACAACAAAGTTTCTTCTTGATTTTATTAAATCTTTATTTCAAGCGCTCTGCATCAACATGCTGCAACTACGTTTCAGCAAAAACGTGCCCAGATTTAGAGGTAAAAAATTGCCGTCCAAAATTAGAGGAAATTTAAAAATTGTTAAAATTTAAAAATTAGGGTGTCTGAAAACATAGAAGGTCCGAATACATAGAAGAATACGGTTATTCCAAATCAATTATTGAGTAATAGTCAGAATTTTTTTTCCTTTATATGAATTTTTCAACCAAATGCATCTTCCTGAATTTCTCCTGTGCACTTGGGGCAACTTTTTGTTAAGATGCTATCACACTGAATCAGAATGTCGTAGACAAGCATACCATTACCCTGGCACTGGGCAAACCAGTTAATTTTATGTCCCTTTAGTGCAGAGCACCAAACAAAAAATAAATATCTCAAATTTCAAAGATTCTTATGTATTACTTGGCCAGGGTTCAACCCCCAAACCCTAGGCAGGTGCTCCACCACTGAGCCAATTTACTAAGAAGAGGTGACAGTCATAGGTGACTGTTACAACAAATTTTACTTTGTGTGGATGTCTAAATAGCCAGTTCTTATGAAGCCATTAATTATTCTTATTACCAGTTAAAAACAAATGAACTTGTTGTATTATTGTATTAATGTACTATTTACTACTACATGCAATTATAACACTCTATCTATTGATTAAACAGATTATACAACTTCACCACTATATTTTAACAGCTTTGTTCAAAACATTATTTAGCATATTCTAGGCTTCCAAAATTTATAAAGAATTATAAACCAAATTTTCAGAAAAGTCTTTTTCACAAATTTTCTAAAATCCGTTATTTTTTTTAAAAAGAACTTTGTAGAAATTAGTGGCCTAGAACAATTTTTGCTTCAAATGATTAATTGTTTGATTTAATGGGGTTTGAAGTCCCATTCAAGAATATTTCATTTACGTCAAGACGTCACCAGCTATAGGTGAAGTGACAGAATTTACCTATTTTGCTACAAAGAATGTAAAGATAGATATTGAGAAAATAAAGTTATAGAACAGTCTTAAAACAAACACAAACAGACTGCGAGGAGATGTGATTTTATAAATCCCTACCACATGCAACATCAGTAACTAAACCATTGTATATCTGATATATAGATCAGTTATGTGGCTGAACCTTTTAGCAAAACATTTATCAGAATTTTATTTTGTTGTTTTTTTTGCTTGTTCATTTTTTCCCTTTTTCTTTTTTTTTTTTTTTGACAACTAGATTTCTATTACTACCGGTATGTTAATTCAAAATTTAGGAGAATATTTATCACTGTTCTCTTTAAAAAAAATAATATTTTTAAACAACTTGCATTGCTGTATTTAAAATAAAATACCCTGTGAGAAATAAAAGTTAGTATCTTTGGTATTAACTATAAAGTATAAAATATAAATAGCACATTTAAATTACAATAAAGAATGAAATGATATAACACGTTTTGAACATTTTAAGCCTATATATAAAATGATTAGTAAAACACCTCCCAGTTACGTTAATGATTTTTTGTAAATCAAGTTTACCTGGTGTGGAATTACCTGTTGAAATAATATCATATATATTATATCTTTGTAAAGTTTTTATTTATTAAAACAGTGTGGCTGGTCTTTTAGCGAAATACCGGGTATTTGAAATCTTAAAAAAGCATAATTTATCTCGATCTTAAAAACTGCAGTATCTGTAATACTAAATACGAATCCCAGTTCTCTAATTATAATTTAGACTAACATTTTGACCAGCCATAATCTATGAGAGGTGATACAAAATAATACAATTCTAACTTTAAAATTACAGGTTTTGAGCCTGTATACGAGCCCAAATCTACAAGAAAATTTATAAAATACATCTGACATGAAGTTTGAGCCACTGTCATTAACACATCACCAAAACAAACAGCCTGATCCTGGTATTTAAATTGCTTTTTTGTGGTGAAACATACGATCACATGACTTTCGCAAGGAACACTATATTTTCTTTTTCATGCAAATTTTTATGAAAAACGAGCAGATTTGGTTGTGAATGTTTGTTTCGATCTAACTGAACTGGAATAACTGTCAGAAACACCAAGTATAACCCATTACCCTGACTGACTAGATCCTCTGAAGGTGATTGGCTAAAATGAATCACATGATCAACCAGTATCACTATACATGTACATAATCCCATGCACAAAACTTCTTGTTCTGTGAGGCATGGTTTGTAAGTACATTTGTATTTTTTTATGGAATGAAAAACTGATGAACAACTAAGGCCTCACAGGGTATGTGATAAATTGACCCTTTATCATTTCAAAATGGATACTAACGAACCATATTACTTATATTACTGGCCATCTGCATCCATTGTCTCTGTCCATTAGTTTCCAGAGGAGAAGTAAACAATATGTGTTAACAATGCAAACATGCACATACACACACAGCGCTTTGCCACAAGCTAACATGACCTTAGGTCAGACAATTTAAGCTTGAAAAAGGAAGTATTTTTGGTGCTCAATCTTTACTCCCTGTAACTTAAAGCAGGATCATTTACAGCAAAAGAATGTCAAGCTGATACCAGCTATCTGAATCCATTGTCTCAACTTTAGACAATATAAGCTGACTAAAAGCAGAGCATAATCAATAAAAGTCATACATTTCAAGAACATTTCATACTAGCATCTCTCTCTCTCTCTTTCTCTTTTAAAGCGCTGTATAATTGTTGTAAACTACAACTTGATAATTTAAAAATCTTGATAAAGAAATACGGGAAACATTAAAGCTTTCACTACTTTATTGCTTAAGTAGAGAAAACGATTTTTCAAAAAAAAAAAAATTGTACTTTTACTTCATATATATATATATATATATATATATATATTGTAACAATAAACAATTTCTAGATAAACTTTTACTTCATATATATATATATATTGTAAATCAGGAAATTAATGTGTCATGAAATTAATGCAAATTCCTAATTTTGAAGTAAAATGTGTATTGAAATTAATGCAATTTTTTAAATTCCAAAATTTTATTTTATTTTTTTTTTTTAAATTAATTTTGCCTATCTTTTATCTTACAATTATAAACATTTAAATCATGAACTCAGAAATTATTGTCATGACTTCCTTATTTTATAAACATGTTATATATATATATATATATATATATATATATATATATGGTTACAACACACATTTAAAGGCAATATTTGAATAAATAACAACTCCCTCATGAAGTATTATTACCATGTTCAACAAGAAATTACAAATTCAGTCAGATTTTAGGACTATCATTGAGAATGATTAATTGAGTATATTGATCTACCGGTATATAAAGAAATCTTATATCTATATATCTATACATGTAAATAAAGATATCATAAATACCTGTAACTATATATATATATATATATATATATATATATGTTTTATATACTTGCTTGTATTTTATATATTGTTTACTTATTACAGATTACAAATATTTACATGTGTTTATTCTGGTTTAAGTAAATTTACACATCAGTATGACCTGACCTCTGACCTTTGACTTATTGACATTGAACGAGACAATTTATTGATTGGTTGGTCAAATGAATGCTGATTACTTGGCTAACTAACTGTCATTTTGAAGAACTCTTATCATGAAAACAAAAGGAAGCTAGGTTGGTTAACATCATGCATTCTATTTTTGAGTGAGACTATGGACCAATTTACAAGTCCTTGTATATAAGATTTACTGTGGTCTCCTCTCGAATACCTATAGAAATCGACAAACAATCATCACCACAACAAACTGTCCTGCTATATATCTGAAGTTAATGTTAACAAGACAGGTCTAAATTATTACACATAATTTTTATATTCGTTAAAATTTATATATATATATATATATATATATATATATATATATATAAAACAAAAATAAAGTAATAACAGGAACAGATTAAAGATTATTTTTTTCACTAGTACATGCACTTTAATGTGTGTGTGTGTGTCACATTCTTCAGACGAATGTATCTATAATTTACACACTTGCATATCCATGTACATACATGTATGTATGTATGAAAGTGATTTATTGTCAGGGCTATATATATCTGATTGAAATAGAATACAAGATATAGTGTATATATAAATGTAATATATTGTTTGAATATTTGATATATGACAGATTGAACGACCATTATGAATGAACAAGTGTTTTATCTCATGCATTTGTTATAGAAAATAGGAGAAACAACAATCGTAAGACAAGAAAAAGTTAAATTTCAACAACATTTAAAAGATATCAGTAATGATTATAACAGAATTTCAGTGAAATTCTAAACACATACATGTAATCCACAGTGAAACTAAAAAACAAGAAATCAAATAAATTATAGAAATTATTAACCCAAAGAAAAACAAATTAACTAGCTGTTAATTAAAGAGTGATGAAAAAAATAAAAAAAAACAAAAAAACAAAACAAAACAAGAAAAAAACTGAGTTTAGACTAAATTTTAAACACACCTTGCACAGGACTAGATAACATGCTTGGTAAAGACTCAAACTCGAGTCAAATCTCGGCTGTCTCATCGCTATAAGTAATACTGGCGTTGACAGACTCGGTTGACACTGGATGACTCAAAGCTCCCCCGCCATCAGATATAATACCAGATTTTGACCGAGCATGCACCTGACTTGACCATTCCAAACTTCCTGTGTACGAGACATAAGTCGGTAAACACCAACTATCTCGCATGGCTACGGGTTGATACTTAGCTGTAGAAGAAGAAAATTCTCTGTTTAGTTTAGGTGGGCGAGAATAAGTGCTAGTTTGTGTTAGGTACTTACAGCTTTCATCCTCAATCCCGAATGAATAAATGTTCACACACGAAAACACAAATCCAATGATCTGAAATAGAAGAAGAACAAAAATAATTTAGTCTGAAAAAATTCTGATATGGTTTATTTGAAAACAAATGTCACTGGTCATAGGGCCCTGGGTAGATCAAAACTGGCCTGGGATGACCTAATGAAATAGGACTGTAGGTCTTGTAAAATGGGTGATACAAACCCACTAGATCGCCAAACATGGAGGGGACTTCATTCTAGACTGGACATCCAGACCTCACCCTTGTAAAATGAATAATCAAAGGCCTGGATAATCTAAACAGAAAAATAATATAGAATGACCATGCCCTAAGGTCAAAAGTCCCAGAAATGTGAAAATATAGATATAGAATTATTTTCTTTTTTAAAACAGTTTGAATCCTATTAAGTAGTGATAATAGATGTACAGTTGATTTTTATTTTTTTGCATCTCATGTTTGATTACTGGTATATGATATCTACTAATCTAGTAAAGCAGTACAGAAGTTCCCAGTAAACAAATTTGACTTAAAAATGAATTCACTAAGTGTAAAAATGTAATCCACAAATGTCAATTTGATACCAAGGTTGAGATTGAAAGTGGAGACATTCGGTTAATGTTGCAGACTCACGATTCATGGGTTGTGACATAAATGTCCAACTGGGTGGCATATTCTTGAACACGTATTAACCCCCAAGCCAGAATATTTATCTGTGCAACTAAATTTAGTTTGACTTGACAAAAGTAAAATTAATGTTGTATAAATTTATTCAGCAGACTAATGTCCCATCCATGAGGAAGAATTGTACTCTGAAGTTACTTCACATCACTGAAACTGAGGATAGCACAGATCTGAAAAGACTAATTGTCTGGGAAAAACTTTAAATGTATGATTATCAATTATAATGCTAACAGAGAAAACTTCATTAGTTACAGTAAAGACTGTGTAAATTGTAATCTTTGTAATGCATTTAAAAAAAGCAAGCACTAAATATTAAATTTACAACGTGTCTAACTTGACACAAGTCACATGTGAAGTGTGGAGTGGAGTGAAGTAATTTTGTTTTACGCCCAGTCAAGAATCTTTCACTTATTTCGAGGCAGTCAGTTCTGGGATGGTCGAGGAAACCGGAGTGCCTGGAGAAAACCACCAACCTTCGGCAAGCGAACTGACAAACTTTCTTACACTAGGATCTGTCCAGAGTAGGATTCAAACCCAGGCGGTGAGAGGCACTGTAATCCATAAGCGCGCGCTTTAGACCACTCTGCCACCAAAGCCCTTGATGTGAAGTGTGGACAGGGGACACAAGTCACATGTGAAGTGTGGACAGGGGATATCTTGTCACTGTATGTGACAGTTAGTAATTACAGATAAAGAATAAACTTACTGCTAAAAGACACTGAACAGCAGCATGAATAACTTCAACATAATAATAATCCAACAAACAACCTTCTACGACATCTTCAGGTGGTATTGGTCGACTGGCTTCTGTCTCGGTGGGCGAGATCTGCCACGATGTGTTGGTGATTTTACACCCTATCCCATGTTCCAACCACCAACTTTTATTCTTGGTACCAATATTTAATATATTTAAATGTTCATTCTGAAATAACAAAGACAAGGATTGCTGTATATTTGTGAATTTAACTTTGTAAATTAAGATATAATAATCAATCACTTCCAGAGTTCATCTAATTTTTTTTAAAAGAAAAATGTAAAAAAGTATTCGTATTAACAAATCTAACCATTATCATGATGTAATACAATCTGCAGTTTACAAGAGATTTGACAAGGTCAATAACCCTTTATCATATGTTACACCCAATCCATATCTAACTGTATAAAACTTCATTGAAATCATGATCTACATTGTACTGGTCTTGGTCTATTAGTTAAGATTGAATCTAATCTTTATTGAAATGATGCATGTTAAAAGTAAATAAAGAGTGTTATTTGAACCTAGGTGACAAGAGCTATTGTCATCTGTAAATATGCACATGTGTCCACTCAACCACAAAACCCCAGAATTTTAAAGGATATGGTGAACCCTAAAGAAATTCATCCAGGGAATAAATTATACAAGTTAACAATATAGACAGATAGACAGTCAGACAGTTTTTAGTTATTTCTTGAAATAGGTCAGAATGTCACACATACCCTATTTAAAATTCCAACTTCTAGATAGAGACAGATCATAAAAATATTCCATCCCAGGTACATTAATGTCCATGTTGAATACTGAAATACAAAAATTAATCCACATTCTTAAGTTCTAGCTTTAACATTAACATTATAACTTATATATATATATATATATATATATATATATATATATATATAAGTAACAAATCATTAATACTGTAGTTACAAGCTGTTGTATTTAATTTGATTAACATTCCTGCAGTCTTGTAAATCAAATACAAATTATTCAGTGAAGTTTTTAAGCCCTTATCTTTATATAAATAGACTGTCAGTGCTGGTTGACTGAGGAAAAAAACCAGAATGCATGGAGATAACCATCAACCATTGACATGTGTCCCTAGTGGGATTATAACCTAAGTAGTGAGAGGCACACTAATAATTGAACTTGTTGAAATCACAATGTGAAGAAGTGCTAAATTTTAGAATAAGATGCTTTTCCTTTTCCCAAAAGAAAAGCAACAGAATGAATCGAATGCTGGTTCTAAAATGGATTCAAAAAGGCACCTGTAACTAAATATATCTTTATTATTCTTAAAAAGATTCAAAAATATCTGACAACTCATGCTCAAGACAAAGGCTGAAGCTTAAATTAAAAGTAATAAATCACCTGCACCATTTTCCTCCATTTTCTTTGGGGACATAATTACATTTCACATAAGTAAACTATTCACCACTGATATGGATCTAGTGATTAAACCAAATCACTCATTAATTTAATGTTACAATATGAATAAGATTTTTACTTACAACTGCTATAAACTTTGGTCTATATTGGTAAGTTCCAAAACCTCCAATTATTACACATATAATCTGGAAGAAGTTAGCAATGATGGGGGCCCACATAAACCCCAAAAAATCAAACACTTGTCTTTCTAATACACTTAACTACAAATATAAAATAAATTATTGATTAAAAAATAATAAAGTAAAACCTGTATAAATAAACCAAAAAGAACACATGGTCTTATACAAAGTTGGTCTGTATTAATTAATGATTAAAAATTTGAAGTGAAGACATTTCATATCTTTCCCATTTAAAAACTTACCCCTAAAAAAGTGAAAATTTAGTTGCTTTAAGTTTTTCAGAAATTATATGAAGATGATCTGGTTTGTAGTACAAAACACATTTGCATTAAGTAAGAAGTGGGAGGTCTTGTGTTCAAAACCTGTTTTAGTTACTGCATGTTCCCCTTTTCTTGTTACAGTGGTAGCTCTTCAAACCATAATACATTGTAGGTAACAAACTGGATTTCTCAGTATGCTTGGAAGCAACTGAATTGAAATGAAAGATGGATGGTTTGAGGCAGTTCAGAGTCAACAAGTAGTCAATAACAAAGAATGATATGTTATCTTAGTAGGATTAAGATTGACTTGAACACTTCATTTTTTCCTTTCTTTTTGTTTATCTTGACACAGGTGACATTGCAAAACAGTCAAACAAGTAGTCAATAACAAAGAATGATATGTTATCTTAGTAGGATTAAGATTGACTTGAACACTTCATTTTTTCCTTTCTTTTTGTTTATCTTGACACAGGTGACATTGCAAAACAGTCAATTCATATTATGAAAACCAACAAACAGAAGCCTCTTATAAAGAAAGACTTTTAGTGGTGTACATGACAATGCAAAAACCCAGGTCTCCAAACAAAATAAAAACTGATTAAAAATGTTTATTGATGCTGGCCTACTGTACACCCCCCCCCCAACAAAAAAAAAACAAAAAAAACAAAAAAACAAAACAGGGTTCACGCTGCCGTTCGCTTTTTTCGCAAAATGAGAAAAATAAATAAATTTGGCGATAAAAAATAAACATCGGCGAAAGTCATGGCGAAAAAAATGTTTACATTAACAGGTTCACTTCGCTTCACGGACATGAGCAGAGAGTCGTTAAAGCAACAGGTTTCCGTCTCTGTCTACATGTTTATCAAACCATAAGTCTAGAGAGTTCCGAATGTGTTAAATTGGGTCACCGAAGCCATGTACATGATGTTGATTAAACAAAATTTCACGTGTGAAGGTGTTAATTACAGGTGGATTTATCATTTAACGAGATTAATTACAGATGTAAGCGAGTGATTACCAAGCCGCGTTTACGGATAATCACAGGTAATTGCTAAATTATATTGAGATTATCAATTATTGGCGGTAGATCTTTGAAAGTAGTAAAAATTAAATTTGTCCTTGTGACGGTTTTGTTTACAGTTTACTTATTACTTATTAGTAGGGCTGTCACGGTTAGTGATTTTCGTAACCGGGTACCCGACATGCATTACTCGAACCGTAACCGAATAACCGATATTTGGAATATGTGATGCGAAATACAATAATACTATTCATAAATGGATTGAACAAACGTTTATAGTTTATAAAAAAAAAAGTTAAATCTATTTGTTTACCATTCTGTTTCAGTTTTACTTCCGTATTCCATATGTTTGTTCGCGCGCTTTGATTTCTAAATTTTAATGTTTAAAAATAAAACCCAATGGATCATATTAATTTCACACTCACCTGTATGATATTTCTGACCAGGCCTTCACAAACGTCGATTTTTAGCAAAAAACGCCGATTCAAACTTAAAAAAGCTGATTGAAAAATATCCGAATCGGCTTTTTTCCCCCATGATAGTAAGACAAAATCTGATAAAAAATTCTTTAATGCGGGCTTGTCAACAATTAAAATTACTCGGGACAGTGTCACGATTCACTGAAATTTCCTATTCATAGGTAATCACCTAATAGCTTACAAGCTTATTTCTAGTGGCTTCACCTGTTCACATCGTTTCTATTAGAGTATACAAACACATACACGTGCCTGATCGACCCAGTTTATATAGTTAATAACCTCCCCTGAATTCTATATACAAGAGCTGACTAGATTGATAACGACAGTTTTTCGGGTTACCAACAACAAGATCACGGCATTACACGTGGTTTTTGTATTTGTTATATGTCGATCAGTGATGGTATTGTTATAAGATATTAATAAGCGGTATTTATAAATACTTTTGTCTTCAGACAGCCTGAAGAATTTCCAAATTGTCGCAGGCATGGTTTTCAGAATCCCGGAAAGACAGCATAGTTTTGAAATTAGAATTTTCGGAACTAATACATTTGAATGTAGGTCAACAGGACCAGTCACTTACAAATGAAAGTATACTTTGTTTTTATTTGTTTATTTTCATTGTAAAAACTCACGGAACTTACAGTCGTGTCAATGTTGATCCTAAATTTACCAAGATACATCGAATGTGCAGATTGCAGTATATCGTCGGTTACCCGGTTAATGATTTTGTAACCGGTTACAGCATCCAACCTACCCGTATATCGGGTACCCGGGTAATCGTGACAGCCCTACTTATTAGCGATTTATTTTATGAATAAAAGAAATAAAACAAGAAAACTGTTGTTGTTCTTCATGTCATCAGACATGCATTTTATAAGCCAATTTATTTCTATTAAATTTTTGCCAGAAATTACAATTAGACCAGAAAATACCTTTGGCCCATACAAATTGTATTTGGCGAAAAAAAAAAAAAATTCTGGCGAAAATTTTGGAGAAAAAAAAATTGAAGTCAGCGTGACCCCTGCAAAACAAAACAAAAAAAACCTAACATTTTAAAAATAGTGTAGCGGAACTGAGCTAGTCGTGGTGTTGGTGTATACAGTAGGTTTAATAGAGTGATTTACTGCCAGACCATCTGGTCCGGATCTTTTAGCCTAGTGGTAGAGCGCTCGCTTATCACCCAGAAGGGCTGGGTTCAATCCTCAGCCGGGGCACTCGATGAAGATGTGTTTTTTTCAGGTGTTTCCTCCCTCCTGTTACAATAGCAAAAACCTCATTGTAAACTCTACTGTTCTGGGCTTCAGCTTTTTCCAAAAGTATCTGAATGATGGTGCCAATTACAGTCCTAACCTTACTGTAAATTAACTTTTATTATTAAGAATTTTCTTAGTTATCATTAAGGGGCAGATAAATCTATTAAAGCTAGAAGTTAGATAGACGGTGGTATTTGACACGGGTAACCCCCCTCCCGATTGCACAAACACACCTTATTATGCCCTAATGTAGCCAGCAATTGAAAATCAAGCAAAATGACCAATTTAAGGTAAAGTTCACAAATAAATATAGTTTTTATAAGAAAATTGACGATTTAAAACAATTATTGAAAAGCCATCAAAGACATCACAACCGACAAGCAAGAGGATGAAAGGAATGACTCAACCCAAGATTCTCGAAATACTTACCAACTGAAGAATGATTACTATCAACAATGTGGTGTATAGGGCAGCGTTAAAACACTTCCCCTGACAGCACGTCGACTTCATTATGAAAATTACCACGATTTCACATTTCTTATCAATGAATTAGTCCCAGATTATGATAATTATTTATGTTTGTTTTCTCTCTCACCGTTGACAGCCTACATTGTCAAATCACTTATATTTTGTAAAGTGCCCGGATATCAATCCGCATGTAAAAAGATTAGAATAAAATATCATTTGAATAGAGTACCAGTAAACGTTGAAATCAAGTATTCTGTATCATACATCAGAAATAGAATTATTTTGATTAAATTTTGATCAAAAATATCTAATTAGAAGTATTTAATAAAAAATAAAATCGGTGAAAAATTGGCGCAATGATACAAAGGTCCTACCCATCAACATGCATTCCGACATGCACAGTCCGTTTTGTTTTTCTTGAATCAACCATTGCAATTTGGTTTGTACTTATTTTTTAGCGTTTAATAAATTCAAGAATAAAATCAATGCTTAAATGACTATTTCCTTATTTATTTTCCATTATTTAGGCTAAAGTCGCAATCAAAATAAATGACCTTTGACTGAATTGTAGATATTACTTCCGGTTCACAAAGTACAAGTTCAGTGCATTGTTGCAGTATCTTAGAGTACTTGAATGGTAGAATAATCGATAGGAATGGTCAGGTGTATCATTTGTGCAAATGGACAAAGTTAAATTGTTATTGATATAATGGGTAACAAAAAGAAAAAATATAGAGGTACTTAATTTTGATTTAACAGTTTGCATGACCGATTTTTGAAAGTGAAAGTAGAGTGATCTGATGAGATAGGATTAAAACGTCGCGTTTGAGTTGTGGTGTTGATAGATTCTAGTAGATAGCTACTGCTTTTCAAATTGCACTTCGCATATTAACTGATATAAGCAACTGACATTTTTAAAATTAATGTGATTAAATTATTGAGCAAATTTAATTGGCTGTACTATGCACCAAGTTGATACATGTATCATTATATGGAACACCCCTCCCCATCTATATTGACTGTCCAAGGCATCTAGGACTGCTACACAGATACTTATCATGGCTCTTACATAAACACCACATATATTTGCAAGTCAGGATGTTGTCACTCAAGATAACATGCTACAAGTTATACAAACTGCAAGCAGAAACACGGGCAGGTCAGACAAAATATCGGGAAATTCTACAGACACAGCTCTAAATTCTCAAGATGTCAGATATATACAGCCAGACATTATGATTAAACCTTAACAAATAATCAGCTACAATTTTTGTTGCTGGAGAATCAAACAAATTAATTTTATGGTATACCCTCTTACTATATGTCATGTTTAAGTATTCTACCATCAAAGAACTAGCTGTATCAATATCAGTGCAAGAATCTTGACTAGAATAAAACTCAATTCAAAGACAGTGCACAAATGAGGTATTAATCAAAAGTTATTTTTCCTGTAAGCACCAAATAATTAAAATTGACAAATTTCTAACGATTTCAATGGTTGAAAAGCGAAAATATGTTTATGTAATTTCTCAATGACTCAAACAAGTTAGCCACGCCCACTCAAATGCTGATGTGTTTGTGATGTAATCTAATACAAACTACTTTTAATGCATGTCACTTTACCTTGTTTTTGAAGTTATTAAAAGCAAAAATTACATAAAGTTTTTCTCTCATTTAAATAAGTTACCCTTAAAATTTAATTATAAGCATTGAATCTGATATTCATTAGGATCATTGAGAAATAACCTGAATGGATGTGTCGTGAATTACACAATATAAACAGCATGCATTCAGGTTATTTTTCAATGACCCGGATGAAAATTAGATTCAGTGCTTAAAAAAAATTATGTTTTGGACCAGACTCCATGGGCGACTTATTTAATCAAATGACAGTTTCCCTCTCGGGGATAAATCTAGCCCCTTTTGAATACAGAATACCAATATCTTTTCCCTCAAGAATTCTTGCATTTAAGGAGTTGATGCTGTTGTTACATTTAACAAAATATGACCATTTTCATGTGATTTTAGTGGATACCTTTGATACGTAGTAACCATGGATACTATGTAATCTTAAGTTTACTTTAAAATTAGGATATACAGAAGAGAGAAATAAAACGGAAGATAAAGAATTAAAGAAAAAGAATGAATCAAACCAATCTGGATCACTTAAACTCTTTATACTGGTCGGACTTGGTGTCGTCGTTGTTCCTGTAATCGTGGCAGTTGTATATTCAAATGAAGATTACCAGCAGTATATAAGTAAGTTTATACAAAGATTCAGTAATTAATTTAGAGCATTACACCCAAGATGATATCACTTTATCATAGACAGGGAATAGTTTATGTAAAAGTCCCTATTTACTGAGCATCCGAAAACAATCCCATGGTTTATTAAGCCACCAAGATGATCAAACTTATTGTTCATGGTTAATTCTTGTATAAAAAGTAAAAACAAAGATATGTAGTTGTCAATTTGTCATAGCTGTCAAAGGTTTTCAAAGTTAAGCATGTGACAACCCGAAGACCGAGGCATCCTCAGAAAAAATGGAGGAAAAGGTGTAAAATCATTCATTCACCTGCAATGTGAGACATCTACAGCGACGGAATCTACTAAACACTAACAAGATACCAAAATATTACTGACTCGGTATATATTACCAGATACGTATATATATATTACCAGATACGTATATATATATATTACCAGAGACGTATATATTACCAGATAAGTATATATCACCAGATACGTATATATTACCAGATCTTTGAGTTTATTGTATTGACAGCTGAAAATGTTACCAAACTTATAATAATAAATCTATGTTGTCAGTTTTTATTTTCTGGATAGTTTGATTATGCGCGTGTTTGTAAAAGTTATGCGTGTTCATGAGCGTGATTTACATCCAAAATGTGTTTGCAGACACACACACAATCTGGATGCCTTGACTGGTATGATTTGTAAAAAAATTTTTAATAAAAACATGGAATTCTCAAAGTAAGTAATAAAGTGAATCTTGAAATTTATAAATTAAAATGTAGAAATTGGTTAACCTGGAGTGTAAGTACAGATACATACTACTTAATTAATGAAAAATGGTTGCTGATATCTGGGTAAAATATTTTGCATTTAAAAAAAAGTCTAAGATATTATTTGGGATACCCATAATCCGATAATTATGTGGTAATACCTAGTAATTTTGAGGGGGCTAATTATGTGGGAGAGATGGGTAATTATTTAGGGGAAACTAGTAATTATGTATGAATTTCATAAATTATGTTAACTAGCTCTTCATGTATTTATTTAAGGTGATGTATTAAAGAATGGAAAAGAATTATGGGATAGTGTTAATAAACGCAAAATTGAAAGAAAAGATGAAATAATCAATGGCAATGAAAATAATAAAGAAAAATTTGTGTCCGATCAAAATAAGCTATATGAGGAAACCAACCGACATGTGGATAGCCAGAATCCATCATCCAGGGAGTCAGCGTCACAGGGTATGTCACACACAAAACAAAATATAAACGATGAACGATCCACTCAAAATATCAAAACTTCAAAAACAGAACAGAATCAAACTGATGATGTAAAACATCAGGAAAATAAATCAAAGTTAGCGAGAGATTTGAAGTCAGATTGTGAATCTAAGGATGGTACAACATCTGAGCTTTGTTCGGAGAGAGACAATAGTGAAAAAGTTCAAAGTGGCTCAAAAAGTGATACAACAAGTGTTGAACAGGAGACTGGTTCACAGACAGAAACAGCAAGTTTTGAACAAGCAAGAAGTTCAAAAACAGAAACATTAAAAACTAAAAAAGAAAGTGACTCAGAATTGAAATCAACAGTCAAAGAGATCCCATATGAAAAAATTGCCATTACCAACCATAGAGATTTTCAATTTCGAGAGGAGCTCGATGAGGCGGACATGTTGTTGGATAAGGTAATTTTTTTATTTATTACATAACATATGACTTTTTAAATTTTTTTTATGTTTTAAATTAACTTTGTGATTTACAAAAATGATTTAAACATAAAGCCTGTGCAACTTTTATTTCGGGGTAGGGGATAGAATAGATTGGTTGATAAGGAAGAGGTGTTTTCAGATAATAATTCATTTAATATTGATCAGATTTTGATGAAATTTGTTCAGTTTTTTTGTTGTTTAATACCTTGATTGAGTTTCATTATTGATAACTAATGAGTAAATTAAATTTGATTATTTAAATATGATTGATGATAGATGGGATCCTTTTGAGCCTCAAAACTTAAAGTTCTTGTGAGCCTCAAATTTTAAAGTTCTTGTGAGCCTCAAAACTAAAAGCTTTTGTAAGCTTCAAAACTTAAAAGCTCTTGTGAGTCTCAAAACTTAAAGCTCTTGTGAGCCTCAAAACTTAAAGCTTTTGTAAGCCTCAAAAATTAAAAGCTCTTGTGAGCCTCAAATCTTAAAGTTCTTGTGAGCCTCAAAACTTAAAGCTCTTGTGAGCCTCAAAACTTAAAGCTCTTGTGAGCCTCAAAACTTAAAGCTCTTTTGAGCCTCAAAACTTTAAGCTCTTATGAGCCTCAAAACTTAAGGCTCTTGTGAGCCGCAAAACTTAAGGCTCTTATGAGCTTCAAAACTTAAAGCTCTTGTGAGCCTCAAATCTTAAGGCTCTTATGAGCTTCAAAACTTAAAGCTCTTGTGAGCCTCAAATCTTAAAGCTCTTATGAGCCTTAAAACTTAAAGTTCTTGTGAGCCTCAAAACTTAAAGTTCTTGTGAGCCTCAAAACTTAAAGATCTTGTAAGCCTCAAAACCTAAGGCTCTTGTGAGCCTCAAAACTTAAAGTTCTTGTGAGCCTCAAAACTTTAAGCTCTTATGAGCCTCAAAACTTAAGGCTCTTGTGAGCCGCAAAACTTAAGGCTCTTATGAGCTTCAAAACTTAAAGCTCTTGTGAGCCTCAAATCTTAAGGCTCTTATGAGCTTCAAAACTTAAAGCTCTTGTGAGCCTCAAAACTTAAAGCTCTTGTGAGCCTCAAAACTTAAAGTTCTTGTGAGCCTCAAAACTTAAAGTTCTTGTGAGCCTCAAAACTTAAAGATCTTGTGAGCCTCAAAACCTAAGGCTCTTGTGAGCCTCAAAACTTAAAGCTTTTGTAAGCCTCAAAAATTAAAAGCTCTTGTGAGCCTCAAATCTTAAAGTTCTTGTGAGCCTCAAAACTTTAAGCTCTTATGAGCCTCAAAACTTAAGGCTCTTATGAGCTTCAAAACTTAAAGCTCTTGTGAGCCTCAAATCTTAAGGCTCTTATGAGCTTCAAAACTTAAAGCTGTTGTGAGCCTCAAAACTTAAAGCTCTTGTGAGCCTCAAAACTTAAAGTTCTTGTGAGCCTCAAAACTTAAAGATCTTGTGAGCCTCAAAACCTAAGGCTCTTGTGAGCCTCAAAACTTAAAGTTCTTGTGAGCCTCAAAACTTTAAGCTCTTATGAGCCTCAAAACTTAAGGCTCTTCTGAGCCGTAAAACTTAAGGCTCTTATGAGCTTCAAAACTTAAAGCTCTTGTGAGCCTCAAATCTTAAGGCTCTTATGAGCTTCAAAACTTAAAGCTCTTGTGAGCCTCAAATCTTAAAGCTCTTATGAGCCTTAAAACTTAAAGTTCTTGTGAGCCTCAAAACTTAAAGCTCTTTTGAGCCTCAAAACTTAAAGCTCTTGTGAGCCTCAAAACTTAAAGATCTTGTGAGCCTCAAATCTTAAAGCTCTTATGAGCCTCAAAACTTAAAGCTCTTGTGAGCCTCAAAACTTAAAGCTCTTAAATCTTAAAGCTCTTATGAGCCTCAAAACTTAAAGCTCTTGTGAGCCTCAAAACTTAAAGCTCTTGTGAGCCTCAAAACTTAAAGTTCTTGTGAGCCTCAAAACTTTAAGCTCTTATGAGCCTCAAAACTTAAGGCTCTTATGAGCTTCAAAACTTAAAGCTCTTGTGAGCCTCAAATCTTAAGGCTCTTATGAGCTTCAAAACTTAAAGCTGTTGTGAGCCTCAAAACTTAAAGCTCTTGTGAGCCTCAAAACTTAAAGTTCTTGTGAGCCTCAAAACTTAAAGATCTTGTGAGCCTCAAAACCTAAGGCTCTTGTGAGCCTCAAAACTTAAAGTTCTTGTGAGCCTCAAAACTTTAAGCTCTTATGAGCCTCAAAACTTAAGGCTCTTCTGAGCCGTAAAACTTAAGGCTCTTATGAGCTTCAAAACTTAAAGCTCTTGTGAGCCTCAAATCTTAAGGCTCTTATGAGCTTCAAAACTTAAAGCTCTTGTGAGCCTCAAATCTTAAAGCTCTTATGAGCCTTAAAACTTAAAGTTCTTGTGAGCCTCAAAACTTAAAGCTCTTTTGAGCCTCAAAACTTAAAGCTCTTGTGAGCCTCAAAACTTAAAGATCTTGTGAGCCTCAAATCTTAAAGCTCTTATGAGCCTCAAAACTTAAAGCTCTTGTGAGCCTCAAAACTTAAAGCTCTTAAATCTTAAAGCTCTTATGAGCCTCAAAACTTAAAGCTCTTGTGAGCCTCAAAACTTAAAGCTCTTGTGAGCCTCAAAACTTAAAGTTCTTGTGAGCCTCAAAACTTAAAGTTCTTGTGAGCCTCAAAACTTAAAGATCTTGTGAGCCTCAAAACCTAAGGCTCTTGTGAGCCTCAAAACTTAAAGTTCTTGTGAGCCTCAAAACTTTAAGCTCTTATGAGCCTCAAAACTTAAGGCTCTTCTGAGCCGTAAAACTTAAGGCTCTTATGAGCTTCAAAACTTAAAGCTCTTGTGAGCCTCAAATCTTAAGGCTCTTATGAGCTTCAAAACTTAAAGCTCTTGTGAGCCTCAAATCTTAAAGCTCTTATGAGCCTTAAAACTTAAAGTTCTTGTGAGCCTCAAAACTTAAAGCTCTTTTGAGCCTCAAAACTTAAAGCTCTTGTGAGCCTCAAAACTTAAAGATCTTGTGAGCCTCAAATCTTAAAGCTCTTATGAGCCTCAAAACTTAAAGCTCTTGTGAGCCTCAAAATTTAAAGCTCTTATGAGCCTCAAAACTTAAAGCTGTTGTGAGCCTCAAAACTTAAAGCTGTTGTGAGCCTCAAAACTTAAAGCTTTCTTGAGTCTCAACACTTAAAGCTCTTTTGAGTCTCAAAACTTAAGGCTCTTGTGAGCCGCAAAAATTAAGGCTCTTATTAGCTTTAAAACTTAAAGCTTTTGTAAGCCTCAAAAATTAAAAGCTCTTGTGAGCCTCAAATCTTAAAGTTCTTGTGAGCCTCAAAACTTAAAGCTCTTGTGAGCCTCAAAACTTAAAGCTCTTTTGAGCCTCAAATCTTAAAGATCTTCTGAGCCTGAAAACTTAAAGCTCTTGTGAGCCTCAAAACTTAAAGCTCTTGTGAGCCTCAAAACTTAAAGCTCTTGTGAGCCTCAAAACTTAAAGTTCTTGTGAGCCTCAAAACTTAAAGCTCTTGTGAGCCTCAAAACTTAAAATTCTTGTGAGCCTCAAAACTTAAAGCTCCTGTGAGCCTCAAAACTTAAAGCTGTTGTGAGCCTCAAAACTTAAAGTTCTTGTGAGCCTCAAAACTTAAAGTTCTTGTGAGCCTCAAAACTTAAAGATCTTGTGAGCCTCAAAACCTAAGGCTCTTGTGAGCCTCAAAACTTAAAGTTCTTGTGAGCCTCAAAACTTTAAGCTCTTATGAGCCTCAAAACTTAAGGCTCTTGTGAGCCGCAAAACTTAAGGCTCTTATGAGCTTCAAAACTTAAAGCTCTTGTGAGCCTCAAATCTTAAGGCTCTTATGAGCTTCAAAACTTAAAGCTCTTGTGAGCCTCAAATCTTAAAGCTCTTATGAGCCTTAAAACTTAAAGTTCTTGTGAGCCTCAAAACTTAAAGTTCTTGTGAGCCTCAAAACTTAAAGATCTTGTGAGGCTCAAAACCTAAGGCTCTTGTGAGCCTCAAAACTTAAAGTTCTTATGAGCTTCAAAACTTAAAGCTCTTGTGAGCCTCAAAACTTAAAGCTCTTGTGAGCCTCAAAACTTAAAGTTCTTGTGAGCCTCAAAACTTAAAGTTCTTGTGAGCCTCAAAACTTAAAGATCTTGTGAGCCTCAAAACCTAAGGCTCTTGTGAGCCTCAAAACTTAAAGTTCTTGTGAGCCTCAAAACTTTAAGCTCTTATGAGCCTCAAAACTTAAGGCTCTTCTGAGCCGTAAAACTTAAGGCTCTTATGAGCTTCAAAACTTAAAGCTCTTGTGAGCCTCAAATCTTAAGGCTCTTATGAGCTTCAAAACTTAAAGCTCTTGTGAGCCTTAAAACTTAAAGTTCTTGTGAGCCTCAAAACTTAAAGCTCTTTTGAGCCTCAAAACTTAAAGCTCTTGTGAGCCTCAAAACTTAAAGATCTTGTGAGCCTCAAATCTTAAAGCTCTTATGAGCCTCAAAACTTAAAGCTCTTATGAGCCTCAAAATTTAAAGCTCTTATGAGCCTCAAAACTTAAAGCTGTTGTGAGCCTCAAAACTTAAAGCTGTTGTGAGCCTCAAAACTTAAAGCTTTCTTGAGTCTCAACACTTAAAGCTCTTTTGAGTCACAAAACTTAAGGCTCTTGTGAGCCGCAAAAATTAAGGCTCTTATTAGCTTTAAAACTTAAAGCTCTTGTGAGCCTCAAAACTTAAAGTTCTTGTGAGCCTCAAAACTTCAAGTTCTTGTGAGCCTCAAAACTTAAGGCTCTTGTGAGCCTCAAAACTTAAAGTTCTTGTGAGCCTCAAAACTTAAAGCTCTTATGAGCCTCAAAACTTAAGGCTCTTGTGAGCCGCAAAACTTAAGGCTCTTATGAGCTTCAAAACTTAAAGCTCTTGTGAACCTCAAATCTTATAGCTCTTATGAGCCTCAAAACTTAAAGTTCTTGTGAGCCTCAAAACTTAAAGTTCTCTTGAGTCTCAAAACTCAAAGCTGTTGTGAGCCTCAAAACTTAAAGCTCTTATGAGCCTCAAAACTTAAAGCTCTTATGAGCCTCAAAACTTAAAGCTTCTGTGAGTCTCAAAACTTAAAGCTGTTGTGAGCCTCAAAACTCAAAGCTGTTGTGAGCCTCAAAACTTAAAGCTCTCTTGAGTCTCAACACTTAAAGCTCTTTTGAGTATCAAAACTTAAGGCTCTTGTGAGCCGCAAAAATTAAGGCTCTTATTAGCTTCAGAACTTAAACCTCATTATGAAATTGATTAAAATTTTGTAACAAAAATATTAGCCAAAATCAACATTTTGAAGCCAGAAATTATAGAAATTAGCAATTGGTGAAATTGGCAAATCAGCAAATTGGCAAATGACAGAGCATCCCCTGGATTTTGTTATTAAGTACCTTAATCAAGCATGACTCATGGCAAAGTTAAAATCTGTGATGATGCTGTTTTGGATAACTGTGCCCATTATATATTTAAACCCCATAATAATTATCACAAGGGGGAGGGTGGGTATGACACATAAATAAATCTTGTTTGAATTCAAAGTTACGTTTTTTACAAGGCTTTATCCAGGTTTGATTGTAATATATTGGTTACTACAAAGTCAGGTGACACAGATTTTGAATGATCTCATATTTAAAAGATATTTTTTCTCTGATTTCTTATTAAAAGATTATTTTGTAGACTTTGTGTTGGTTTTACTGTCATTTTGATCACTATGGAGACAGGTGTTTAAGAATTATTATTTTCTATGTTTTATGTAAGTTTTACTTTACTGTTATTAGGACAATCTCGAAGAAGCTTTACGAGGATATGATAAAGTTCTAGCAAAATATCCGGAAAGTCCAAGAGCTATTTACGGTAAAGCTGAAACTCTTGACAAAACGGCTGAAAAACAAAGAAGCAACTCACTGTTAGAAGAAGCCATAGCGACATTCCAGAAAGTTCTAGATACAGAGGATGTACCTGGAGAGTTAGCGATCAAAGCTGGAACACGGATGGCAGACCGGCAACAGTTTAGAGGTACTATTGGAAAATTATAATTGATTTATTTTCCTTTTCATCAAGAATTTTTTTAAAGAGTCAATCATTTAACACAATTTTTGTTGAGCCTGACATCACCATAAGCCGAGACTTAGGTGTTACTTTTCCAGTGTCAGCAGCAGCGGCAGTGTGTCAAAATGTAAAAGTTTGTGTTAAAGTAATTTATTTTCTACTCGATCAAAAACCAACCAGGCGAGACATATAAATCTGTGGAATTCTTGTTTTAATATGGATTTCTGTCTTGTTTGCAAATAAATAAACATGACTGAGACCCAGGCCTTACATGTAAATATGGACTTTAAAGCTTGATTATGTGTGTGTGTGTGTGTGTGTGTGTGTGTGTGTGTGTGTGTGTGTGTGTGTGTGTGTGTGTGTGTGTGTGTGTGTTATAAGTGTCAGAAGTACTGTTCTTATATCTATTTAATAGACATTTGGAGATTTGAAAATTAAGGAACTAAAGTCATTTTGGCACTACTCCCTTGAAGAGATATGGGCCTCAGATAGGAGCCTCAGTGTTCAAATGGTCTAAAGTTCACACGTACAGATCACTGCCTTGGTCAAGATCCCACCCAGGCTGGTCCTAGTGTGAAAAAGGTTGGCACTTCATCTTAAAGAGATAAGGGCCTGAGATGGGGACCTAAGTATCCACATAGTCCAAAGTTCACACATACAGGATCACCACCAAGGTTCAAATCCAACCCAGGCTAGTCCTAGTGTGAAAAAGGTTGGCACTTCACCCTAAAGAGAAGGGCCTGAGATAGGGACCTCTGTCCACGTGGTCCAAAGTTCACACATACAGGATAACCACCAAGGTTCAAATCCCACCCAGGCTAGTCCTAATGTGAAAAAGGTTTGCACTTCACCTTAAAGAGATAAGGGCCTGAGATAGGGACCTCTGTCCACGTGGACCAAAGTTCACACATAAATCCAACCCAGACTAGTCCTAGTGTGAAAAAGGTTTGCACTTCACCTTAAAGAGATAAGGGCCTGAGATAGGGACCTCTGTCCACGTGGTCCAAAGTTCACATGTACGGATCATCATCTGAGGCTGATTCTGGTGGGAGAAAGTTTGTCACTTCCATTGCTGAAGGTCAGTGGTATTCTTCTGGTACTCCAGTTTCCTACACCATTCCAGAACTGATCATGTCATTATAAGTGAAGGTATCTTGACTTAAGTGTAAAACATCATTAATCCTTTCCTTTTCTCTAAGAGATTAGAAAACCCTTTAGAAAGTTAGGTATGGTGAAGCCTTGTTATAATTACCCTCAATAACTTTGCCACCTTGCAAAATATTTCTTGCCACTTTCTTTTTTAAAAGACTATCTTGATTTATCATCAAACCTATTAAAAATCCTTAAAACCTGACATTTGGTAGTAAGAAGTCTTTATCTTTACTGTAGGTTGTTTAATATTAAAAGAAATAACTTGTGTTTTTAACAAATTTATTGAGTCATAACCTGAAACACAATGTGCACACCATTTTTCTTGTTATGACTCAATAAACTTGTTAAAAAACACAAATTATCCCTTATAATTTGATTTTAAACACTTAAACTAAAACAAAAAACAAAATATGTTTTTTTTTCTTGATTTTTTATTCAAAATAAAATTTTCTCCATGGAACTGTCAACAACAAACAATGCCATTCAAGTTTAGTTTTGCCATGGTGGTGTAGTTTATTGGAGTATAACGTAAAATACGATCGTGTAAGTTTACGTTAATTTTGTATTGCAGTATGATATAACCAAATTTAGAAATTATTTATAAATAAATGGTTGTTTTATATTTTTGAATACATAAAACATACACTAAAGTACCTTATAACATCAAAATTTCCTGAAGAAATAGTCCTGATGACCACGGGTTTGTCTTATATTATAATTTTATAACAGGTGCCTGTAATTTTTTTTTCTCGGCAGGATGGGGAGGAAAAGCAGTAAAGACATTAAAGATTTTATGTAAAAGATTCCCTGACAATGTAGATTTAAAGAAAAAATTGGGAGTGGGCTACCTTATAATTGGTCAGATTGAAAAATCCAAACAGATATTTAGGGAGGTATGTACATATTATATATATATATATATATATATATATATATATATATATATATATATATATTAACATCTTATTATTAACATCATATTATTAATATATATATATTAACATCTTTTATAGGATAGTTATAATTTGGACTAGCTCTAAAAAGGAAACTGTACATCATTGTGTTATAATTTAGTATTTATCCAGCACAAAATTAAGAGTTCACAAATTTTAATTCAATTTGATACTTTATTATTTAATTAATACCGTGAGACCTTGAGGTGTGGTCCTCGAATAAAATATCATCATGCCAAACCTCTATGATGTATCTTGAGGTGTGGTCCTCGAATAAAATATCATCATGCCAAATCTCTATGATGTACCTTGAGGTGTGGTCCTCGAATAAAATATCATCATGCCAAATCTCTATGATGTACCGCTGCATTTTAGTATCCTAGGATTCTGTTTCATTCATGTACATGTAAATATGAGTTTTAATTTGTTGCAATTGTAATAACCAAACCTCAACATGTTTTTCTTTCAGATCTTAACCTTGAGTCCAGATGATGGGTTTGCCAAAGTTCATCTTGGATTCATAATTAAAACAAGTGACAATGATCCAAAGTCAGCCATACCATTTCTGAAAGAGGGGATAGATAGTAATCAGGATGGGACACAAGATGGAAGATTCTATTTTCACCTAGGGGATGCATATCAGAGACTTCAGCAGTCAGATGAGGTATGTGTAGTATTTAAGTAGTGACCACTTTACATGTGGTAATTATAGTTCTTTAACTGCAAAAGCTACTTCAGGCAAACTAAATCATGTCTTAGCACATTGTAATTAATTTACAGTTATTAATTATCAGTGGCATTTATAGTACCATAATCACAATATCTTATTAGTTCATTGCTTATATCTATAACTTTATTTTATTCTAAATCAGAAGTAAAATATCATACATGATTCATATATTTTAACTTAAACATTAATGCCCCTAATATGATATGAAAATAGTGTGACACCACCAGATGTAACAGCCACATTGTTGAACAATGCAATCGTGTTACTAAGAGTCAGTGGACACTTGTAGGGGTTTTGGTAGCTCAGTTGATAGACGACTTATCTGTAGTGCAAGAGGTGCCTGGTTCCATCCTCAGTTCAATCCTGCATTTTATTCCCTTCCTGTTGCAGTATTCTACATAAGCGGTCTGTTGGATTACAAGTATAATTGGTCAGAAGTGGTCATATTAGTCAAATATAATTTTTTTAATACATTAATAAAAAAATTAAAATTCAATAAATTTATTTCAGGCCTACAAGTTATATGAGAAGGGGGCTCAGAAAGGATTATTTTTGTCTGCATATCAGAGATCCCTATATAACGTGGATCATTTAACGGGACGACCATGGTGGAAACCGGACCAGACTGGCTATAAAACTTATCTCAAGGTAATAAGGTTTATAAGCACACTGCATTATACATCGGCAAAGTTTGTGAAACTTTTATTTCTATTGGACATGATATAACATAATAGTTGACATTTGTCATTGACCACTGTAAAATAAGTGAAAGAATCTTCACCATTACTCCACTAAACTCCATATTGTACTATATTGGTAAGGTGTAATGATCTTCTGATATCCTGGTCAAAACTTGTCTTGATGGGGAAGTAAAATTAATAAAACTATACAGAATAACACCTTTAATAGGATTAACAGTTAATTGAACCATGTGGAATCCTAAAACATCTCTCCTAATGTCCTAAATGTTATTTCATCTCTTGATACAAGTTTTGAAACAATGTCATCCAAAGTATTTGTGACATAAATATGATAAACATTTTTTTTATTATTATTTAACACAAACATTATTGATTGTTGATCATGTGATACACTAGCAAGCCTCATTGTGGAGATGGCCAGTTGATCTAAAGCACATGTTTTCAGATCATAGTTCCTCTCACCACCTTGGTTCCATTCCAACTTCAGCAGATACTAGTGTCAGTTTACTTGCCATAGGTCGGTGGTTTTCTTTTGGACCTCAAGTTTTCTCCACCATCCAGAACTGACTGCCTAAGTATAGATTAAAAAATCTTGTTTGGGATGTAAAACCAAGCCCCAGACAAGTGGCAAAGTAATAAATCGGCAGAATCTTAACTCACAGGTTGTGAATTTATTCATGCTGAGGGTGCTAGTCCTGAAACAAGACATTTTATTCACATTTTTCTAGTTACTTTGACTGATAAATAAATAAATATTGGTGAGAATACATGAGACTTAACCTTGCAATTAATTAACATCCCGTTTAACAGTGTCCAGTGGTTTTGTTTGCCTAAAATTACTACCGAATAAAGGTAGTTTCCCCTTGAGAAATAAGACTAAAATTTCCCAATTTGACAATTAAAATTCCCCAAAAGGCAACAGTGGCACACAATCAAATAGTTAAAGTTAAATCCAGTTGTCCAAAACTGTTCTGACAGACAAAAAATGTTAGATATTGTCACAATATAAAATCTTTGCAATGAATTTCAAAATTCTGAGCGCAATATGTGACATAAAAAAGTTCCAAATTTTCCCAATCTGAAAGGTGGAAGATATTTTTTAAAAACCATGGCAAAATCACTGGTGTCTGTTTTAGAATGAGTGATTGTAAGGTTTGTCCTTGTTGTTCCGATTCTTAAATAAACGCTTATTCAGTAGGGTCCATATGCTTAGCCCCTTTATGTAGCTGTTGTCAAGTGTATATCAATAAATTTGACAAATTTCTAACGATATCAATGCTTGAAAAGTGAAAATACGTTCTTGTCATTTTTAAATGACTCAAACCTAAATTAGACTCAAACACTCACATATGCTGAAGTGTTTGATGATGGCATAATCTAGAAAGAACTACTTTAATGCATGTTATTTTACCTTGTTTTGAAGTGACAGTTATTAAAAGCAAAAAATTGCATAAAATTAGTTATTCTCTTATTGATAAAGTTGTCTTTAAAAATTAATTATAACCATTGAATCTGATTTTCATTTGGGTCTTTGAGTAAATAACCTGAATGGACGCTGTTCACACTTTTGTGTAATTCAGTTTGCAAATATTTAAATTTGACAGATTTCTAATGATTTCATTGGTAGAAAAGTGAAAAGATGTTCAGGTACATTTCTTAATGACTGGAACCTAAATTGGCCACACCCACTCACATGCTGAAGTGTTTGATGGTAATGTAATCTAGAAAGAACTACTTTTAATGCGCAGTCATTTTACCTTGTTTGAAAGTTGACAGTTATTAAAAGCAAAAAATTGTATAAAGTTATTTCTCTCATTTGATTAAGTTTCTTTAAAATTTAATCATAAACATTGAATCCAATTTTTTATTTGGGTCATTGAGAAATTACACAGTGTGTACAGCTGTACAGCGTCCATTCAGTTTATTTCTCAATGACCCAAATAAACATCTGATTCAATGCTTAAGAATGCTCAGTCTGGCTACAGACAGACTATAAAGTTTTATATTGATAATTTTGACGTAGATGTTGGAGGACAACTGGAGAGTGATCAAGGAGGAAGGTATGACTCAGCTTGATGTGAAATCAGGATCATTTTTACCAGAAGAAGAAAATCTGAGAGAAAAAGGAGACTGGAAACAGTTCACATTGTACCAACAAGGTAATATATGAAAGGTATTATATACCGTAAATCCATGTAATTTACACACTTTTTTCTATTAATTAAAGTTTAGGTGGGTGGGGGGGGTGTAAATTAAATGTCATTGAGTAGATCAATACAATGTACACGTATTACGTGAATTTCTTTGCTGATGAAAGGCATTTAAAATGTAAAATTCATATTAGAAGTTGGCAATTTAATGTCAGAATGACCTTGTACAGTAAAAATTAAGACATTGATTGTATCAATTTTACTTTTATACTTATATTTATGTTGGATGGTACTTATGATTTTTGTAAAACAAATATTACCTAAAACTGTTTTAATTGTTACTGATGTTTTGAAGTCGGGTTTGCACCAGTTCAGCATTATTTTGTATGATTGTTTGGAGTTTCTACATACTGTGAAATCGTCAATTTTCGTGGTGTCCAATTATCATGGTTCTAAGAAAAAATATCATTTCCTGGGGGATGAATTTGTGGTTATGACCGTAGATAATAAAGTGAACCCCATGTTGTAAAAACATTGTGTTATGTGTTCAATGTTACCGGATTACTCTAATTATTTCACTCATTTCATCAAAAAGGTAAGTTGTTATAAACATATACTAAACTATTTCGTTGACATGTATATTCGTAGGTCGAGGTGTGCAGAAAAACAACGAAAATTGGGCCACCATGAAAATTGATAATTTCACAGTATGACATATTCATGACGAAAAAAAATCTCAACAAACCAGATATAAATGGCCTGGATTAAACACTGTAGTCTATATTGTGTATATAGTTGAATTGTTTGAATGGATGAGTGAGCATATATTAGATGTTTTACATGTATATTATTGTACATGATTGGTACTATGCTTTTTTTATGTAATCAAAATAATGATAATGATTTTCCCCTTGTTTTCAGTCACTCAAACATCCTGTTACAAAAAACTTCTTTCATTTTGGTTCGTCAAAGATTTACTATACACATGATCATATTTGCATTTTAAATGTTCTGTAGGGATGAAAATTAAAGAAAATTGTGCTAAAGCTCCCAGAACTTGTGAACTGATTGATAAAATACCTGATGCTAAAGGATGTAAAAGGGGACAGGTGAGTGGGTTAATAAAAAAAAAAAAAAGGCGAGTAACAGGTGAGTAAAAAGGGACAGGTGAGTACATTAATAAAGGGGACAGCTAGGTAAGTAAAATGAAAAAGAAACGGGTGAGAAGGGATGTACAAGAGTACAGATGAGTAGGTCAATAAAAGATACAGGTTAGTAACAGGTGAGTAAAAAGGGACAGGTAAGTAGGAATGTAAACAGGGACAGATAAGTAGGTTTAAAAAGTAAAAAGGTTAGTAACAGGTGAGTAAAAAGGGACAGGTGAATAAGAATGTACAAGGGGAGAGGTGAGTATGTTAATAAAGGGGACATGTAAGTAAAATGTAAAAGGAACAGGTGAGAAGGGATGTACAATGGAACAGGTGATTAGAAATGTACAGGGGTACAGGTGAAGAGATTAATAGAGGGGACAGGTAAGATGTTAAAAGGTTTAGTTGTGTAGGCATGTAAAAGGGTGCAGGTGAGTTTCATTGGAGTGAGTTGTTAAAAGGGAAAGGTAGGTACAGGACAGGTGAGTAGGGATGTAAAATGGGACAGTAGAGTAAGGTATCAAAATGGACGGGTGAGTAGGGATGTAAAAGGGGACAGATGAGTTAGTTAAAGGGATGACAGGTAAGTAAGGATGTAAAAGGGGACAGATAGATAAGGTAAGGGGGTGGATTAGTAGGTTTTGACAAGTGAGTAGGGATGTAAAAGGGGCAGATGGATTAGGTAAGAGGGGTGGATTAGTAGGATTTGACAGGTGAGTAGGGATGTAAAAGGGGGCAGATGGATTAGGTAAGGGGTGGATTAGTAGGATTTGACAGGTGAGTTTGGATGTAAAAGGGGACCAATGGATTCGGGAAGGGGATGAATTAGTAGGATTTGACAGGTGAATATGGATGTAAAAGGGGACAGATGGATTAGGTAAGGGGGTGGATAAGTAGGACTTGACAGGTGAGTAGGGATGTAAAAGGGGACAGATGGATTAGGTAAGGGGGTGGATTAGTAGGATTTGACAGGTGAATAGGGATGTAAAAGGGGGCAGATGGATTAGGTAAGGGGTGGATTAGTAGGATTTGACAGGTGAGTTTGGATGTAAAAGGGGACCAATGGATTAGGGAAGGGGATGAATTAGTAGGATTTGACAGGTGAATATGGATGTAAAAGGGGACAGATGGATTAGGTAAGGGGGTGGATAAGTAGGACTTGACAGGTGAGTAGGGATGTAAAAGGGGACAGATGGATTAGGTAAGGGGGTGGATTAGTAGGATTTGACAGGTGAATAGGGATGTAAAAGGGGACAGATGGATTAGGTGAGGGGGTGGATTAGTAGGATTTTACAGGTGAGTTTGGATTTAAAAGGGGACAGATGGATTAGGTAAGGGGGTGGATTAGTAGGATTTGACAGGTGAATATGGATGTAAAAGGGGACAGATGGATTAGGTAAGGGGGTGAATTAGTAGGATTTGACAGGTGAGTAGGGATTTAAAAGGGGACAGATGGATTAGGTAAGGGGGTGGATTAGTAGGATTTGACAGGTGAGTTTGGATGTAAAAGGGGACAGATGGATTAGGTAAGGGGGTGGATTAGTAGGATTTGACAGGTGAGTAGGGATGTAAAAGGGGACAGATGGATTAGGTAAGGAGATGGATCAGTAGATGGATAACTTTAGTTGGTAGTTGTAAGTGTGGTTATTTAATATGATGTTTGATACTGTTATCCATGTGTTTATATTGCCAAATAAAGATTTATTCAATGCTATAGAGGTTGCAAGTCCTGGAATAGTGGAGGAAACCAGAGTACCAAAGAAAAAAAAACTGACCTTCAGCATGCAAAAGGACAAACTCTCTCACACTAGGATCTGCCTAAATGGGATTCGATTGTTATTGTTTATTTTTTGCTCTTTTATGATAAATATTATAAATTGTTTAATTTAGGTAAAATTTTCAGTAATGCATCCAGGAGTTCACGTTTGGCCTCATTGTGGACCTACAAACTGCAGAATTAGGGCACATCTTGGTTTGGTTGTTCCTAAAGGACCTAGAATTAGAGTAGGCAATACAACAAGGTAAATAACTTTAATGGTGCATGAATGTTTTAAATATGTAATTGTATTCAATAAAATGTTAGTAAAAGTTGTAAAATCTATTTTTTTGCTTGCTACAGGTGTTAGGAGGAGAAGACAGATAATGGTGTGGCTTACACTTCAGTCAAGGATTTTTTTTTTCACTTACTGAGACAGGGTTTTGAACCCCTGACCTCCCACTTTCGAAGGTAGATATTAGTGATAGTGTTAACTGTCTTACATAGATCTTCAATAAAAAATTAATTTACATGAAGTTTGGTTAAAAAAATGATTGTTTTTTATTTTATCATAAAAATTTTTAATCAGCCAATGTTGTGATTTTTGTTTGTATTATAATAAATCAAGCTAGCTATTTTCTCGATGAAATATCCCTGACACCTGGTAAAATTAGTATAACTTCCTTGATATTATATTCTTTATGATATTCTATTTTCAGGCAATGGAGTGTTGGTAAATTCATAATTTTTGATGATTCATTCGAGCACGAGGTTTGGCATAATGGCACAGAATTACGTTTAGTACTCATTGTTGATTTCTGGCACCCTGAGTTATCTGCCCTTGAGAAGAGAGACTTGACACCAATATAATCAAAATATCGGTAGTTTTATAACTGTTGTAACTGTTTAAAGATAGACATGAATTGGTGACTTTGTAGTTCGTTGTTGTGTGAATAATGTGTATAATTTAAATTAATGTGTTACCATGGTAAATAGTAAATGATGTGATTTATTTGTTACCCACCAAATACTGCCCTTGTGTGTATGTACATATACATGTGTTTAATGGGTGTTAATACATGTTTTTGTGACTAATCAAATGTATATGTTGCTATGACACTGGTTGGTGTTATTTATGATGTGACATTTGTGTTGCCCATCAATTTTTGTGCGTATATTGGCACTCTATTGTGTAACTGTGTACATGTTTGTATACATTATAATGTACCACAATGGTACCTGTAGGTTTATGCTAGTCATGATATGACTTTTAAATGTTTTGTACCAAAGTCTGTTAATTGTGTGTGTGTGTGTGTGTGTGTGTGTGTGTGTGTGTGTGTGGGTAGTAGTTTTATATTAAGAATGCCATTTGTAACATGTTAGTGATAATGGGATTTAAATATAACCCACCTATTTACGGTAGTTGGAATTTTTAAAAATATTTTGCAATAGTTTTATTTATAACTTTTATACATCTGCAGACATTTCTCACGTGCATTTTGACACATGTATGTGTAATATGTGTTTTGTAGATGAATCCACAATCTAGATTTTCATAGTGTAGTTCACATTGTACCCCATAACATCTACATTGTATTTCTATTTGATATTTAATGATACAAGCTGACATTTACCAGTAAAATGGGCATTCTACTATGAATATTCAACATGAATGTTTATATCTTTTCCACAAATATGTTCTGGGAATCATGTGGTACAATGGATATTTATCTTTTTTTAACTTAAAATATGCATTGTTTTTATTAGGATGTAATATTTTTCTGACATAGTTGTTTCGTTAACTAGTCATTAGTAGAAGGTTGCTAACCAGAAGAAGTTCGACATTTTAACATTACTATAAATAATTTTTCCGGATTTTTAAAACTTTTTATGGTCAAAGTAAAATTTTCAGAATTTTGAAGGTTTTCTGGAAATAACAAGTATGCCAGTTTTTGCTTATTTTCCAAAGTAAAATACCCAAGAATAAGATTGCCTGTCAAAGTTATGTACCCAAGAATAAGCTTGCCTGCCAAAATTGTACCTCAAGATTTAGCTTGTCTGTCAAAGTTATGTACCTCAAGAATAAGCTTGCCTGCCAAAGTTATGTACCCAAGAATAAGCTTTCATGCCTAGTTATGTACCCCAAGATTGAGTTTGCCCGCCAAAGTCATGTACCCCAAAAATAAGCTTGCCTGCCAAAGTAAAATACCCAAGAATAAGCTTGCCTGCCAAAGTTAGTTCCTCAAGATTAAGCTTGCCTGTCAAAGTTATGTACCTCAAGAATAAGCTTGCCTGCCAAAGTTATGTACCCAAGAATAAGCTTTCATGCCAAGTTATGTACCCATAGAATGAGTTTGCCAGCCAAGTCATGTACCCCAAAAATAAGCTTGCCTGCCAAAGTAAAATACCCAAGAATAAGCTTGCCTGCCAAAGTAATGTACCCAAGAATAAGCTTGCCTGTCAAAGTTATGTACCTCAAGAATAAGCTTGCCTGCCAAAGTTATGAACCCAAGAATAAGCTTTCATGCCAAGTTATGTACCCCAAGAATGAGTTTGCCTGCCAAAGTTATGTACCCCGAGAATAAGCTTGCCTGCCAAAGTAATGTACCCGAGAATAAGCTTGCCTGCCAGAGTTACTTACCCAAGAATAAGCTTGCATGCCAAAGTTATGTACCTCAAGAATAAGTTTGCCTGCCAAAGTTATGTACCCAAAAAATAAGCTTGCCTGCCAAAGTAATGTACCCAAGAATAAGCTTGCATGCCAAAGTTATGTACCTCAAGAATAACCTTGCCTGTCAATGTTATGTACCCAAAGAATGAGTTTGCCTGCCAAAGTAATGTACCCAAGAATAAGCTTGCCTGCCAAAGTAATGTACCCAAAAATAAGCTTGCATGCCAAAGTTATGTACCCCAAGAATTAGCTTGCCTGCGAAAGTAATGTACCCAAAAATAAGCTTGCATGATGCCAAAGTTATGTACCCCAAGAATAGGTTTGCCTGCGAAAGTTATGTACCCCAAAAATAAGCTTGCCTGCCAAAGTTATGTACCCAAGAATAAGCTTGCCTGCCAAAGTTATGTACCCCAAGAATAAGTTTGCCTGCCAAAGTTATGTACCCAAGAATAAGCTTGCATGCCAAAGTTATGTACCCAAGAATAAGCTTGCCTGCCAAAGTTATGTACCCAAGAATAAGCTTGCCTGCCAAAGTTATGTACCCAAGAATAAGCTTGCATGCCAAAGTTATGTACCCAAGAATAAGCTTGCCTGCCAAAGTTATGTACCCCAAGAATAAGTTTGCCTGCCAAAGTTATGTACCCAAGAATAAGCTTGCCTGCCAAAGTTATGTACCCCAAGAATAAGTTTGCCTGCCAAAGTTATGTACCCAAGAATAAGCTTGCATGCCAAAGTTATGTACCCCAAGAATAGGTTTGTCTGCTAAAGTTATGTGCCCCAAAAAAAAGCTTGCCTGCCAAAGTTATGTACCCAAGAATAAGCTTGCATGCCAACCAAAGTTATGTACCCCAAGAATAAGTTTGCCTGCCAAAGTTATGTACCCAAGAATAAGCTTGCATGCCAAAGTTATGTACCCCAAGAATAGGTTTGTCTGCTAAAGTTATGTACCCCAAAAAAAAGCTTGACTGCCAAAGTTATGTACCCAAGAATAAGCTTGCCTGCCAAAGTTATGTACCTCAAGAATAATCTGCCTGCCAAAGTTACGTAACCAAGAATAAGCTTGCATGCGAAAGTTAGTACCCAAGAATAAGCTTGCATGCCAAAGTTATGTACCCCTAGAATAAGTTTGCCTGCCAAAGTTATGTACCCCAAAAGTTTTGTACCCCATATCTTTGTGTGTGTATGTGTGTGTTTGTGTGTGTGTGTGTGTGTGTGTGTGTATGTGTGTGTGTGTGTGATGTCAAATCTATTTACATGTAGCTAAGTCAGATGAGTTTAATACTTTCACTGTAAAAACCTTGCTTGCAATTATCTTGCCTTGTATTATATTATTTACATATCATACTTAGCTCATATCACATGATATATACATGTATAAATAGAAACCTAGATGGCTGAGTGGTGATGAAAGTTGAAGACCTAGAGTTACCTGCCTCTTGTTATACACAAAGTCAGTATCATGTACATGTTCATCATAGAACTAGAGTTACCTGCCCCTTGATATACACAGAGTTATGTACATGTACATGATTATTATTTAAACCTGACAGTAACAGCACATATCCATATAGCAAAGCTGATAAAGAGTTATGATTTTCAGGATTTTGTTAAACATGTACATGATACAGATTTTGTTCATATTATGCAACATGTGGAGGAATAATGCAGAAAAAATATTGTTGTTGGAGCAATATACAGTCAAACCTGTCTATAAAGGCCACCCATGGGAATCAATAAAAGTGGCCTTTATGGGCAGGTGGGGTTTATATACAAGTTCAAATAATGTGAATAAAGAGCAATTGGGATAGAATTTTATTGGCCTTTATAAGCAGGTGGCCCTTATAGAGAGGTGGCCTTTAAGGCAGGTTTGACTATATGTGTAATGTAGTTTGTTACTGACTACATCCTGAATTATAGAGGTCTGATCAGATCCAGGAGGGGCAAGGTCAGAGGTCATTAGCAAACTAAATCATCTATGCAATTTTATATTATATATACAATGTATATGTACACTTGTTAATTTTCATTTATTTTTTTACACATATTAGTTAGTTATTAAATTCTGCTTTATTAATGATTATTATTTAATTGTGGATTTTATAACTTAATTTTACAGGGTTTGATTGCAATAAGAAACTTCACCCATAAATAAATATCCATAGTAGTGACATCTGACCATTTCTGCTGTAGTCAAAATTTCACATCTGTAAATGAGTACATTTGTATAATTCTTAACAGTTCCCCAAATTTTAAATATCCATAGTAACAGAAATCAAAACTTACACCAATAACCAACAAAAATGAAATCCTCCAAACGAGGTCCCATTGTTGAAAGTAATGCTTTATTAGTCACAAATAAAAGTATTAAAGAACTAACTGTACCAAGAAGAGCCGATATCCAAGGTGAGATCGGGAAATAACCCAGGCAAGGTTTGGTCTTATGTCAGTGCATGTAACACAATGTACATGTATTTATTATCAGCATACTGGAAGCTTTAGCTGTCACTATGTTGAGTAAAAATATCTTTAACTGTTTGTTATTCTGCACAGTACTTATAGAATGCCAAAATAGCAACTCGTTTATTTTTAAACATTTACGATTCATCAGTCTCAATTTCATAGCATTACGTTTCAATCAAATCTTGATAAAATCCAATAAATTTGTTTTAAGTTTTAAAGGAAAAACTATCTCTAAAATAAACTTGTCTACTTTTGGCAGTGTTTGTATTTAGGATATGTCGAGTTTAAATAGCTCAGTTTCAGGAGTTTACTATATTACTATAATATCTGTAACTGGTTTCCTGTCTCATAAACAGAGGTTATATATCTTTATAAATGTTGATAAATTGTTAAGTATTCAAATAAAACAAAAACTGTTTGAAAAACAATTCGTTTGTTCTGTTTGTAGAATCACGGAAAAAATGTGATATGACTTGTATACGTGAATACATTACTTGTGATTTGATGATATGACTGGTATACATGATTACACTGATTGTGATCTGATGATATGACTGGTATACATGATTACATTGCTTGTGATCTGATGATATGACTTGTATACATGATAACATTGGTTTATGATTTGATGATATGACTTGTATACATGATTACATGACTTGTGATTTGATGATATGACTGGTATACATGATTACACTGATTGTGATCTGATGATATGACTGGTATACATGATAACATTGCTTGTGATCTGATGGTATAACTTGTATACATGATTACATAACTTGTAAACATGATAACATTGCTTGTGATCTGATGGTATAACTTGTATACATGATAACATTGCTTGTGATCTGATGGTATAACTTGTATACATGATTACATGACTTGTATACATGATTACATTGCATGTGATCTGATGGTATGACTTGTATACATGATAACATTGCTTGTGATCTGATGATATGACTTGTATACATGATTATATTGCTTGTGATCTGATGATATGACATGTATACATGATGATAACATTGCTTGTGATCTGATGGTATGACATGTATACATGATTACATTGCTTGTGATCTGATGGTTATGACTTGTATACATGATTACATTGCATGTGATCTGATGATATAACTTGCATACATATTTAAATGACTTGAATTCATGATTACATTGTTTGTGATCTGATGGTATGACTTGTATACATGATTATATTGCATGTGATCCGATGATTTAACTTGTATACATGATAACATGGCTTCTGTCTGATGATATGACTTGTAACATGATTACATTGCATGTGATATGATGAGATGACTTGTATACATGATAACATTGCATGTGATTGGACTATATGACTTGTATACATGATAACATTGCATGTGATATGATTAGATGACTTGTAACATGATTACATTGCTTGTGATCTGACTTTTATACATAATTACATTGCATGTGATCTGATGATTTAACTTGTATACATGATTACATTGCATGTGATCTGATGATATGACTTGTATACATGATAACATTGATTGTGATCTGATGATATGACTTGTATACACAATTACATTGCATGTGATATGATGATTTAACTTGTATACATGATTATATTGCATGTGATCTGATGATTTAACTTGTATACATGATTACATAGCTTGTGATCTGATGATATGACTTGTATACATGATTACATAGTTTGTGATCGGATGGTATGACTTTTATACTTGATAAAATTGCTTGTGATCTGATGGTATGACTTGTATACATGATTACATTGCATGTGATCTGACGATATGACTTGTATACATGATAACATTGATTGTGATCTGACGATATGACTTGTATACGTGATTACATTGCTTGTGATCTGATGGTATGACTTGTATACATTGCTTGTGATCTGATGTGACTTGTATACATGATTACATTGCATGTGATATGACTTGTATACATGATTACATTGCTTGTGATCTGATATGACTTGTATACACAATTACATTGCATGTGATCTGATGATTTAACTTGTATACATGATTACATTGCTTGTGATCTGATGATATGACTTGTATAAATGATTACATTGATTGTGATCTGAAGATATGACTTGTATACATGATTACATTGATTGTGATCTGATGATATGACTTGTATACATTGCTTGTGATCTGATGTGATTTGTTTCATAATTACATTGTGATCTGATTATATGACTATTAATTATTGCATTGCTTGTGAACTGATGGCGGAGTTTTTATAAGTAAGGTTCAAAATTACGGCAAAACGGCTAACCTGAGATTGGCAACTTTTTAGTCAGACCTGTATAGTTATATATTATACATAAACAATAGTTTAAGTGTTTAGAAATTGTCTAATATGTTCTGGACAAAAAACCACTTTGACAACTTATTTGGTAGAGTGCTAGCTTCAAATGATGGAGATCCAAGTTCAAACCGAAGCCAGGTCTGGCCAAGACTGGAAAATTGCTAGCGACTGCTCTTTTGCCAGGCACTTAGCATTTAGAAATGAAAGTCACCGGGTCCCACATGTAGAACAACTGGACAGATACAAAATGATAAAACTCAACACACTGAGACTATTTATATAAAATATTTTTATTTTTATATATTAATTCTTTACAATTGTCATGAACAATATGCATAAGTTTGAGGGCTTGTAAAGCTTAAAGTTAAATGATGTCTTATAAATGTCATCAATATGATCATACCATTCAAAGACAGAAAAATTCTTCTTAAATACAGGCAGACAGAAAAAAGAAAGAACAAAAAACACATGGAACGTAACAAGTGGTTTTGTAACCATTAAAGTATATAAAAAAAGTTATCTAACAACCTTTTCCAAAACACTTAACACTTAACCTCTTTTATCAAAGTCTACATGTATATATATATATATATGTATATACATGTATGCAATCTTTCAGCATTTTTAATCTCCAATCAAGTTAAACATGTTTTGATGTTTACATTTTACATTTTTGGTTATGGTTCTGTTCCTTCCAACATTTTTTAAAAGAATTTTTTACAAACTTTTTGAATATTTTAACTTCAAATCATTTTGATACAAATACAAATGAAGCTGATTCAATCTCAATGGTACAAACAGAGTAACAAATGTAAATGCTTTTGTGTTTCAAAGTTTTATTATTTTCAAAACTCTGGTTTAAAAAACACTGCATACCTTTTATATACTGTAGAATCATCAATATTCGCTGGGTTTAAATTTCATGGTTTTGCATTTTTAAAAAATTCTATTGGTAGAAATTTTCGTGGAATTGAGTTTTGTGAAAATAAATCCCATTGAGGGCAATGGAGATTTAAAATTTTCGATATTTAATTTCAAGGTTTTCAGTAACCCCCAAAAATAACGAAATTTAATCCCCCATGAATATTTGTGATTTTACAGTATAAACTATAAATAAGCTGTGAAGCAAAATGCACAAAATTTTAAAATCAAAATTCCATAATCCTTTGCTTAAAATAATGACTTAATACTGTAAAGAAATATTTATATTATCGTTATCTGTCATAAGAATGGTACAATTGTCCATTAAAAAAAATGTCATTTATTATTATTTTGACACAGAAATCACAACCCCCGATTGTCCAAATCTTTGACTTTATAAATCCTGACAAGCCAATGTTCTGTTGTATATGCTTCTTCTAAAACATCTAGTTCAAAATCTTTATTACCAATCTCGGCATTTCTTACTCGGTCATAACCTGTTGGTTTACCTGAAAAATAAAATTATAATAAATTGATCAACATTGGTTGTATTAATAAGATTTAAAAAAGTTGATGTCAATCAATACTGTTTGTACATTTATTTATAAACCTGTCAATATCTGCTACAAATCTATGTATAAATTTGACAACTGAATACTGGATATATCTATGAATTAAACAAGCTAATATCTGACATATAGAGAATAAAGCATGGTTAATTCCATATCACATGTCATATCGGCCAAAGACTCCAATATCAGACAGAGGACTTTAGCCAATAATAATAATTCAATGGTTAGAATTTTCTGAAAAAGGATATTATGGACAAATTCAAATTAAAATTTAACAGGAAACTATGCAGTAAATGCTACCAGAATGGACACACTTATACTGACATTCACAATAGGTGTAGATAAGCTGTTCTACATTGTACACAGGGCTCCACAAACGCAGGTAAGGTCAAAGGGTATATCAACTGTCTTGAGTACTTTCAATTGTTAACAAGCTGGCATTAAAGAATGTTTTAATCAGATTTTGTCTTTCAATAATGGAAAAAAAGCAGATTCGGATATTTTTCCAACAGCCTTTTTAAGTTTGAATTGGCATTTTTCACAAAAAATCAGTGTTTGTGAAGGCCTGATTGTACAACTGATATATTTTGTGCTTACCTCCTTCAGTGTACACAGAACCAAATCTGTAGTAACACATTTTATACATTAAACAGTTTAGTAATGTTGGAGATCCTTCTTTATCTACTCTGAATTCTCCTTGTGGTGTGTAATAATCTGTCTCCTTGATGTGAGCACCTTTCTCCGTACTTCCACCGATACGAACCATCCATAAAAATTTGTTTATATCTACAAAAAGAAGAATTCCACGGATTTAAATGTCTGGCCTGGTTGATTTTTGACAGAGTAGTACTTTAACATAAACTTTCACATGTTGACATGCCACCACCGCCGACAACACCGGAAAAGTAACACCTAAGTCTAGCTTTATGGCGATGCCAGGCTCGACAAAAATAATTTTAGGTCATAGAAAAAAAATGTTTCAATTCAATGAAAGGACTTAAATATCTTTAAAACTCCTTATTTAGTAGAAAATTAAGATCCTGAGTTAACTATTCTAAATTTCCTCTGAGGCATATTATAATCTGAATTTAAAAAAATCTGATAAATTTTAATTATTCACATTTTTAATTTTTATTTTTTTCCCCTCAAAGATGATGATTTTGTTTGAGTTTATTTTCCAATCTCTTTCCAAAACGGCCAGAAAAATTCTCAGTGTCTCAGTTTAAAATTTTGACCAGCCCAAGTCTTACAATTTCCACATTTTTCATATGAACATATACATATATAGTAGTGGAGTAATGGTTTTACACCCCAGTCAAGAATCTTTCACTTATTTCGAGGAGGTCAGTTCTGGAATGGTGGAGGAAACTGAAGTGCCCCGAGAAAACCACCAACCTTTCACACACTTTCTCACGCGAATGGGATTCGAACCAAGGCAGTGAGAGGCACTGTGATCTGTAAGTGCAGGTTTTAGACCACTTGGCTACTGAGGTCCCTATATAGTAGAAGAATTTACAAAACATTACATTATTGTAAAGTTACTTGTCTTAAGCCTACAGACTGGCATTAAAACTGAAATCTGAAAATCCCTGCTGGAATCAACTTTGATAATTTCGATATAATACCATTTAATCATCTGATATACATGTAAGAAGCTATAGTGAAGATCATTATCAAGACCACTTGTCCATGAAGACCAGCTTTTAATAATTCAACCTAAAATACCCTCAATATAAGAACAACCTGTATAAAAAATCCACATTCAGTCTTAAGACCCTCTATATAAGGACAATCTGTATAAAAGTCCACATCCAGTTTTAAGACCCTCTATATAAGGACAATCTGTATAAAAGTCCACATTCAGTCTTAAGAGCGTCTATATAAGGACAATCTGTATAAAAGTCCACATTCAGTCTTAAGACCCTCTATATAAGGACAATCTGTATAAAAGTCTACATACAGTCTTAAGACCCTCTATATAAGGACAATCTGTATAAAAGTCCACATTCAGTTTTAAGATCCTCTATATAAGGACAATCTGTATAAAAGTCTACATTCAGTTTTAAGACCCTCTATATAAGGACAATCTGTATAAAAGTCTACATTCAGTTTTTAGACCCTCTATATAAGGACAATCTGTATAAAAGTCTACATTCAGTTTTAAGACCCTCTATATAAGGACAATCTGTATAAAAGTCTACATTCAGTTTTTAGACCCTCTATATAAGGACGATTTGTATAAAAGTCTACATTCAGTCTTAAGATCCTCTATATAAGGACAATCTGTATAAAAGTCTACATTCAGTTTTAAGACCCTCTATATAAGGACAATCTGTATAAAAGCCTACATTCAGTTTTAAGACCCTCTATATAAGGACAATCTGTATAAAAGTCTACATTCAGTTTTAAGACCCTCTATATAAGGACAATCTGTATAAAAGTCCACATCCAGTTTTAAGACCCTCTATATAAGGACAATCTGTATAAACGTCCACATTCAGTCTTAAGACCCTCTATATGAGGACAATCTGTATAAAAGTCCACATTCAGTCTTAAGACCCTCTATATAAGGACAATCTGTATAAAAGTCCACATCCAGTTTTAAGACCCTCTATATAAGGACAATCTGTATAAAAGTCCACATTCAGTTTTAAGACCCTCTATATAAGGACAATCTGTATAAAAGTCTACATTCAGTTTTAAGACCCTCTATATAAGGACAATCTGTATAAAAGTCTACATTCAGTTTTTAGACCCTCTATATAAGGACGATTTGTATAAAAGTCTACATTCAGTCTTAAGATCCTCTATATAAGGACAATCTGTATAAAAGTCTACATTCAGTTTTAAGACCCTCTATATAAGGACAATCTGTATAAAAGCCTACATTCAGTTTTAAGACCCTCTATATAAGGACAATCTGTATAAAAGTCTACATCCAGTTTTAAGACCCTCTATATAAGGACAATCTGAATAAAAGTCCACATTCAGTTTTTAGACCCTCTAAATAAGGACCATCTGTATAAAAGTCCACATCCAGTTTTAAGATCCTCTATATAAGGACAATCTGTATAAAAGTCCACATTCAGTTTTAAGACCCTCTATATAAGGACAATCTGTATAAAAGTCTACATTCAGTCTTAAGACCCTCTATATAAGGACCATCTGTATAAAAGTCCACATTCAGTTTTAAGACCCTCTATATAAGGACCATCTGTATAAAAGTCCACATTCAGTTTTAAGACCCTCTATATAAGGACAATCTGTATAAAAGTCTACATCCAGTTTTAAGACCCTCTATATAAGGACCATCTGTATAAAAGTCCACATTCAGTCTTTAAACCTGTGGGAGGACTTTATATATAGAATTGGTTTAGAGAGAAATGTTTGATGTCCCAGACAAGAATATTTCACTTATATTGAGATGTCCCCAGGTATAGGTGAAAGTGCAGAAATTTCGCCTGTGCATTGTGCTGATGGCATTATACAGCAGGGTTCTTTAGCATGCCATTCCTGCCATGACACAGGACCTTGTTTATTTTAAGTTCCCATCCGAAAGAACCGTGACTTTCATTTCGTACTGCTGAGTGCTTGGCGAAAGTGCAGTCACTAACCACTTTCATGTCTTGGGCAAGACCAGGTTGGGGGTTCGAACCTATGACCTCCCACTTAAGGATTGAGCACTCTACCAACTGAGCTACCGTAGTGGTACACTAAGAGGGGAGGTGCTGTGATCCGTAAGCACATGCTTTAGACCACCGAGGTCCTCATTTATATGTATAGGTTTTAATGTATTATATATGTATTAAGTATATTGTACATACCATCTGATGAATAACCAATCAATCCACCAAATATAACCAAAACATAATTAACATCTAATTCTCTCATTATTTCATAAGCTTTTTCTTCTGTTGACGACATCGCCTGTCAGAAGATTTATTATCATTAATATAACATGACTTTTATGTGACACTTGATATATACAGAAAATGTGCCGACTTGATGTAAACAGTAAAATGATAACAGTAGACCAGGCTTATTTAATTAGAATATACATGTTATGTAATTTTTGCATGGGCCTAAAAATTTATGATAGGGTTGAGAAGAACAAAAATTTGTTTTTGCGACAACTTACCTGTCTAACTCTGGAGGATATGACTGGTTGGTTAGTTGATTGATGTTTGATGCCACATCAGCAATATTCGCTGTTCATGACAAGATAATTTTTATTAATCTGGAGGATCAATCTTAACACAAGTGCATGAGTGTGCAACTGTTTCTGATTTGTATTTACTTTTGGTTACCTTAATAGTGTAAGTACACTTGACCTCAATGTCTTACAAACGTCGCAAACCAGGTAGTCCATTATACTGATAATGCCAACCAGACCTTTCTAACTTGTAGATGGCTGTAGTTTAACCCAGAGCAGAGAAATGCTCCGAGTTTAGAGGTTAATTCTGCCCCCGATGGATATACGAGCATAATTCAGATTATGTCCACTAATATTGTCCAGATCACCATGACCATTATTTGACATATGCAGTACTTACCTGTCCAACTCTGGATATATGAGTGTTATTCCACGTGTTATTGTCCACTAATATTGTCCGGTTTGCCATGGCTGTTATTTGATATCCGTAATCCCACCATGACATCACTTTAGCATCCTAAAATAAATCAAAAACAATTATCTGAATACAATTCCTATAGACCAGGGATTTAAAAATTAATAATTATTTTAATCACTCGCCCGAAGAAATGGTGTTAAAGAAGTCCAAATGTATCATAGGAAATTTGTTTTTGTCCTACAGGGCATGAAGTGGAGTAATGATGTTTAGCACCCTAATCAAGATTATTTCACATACATGTATATGGGATAGAGGGATATGTAAGTTATTGTAATGGAGGAAACTGGGGTATCACTGGAGGACCGATGGAAATCTTGACCTTCAACAAGCAAACTCACAAACTTTCTTCCTACTTCCTAGTATACTGTAGGTGGCCCTAGAAGACCAATTGGCTACTTTTTCCAAAGTCAGAAATGACCCTGCATTTTTTTTAAATAACAGTTTAAGTTTTAGTACATTTAATAATACCATATAATTAGAAGACATTCTGTTTTAAGACCACTCAGCCACTCTGGGCCCCCTATAAGTAGTGTGTATTCCTGTAACAGCCATGTTGATGTTTTAGATACTAATATATTAATCTAAAACAGGAAATACATGTCTGATATTGATGTAGCAAGTATAAAAATTGAACTGAATCACTGACAATAGATTCAACACAGAGTGTTAACTTGCTGACAGACTTTGAATCACTGAAAATAGATTCAACACAGAGTGTTAACCTGCTGACAGACTTCAAAATATATGAAGATAGGATCCCATCATTGACTTTTAATTGATCAAGGGGTTTAAGTTTTCAAAATCAAATCATTAAGATTGATTTAATTCATTGATTTAATGGGGTTTTACTTATTACATACTAGTAGTAGAAAGAATATTTCACTTATATTGAGACTTCACCAGCTATAGATGAAGTGGCAGAATTTTTTACCTTTGCAGTGTGCTAAGGACAACGTGCTGGGAGGGATCTTTAATGTGCCATCCCTGCAGTGACACAGGGCATCAGTTTTTAAGGTCTCCTCCAAAGGACCCAGTGACTTTCATTTTTAAATACAGAGTGCTTGGTGAAAGAACAGTCACTACCTAGTTTCAAGTCTTGGTGAGACCCGACTGGGGTTTGAACCTGACCTCCTACTTACTCAAATCATGAAGAAATATTGTAATAAAGGTAGAGTGAAATACTGGTGTAGTGATATACTGGTGTAGTGAAATACTGGTGCAGTGAAATACTGGTGTAGTGAAATACTGGTGTAGTGAAGTACTGGTGTAGTGAATTACTGGTATAGTGAAGTACTGGTATAGTGAAATACTTGTGTAGTGAAATACTGGTGTAGTGAAGTACTAGTGCAGTGAAATGCTGGTGTAGTGAAATACTGGTGAAATACTGGTGTAGTGAAATACTGGTGTAGTGAAATACTGGTGCAGTGAAATACGTGCAGTGAAATACTGGTGTAGTGAAGTACTGGTGTAGTGAAATACTTGTGTTTTATACCCAAGTCCAGATTCTTTAACATACATGTATATTTTGGCAGTAAGATCTGGGATAGTGGAGGAAACCAGAGTGCCCATAAAAAAACCACACACAGACCTTTGACAAGTAAACTAAATTTATACTTTCATCATGAGTCAAGATTTTCACTTGTATTAAGACAGTCAGTTCTTGGAGAGTAAAGAAACTAATGAGTATGTAGAAAACTACCTACCTTTGCAAGTGAATGACAAACTTTTTTCAAACTGGGATTGGCTTGAATAAGATTTGAATCTAGGATATACTGTTTAAGTACATGTATTTATATTAGTTTGTATTATATTTGGCGCTCCTGAGGGTCTCAACCATTTAGCATGTATTATTATTGGCTGTCATTGATTCCTCTTAGACATGTGAGCTAACATTAATGTTGAAGTGGATAAATATTGGCAGAAATAAAGCGCCAATATTAATACACAGCCAAAATAAATACTTCTACAGTAACACGAACAAGTGATTAAAATTTAATCCTACCTCTGCAGTGTTGTGTCGTAACCAATAATAAGCCTCTCTAAAATCATCAAATATAATTTTCCCTCCATCTCCACCACGGGCTGACAATACAATGGATGGACTGGAATAGGCTTCAGATGTAACCCAGGTACAATGGAAAGTGTATGTTATCAACATGGCTGTCATCATAAATACTACACCTGTAGCTACCTGAAAACAAGATTACATTTTTAGTTAAGTGGAGTTTGATTTACGGTGTTCCAAGTCACTATGACCAGCAGATAAGTAACAACATTCATCTTTAGAGAGCAAACTAACATGATCAATCTAGGATCAATCAGAGCTGTACTTGAACCTGGCCAGTAAGTGTAAGCATTCTATGTCTCACTACTTGTAACAATATGTAGGACTTTGACATCCCCCGGTATATTATTGTCATTATTTATAAGTCTTACATAACAGATTATGATGTTCAGACTGATAGATTCTCTCACCAGCAGTAGTAGTAAAATGTTTTATATTAATGCCATAAATATTCAAATACTCAAAACACTTGAAATACATATAACAAACAAGATCCACAGTTTGAAATGTCTCGCCTGGTTAATTTTTGATCGAGTAGAAAATACAATACTTTAACATAAACTTTCACATTTTGACACACCCCCCCACCAACACTGACACCGGAAAAGTAACACCTAAATCTCGCCTTATGTCAATACCAGGCTTGACAAAAACCTTTCAGATTATTGGTTATTTTCAATGATCTAATGGTATAAAACGAGGTCACTTGTCTATTATGTCAGAGATTCTCCTGTCACATGACAAGGGCATTTCTTATAATCTATTTTTAGAAAGTGACATGCACTATGGAATATGGATTTTTTTTTTGACAGATTAACCAATTGCAGAACATTTTTTCAGAATTTATTTAACATCTGGTTCAATGTAGAAAAGCTAGAATTTTAATGTTTGAAATATAAAATACCTCATTTTTCAGGGGATATGTTGAATCAGCTCGTTTTGGTTTCTTTTCTTTTTTGACTTCCAGATTCTTCATGTAATTTGTGAGAGTCGCAGAGACACCAATTCCCGAGAGAATACACATAACTGGAGCCAAAACTAACATCAAACGAACCATAACACCCTGTAAAAAGTAACAAACATCATTATACAAGTATTACCCTGTTAAAATATTTATAAATAATATTAACATTCAGTGTTCAAAATCTGGATGAAAATCTAACTAGTTCAAATTTCACTTGACATTGTTTAAGGATTGTAAAAGCAAACATTCACTCTACAAAATAGTCAATTTGGTCAGACATAATTCATTAATATGTTGACATACAGTTGTCGTACAATAACACAAATATTACTTAAAAACTTTAGATTTTAAAAAAGGCAGATAATTTTGAATATCAAAAATCAATTAGTTAAAGTGGTAAGCACCTTTCAGGGTTAAATCTTACTAAAGCAGATCCTAGTGAGAGAGAGAGAGAGAGAGAGTAATGGTGTTTAAGGTCCCAGTCAAGAATATTTCACTTATATCAAGACGTCGCCAGCTATAGGCAAAAGTGCAGAAATTTTGCCTGTGTGTTGCACTGATGGCATTATATAACTGGGTTCTTTATTGTGCCACACCTACCGTGACACGGGACCTTGTTTATTTTAAGTTCCCATCCGAAAGAACTGTGACTTTCATTTTGTAATGCCGAGTGCTTGGTGAAAGAACAGTCACTGCCCACTTTCAAGTCACTACCCATCCTAGTGAGAGAAATTTTGTCAGTTTTTCTAAGGTATATGTACGTGTTTTTCTCCAAGAACTCACCGTTCCTGAACGGATCACCTCTTGTTGATGTTAATGTAAAAATCTTGACTGGAATGTAAATCGCTGTTAATCTTTCCTCTTCTCTCTAAATTACATGTGTGGATGTAGATTGTAACCTATTTGTTTCAATCAAATTTTACTAAAGATTTTACTAAGAAAATAAAAAACACTTACTGCAAAGTATATACTTGTTACACCATACATGATGATGAAGATGTTGGCATCTGTCAAACGACTGAAGCAGAAGTACAAACCGGCTACAAAATAAATATATAATCACAGTCAGTTAACAAGCAATAATTATGAAACAATAAATAAATCTGTACTATATCAAGTCAAATGTTGTATTTATAAAAGGTTTTAGAGAACAGGCATACAATTACTGTAAAATCAAAATGTTTGTTTCAGTTTACTTTCATATGAATTATCATTTTAAGACATATTTTAACATTATCAACAGACCATGCAAATCCAGTTGAACAGATATTTAATCTTTTTATTCATTAAAATATTGGGTCGTGTCAACAAACGTGTCTTGTACTTAGTAAAAACAACCTACTGATGTATGTGAATTGTATGAAATTAGATTTAAAAGATTGTAATTTAATGTTTCTGAAAATGTCTAGTAAATAAAAGCTGATTATCATATATGTAAATGATTTTTACCAAAATACATGTAATCTTTAACGAAGAAATTCTACCGCATAATAATTATAAGTAAACTTAACAAGAAAATACTTTCTTTATTAAATTCAGGAAAAGGTCAATCTACCTGGATTTTGTTTGTCATTGGTCAGACAGTTTTCAGAAAAAAGTCAAAAATGGGATGTCAAAGACATGCAGTAATTTAACATACATGTATATGTATGCAGATGTCAAACATCAAATAAACATGTAGAGTATATTATTGCCAAACAATTAACAGTTAATTAACAGTTACATTAATGTAAAATATGGATATATCTTCTGATTGCTTATTAATCAACTTTTCTTGAAATTCTGATGTCTACTGAAACACCCATGACATAGTGACTTTTAAATTTTTCCAGGTAGAGTGACAACTTTGTAAATGCTGACATTCATTTACACTTACCTGGAAACATAAATACTAGGAGTTGTAAATCAAAGTAAAATGAGCTCCAAGTAGTTGGCTGATGTTCTGATACAGAGGCAATGATAGGGATGTTGTTCTTGGCGTAAGATGGATCCAACAGAGAGTAAAAACGTCCGGTCCATGGTGAAATTTCTGACAATTTGTTAAGGAAATTTAAATTTCTTATAGTTAAAAGCTTGATTCTACCCAAAATCTTAATTCTCAATTTTTCACTCTAAGGTTTAAAGCTTAATTCTGTTTTTCTTCTTATACCTAAAATCTCAATTCTCCATTTCTCAATTTACAGTTAAAAGCTTAATTCTGTTTTTCTTCATTTTCCTAAAATCTTAATTCTCAATTTCTAAATTTTCTTATTTGTGAGAGACTAAACAAATGATTAAGTCTGTACCAGGAACTAAGATAAGATTTTCTGCTCTTAGTGCAGGTGTGCTTAACTTGATTCATTAAAGGATACTTCCAGTTGCCGTGGCAACAGCAGCAGCAGCTGTACCAAGAATTCCAACCAACAGAATGATGCTTCTGAACAAGAGGGAAAACTGTTCATAGGTCAGCTTAGATCTAACATAATCTACAAAGGCATGGATCTGACAGAGTCCAAATACACCAAGAGCCTGGAAATAGAAAAAGAGAAAATTGTTATTACAGTAGATTCCGCTTAATTGCATAGTCGGGTTGTCAGAAAATTTTATGCAATTAAGGAGAATATGCAAATAACCGAAAATGCCCCTGGGCAAAATTGATTGATGGATAGACATCGGATGAGGCTTTTTTTATTACTTATGGAGACATCATAGTCAGTGTACTGTAGAAAACTTAGAAAAATTAGTTATTCCTTTGAAATAAAAAACAAAACAAATAAATTCAATATAAAAAATTTAAAAAATTTTTTTTTATTTAATTTGTATAAAGTTTTAAAAATTCTAGCTGATCGATTGATGGATACGCCAGGTGAGGCCGTTTTTTTAAGTAGACATCATAGGCAGTGTACTGTAGAAACAGCAGAAAATTTGTAATTCCTTTGACATAAAAATAAAAATAAATGATTAATTTAAAAAAAAATAATTTAATTAATTAAAATCTCAAGACTTGTAGTATATTTTCTTTACTAAATACAGATTTAAAATTCTAGCTGATCGTTTTAAACCTCGCATTTACATGGGAATCCAAAATATGGTGCAAGTGCTTTTCTTTCAGACCATCGATCTGTGTTTAATCCTAGAATATGTATGTAAATGGAACATCTGTTGGTATTTAATACATTGTTGTTGAACACTCGCGATATTAGTATTTCTTGTTTATTTACTTCCTTTTAAAATTCCATGTGTTTCCTTTTCAATTTGCACACGACATTGAGTTAAATTGTTCGAGTTATCTCCCTTTCACAGTACGATAATCTATTTTTAAATGTGACATAGAAAAAATCCAGTTGCTTGACAACGTGCACGATGCCCGGTAAAATTAATATTCAAACAGATTTTGTGTAAACTAATTGAAAGATGTTTTATGTTGTTATTTTTTTTTCAACAAAGTAATATTTTAAAGGTTTGTTTATCAATTATTATAAGTCAAATGTAATACACATCGTAGGATTTGATCAGTCATAAATTGGAAATTCTTGTTGTTATGTGTATCTAGGTCTGATCCAATGAAATTAAGTGATAAACGTCACTTCCTTAAGTGAAAAAATGTCTTTGATGTTGAATCTGTATATCGACAAAACTTACTACATAAAGGGTTTTTCAGCCGTAAACGATGATTTCAACCATTTTATCTTACAGAGGAAATTAAAGCATTTGATTGAGGTATGATTTATATAGTTTACACTGAAAGAAATGTAAATACAGTAAAACCTGTCTACAAAGGCCACTTGAGGGACTGGCCAAAAGTGGCCTTTGTTGACAGGTGACCCTTCTACACAGGGTCGATATTCTGAAGACCAGTTATGTCCCTTAATTTGCATTTGACTTATAACTTCTCCAATTTGACAGTTATAAATTGGATGTACAAAGCATCAATATTAATGTATTGTTAAAACAATGGACAATTGTTTTTAATTTAATATTTTAGGGATTTTTAAAATGCAAGAAAAATTATAAGCTTGGTGTCATTAATTGATTATATAATTTTCTATGCATTAATATATTTTTTCAAAATATTTCTGACATATCCAGTTAATCAGGTGAGCTTCAAAAAGCCCTGCATTGACATTTGTACCATTCTTACACTACCTAAACCCCTAGGCTAATAATGTACATCTCCCATTCTTTTAGAAGGGTTGCCAATAAGGGGGATTTTTTGTTTTAGAAATAAAAAAATCTGGACAATTTTCATTTCAAAAATAATTATGACTGACAAGAAAAATACTTGCATGTAAGAAACAAGGGCACTAATAAAAAATTTAAAATAATTAATTTTACCGGTAATACAAGTCCAGGTAGCCTAACCCCTTTGTGAGCCCCACTGAGAGGTGATAAAAAAATCAATACTTCACCTTGAATAGCCGGACATTTTGACAGTATTTAAATCTTTACCTGTAAATTTAGGGCTTTATTCTGGATAATTGATGAACAAACTTTCAGAGGATTTTATGATCAGCTTCTAATTAACAGATTAATGGATTAATGATTGTCAAGTGTTAATTTTATAAAAGTGAGTAGAAATCGGCCAAAATGTCTACTGTCCTGACTTCTATGTTAAGCAACTTAATTGCCGATTTACAAGTTTTCCATAGAACTCAAGAATTGATAAAATTATTTTTATAAGTTTTGATCATTATGTTATGAATTTTACCATTTTTTTCAATGAATTTTTGTGGCCGTAGTGACCGTTGTACACAAGTAATTTTTCCAACTAAGCAGCCGCTAGGGTGACCGCTGACCGCGTCAGGCAGGTGACTGCTCTACAGAGGTTCATTATATAGTAAAAACGTTAGGGACTGTTTCAGACTGACCGTTACTGACAGGTGACCACTCTACACAGGTGACCGCTTCCACAGGTTATACTGTATGTGTTACCTTATTTGCTCTGGGATAACAGTCGCATACACATTCCTTAATTATGTTAACATAATTTTAAAAAAATTCTTTTGGTTTTGTTTAATCTTTGTTTAAAACAACCAGCACCGCAGTTCCAGTAAAACTATGTCCGGGTTTATAAAATGTAATGGAAATATATTTAGTTGAAAAAGATCGATATAAAACTTCTGACTTCTGTTACCCAGGTACAAATTTTTTACCTGTCATAGCCCTTTTCAATTGGTTTAACCTAATTAATTATGTTTCCTGACAAAAGCGTACAAAGTAAACACTAATTAACTGGCTTCATATCTCACCTGACATTAGCTGTATACATGTTTATATAATGTAAACATCCCTTGAGTTTACCTTGCATTGTCGGCAAATATATTTTGTAATCATGAATCTTCAGACCAAGATCGCATAATTTTCAGAATTTTTTATACAATTAAGCGGAATTAAGAATTTTGTTTATGCAAATAAACGGAAATTTTAACATTACTTAAATAGTAAATGGTTTGGTGCAGAGAAAAAAATATGCAATTAACTGGAATATGCAATTAACCGGTATGCAAATACCGGTAAGTGGAATCTACTGTATATCCAAGAAATAAAAAGTGAAAAAAAAAATGTCAAAATTTGATGCTTTGCATTTTGCTTAATATTTGCCTTTTTGTCGATAAAATATACTTTAATATTTTTGTTTTTTCTCATCAAACTTGTCTAATGCCAAAACTTTCAGATATAGTAAAAAAAATTCATCTTTTATTAAATGATGACCTGTCATCTAATTATGACCTGTATTTTGGGTTCAAAGGTTAATACTTAACATCATGTGTTTACCCAAAGACAACAACAAAATCTACATTGGAGCAAATGACACAATTGTAGTTCAGTCCATAGAGTTCAAAGGTCAATATTTACTGGGGTTATTATTATTCTGAGGTTAAAGGTCAATACTTACTGCCATGTGTTCACTAGACTGTACTGGCTGGAAACCAACAAAGGAGATCTGCATAGATAACAGAGTTCCTAAACAGTATACCTGTAATAAATAATGAGTTAATGAGTTAAATGAGAAAGGTGAAGTAATGATGATTTGTAAGTTATAACTCAGTAAGATTCTTTTACTTGAGTTGTGGGATTGTGGAATGAAGTAGTGCTATTTCACACCTCAGTCAAGTGTCTGTCTTTAAACTGAGGTAGTCAGTTCTGGGATTGATAGAATGAATTAAGGTCGTTTTTACACCTCAGTGAGATTCTTTTTTACTTGTGGTGTTAAGTTATTAGATAGTGAGTGAAGAAATGTTTTTTTAACAATTCAGCCAAGATTGTTTTATTTATATTGAGGTAGTCAGTTACGAGATGGAGGAGAAAACAGGAGTGCTCATAAAAAATCATCAAAGTTCGGCAAATGAACTTATAAACTTTCTGAGACTCGGATCTGTCAAAGTTGAATCAAACCTGGGCAGTGAAAGGAGCCAGTCTTAGATCACTTGGCCACCAAGGCTATAGGTTTGATGATTTGGCTGCTGCATGGATGTTAAACAAGTCAACTACTTAGCCTCTATGTTTACATGCATTTAAAAATAATGTTAAAAATTCTAAAATACATTTCTTTTAAATTTTTCTTAGTGCATATAGTTGTCCCTTATTAAATGTTCCCTCAGTGATTTTGGTTTTTGAGCATTAACCATGAATAGGCAATATATACTGGGTGTGAAAACTGCTAGTTGCTTATATAATGGAATCAAAATTTCTAAGAAAAGAGGAAGGGAAGGGGGGGGGTGTTAGCAGTGGGTGTTATTTTAACTTACAGTGGAATATGCAACATATATTCTGTGTGAGAACCTTCCAGTAGCCATCAGAGCCAGTACATGTAATGGAATCAAGTTGATCAGGAACACATATCCTCCCCATGAGGAAACCTGAAATATAAAAAGAAAATTTGTATACTAAAGTTTGATTGAGTTAAGTAATGGTATTTTATGTCTCAGTCAAGAGTCTTTCTTACACTTACATCAAGGTGGTCAATTCTGGGATCGTAGATGAAACCAGAAAACCCAGAGATACCCAATGACCTTTGGCAAGTCAACTAGCAAACCTTCTCTGACTAGAACCTTCCCAAGCTTAGTTTGAACCTAGGCAGCGAGAAGCATTGTGATTGACAAGCATGTGCGTTAGACCATTCAGTCATGGAGGCCACCACAATACAAGAGTGAATCTCAAATGTTGAGAATTATGTCTGGTCCATCAAGATTTTTATCATCAGAGGTTAAAAGTCTTGTGTGAATTCTTAGTCCTTCAAATTGGTGAGATAAACATGACAATTTCAATTCAATCAAAATCCGAGATGTGATTGAAGATTTTACTGACAAGTTGTGATGACAATTGAATTACAATTCTCTATTTTGTAAAATTCCTTAATATAAAAATTTAACAGTAATCAAATGGTCAAAAGTGAGACCAAGAACATTTATCTAGTAGCGTGTTAATAACAATAGTACAGAAAATAACAACATCTTTGTTGCCTTGGAAACCAGAGTATTATTAACTTACCATATAAAAGTATGCTAAGGCACAAAGTGAAGCCCAGAATACTGATCCAGTTTTTACTGATTTAACCCACAGTGTGTACGTCAGTAACATACAGAAAATGGCAATCCCTTCGTTGTCATAGGAACCAGCTACTGAACGGGAAATGTAGCCTGGTACAATGGAAATCATAGCAGCAGCGACTAATCCTGCTCCAGCATCCTGTAATAAACATAAGTGACTGTAAAATGACTATCAGACCCAATAATAAATATTATTTATATCTCACACATTGAATCTATTAGTCAACAAACGCAATTACATAAATGATTTAATGAACAGTGAAAATAAAGAGAAACCCGAGCCAAATCCTATGAGTTGAGAAGTATCTTTCTTTGATCATATTACATGTATCTTTAAGACTTTCGGTCGACAAAACCAAAACCATAACAAAAAGGCTTATCTAGTCTGTATGAGTTGAGTTAAGTTATGGTGTTTAACATCCAAGTCAAGAATATTTTACTTATATCAAGACATCGCCAGCTATAGTTGAAGGTGCAGAAATTTTGCCTGTGAATTGTGCTGATGGCATTATACAGCAGGGTTCTTAATCATGCCATGACACAGGACCTGGTTTATTTTAAGTTCCCATCCGAAAGAACCATGACTTTCATTTTGTAATGCTGAGTGCTTGGCAAAAGAACAGTCACTACCCACTTTCAAGTCTTGAGTCAGACCAAGTCGGGGTTTGAACCCATGACCTCCCACTTACGAAGCAAGCACTCTACCAACTGAGTTACCGCAGTGGTACTTGATGGAGGTATTATCTGGAGTATTATCTAGTGGATATATATTGTTACTAACCTTGAGTTGTTTTGTTAAATGGTAGGTAACAACTGTTGTAAGACTCGAAAAGAAAGGTGCTAAGAATACACAAACATTTCTAATCTCTATGGTGATGTGGAAAAACCGTAAGAAGTGATAGATCACCGCTGATGTCACCATAAGTCCTGAAATAAACAAAAAATTCACAATAAAACTAAAATGTTTCATTTTTCAAATGAACAGATGAAAGAATGCTAGTTAAAATTCTGAGGCAAACTGCAAGAAAAGGTGAACTCAAAAATCTTTCACTTTCTCTATGAAATCATACCTGGATAAATTGTTCCACCAATGATACGACCGAGTGGATACCAAGCTCTGTCATCAAACCAGTTGTGGAAGCTGTAAAATCCTTCTTCAGTCAGATATCTAGTTGTGCGGTAATTAAAGTAGGGATCAAACTCGTGAATAACGCTCTCAAACCGAAGTACAGAATACAATCTGGTAGAGAATGCTGAAACAAGAATGTAAAAATTGTAACCATAACAGATCAAAAACCACAGATCAAAATGACAAATCACACTCTAAGATCACAGAATGCAACCTGGTAGAAAATGCTGAAACAAAAATGTAAAAATTGTAACCATGACAGGTCAAAAACCAGAGAATAAAATGATAAATCACACTCTCAGATAACAGAAAACAACCTGGTAGAAAATGCTGAAAGAAGAATGTAAAAATGTAACTGATAACAGGTCAAAAACCAGAAATCATAATGACAAATCACACTCTCGGATCACTGAATACAACCTGGTAGAAAATGCTGAAAGAAGAATGTAAAAATGTAACTGATAACAGGTCAAAAACCAGAAATCATAATGACAAATCACACTCTCGGATCACTGAATACAACCTGGTAGAAAATGCTGAAAGAAGAATATAAAACTGTAACTGTAAACCAGGGATCATCCTGGTGAATGATGCTCTATGAACACAATACAGATCAATCTTTTAACAGTAAGTTGTAACAGGCATTTTGATGTTTCAGATACTTATATTAATCTAAAACAGGAATTATATGACTGATATTGATGTAGCAAGTATAAAAATTGAACTGAATCACTGACAATAGATTCAACACAGAGTGTTAACTTGCTTATATTATCATTTATTTGGTTGGTTAATTGTTTGTAATGTAATTTAATGTCGCATTGGCATTTTTCCGATTTCTTGATAAAAGCAAGGTTATTTAATATAAATATTTGTATATGTGTGTGTGTATATTTGTATTATAGTTAGCTCTATACAAGGTAAACTATTTAGAGGTGCTAGCTCACCGAGTCAGTATGCCATAGACAAGCATAGCAATCCTCCTTCAAATTATCCTGACATCAGTTGTTTTATGTCCCCTTAATGCCAAGTGACAGGTGAGGAAGCACCATCTCAAATTTGAGGTCTTAAGTACGAGACGATTTAGGCTTTCTATGTTCAACCTTCAGCTCTCAAGTAGGTATCATTAATTTAATGCTGTTTTTAAAATTCAAGATTCTAAAAAATGAAAACACCCTAGACACAGGACACAGGGATTTTTCCGGCCATTTTGGGAAAGGGACCTTGTGATGAAATTGGGAAAATCATTGACAAAATCGACATTTTGGGAAAATTTTTCATTAAACTTTAAAAATTTTCACATTGTCAGCACATCAAATATTTTGCCTGGAATATTTACTATTTTGATACATGCTGGTAGTCACTCATTTGTACCAAACCACTCAGACATTAACACAATATCTTCATAGACTGGCTTCAATACAAACATCTGAAAAAGTTGTTTCATGAGTTGCTCCCATTCTACCAGATCCTCATTGAGTATAAATCAAAATGTGCACAAATACAGGTTATTATAAAGATATACAAGCTACACCAAAAATATAGTTTTTTCACTTTTTCTTAAGTTTCTCAAAGCAGGATCATTTGGGAATTTTTACCTACAAAATTGGGAAAATGTATGCTTTTTGGCATTGGGAATGGGTCCATTTACCGGACTCTGTGAGTGGCCAGAAAAATCCCTGGGACATGAACATTGTATTTTATACACTTACATAGAATTCCTGCCATTGTCAATACCATCATCTTCAATAATGTGTCTTGTTTGTCCGGGGACATTTTGAGCAGCCAGTTTGTCCCCCATGCTGCTGTTGTTGGCTTCATCTTTAACCTATCAAATTAAGTAAAAACACAGTGTGTACAGATAAATGCTGAAATGAAATTTATTATTATTTATAAAAGCATTTGTTAAGGTCTTATGATTTGAGAAGTATCTTCTCTTTTGTCCTAGATAATTCGTTTTATATAACTTAAATACAGACACAAGTCAGTAACCAATGTGCGAGTTTAACAGCACCTCTTATTGAATAAAATTGGTCACCTCCCATTTTGCAGCTTTTACACTAATGATCGTGTTGGATATATATTTAATCATTGAAGATCGAAAAGGCATTCTTGAGTAACACAGAAATTTGAAGATTCTGAAGCAAATTTGCTTTTGTAAAGTAACTGGTCAGACCGGCGAAAATGTCGGGTGCCACATCATCAGTAACTGAGCAAATCAGATTTTATGTAAAAAGAACGCGTCTAACCCATCATAAAATGCAATGTTTGATTTGAAAGAAATAAAAGGGGGACATGTTTTGCATAAATTGTTTTAGAAATATGAATTTACCGATAAAGACAACAGAACTATATAACCACGTCTCCAGAAAACTTGCCGGCCACCCTGTTTTCTTTCCGAGTGGGCGAGAATGATACATCAATTTTGATTGGTCCGCCTCATATAGTATCCAGTCTATATAGGTGTAGTTGTGCTCACCATAAGTATTTATATCACTTTCATTGATGGTCTTTCGATTCATTTGTTGATTATTGATAATAAATCAGGCAGATATTAATTCATAATTTTATGCACAATACATTTTAACTTATTATTACAAAATATTATCGATTTTGTATGACAGCCCGTGGCCCGAAGTTTGGATGGTGTCTGCATCCTGAGAGACATTTGAATCCGACCGCTACATTGTTTCAACATGCACGCTCAAAAGTCCGAGTTGAGTGGGGAAAGAAAAAACGGCCAAGAAAAAAATCAGTAACAATTGAAACCGCACTATTATATCATTTTTAGCAGGGATAATTAAAACTTTATTAAATGTTTCTTATTTCCGTCACGTGACGTATAACAATTAGGTTTTTAATATTTTATTTTAGATTTTATGTTTACTGTCTGATTCACGTCTGCCGTAGCACTAGTTTTTCAAGGTTTTAGAAGAGATATCATAAAATTTTGTAGAATGCCACATACCGTTATGACGTATGCATTTTGTCGTAATTAACTGACACCAAATTAAATGCCATCTTAGCTGGAGTATAAAATGCAGAGCTTTTTAAAATCCTTACGGGGATTTAATATGGGAAAAGACACAAACACTCATTCCGGAAATATACCGCTGAAAAATCATGCGGGTTAAGAAAATAGAATTGCGCATGACAAACTAACCCATTTTCGATGGCCAGGTAATATCGTCTGCAACTTGACGGCAAAAGGAATATATACTTGCTAGTATATCGTAGGCCTAACAACAGCGATCTTACCTACAGCTGAATGAACTATACCAGAATTTTCTACCCTAACCCGCATGATTATTACAGCGATATATTTCCGGAATGAGTGTTTGTGTCTTTTCCCATGTTAAATCCCCGTAAGGATTTTAAAAAGCTCTGCATTTTATACTCCGGCTAAGATGGCATTTAGTTTGGTGTCAGTTAATTACGACAAAATGCATACGTCATAACGGTATGTGGCATTCTACAAAATTTTTTGATAACTCTTCTAAAACCTTGAAAAACTAGTGCTACGGCAGACGTGAATCAGACATTAGGTCGTTATTAATATAAACCGTTGATTGATTTTGAATTTGAATATATGAATATATCCAGAAGTCGGACTTCTGATATATCTGAATAAATGAATTCAAATAGATGAATTTGATTGATTGATTGATTGACACATAATTCAAGTTGAGAAATAATAAGTGATATTACAATTTTGACTCATTGACTAAAAAGTTATCAGAAATCATTTGGGATTAATATTAATATAAATGTTACTTTCTTGTTGTTTCTTGCTAATATATGACATGCAGAACTTTATCTTTTTTATATTTATCTAATGTAACCGAATTAAAACTTTTATTGAATAATACTGATCAAATCCATGCATAAATGTTTCAATATTAGAGATGAATTTTATATTGAGTGAGAGGGTAATGTATTGTTACGCCCCAGTGAAGATTATATCTCTAAATAAGAGGCAGTCAATTCTTGGATGGTGGGGGGGGGGGGGGGATTCGAAGTGCCTCGAGAAAACCGCCGAACATTGAAAAACGAACTCGGACAAACTTTCTTACACACTTGAAGATCACAAAAGGATTCGAACTCATAGACGGACGAGAGACTCCTGTGATTCATTAGCGCGTGCTAACAGACCCCTCGGCAATCAAGACTTCCTAATCACGATCTTAGAAAAACTTTATCGGAATGTTGTCACTGGGAATGTTGTCGTGATTCACTGCTCAAAACGTACATTATTTTATTCCACTTCCTTTACATGCCCATTAATCAAGCATTTCACTATATTCAATGTACATGTACCAATGTTGAAAAACTTAGAAAAATGATACAAGATACATTTATTAGCAAAGCATACAACCGTGCAAATATGCGTACCAGTCATTTTATCTTCCAATGAGGCTGTAAGCTTTCATCTCATTGGTTGATTTCCAATTGACCCTGGGGTCATATACACGCTCACGAAAGTAAACCACTCTATTATCACTCTGTCACGATAGTTCATTTACAGTAATATTGGATTTAGTGTCTTCACAAGGATTGCTAAATGCATTTTTACCTTTTCCTGCCGATTGTGAGCAGAAGGTATGTATATTTTTTGAACTACAGATAATATTTATACGTCAAACTAATTGATTTTTTTTGACAGATATTCGTATAGATCTGTCTGCATCATTCATCTGTTCATACACTGATGATGGGAGAATTTTATCGAATCAATAAATTATTTATTTCGAATTTTTACAGCAATTACTGTGATTGTCTTGGACTCGACCCACTGAAGACAATTTTTGGTATATTTATATGCAGTCAACTCTCTCTCTCTCTCTCTCTCTCTCTCTCTCTCTCTCTCTCTCTCTCTCTCTCTCTCTCTCTCTCTCTCAAATCATATTAATTGTGGTATTTTGACTATAGATCTATATGCCAAGGGCATACTTGATTTCTGTATTTGAACAAGGTTTGATAATTTTTTTTTTAACATTTCTTCAGCAAATTTCCAGCAATAAGATTTAGAACTAGTTCATGTATGAGATGTAAAGGTGTATATTGTGGCCTGTCTTGTACTAGTTAGCACTTTTTGATGTTTTGGTAAGGTGCTAGCTCACCAAGTCAGTATGCCACAGACAAGCATACCACTTCCCCAGTCTATTATTCTGGCACTGAGTGAACCAATCAATACTCTGCAAGGAAGCAGTCTCAAAATTTAAAGTCTTATGTATGACCATGACATGTTTCAAATCAGTCCTCAAGGTGTACAATCTACCACTGAGCCATCACGACAACCCATAGTGATAACAGAGAACTGCTTTGTGCATTCTTGGTTACCAAAAAGTGTTTTATACAGTGAAAATTGTTGCCACACTGAGGATTTTACAAGTTGAAATGTCTGGAAAATGAAAGTTTCTTTTTCACATACACCAAAATATGTCTTCAGTGGCATTGCTTCTGATTTAAACTCCAAATTCTGATAAGATTAGCATTATCTCCCTTTTACAGCTATTTTTGGTAAAAGACGAGGAACATAGTGATTGTCAGTATCTCAGATAGACTCAATTAAGTACAACATGCCATAACTTAAATTCATTCAATTTCTATGAAAAAAAAATTAAAATATCAAAATATTTAAGCTGTAACAAACACAGCACCAGAGATGACACAGCTACTTTATAAACATAGGATCCCTTGGTATGCTAAAGATTCAATGGCTGGTTGTCATGGTTGTCATGGTTGTCATGTTATTAAATGCTGCTTCAACAATTTTTCTTTCTTTTTTTTTTTTGCAAGGTTATTAATCTCTAAGGATTAAGGTAAGGACTAGTTTGTGTATAGTTGAGATGTGCAAGTCTGTATTATGATCTTTTTCTGCCTTTTACTAGCATGCATGTAGGGCAACTTTTTGGTTGAGGTGCTGGTTCACTGAGTCAGCATGCTTTAGATGAACATTATCACTCACCCAGTCACATTATTCCGACACCAGGTAACCTAGTTTATACTGTGAATTCCTGATGATAAACAACATTTGAAAAAGATTCTCAGATTTTAATGTATAATGTATAAATCGGCCAGGGTTTGAACCCCCGAATCTCCAGCTCTGCAGGTGGGGTTAAATAAGGAAGATTACTGAATGATCAAATTGCAAACTTAAGTCTAGATAGCATATCCCCAAACAATAAACCAATTGTCAGTTCTGTAAAGAATTGAGTTATCAGTGTTGTATTGTAATATATTAGTATATTGCTTGTTGGCCAGAGTAAATCTATAAGCTGATCTAAGTTCGTTTTGTTTGATAAAAATCAAATATCCATATATATCTGTTACCAAGACCACCACAAATTTTAATTTGATCAAGATCACTTATTGTCCACTGACCAAGGTAACTTTCTGTTGACAAAAATCAGACATTGTCTGTTGATTAGGACCACCAATTGTCTGATGACTAATAGTATGTACATATTGTTTACTGACCATGGCCATATGGAGAACACATTGTTTGTTGACCATTGCCACACATTGTTTGTTGACTAAGGCCACCAATTGTCTGTTGACCAACGTCACACATTGTCTATTGACCAATGCCACATTATTGTCTGTTGACCATGGTCACACATTGTTAACCAATGCCTCACATTGTCTATTGACCAAGGCACATATTGTCTGTTGACTAAGGCCACCAGCTGCCTGTTGACCATGGTCGCACATTGTCTATTGACCAATGCCACATATTGTCTGTTGACCATGGTCACACATTGTTAACCAATGCCTCACATTGTCTATTGACCAAGGCACACATTGTCTGTTGACTAAGGCCACCATTTGCCTGTTGACCACTGGGCACACATTGACTATTGACCAATGCCACATATTGTCTATTGACCATGGTCACACATTGTTAACCGATGCCACACATTGTTTGTTGACCAATGCCACATATTCATGATATTGTCTGTTGACCATGGTTACACATTGTTAACCAATGTTACACATTGTTAACCAATGTCACACATTGTCTATAGACCTAATGCCACATATTGTCTGTTGACCATGGTCACACATTGTTAACCAATGCCACACATTGTCTATTGACCATGGCCACACATTGTCTGTTGTCCAAGGCCACAGATTGTCTCTTGACCAATGCTACATATTGTTGACCAAGGCCACACATTTTCTATTGACCAAGGCCTCACATTAATTGGACATTATTTGTCCTTGAGCAGCAAACTTATATTAAGCATGTAATTTTCTTTTGATAAAGGCTTACGAGTTCTCATACTAAGTCATCTGATTGGCTAGTTACTCATTTAAAAATTTTTCAATATATTTGTCTTTCTGTTGACCAAGGACAGATTCTTAGTTAGCAGTCTGGCTTATCTATTTATTGCTGAAATTTATCTTCCTCAGTTGAAGACTACAGTGTACCTACTCCTATGATCAATACATATGTAAAGATGTAAAATATTGTTATCCTACAGCTCAGCATTGATTAACTAAGTCGCCTGACTGTAACACATCATAACCAGACAAACCATCTTGTATATATACACATTCCTCATTTATTGATTTTTCGCTTAACATCCCATTTCTCTTGTTATAACAACAATATAACAATGAATATATTGAAATTTTTATTAAAAAATGTATTAGTGATTACCTCCCCTTTTGATGTGACAAGAAATAGGGTTAATCAGTAAATCATGAAGAAGACTCCTAAAAAAAACTTGTAAAGCTTTCCAGACCTTTGTTTTAATGGTGTCAGAATGCCAAGAAGTATGGGTCTGAATCATCCTGTTTTAATGGTGTCAGAATGCCAAGAAGTATGGGTCTGAATCATCCTGTTTTAATGGTGTCAGAATGCCAAGAAGTATGGGTCTGAATCATCCTGTTTTAATGGTGTCAGAATGCCAAGAAGTATGGGTCTGAATCATCCTGTTTTAATGGTGTCAGAATGCCAAGAAGTATGTGTCTGAATCATCCTGTTTTAATGGTGTCAGAATGCCAAGAAGTATGTGTCTGAATCATCCTGTTTTAATGGTGTCAGAATGCCAAGAAGTATGGGTCTGAATCATCCTGTTTTAATGGTGTCAGAATGCCAAGAAGTATGGGTCTGAATCATCCTGTTTTAATGGTGTCAGAATGCCAAGAAGTATGGGTCTGAATCATCCTGTTTTAATGGTGTCAGAATGCCAAGAAGTATGGGTCTGAATCATCCTGTTTTAATGGTGTCAGAATGCCAAGAAGTATGGGTCTGAATCATCCTGTTTTAATGGTGTCATAATGCCAAGAAGTATGTGTCTGAATCATCCTGTTTTAATGGTGTCAGAATGCCAAGAAGTATGTGTCTGAATCATCCTGTTTTAATGGTGTCAGAATGCCAAGAAGTATGTGTCTGAATCATCCTGTTTTAATGGTGTCAGAATGCCAAGAAGTATGGGTCTGAATCATCCTGTTTTAATGGTGTCAGAATGCCAAGAAGTATGGTCTGAATCATCCTGTTTTAATGGTGTCAGAATGCCAAGAAGTATGGGTCTGAATCATCCTGTTTTAATGGTGTCAGAATGCCAAGAAGTATGGGTCTGAATCATCCTGTATTAATGGTGTCAGAATGCCAAGAAGTATGGGTCTGAATCATCCTGTTTAATGGTGTCAGAATGCCAAGAAGTATGGGTCTGAATCATCCTGTTTTAATGGTGTCAGAATGCCAAGAAGTATGGGTCTGAATCATCCTGTATTAATGGTGTCAGAATGCCAAGAAGTATGGGTCTGAATCATCCTGTTTTAATGGTGTCAGAATGCCAAGAAGTAGGGTCTGAATCATCCTGTTTTAATGGTGTCAGAATGCCAAGAAGTATGGGTCTGAATCATCCTGTATTAATGGTGTCAGAATGCCAAGAAGTATGGGTCTGAATCATCCTGTTTTAATGGTGTCAGAATGCCAAGAAGTATGGGTCTGAATCATCCTGTTTTAATGGTGTCAGAATGCCAAGAAGTATGGGTCTGAATCATCCTGTATTAATGGTGTCAGAATGCCAAGAAGTATGGGTCTGAATCATCCTGTTTTAATGGTGTCAAAATGCCAAGAAGTATGGGTCTGAATCATCCAGTTTTAATGGTGTTAGAATGCCAAGAAGTATGGGTCTGAATTATCCTTTTCTCTAGTCTCTAATCTTTTTATTTATCACTTAATGTTTTTTTTTATGAAACCTGTTTTTTCGTGACCTTTAACTTTAATTTAAAAACTTCATTTATTCGAACGTTTTGCACCCCCCCCCCCCTTCCATTTAACTTTCATTACCTTTTCTTTGTTACTGGTGAACCTTGTCACCATATTTGTTCACTGTAATCAGCTGACAAAGGTTTACCTCTACAATCTAGGAGTTAGTACTCTAATATGATGGCTAAGAGGTTAAGCTGTTCATCTTCAATGTTAAGGCATCTCATCAATGTGAGAGTGAAAGATTTTTTCCTTGCTGTAGACCTTTACTTGTTGACTTGGAACTACATGTATAATGCAGTGTTTGTTTTTACCATTTTTGGGAATGGGGCCAGGGCTTGTGAAATTGGGAATTTTTGCATCATTTTGAGACAAATTGGGAAATTTTTACATTGCAAAAATTCCCCCCCCCCCCTAAAAAATCACAATTAACAATGAAGTGTATGAAATAATAAATTATACTGAAATAAAAATCAGATTTAAAATCATAATGTATTTATTTTCTCTTATGGGACAAAAAATTTGATTAATTTACAGTAAGATTTTTTTGGCATCATTATTTTGTATCTGTAAATGATATTTTTGACTTTGTTTGAGATCACAAAGGGGTAATTTTATTTGTAACTATTTTTAGTCAGTGATCCAAATACCAAAAAAAAAATTTTCAATATGATTGGGAATTTATGGTCTAAATTTGGGAAATTTCTAGCCTTTTTGCGATTGGGAATGGGGCCCAATTTCGGCCCCAAATTATGCCAAAAAAATAACTGTAATGGGAAGTTAGAAGTGTTTATGTGAGATATTGTGGGTAAGTGTACTAGTACCCTAAAGATTGTCATAAGTACACACTAGTACACACTAGTACACACTAGTACAATGCTGATTAGAAACAGTTTTACAGTCATGCACCAAATAAGCTTGTATTAAAATTTATTCTCAAGATAATTAAAAAATTGTCTTGTCATGAATATCTGGAAAATTGCTGATGTGACGTAAAGCAACATTCAACCAACCAACCAACCTTATATTGCTAAACAATGGATGTGTTTACAAACCCCAGCAGATTTTAACTGTACATGTACCATGTACCCTGACAAATTAACCAAGTGTTATGCGAGAAATTTCTTCGAAGATATTGTATATATATATACATGTATATTAACTGTATAATATATTAATTCTGTACCATCTAACCACTCTGTTTTGTTAAATGACGAAAGTGGAAACACAAAAATTATTTCTCTTGGCCTTAATCATATTAATCACAATTCCTTCAATTATACCAGGCTTTTCTTTAATAATAACCCCCTCCATATCATGAATAATATAATTAAAATCTGTTAAAAGCAAGAACTAGATTTATACATGTTTAATTTGCATCAGTAACTGTATAATTACATGATGTATGATACTGTTGCTTGGTATTACTATTATCTTGATGAACTTAATACTGCATATATTGGATTGGAATTGATTGCAGATGTACCATACTCAGGTCAAGAATATTTCACTCCAGGGCTTTTTCTACTTTTCTGGAAAAATGTCCGGGTCCCATGACTTTGGGAAATTTAGTGCATAAACACCCAAAATTGGGAAAGTTTTTGGCATTTTGAGGCATCGTTTTTGCTTAATTTCTAAACATAATATCTGCCGTTGTGTGACATGTTTGTAATCCGTTGTAGCCATTCATATTGTACATGTGACAGTATTGATTATACAGTTATAGGCCTATACGAAGTTAACCGAGGAATTTCGAATGCACTTCCGGAAACTTGATGCTGCCTTTACATCCTTCCAGAAACAATTAAGTGAACATCAATTAAATCGGAAGTTATTTAGAAATAATTTTTCATCCAAAAAACCTAGTATTTTTGACATATTAAAATTGGGAAAACTGAAAGCCTAAATTGGCAGAAAATAGCCATATTTTGCATTTGGAATGAGGTCGAATTTCGGCCATTAATGTAAGGTAGAAAAAGCCCTGCACTCATATATTGGATGAGAGAGAAAACTGGAGTACCGTAATTGGATACAAGATACTGTACAGTCCAGTAATCAAACTAGTAAACAGTCTCACCTTAGGCTTTTGTCTTGGTCTGATACAAACCTAAGCAATATTTGATCTGTGATATATAAATCTAGGTATTTCTTATACTCAAATATACATGTATATACAATAAGCATAAAAATACCAACCAATGAGACCTTAGTTCAATAAAACCTGTAAATAAAGACCACCCAGGGAACATAAGTAATACATTAAAACCTGTATATAAAGACCACCCAGGGGGCATAAGTAATACAGTGAAACCTGTGTATAAAGACCACCCAGGGGGCCTAAGTAATACATTAAAACCTGTGTTTAAAGACCAACCTGAGACTTAAGAATTATAGAATTTATATGTAAATAGTTTATAAAGAGTTGTTTTGGTTGAAATATGAAGCAAAAAGGACCTTGAAAACAGTAGGCTGAATGAACAGGTGGTCCTTATATACAGGTGGTCATTGAAGCAGGTTGGACTGTATTTATAAGATTTTTAGAGATTTAAGATCAGTTATACACAGTGCAGCAGAAATTTAATCCTGGATTTGGAGGACTTTGTGGCTTATACAGAAAAATATTGCTTAGTTATCAAGTAATGAATATAGTGTATAAGGTTTTATTGTAATATTGATCTGTGTTCAGATTTCCATGGCGATTCAATTATCTCGAGTCTTATATCTAATGTAACTGCTAGTATACTTGTCAAGGTGAGATGAATGTCTCTTAGTAATGGACGTCTTCGTTAATTACAACATAACAACCAATAAGAACGATTCTTTGAATTGTCTAAAGTAATTAAATTCATAATTTATGTTAGTAACAATAGCTATTTTTGTAAACTACAAAATTATGATTTGACCAATCAAAATGATTCTTTAAGGTTCCTTGATTCATTTGCTGTTTAACGGGAATTGATTGATACTATTTCTGGTCTATATAAAGAAGTAATGACCAGGATGGTTAGATTTACCTAACATATGGATGGGTATATTTTAATTACCGGTGGAAGAGATTTAATTAGAGAACCATGATGAATTCAATCCAGAGGTAACGAGTATGTGTGTTTGTGTGTTAAGTACCAGATTATTTTTTTAGATGTAAATTAACTTCATGTAATTATTTTACCTAGGTAAGGAATGATATTATTATAAAAATAGTTGATTTGAGTTTCATCTAAATACAAACTTGAGAAAAAGGACTGTTCCAAGTATGATGTATACCCGACGATGCTAAAATTATAATTTTGACTAAAAAGTTTAAAAGGATGAAAAAGCCATTATGAACATACATTTGAAACATGTAAAAAAAATTAATGTGTGGGAAGTCGTACTCATTTAGGTCATATACATTGCCAATTTTCAATATATTTTAGAATTTTATCATTTAAAAAAAAGTTTAATTTTGATAATTTGTAATTTAAGTGCAAAATCTGATTGAAAACGTGCATGATATTTTTAAAAAAAATAGATTTATGCTAAAATCTAACTTTTTCACAGGTTTGTTAATGCATTATTTCTGAATTAGTTCTAATGGAATTCCCCAGAGCTCCATGTGATACCACATAGCTTTTGTGTGGGACAATTATTTCTATTTGCAATGGAATCACATAAAATGATAATTTCCCAGTACTATTTGACATAAACTATATATCCATTTCATTCCACATGAAGATTTAGAAGTATGAATCACCTGGTATGCTGGCGAGTTCCATTGATAAATTACAAGGTCACTCACATTTTAATGGATCGGATTTTCACAGATAAATGATAAAGTGTTTGAATTAACACATCTAAGCTGACTTTACAAGCCCTTAAGTTGTTATTAGACACACGATAAATGTTGACATAGGGATTTGTATTTTAATTTTTCATGTCCATTATCAGCTAGGTTACCTCAGACAGTCAGATATATATATATACACATGTATATAGATTTATAATACCTGGCTTACATTGACCTGGCTTCTATATACAATATTGCTTCTGGTTAAAATAAAATTATCTTTGTTTGCCGTTGACCACCAGAATCACTTAAATGCCCCTACCCAAAAAATTTTATTGCAATCAATTTCAATTTTTTTAATTTTTAATTCTCATACAACATAAGAAACAGTATTAAAGGGCAATAACCCTGGCAGATGAGACAACCTGTGAACAGGTTTATTTGGTAGTAAGGAAATTCTGCTGTGTTAGACATTAGTTAGCAAAAGGAAAAATTGTAAGATGTGTTTTAAGAGACATATGAAACCAATTTATTTTTTTCTAAAGTGTACTAGATTAAGTTTTCAAAAAATAATTTTTTTTCCTACCTACCTACTCACACGTGGATAGCATGGCTCGGAAAACAGCAAACAAAGAATTTTTTAAGTTAGGCCTTAGGTATAAAGCCTGGTTGAACTAAACATGGTTTTGTGATGTATAAAGTAGATATAAAAGAGATCTTTCAGTCTTGTGGTAGAGCTCTCACTTATCACCCCGAAAAGCCAGGTTTAATCCTCAGCCCGGGTAATCACGGCAGTAAGGATGTGATTTTTTCCGATAATTCCTTTCCCCTGTTACATGTATAATCTGTTGAGTATTAAGAGACCTGAGCTAATCATGGTATTGTGTTTTATTAAGTAGATATAAAACAGTGATTTATTGCCAGACTTTCTGGTCCAAATCTTGTAGCCATTAGGTAGAACTCTCACTTCACTGTATCCATACTTGACATATACTAGATATACTTGACTTTCCATAGTTCAATTTTTCTTTCCTTCTCAAAATTGACTTGCACAAGATGAAGTGGAGTGGAGTAATGGTGTTTTACGCCCCAGTCAAGAATCTTTCACTTATTTCGAGGTGGTCAGTTCTGGGATGGTAGAGGAAACAGGAGTGCCCGGAGAAAACCACAGACCTTCAGGAAGCGAACTGACAAACTTTCTCACACTAGGATCTGTCCTGAGTGGGATTTGAACCTAGGCGGTGAGAGGCACTGTGATCCGTAACCATGTGCTTTAGACCACTTGGCCACCGAGGCCCCGCTTGCACAAGATGGGTGTAGCTAGCTAGATATTAGGTGTTTACCCTTCCAAAGCACCCTGCCTCACTTCCTTGATGGAAATTCACATGTATAACTGAATCGGCAGTTTCTCAAAGGTTTTTTTTTGTGATTTGGACATAGAGTGGAGTAATGGTGTTTTACATCCCAGTCAAGAATCTTTCACTTATTTCGAAGCGGTCAGTTCTGGGATGGTGGAGGAAACCAGAGTGCCCAGAGAAAACCATTGACCTTTGGCAAGCGAATGGACAGATTTTCTCACACTAAGATCTGTCTGGAGTGGGATTCGAAACCAGGCAGTGAGTGCACGCTTAGACCACTCGACCACCGGGACCCCGATCTGGACATGGACTGGTAATTTAATTTTTATTCTAATTCTAATTCTCTATTCTCTTTATTATCACCCAGAAGAGCTGGGTCTGATCTTCAGCTGGGGCATTCAGTTAGGATGTGTTTTTTTTATCTAGGCGATTCCTCTCTCCTGTTACAATTATAGCCTGTTGATTATTAAATTGGATATTACATGCTACCTGGTCAGTGAAGACTTGTGATACATGTTGATATGGGCATATATACAAAATAAAAATTACTTGTTCCCGGTATCAGGTATCTGATAACTTGTGGCTAATGATGCAGACTGAAATAGGGCCTGAATAAATAGGAGATATTTGTCCTAAGTAGGTGATTACCTCTTCTGACAAGTTCAGCTGTGAAGTAATGACCTTATAAATCTGGATTCCAAGGTTATCTAACTAAGTGTGAGCTAAATGGACCGTAGTCGCTGAAACTTTTGGCTACTATAGTAAACTGATTAGTAAAAATTTCTTTTACATACTATTTGATATTTATTTATTTATTTATTTATTTATTTATTTATTTATTTCATTTCATTCATTCGTCCATTTGTTCGTCTGTCTGTCTGTCTATCTATCTATCTGTCTATCTATCTATCTATCTATCTATCTATCTATCTATCTATCTATCTATCTGTTATAATTTTTTTTTTGCATATTGTTCTATATTTTTGTGAAATTGCTGTTTGAAAGAAATCAAAATTGAATGGAATTTAAACACAGTTAAACACGTTTTTAAACAACAACAATTCAATAAGGATATATTGATTTTTATGGATGTGTACAATTAGTGTTTAATCATTCATAAAACTAATCAATAAACTTTGTTCTGGTCCCGGTTTCACAATCATTCCTTAACTAAAATTTTCCTTAACTTAAATCTGACAAATTTGCTATCTTCATAATTTTGTTAATTGTTGAGATATTTAGTAATTTAAGGTTTCATTTTGAAGATCACTCTAAGCTTATAACATCTGCATTTAGTTTTGTAATAAAAATTTATTTGTAATTATAAAATAGATAGTGAAAATTTGCTTAATTTAAGTTAAGGAAAATCTTAGTTAAGGAATGATTGTGAAACCGGGGCCTGGTACTATAAGTATGTTACAGCTAAAATGTATGGATTAATTAATTGGTTGATTGGTTGGTTCGGTGGGATGGGGTGGGTAGGGGTGGTTTGGTGGGGTGGGATGGGGTGGGTTGTTGGTCGGTTGGTTTGGTGGGTGGATGGGTTGGTTGTTGGGTTGGTTGCTTGTGTTTTGTGACCCAGTTAAAATGCTTTCTATAACTTTATCAAGGCTGTCTGATCTGGGATGGTGTACTTTTCACTAATTATTTTATTTCTATTTAAATGGCTTAAAATGATAAAATCAATCCATTGAGAACATTGAGAACATTGCTAGTCTTTTATTGAATAACCTGTTTTATTGTCGAACCTGGCATTGCCATAAGGCGAGACTTAGGTATTACTTTTCAGGTGTTGTAGGTGGCAGCCGCGTGTCAAAAAATAAAAGTTTATGTTAAAGTAATGTATTTTCAGCTCTATCAAAAACTAACCAGGCGAGACATTTAAATCTGTGGAATTCTTGTATTTTGATTATTGATACTATAGATATTAGTCATAATGACATTGTATTGTATTTTATTGTATTTGAACACAAGTGACCCTGGTCAGTTATTCAGTTTTAAAGTGACTTAGTTTTGGATACATAATTTTTAACATGTTTACAAGTAGACATTGTTGAATATTTTTATTTAAAGACACTTTTATCACTGTTGCCTGTCCACTGATAGGTCAGATTGTATAAAGGTCTTAATTATAGTAACATTTGTTTTGTCAATAGCTTAAAAAATATTGATTAGTTGTAAAAAAATCAGTTGACCTGTCTGCATGGCTTAATAATCTGATATCTGGCTTAGATTTTGATTTGTATTCTACTGAAATTGAGTTTTTTGTACATGTATTAGATATACATGTATAAGATATACATGTATAAGATATACATGTATTAGATATACATGTATTAGATATAAATACATGTATTAGATATACATGTATTAGATGTACATGTATTAGATATACATGTATTAGATGTACATGTATTAGATATACACATATTAGATGTACATGTATTAGATATACATGTATTAGATGTACATGTATTAGATATACACATATTAGATGTACATGTAGATATACATGATTAGATGTACATGTATTAGATATACATGTATTAGATATACATGTACTAGATATACACGTATTTGATATACACGCATTAGATGTACACGTATTAGATATACATGTATTAGATATACATGTACTAGATATACATGTATTAGATGTACATGTATTAGATATACAAGTATTAGATATACACGTATTAGATGTACATGTATTAGATATACATGTATTAGATGTACATGTATTAGATATACACGTATTAGATATACACATATTAGATGTACACGTATTAGATATACATGTATTAGATATACACTTATTAGATGTACATGTACTAGATAAACATGTATTAGATATACATGCATTAGACATACATGTACTAGATATATTCAGTATTTGATATACATGTACTAGATAAACATGTATTAGATATACATGTACTAGATATACATGTATTAGATATACCTGTATTAGACATACATGTACTAGATATACATGTATTAGATGTACATGTACTAGATATACATGTATTAGATATACATTTACTATATAAACATGTATTAGATATACATGTATTAGATATACCTGTATTAGACATACATGTACTAGATATACATGTATTAGATGTACATGTATTAGATATACATGTATTAGATATACATGTACTAGATACACATGTATTAGATATACATGTATTAGATATACATGTATAAGTTGTACATGTACTAGATATACATGTATTAGATATACACTTATTAGATGTACATGTATTAGATATGTATAAGATATACATGTATTAGATGTATATGCATTAGATATACATGTATTAGATATACATGTATTAGATGTACATGTATTAGATATACACATATTAGATGTACATGTATTAGATATACATGTATTAGATGTACATGTATTAGATATACACATATTAGATGTACATGTATTAGATATACATGTATTAGATGTACATGTATTAGATATACATGTATTAGATATACATGTATTAGATATACACGTATTAAATGTACATGTATTAGATATACATGTACTAGATATACACGTATTTGATATACACGCATTAGATGTACACATATTAGATATACATGTATTAGATATACATGTACTAGATATACATGTATTAGATGTACATGTATTAGATATACAAGTATTAGATGTACATGTATTAGATATACACGTATTAGATATACACATATTAGATGTACACGTATTAGATATACATGTATTAGATATACACTTATTAGATGTACATGTACTAGATAAACATGTATTAGATATACATGCATTAGACATACATGTACTAGATATATTCAGTATTAGATATACATGTACTAGATAAACATGTATGAGATATACATGTACTAGATATACATGTATTAGATATACCTGTATTAGACATACATGTACTAGATATACATGTATTAGATGTACATGTACTAGATATACATGTATTAGATATACATGTATTAGATATACATGTACTATATAAACATGTATTAGATATACATGTATTAGATATACCTGTATTAGACATACATGTACTAGATATACATGTATTAGATGTACATGTACTAGATATACATGTATTAGATATACATGTATTAGATATACATGTACTAGATACACATGTATTAGATATACATGTATAAGTTGTACATGTACTAGATATACATGTATTAGATATACAGGTATTAGATGTACATGTATTAGATATGTATAAGATATACATGTATTAGATGTATATGCATTAGATATACATGTATTAGATATACATGTACTAGATATACATGTATGAGATAAACATATATTGAATGGACGTGTATTAGATAAACATGTATAAGATGTACATGTACTAGATATACACGTGTTAGATGTACATGTATTAGATATACATTTATTAGATATACATGTACTAGATATTCACATGTTAGATGTACATGTATTAGATGTACATGTATTAGATGTACATGTATTAGATATACATGTATTAGATGTACATGTACTAGATATACACATGTTAGATGTACATGTTCTAGATATACACGTATTAGATAAACATGTATAAGATGTACATGTACTAGATATACACGTGTTAGATGTACATGTATTAGATATACATTTATTAGATATACATGTACTAGATATTCACATGTTAGATGTACATGTATTAGATATACATGTAATAGATATACACGTATTAGATATACATGTATTAGATGTACATTGATTAGATATACATGTATTAGATGTACACGTATTAGATAAACATGTATTAGATAAACATGTATTAGATATTCACATGTTAGATGTACATGTATTAGATATACATGTATAAGATGCACATGCATTAGATATACATGTATTAGATGTACACGTATTAGATATACATGTATTAAATGTACACGTATTAGATAAACATGCATTAGATGTACATGCATTAGATAAACATGTATTAGATGTACATGTACCGGTATACGTATTAGATATACATGTATTAGATATACATGCATTAGATATACATGTACTAGATATACATGTATTAGATATACATGTACTAGATATACACGTATTAGATGTACATTGATTAGCTATACATGTACTAGATATACACATGTTAGATGTACATGTATTAGATATACATGTACTAGATATACATGTATTAGATATACATGTATTAGATGTACATGTATTAGATGTACATGTATAAGATATACATGTACTAGATATACATGGGCTAGATATACATGTATTAGATGTACACTTATTAGATGTACATGTATATCTAGTACATGTATTAGATGTACATGTATAAGATGTACACGTATTAGATGTACATGTATTAGATGTACATTGATTAGCTATACATGTACTAGATATACACATGTTAGATGTACATGTATTAGATATACTTGTACTAGATATACATGTATTAGATATACATGTAATAGATGTACCTGTATTAGATATACACGTATTAGATGCACATGCATTAGATATACATGTATTAGATATACATGTACTAGATATACACGTGTTAGATGTACATGTATTAGATAAACATGTACTAGATATACATGTATAAGATGTACATTGATTAGATATACATGTACTAGATATACACGTATTAGATGTACATGTATTAGATGTACACATATTAGATATACATATACTAGATATACATGTATTAGATGTACATGTATTAGATGTACATGTATTAGATGTACATGTACTAGATATACATGTGTTAGATGTACATGTATTAGATATACATGTACTAGATATACACGTATTAGATGTACATGTATTAGATGTACATGTATAAGAAATACATGTACTAGATATACATGTATTAGATGTACACGTATTAGATGTACATGTATTAGATGTACATGTATTAGATGTACATGTATTAGATATACATGTATTAGATATACATGTACTAGATACACATGTATTAGATATACCTGTATTAGATGTACACATATTAGATGTACATGTATTAGATGTACACGTATTAGATGTACATGTATTAGATGTACATGTATTAGATGTACATGTATTAGATGTACCTGTATTAGATATACATGTATTAGATGTACATGTACTAGATATACACATGTTAGATGTACATGTTCTAGATATACACGTATTAGATGTACATGTACTAGATATACACATGTTAGATATACATGTACTTGATATACACGTATTAGATGTACATGTATTAGATGTACATGTATTAGATATACATGTATTAGATATACATGTACTAGATATACATGTATTAGATATACATGTATTAGATGTACACGTATTAGATGTACATGTACTAGATATACATGTATTAGATGTACATGTATTAGATATACATGTACTAGATAAACATGTCTTAGATGTACATGTATTAAATGTACATGTATTGAATGTACATGTATTAGATATACATGTATTAGATATACATGTACTAGATATACATGTATTAGATATACATGTATTAGATGTACACGTATTAGATGTACATGTACTAGATATACATGTATTAGATGTACATGTATTAGATATACATGTACTTGATAAACATGTCTTAGATGTACATGTATTAAATGTACATGTATTGAATGTACATGTATTAGATATACATGTATTAGATGTACATGTACTAGATATCCATGCATATAAAAGCATGTAGTACAGTAGGTAGAGTGTTTGACTTAACATCGTAGGGTTGTGGGTAGTATTATACTGTTCAGTGATTGTTTAACTTTATAGAAATTATTTCAAATTTCTGCTGACCTTCCCAATAACTTGTGGAGTGGTGACTGAGTGAGTCTTTGTTTAAAGCCACGTCAGCATTATTGCAGCTATTCGTGGCTAAACTTGTCTTGTGGAGTGGCATTAAACTGCAATGTTGTCTAATGATAACCTACAGCTAAAAGCAAACCCCAGTGTATGCAATACAAAGCCGATATATATATATATATATATATATATATATATATATATATATATATATATATATATATATATATGTGTGTATATACGTGTACATAGCCAGCCATTCTTATATTTGGGTCACCTAGTGTAATATGGTCATATATATATAGATAGATAGATAGATAGATAGATATAGTTACTAGTCTGAATGAAAAAAATACTACTTTGACTATAAAGTTACTGGTCAGACTTTTAAAGTAACTCATTGACTGAAACATCACTAGTCCAATTAAAAAAGTAACAAGTCCAGCTAAAGGTTTTTGTCCAACTCTAAAGTTACTCGTCTGTCTGTAAATAGCTTGTCTGACAGTAAATGCACTGGCTTGACTGAAAAAACTTACTCGCAAATTTGAAATAAATATTTGACATTGTGTCAGGTGAGCAGTAATGCCCTTGGTCCTCATAGTTGTTAATACATTATGCATGTTTACCAGTATATCTCCTATATATAACTATTAACAGTTTGTAGTAGAAGTGTTGATTGAGATACAGGCTATATGACCGTATTGATTTTATCACAGTATTAATTATTACACATATTGTAACGTGTATCATGGTGAACTCCCAGTGTCCAAGAGAGGTGTTGTATTTGTCACAATGGTAACAGGCTATTGTTAGGCTTGAATAGAATGGGCAATAAGAAATGACAGACATTTTGGTGCAACATGTTGCAAATAATTGTAAGGTTGGGGAGTGTCATTTGTAAAATTATATCATGGTAAACTCACAGTGTCCCTAAGAGATGTTGATGCTAGTATTTGTTACAAAAGTAACAGGCTATTGTTAGAAATAAAAAGAATGGGGCAATAAGAAATGACATGTTTGATGCAGCATGCTGGGAATAGAAAATTGTGGGGTGAATTACTTGTAAAAATCAGAACATGGTGAACTTTGTCCCTGACAGGGGTTGATGCTAGTATTTGTCACAATGGTAACAGGCTGAAAAGAATGGGGCAATAAGAAATGGCAGATGTTTGGTGTAACATGTTGGGAATAGAAAAGGGTGGGGTGAGTCAATTATAATCATAGTGAACACACAGTGTCCCTGAGAGGTGTTGTTTCTAGTAGGGTTGTATCTTTCACAACAGAAACATGCTATGATTAAGAATAAATGAAAAGGGGCCAAATAAAAACACATAACATGAACTCTTTAAATTTTCTTCTATTCATAAAAATGACCACCTTAAAAAATATTAATATGAGAAATTTTAAAACACACACACACACACACACACACACACACACACACACTCACTTATCTTGATGCTACATTTTTTAATTTAATGGTTTCGAGACCAACTTGGTCACTAAGTGCCTTTGGGTATATAAAGGGAGATAAATCTGCAATGTTTACCCACTTCTTTTGATAATTTTTATCTATATTAAAACACGGTGATTCAACTTGTATTATAAAACTATAGATTGTCTGTGTTTATATAATCAATGTAGTTTTATTACAAGTTGTCATAATCACAGATGTTTCATACTCTAAGGTATTTTGTAGAAGAAAATATCTATGTGGCATGTCTACAACTAGTGCTGTGCTGGTAAAAAATTTTCCCTTGTAATCATCACAGATGTTCCAAACTCTAGGGTACTTTGTAGGAGAAAATATTTATGTGGCATATTGACAACTAGTGTCTGTACCTTTTAAAGTATTTTCCCTAAAGTGAAATCATATTATTCAGTTTATATTGAGTCAATATTTCTTAACAAGATTTTCACTGGTCTGGACCCGATGTTTTAAAGTGTTTTTAGCTTAAACAGTCTTAATAAGTTAGTGAAAATTTGCCATCTTGCGTTTTACACAATATTTTAACAATTTCTTCTCGAAGCAAATTACTTAAAATTAAATTGTTGACACAAGGATATTGCAAACCTAGGCTAATCAAGGCCCTTTAAAAGTTTTATGGCCGTCATCACAATATTATTGATAAGTATGTAGTCACTGTATCCAAACTTATACTGGATGTATTTGCCTTACCATTGTTCATTGTTTCTTTCATTTTCAATGTTGACTTGAACGTGATGTGTGTAGCTAGCTAGACAGGAGTTGCCTACCCTTCCCAAGCACCAGGCCTCACATCCTTGATGGAAGTTCACGTGTATAACTAATTTTGCCAGCTTTCAAAGTTTTTACTTTGTTTTTGGGATTGTGATATGGACAAGGACTGGTATGTTTGTTTTATTTAATGTACCATCTCATTAAAAGTGAAAGAATCCTGATTGAAACATGAAACTCTTTTCAATACATACAGTCTCTAATATCAAAAACAATCCAGTATGAGTTCATCCATGCTGGGAAATTTTTGTTTTCAGGGTAAAAAATTGTGACAATTAAATTTGTTTACTCAAATTTTTAACCAAGACCAACGTGGAAGGTGATATTGGATTGCTATAATCTTCTGAAAAATTTTATTTAATTTTCAGATTTTGCAGATATTTGCTTGGACTATGCAGACACTGGTATATTACCGAAATTTGAACTTGATAATGTTAAGGTGTTGTCTCCCAGTTGTTGCTATAGTAACTAAAACTAATTTTTATTTTTACATTTATTTACAGGGTTTTGGTGCATTAGCATAAGTTATGCTGTGGATCAGTGGAGGTTCTATATAGAGTTATTGAGGCATGTCCGATTCCTCTGATGAGCATGCTGGCTTAATGGCTTCTGCTGAATCCAAAAAGAAGAAGACTCCTGATTGGAGCAGATTTGGTCTGAGTGAAGATCAACAGAAACAGGAAGATGCCCAGAAAGCAGCTGCCAGGAGAGGAAGTTCTGGTGATGGTGGAGAGGCAGGGTACCAACAAGAGGATTATGGGAAACAAAATGAACTCTACAGGGAAGATCAGGTTAAAATTACAAGTTTATTGTTATGATGTCAACTTGTATTAAAATTAAGTGTTTTATTAGATGTAATCAATAATAGTCAGTTGAAACTGTATATTTTGAGGGTATTTTTTGTGAAGTTTGTGAAAACTGAATCCTAAGTAAAGCAAGCACCTGTCTAAACTGAGTGTGTAGCTCACACCTGTCATTGTTAATTAACCTTTATACTTTACTTACAGTTTATCTACAGCATTGTAGCCAAGTGTACCAGCACTATAACAATCATCATTTATTATATAATTATAGCTTCATTAGTACAAAACAGATCAGAACCCACTCGGTAAATCAAGGTTTCAAAAGTTTCGTGAGTAAATCAAGAATTTACATCAATTCAAAATCAGAATTTCAAAGGTTCAAATGTTAGGTTGTTACGGTAGGGAAATTTACAATAAAGTATTATATACAAAGTGAGAATAATTTTAAAATTGTTTAAATAGACTGAGACTATTTTCATTTTTCTAGAGCCTGTCTCCACAGAAACCATGGTGGAAATCTAATTTCTTCATCTCAGAACCAGTACTGTTTGGTACATGGGACGGAGTTTTTACATCATGTTTGATCAACATATTGGGTGTGGTCATATTTCTGCGTATGGGATGGATTGTGGTATGTACTTGAAATAAATTAATATATTGCAGCTTCACTTCACAAAGTATAGTATTATAAAGGAGAAAAGATTGAAGTTATAGTTACTATACTCAAATCTTTTCTTTTCTGTTTTAGTACATCACATGATAATTTACATGCTATTGATATGGTCACCTACGATATCTGGCATTTCTTGACAACAACAATAGTGCCCTTGACACATGGTAATATTGTTTTTCCAGATGCATACTATACTCTAGCACGTGCATGCCACCTTAGAAAGGGTTATCTTCCCCTTGAAGAGTCTGCAATTTGTAAACAACATGATCTGGTACATGCCACCTTAGAATCTTTTATCTCTCCCTTGAAGAGTCTGCCATTTGTAAACAACATGGCATCTCGTTTTGCAGACAAAGATCTCGTTCAGTTCATTGTTGATGCTGACAGTAAGGAAACAAAAAAGCATGCAATATTCTGTTAAAATATTAAGTGATTGTCATGTGATGTTCTTAAAACATTATTATGTTTCCTTACTGAAAAACTTTATTACACGAGGAAATAACCAAGTGGGATTTTACCCTGTACAATAATTGTGTAACCAAGACTTGAAAATAGATTGACTTTTCTTTCTCCAAGCACTCGGTATTTAGAAATGAAAGTCATGGAGTCCTTTGGAGGAGACCTTAAAATTGATGCCCCGAGTAACGGCAGACATGGCACTCTAAAGAACCCTCCCTGCATATTGTCCTAAGTGCACTGCAAAGGCCAACATTTCTGTCACTTCACCTATAGCTGGTGACATTTTGATATAAGTGAGATATTCTTGACTGAGATGTTAAATCTCATTTAATCAATCAATCAATGTCCTAGTGGTTTAACTCATGATGTGTAAATCATACAAAAATATAAATAACAAGATTAAAAAATTATCATCAAAATTTGCAGTAATAAATACATACTCAGTTTAAATGAAAACTGATGAGATATTTGTTTATTTGTTTATTTTATTTTCTAGTATTTATTTTTATTTTACAGGGAAATGCTGGTGTTGGTTTGACTATCCTGACAATATTTGTGGCTGTAACGATTGTGTTAATTGTAGCACTAAGTGCGATTGGCGTTTGTGAACGTTGTAAGATGGAGAGTGGTGGGGTGTATTTTTTACTGTCCCACGTGTTAGGGGGTAGAATTGGAGGGTGTATAGGTGTTATATACTGCTTTGCACAGGTATTTATAAATTCTGAAAATCAGCAAAATTTTCTTGTCTGTTTTATTTATTCTTTACTTCACATAGATATAGAAATCTAAAATTTTATATTACTTCTTTAATACCAACTTTTCCAATGCCCCCACCCACCCCAAATAAAAGAAGCAGCATAAGAATAATTTTTAAAGAAATTTTACTTCTTGCAAAAAACAATTGACATGAAAATTTTCATTGAGAGTACATTAGAAATTTAAAATTTTATACAGTGCAACTTCCGAATACCGGCCCTTCTAAAAACTCATCACCTCCACATACCGAACATGCCAGACCGGTCGAATTTATCCTTCTTTGTTTATATTAAAATAACCTTCTATAAACCAGTCCCTCTGAATTGCGGACACTGGCCTTTTTTAGGTGCCGAAATCATGTAACATCTTAAAAATTTACTTCTGAAAACCGGCCTTTGGGAGTCGCAATGCATCAATGAACCGTAATGGACAGGTGATTTTCTAACTGCTAATCCGGTTAATGAAATAACAAAGTATCCTAATGCACACATCATTGTACTGGCAGACCGGTTTACCTGTGCAGATATACTTGAATAAATAATTGAATCAATTTTAATCCTTTATTGTTCGATAATCTAATTATTACAATTATTGTCTTTCTTATGGTTTTAATTTCTTTATTTCGAGGTTTTTACCCCTCCAGTACCCCTCACTTGAATATGATCAAAACGTTTTATAAACAATTATTTTTCTACCACCCGTGCAATGCAAAAATATTAAGAAATATATTTTTATTTAAAAAATCATTATTTTCTTTCTTTTTTTTAAATTTAGACACTTTTTAAACAATATTATTACTATTTAATACCGGTCACTAGAGATACCAAATAGGCTTGTAATTAACGAATCGGTCCTCATTTTAAATGATTTAGATAATATTTTTGCTTCATATGTTGTAAAAGTGTAAACAATTTATAAAAAAGTATATTTTGAAAAATAAATTGTTTCATTTTCAACTGGAAACAGTAACTTGTGTGCCTGACTAACACAAGCAGCAAACGTGTATCCGTTTTGGATATGGTACATTTGGTTGTAATAATCTGCCAGTTTGTAAGCTTTGGATTTATATGCAAGGTACTTTTTAAGTTCCAGAATTACATGTAAGATCAATGCTTATGAGAATGAATTGACATTTACGTTTGATAAAATTCTGAATTGGAAGAGATTCGGACCGGATCGGACTTCCGGATTTATAAGGCCCTCTAAATACTGACCCCTCTGAAAACTGGCCAAATTCCTCGGTCCAGCAGGAGGCCGGTATTCGGAAGTATTACTGTATAAGTTCTTAACTGATTTTTTTCTGACAATGCCCCCATCTCCCCCCCCCCCCCCCAAAAAAAAAAGTTAAATAAATAAATAAATATAAATAAATAAATAAATAAAAAGAAGAAACATAAGTTCTGGAATAATATGTATATCTTGTAAAAAATAATTGAGAATACATTCAAATGAAATAAAAACTTGTAACACTGTCTTATTTTATATTAGTGTTTGTGAATTTAATAGACGGAGAGATGAGATTAGACCTCAAATAGAATTTTTCAGGTCTTGTATAAAGATAGAAATTTTCAGTATCAAAAATTTTAATTGCCATTCAACTATCAACAACTTTTCTCTTAGTGAAATAATGATGACTGTATATCAATTAACGTTTTTTATCATTCTTTTCTGAATGTGATTAGTCATTTCATATTTTATTTGTATTTACTAAATATTGTGTATTGTTATCTATCGCCTGCTGTAGACAATAAAGTGACATGATGGTACTCATGACCAAGTCAAGCTTCTTTCACTGTTAAGAAGGCAGTCACTTTGGGGATAGCAAAATACAAAATGAAATAAAATATAATAAAATATAAAAAAAAATAAAATAAAATAAATAAATAAATAGATAAAATTAATTAATTAATTAATTAAAATCAACAAAAAATTAACAAATTACCCAGATTTTAGAGAAGGAGAATAAGAGACCATATACTGCTGTAAATTCATTCTGTTATTTCTCTTGAGGAAAAATTCCTTATATATCAAAGATTCAGCTTTTTCCACAATATGCACAAGTCACACTATATAAAAAATGATGATGTCATTGTTAAGTTACAACAACAAAATGACATCAGTTACCATGGTAATCAGCGTGATATTACACCTGTGTTTTTTTTATATCATATTTATAATGGAATATATAATAAAACATTATTATGAACACATGATCATAATTTTACATTTCAGTCTGTAAGTTGTTCACTGTCTGTGATGGGTTTTGGTGAGTCCATTATGACACTAGCACATCAAAGTGATGCGTGGATTGCTCGTGGCGTAGCTGTAGGACTCGTTCTTTTGTTGTTAGGTAAGAGAAGAATAAAATTAATTTTTGATTGGTGTTAATTTCCGCCTCGTAACAGAGATTTTCATAAACAGAAAAATAACAGAGCTACCAATCATCTTGATATTCGTGGAATTATCCCAATGTTGGCACCCAAATTTTAACATTATGGTTCCAAAATTTTTCACACCAACTTTTATAAAAAATCATTTCTTGATACTTCTTAACTCACCTGAGCTTAAAGCTCAGATGAGCTATTGCTATCCATCTTCGTCCATCGGGATCGTGCCTTGTCCGTCGTGCGTAAACTTTTTACATTTTAATCTTCTCTACCAAAACCACGGGGCCAAATTTAACAAAACTTGGTAACCATCATGCCTTGGTGAAGCCCTTTCAGATTTGCACAAATGAAGGAGTTATGTCTCCTTGGGGACCCATAAAGGGGGGAATAGTGAAAAACTTAAAAAATCTTCTCCTCTGAATCTACAAGAGATATACCTTAGTTATTTCATTTATAACATCCTTAGGTCATCTATTTTCAGATTTGCACAAATGATAGTCATGGGGCTCAAAATGGGAAATTGTAAGGCACTGAGTGGGGAAATTGCTAAAAATGATATATTTGTCACTATATCTTGAAAACTATTAGCTTTTTGTATAGACATGTATATTAGAATATTGTAGGTATTGACATGACGATCATTTTGATATATGGTTCAAGGTCATATGTTGAAAGGTCAAGGTCACAGCTGCAGAAGAAGACATAAATTGTTAAGCATCTTGAAAACTATTAACTTTTTGTATAGGCATGTATATTAGAATATTGTAGGTATTGCGACAATGATCGTTTTGATATATGTTTCAAGTTTATATGTTCAAAGGTCAAGGTCATATCAACATAGGAATACTAAAATTTTTAATATCTTGAAAGCTATTAATTTCATGCATAGGCATGTATTTTAGAATATTGTAGGTATTGAAATGACAATCATATATGGTTCAAGGTCATCATTGCGACAAAGATCATTTTGATATATGGTTCAAGGTTATATGTTCAAAGATCAAAGTCATCAACATAGGAATACTAAAATTTTTAATATCTTGAAAGCTATTAATTTCATGCATAGGCATGTATATTAGAATATTGTAGGTATTGACATGACAATCATATATGGTTTGAGGTCATCATTGCAACAACGATATTTTGATATATGGTTCAAGGATATATGTTCAAAGATCAAGGTCATATCAACATAGGAATACTAAAATTTTTAATATCTTGAAAAATATTAATTTCATGCATAGGCATGTATATTAGAATATTGTAGGTATTGACATGACAATCATATATGGTTTGAGGTCACATGTTCAAAGGTCAAGGACATAGCTGCATAATTATACTGAAATTGATTAATGATTTGGAAATTATTCATTGCACTACAGTTACTTCATGCATATTTTATAAGCTACTTATAAATGAAATGTGAGTGGATATATTTCTGATTAACTTTTTTGGGAGTTCTTAACTTGAGAAAACTTTTCAAGTTTCTGTACTTAATGTATTGTCTATTGCACTTTGCAAACACTATTGGACATATCTTCAGGTGAGCATTAAGGCCCATGGGCCTGTTGTTTTGTAATTCCAAGTGAAACTCTACTCTTGGCATTTCTCACATACATATATCTGCTTTTTTTATCTGGAATATCCATTACTCATTTTTCCATCAATAAAACAATAAAGTTGTCGTTGAAGAATTTGGTGGAATTGAATCAGTAGATTACATCATCTTTGTTATATTTTTATGGCTGAGGCAATCTAAACGAGGGATAAAAAATATTAGCATTGACAGAAACAAATCTAACATATCTATTGATGAAATAGACTACAATTTTATATTGTATTTTGTAGGTATAAATGTAGCTGGTGTTAAGTGAGTTATAAGGCTACAATTTTATATTGTATTTTGTAGGTATAAATGTAGCTGGTGTTAAGTGAGTCAATAAACTCCAATTTTATATTGTTTTTTGTAGGTATAAATGTAGCTGGTGTTAAGTGGGTTATAAGACTCCAGTTATTACTATTAATGGCATTATTCCTATCAGCTATGGATCTTCTAGTCGGATCATTTGTTCATACTAACCCAAGTAAGTAGACACACACACTCTCTGAAGAGAATATAATTTTATTTATATATATATATATATAGTGGTTGCAGGCTCCCTAGTCTCCAGAAATCCAGTCGGGTTTAACCGATGGTTTTCTGAATATGGCATATAATGAAAAATAGAAATATCTTAAATGGCTCTTGTTTAGAAAACTGGCAGGAATCAAATTTTTTTTTTTTAAAAAAATCTTCTTTTAGTAAGTGTAAGGCCAGATAGGTCATTGCCCTGACTGAGTGAGAGAGGCCAAAGTATATCACTTGTGTAAAAACTAATATCAGTAGTCAAGTTATGAATAAATTATCTGATCCCCATCTATCATTGTTGTTTTTAGAAGCAAGAAACAGTAAGGAAATGGAATTTACTACCATCTGAAAATTACTCAACAATGTCAGCAATGATTGATAAATAATGTTGTTAACAATTATTATGATTGCTTCCCTGACAACGGCCAGCAATTAATCGTCGGCAATAATCCAGACATCACTACTTTATTGATGTATAATTTGATTTCCCTAATGTCAGTTGTGTTTTTATTATTTTTCTACAGGTGCTGGTGTTACTGGCTATAGTGAATTTAATCTCTTCCAGAATAATTCAGGTCCAATGTATCTCCCCGGAGAAAACTTCTTCAGCATTCTAGGTCTCTTCTTTTCCACTGTTACGGGTATTTTAGCAGGGATAAACATGAGTGGTGATCTTCGTGATCCATTCCATAATATTCCAAATGGAACACTGGCATCTTTAGGTGTTGCGTGAGTATTTAATATATGACTTTTGTTACCATGGTAACAGGGGAGAGAAATCTTTAATGAAAAACATGTACATGAGTCAATGAATCCAACAACACAAATCAATACAAAACCATGAATGAAACATCCAAACAACATCAACAAGACAAGACAAGACTAATACATATTGGGATCACTAATCAGAAATCTTCCAACTAGAAGAACATTGAGGTTAATATCCAGCTGTATGTTTGTAGTATTGTGCCATTGAAATGACCTTGACCTTTAAATTTATTTCATTTTTTTACTTTTAAAAAATTTTGAATGAAAAATCTTTTAGATTCTAAGTACATTTTGTTTCTATGCCCCTATACAACTTTTTTACCTCACTTATCTCTAAGTTCACATATAGATGACATATTTAGAGGCAGACATTTCTTTGATTATAGATATAAATCATCCACCTGTAGTAATTGACAAACATTCTTTTATTGGTGTCTTCTCTATCAAGCTCATGCTAATGTCACGTCCACTCAGGATAATTTTTTACAATATCAGTTCAATAACCCTTTTATTATAGCAAATTATATTTCATTTGTTTCCCACTTGTATGTTTTTTAAAATACCATTTTTGTCTCAAAATACACAAATATTGTGCTAGTTAATAAATATATATTAATATAAGAACTAGTGCAGTATCATTTTTGGAAAAAATATCTACCTTAGCCATGATTCAGATGGCAACATCATTTAACAAAGTGTGCAATATGAAAGACGGATTTGAGAGACCTCAAAGCGAAACAAATATATATTGCACACTTACACTTCGGAATTTATCATTTTGTTTCTGTGTGAAACATATATTGCTATATAATAAAGTTTGTTATTAATTACAGGACTTTCTTGTACATTTCCTTCACCATTGTGTTAGGTGCAACTTGTCTACGAGAAGCCTTGGTGGACGACTATATGATAGCTGAAAAGGTACTACTTGTAAATTATAATCGATTCATTTGTTGAACTTAAACTAAACGTAAATATCAGACCTTTTAATACTACCTGTAGGTTCTAAAAACTAAACCATTGCACATCCGTTGAGGTGAAATTTTTAATTTGCATCAACAGACTCTGGGTAGACCAAAACTGACCAGGGATGACCTAGTGAAACAGGACAGTAAGTCTCTAAGAATGGGTGAAACTAATCCACTGGATTGCCAAGCATGGATGGAGAGACTTCATTCTCGACTGAACAGCTAGGTCTCACCTTTGTAAAAGGTATAATCAAAGGCCTGGATATTTTTAACAGGATAGTAATGATGATGATGATGTATAGTAGCTGTTACCGCTATAGTTTCCGAACTCAAACACTAGACTTCACAATACTATCTGTATGTTTTACAAACTAAACTTACTCGCATCTTTTAATCTTTTAATCATTACGATGCCAATAGCTATTGTATCAGTTTTCAGAATATTGGCAGGTTTGTATGCATGCATTTATGTGTTGGAAACTTGGATATAAATTTAAACACTTTATAAATTGATCTGTGTAATTTTGGATTAAGGGGGATCTTGGTTTGTTAAGTGGTCCAAAGCAAGACTTAGGGATCATGGACTTTCTTTGCTTCCTGAGCTTGAATCCCATCATGACAGATGCTAGTGTGAAAGTTTTTCAATTTGCTTATTGAAGGTCAGTAGGGTAAGCCTAGATACAGCAGTTTTCTATGCTTAGCCTAATCAAGATCTGAAATCTTTTATATAAGTGGAAGAATATTTTTTATGTTTCCCAGGTATCTATAGTTTGTGTGTTATAGTAGGTGACCTTAAATATACTCTGTTTCAAAAAAATGATTTTCCTTTAAAATGTATTTCAGGTGTTTAATTATTGGTATGTTATATTTGGTGACCTTAAATATACGGTTTCAAAAAAAAAAATTCTTTATATATTTCAGGTATCTATAGTTAGTGTGTTATGGTTGGTGACCATACTCTGTTTCAGAAAATGATTTTTCTTTATGTATTCCAGAGGCGTGTTCAAGTTACTGGTTACTTTCCACTGCGCTCGCGCATACAATTGTTATGTCTATTGAACGGACGCGAGTACTTGTGTTGCATTCAAAATGGCGACCATCAGTGAAGAAGAGACTAATGTTGTAAAATAAATTGTGATTGACCAGCCAAGTACTGATTTATCCATGACTTCCACATCATATTTAGACGATAAAAACAAGTTGTTTCGTTTTTTATTGATAATACAGAGTATGTTAAATAGTTCCAATGTATTTTTTAAAAAATGGTCATTAAATTTTTGGTTCTGATATACCCGTGGTCAGACATCGATAAAATCCCCCCAAAAAACTTATAAACACACTCATATCATGCATCTTCATAAATGTCTGAAATAATTCAAATGTTAATACCTTTATTTGAACGATTTAACACACTTTCACTGACATAAAAACAATACTGCTTGTTGTTTTCAGAATTCACTTAGATCATTTCCTTTATGTTAGACTCTGCGACGCCATCTTGAATCTACAACCTAACAAATGTGATAGTGGTTGTTTGCGTGCACTTGCGCAACCATTCCTGAATGGTTAGAAGTCAATGCGATCGCGTATATACGCACTCTTGAACGGGCCTCAGGTATCTATAGTTGGTGTTTTGTAGTTGGTGATCTTAAATATACTCTGTTTCAAAGAGTTTTTTTATTTTGTATTTCAGGTATCTATAGTCTGTATGTTATAGTAGGTTACCTTCAATATACTCTGTTTCAAAAAAAGTTTTTCTTTATGTATTTCAGGTATCCATAGTTCGTGTTTTATAGTTGGTGATCTTAAATATAGTCGGTTTCAAAAAAAGTTTTTTATTTCAGGTATCTATAGTAGGTGTACTGTGGTTGGCTGGTTTATATATTTCATCTGTCTCATCATGTATGGGTAGTCTTTATGGTCCCCCACGAATCTTACAGTCCATAGCCAATGAAAATGTTATACCAATTATAAAAATCCTAGGACAAGGGGTAAGAACAAAATTATTTACATGTAACTATACACATGTACAGTGTAAGGGTCAAGGAAAAAAAAAAGGTTTCTGGACCATCTGGTTCAGAAACTATCTTAATGTATCATGAAAATGTTTGTATGAAAAGTTTATCACATACAAATACTTTTATCAAACAAGATCTTTATCAACATTGATCTATTCTAACTGTTGTAGACATAATTGGCTCCTGTGTTTATAGTTACTTAGGAATTTTTAACATATAATGTGTTTTTGATAACTAACAAAGAATTTACTTACAAAACAAGGAGCACATTTAAGTTATAATTGGGGCATAATATTTATGTTGTGTTTGTTTCATAAAAATCTGTTCTGCTAATTGAAATTAAGAATTTCAATCATCAAGAAAATGTCAGCCATTTTTATAGGGAATACAGACAAAACTTAGTTAAATTTTGGGGACATTATAGAGAAATATTGCTTTTGTACTTCAGTAAAAAAAAACTATAGCAAAAATGAGAAAAACTGTAGAAAAAATGAGAAAAACTGTAGAAAAAATAAGAAAAACTGTAGCTATATGAGGGAAAAAATGAGAAAAACTGTAGAAAAACTGAGAAAATGTGTAGCAAACACGGGGGAAAAAAAGAGAAAAACTGTAGAAAAAATGAGAAAAACTGTAGCAAATACGAGGGAAAAAATGAGAAAATCTGTAGCAAATACGAGGGAAAAAATGAGAAAAACTGTAGCAAATACGAGGGAAAAAATGAGAAAAACTGTAGCAAATACGAGGAAAAAAATGAGAAAAACTGTAGCAAATACATGGGAAAAAATGTGAAAAACTGAAGAAAAAATGAGGAAAACTGTAGCAAACACCAGGGAAGAAATGAGAGAAACTGTAGCAAATACGAGGGAGAAATGAGAAAAACTGTAGCAAATATGAGGGAAAAATTGAAAAAAACTGTAGCAAATACGAGGGAAAAAATGAGAAAAACTGTAGCAAATACGAGGGAAAAAATGAGAAAAACTGTAGCAAATACGAGGGAAAAAATGAGAAAAACTGTAGCAAATACGAGGGAAAAAATGAGAATTACTGTAGCAAATACATGGGAAAAAATGAGAATAACTGTAGCAAATACATGGGAAAAAATGAGAAAAACTGAAGAAAAAATGAGAAAAACTGTAGCAAACACGAGGGAAGAAATGAGAGAAACTGTAGCAAATACATGGGAAAAAATGAGAAAAACTGTAGCAAATATGAGGGAAAAAATGAAAAAACTAGCAAATACGAGGGAAGAAATGAGAAAAACTGTAGCAAATACAAGGGAAAAAATGAGAAAAACTGTAGCAAATACGAGGGAAAAAATAAGAAAAACTGTAGCAAACACGAGGGAAAAAATGAGAAAAACTGTAGCAAACACGAGGGAAAAAATGAGAAAAACTGTAGCAAACACGAGGGAAAAAATGAGAAAAACTGTATCAAACTTGAGGGAAAAAAATGGAAAAATTTGTAGCAAATACAAGGGAAAAAATGAGAAAAACTGAAGAAAAAAATGAGAAAAACTGTAGCAAACACGAGGGAAGAAATGAGAAAAACTGTAGGAAAAATCGAGGTGAAAACTGTAGTAATTAGCAAAGTGGTAAAGTTAACAAGGGACAATATAGCAAAGTTTTTTGTATTTTTAAAAGATAGTCAAAAAAAAAGTTTTTTTTTTCTATTTTACAGAGAGGACCAAACAAAGTTCCAGTTTACGCATTAATTTTAGTGACGTTAGTTGTATTATTGTTTATTTTTGTTGGCGATGTTAACACTTTAGCCCCAATAGTTACTACAGCATTCATGTTTACTTACGCTGCCATTAATTATTCATATTTCGCACTTGCTATGAGTTATGATAAACGGCAAGAAAAGGAACTTAAGTATGTACCTTCAAAAGAACAGTTTATAAAACCTAAAACTAAAGAACCCAATGGAGTTGTTGGGTATGGAGCTGTCGTGTCTCGACCTCAGGATTCATTTCAAAAGTTAGCAGGTGATTTAGATAAATTGTTTCCAGAACGTTTGACACAGCGTGGACAGCACCATCTGGTGAGACATGGCAGTACTAGTTCAGTGACTACCCCGGAGGCTGATTTTGATGCCACTAAGAGACCGAAGTCCATGGACAACATGTCCGAGCACAGTGACACTTCAACACTTCTACCTGAGAAAAAAGTGGAAGGTAGGATAATATAAGACAGTACTGTAAATTGGGAAAAATTTCAATGCTTATTTTTTACTATTATTATTGTGTGTGTGTGTGTGTGTGTGTGTGTGTGTGTGTGTGTGTGTGTGTGTGTGTGTGATTTACAAGTCAAGTTACAAGCTGCAAGGAAAAATAATCTTGATATATTTTAATTAAAAATGACACTGTCTGCCCTATTCCACATCACAAAAAAGATTTTTTTACCCAATTTGGAAAAAAAAAATTACATTTGACGATGAATGTTAAATTGAAGGTACATGTATAAAGAAAATCAAATAACAAAATTGTTATTTAATAAGTTCAATCTGATTGACATAAGGCTAATTTTATTTACCTGATTTCGTAGTCCGTCAACTTTTCTGTTTTATCACTGCAATATAAACAGGTGCTTTATCCCATTATAGTCAAACAATTCCGTAGTTTATTTAATTTCTGACTTAGATTCTTAGCATTTTTATACATTTTTATACATTTTTATTTCAGAGGACGTGAAGAAGCAGCTAAGTTCAGAAATAACAAAACTTCCGCGTTCCTGGTACTCGTTTTTGTGTAATAGATGGCTATCACTAATTGGTGTAAGTAGTACATATATTTAGGTTCAGAAATAACAAAACTTCTGCGTTCCTGGTACTCGTTTTTGTGTAATAGATGGCTATCACTAATTGGTGTAAGTAGTATTTAGGTTCAGAAATAACAAAACTTCTGCGTTCCTGGTACTCTTTTTTGTGTAATAGATGGCTATCACTAATTGGTGTAAGTAGTATTTAGGTTCAGAAATAACAAAACTTCCGAGTTCCTGTATTCGTTTTTGTGTAATAGATGGCTATCATATATTTTTTTTATATATATATATAGTATTTCATGTTAGATTTTAAAAAAGATCATTGAATAATAGGGTTCTCAAAAACATTTTATGGATCAGAACTATTGTGTAAATTTTAACCAAAAAGCTTTAAATCTCCAATTTATTTGGAGGTGTTTGTCTAGTTGTTAAGTGTATCCATGATGATTGACTAGACGCTCCCTAACATTTCAAGTTGAGCGGTAATGCTTATGAGAAATAAAGATAATTATACATGTGTAAGAGTTGTATAAAAAAACTGAACATAGAACAGTAAAATTTTTAGAAAAAAGTTGTGTGCTCAGCAATGAAAAAATTGATTAGAGATATTGACAAAATAAATGGAAAACGAATGACATCAGTATTATGTTATAAGTTTAAGTTAATTTTCACCAACTTAGAAAATTTGGTCATTCTTGTTATAAAATTTAACTGATATTGTCACCCTGAAAAAAAATTGATTAAAAAAAAATTAATCAAGAATTATAATGGTCTTTATAATAAGATGAAGAAATAATGATGTCAGTGCCATGCCTGCAACAAAAACAGATCGATATTTTAAAACAGAAAAAATAAAATAAAAAAGATTTTTTTTTAATTTTTAGCTCACCTGAGCTGAAAGCTCAGATGAGCTATTGCTATCCATCTCCGTCCATCGTCCGTCGTCCGTCGTGCGTAAACTTTTTACATTTTAATCTTCTCCTCCAAAACCACCAGGCCAAATTTAATGAAACTTGGTAACTATCATGCCTGGGTGAAGCCCTTTCAGATTTGCACAAATGAATGAGTTATGTCTCCTTGGGGCCCCACAAGGGGGGAAATAGTAAAAAACTTTAAAAATCTTCTCCTCTGAATCTACAAGAGATATACCTTAGTTATTTCATTTATAACATCCTTAGGTCATCTATTTTCAGATTTGCACAAATGCTAGCCATGGGGCCCAAAATGGGGAAATTGTAAGGCACTGAGTGGGGAAATTGCTAGAAATTATATATTTGTCACTATATCTTCAAAACTATCAACTTTTTGTATAGGCATGTATATTAGAATATTGTAGGTATTGACATGACAATCATTTTGATATATGGTTCAAGGTCATATGTTGAAAGGTCAAGGTCACAGCTGCAAAAGAAGACTTAAATTGCCAATTATCTTGAAAACTATTAACTTTTTGTATAGGCATGTATATAAGAATATTGTAGGTATTGCATCAACGATCATTTTGATATATGGTTCAAGGTCAAATGTTGAAAGGTCAAGGTCACAGCTGCAAAAGAAGACTTAAATTGCTTATTATCTTGAAAACTATTACTTTTTTGTATAGGCATGTATATTAGAATATTGTAGGTATTGCAACAACGATCATTTTGATATATGGTTCAAGGTCATAAGTTGAAAGGTGAAGGTCACAGCTGCAACAGAAGACTTAAATTGCTAATTAACTTGAAAACTATGAACTTTTTGTATACGCATGTATATTAGAATATTGTAGGTATTGACATGAGAAACTTTTTGATATATGGTTCAAGGTCATATGTTGAAAGGTCATGGTCACAGCTGCAAAAGAAGACTTAAATTGCTAATTATCTTGAAAACTATTAACTTTTTGTATAGGCATGTATATTGGACTACTGTAAGTATTGACATGAGAAACATTTTGATATATGGTTCAAGGTCATATGTTGAAAGGTCAAGGTCACAGATGCAAAAGAAGACTTAAATTGCTAATTATCTTGAAAACTAATACTTTTTGTATAGTCATGTATATTTGAATATTGTAGGTGTTGCAACAACAATCATTTTGATATATGGTTCAAGGTCATAAGTTGAAAGGTCAAGGTCACAAATGCAAAAGAAAACTGAACTTGCTAATTATCTTGAAAACTATTAACTTTTGGTATAGGCATATATAGTAAAATATTGTAGGTTTTGCAACAACAATCATTTTGATATATGGTTCAAGGTTATATATTGAAAGGTCAAGGTCACAGCTGCAAAAGAATACTTAAATTGCCAATTATCTTGAAAACTATTACTTTTTTGTATAGGCATGAATATTAGAATATTGTAGGTATTGACATGACGGTCATTTTGATATAGGGTTCAAGGTTATATGTTGAAAGGTCAAGGTCATATCAACATAGGAATTCTAAAATTATTAATTATCTTGAAAGCTATTAATTTCATGCATAGGCATGCATATTAGAATATAGTAGGTATTGACATGACAATCATATATGGTTTTAAGTCATATATGTTCAAAGGTCAAGGACATAGCTGCATAATTATACTGAAATTGATTAATGATTGCACTACAGTTACTTCATGCATATTTTATAAGGTATTTATAAATGAAAAGTTAGTGGATATATTTCTGATTAAGTTTTGTGGGAGTTCTTAACTTGAGAAAACTTTTCAAGTTTCTGTACTTAATATATTGTCTATTGCACTTTGCAAACAATATTAGACATATCTTCAGGTGAGCGTTAAGGCCCATGGGCCTCTTGTTAATTAATCAATTTAATATTTATTTATTTATTTATTTATTTATTTATTTATTTATTTATTTATTTTTTGTAGGCTGCTGTTTGTCTTATTATCATGTTTGGTATACAATGGGCTTATGCTTTAGGAGAATTCACATTTTGTTTAATAATATATATTTATATTGGTCAAGCTAGTCCCGGCTATTTTCCAGGTAAATATGATTATATATATATATATATCTATTTTATTGTGTTAATTATAAAAGTGAAAATAATAATTTTGATGAAGAGATTTGTCTTTCATTCTCTTTGAATGAGAATCAGTGACAGAAAAAAGGCTGAGGTATTTTAAATTACCGGTAGATTTACAGTCAAGCAGATCCTTTAGTTAGAGAATATGTGTCAAATCCCCTACTAAAGGTCGGTTGTTTTTTCTGGGTCCTTTTCTAACCCTCATGGCTGTCTCATTATAATTGAAAGTACATTTGTTGGGAAATTTACCTTGAAATGGCATGTACTGTTTCAAAGAATTGTTTGATGAGAAATTGACTGAAAAATTGAATATGATTTGTTGTATATTGTAAAATTGGAAATTGAAAAAGGCTAAAAAAATATTTTCCTTTTTAGCTCTCCTGAGCTAAAAGCTCAGATGAGCTATTGCTATCCATCTTCATCCGTCGTGCGTTGTGTGTCGTCCGTCGTCCGTCGTGCGTAAACTTTTTACATTTTAATCTTCTCCTCCAAAACCACTGAGCCAAATTTAATGAAACTTGGTAACCATCATGCCTGGGTGAAGCCCTTTTAGATTTGCACAAATGAAGGAGTTATGTCCCCTTGGTGCCCCATAAAGGGGGAAATAGTGAAAAACTTTAAAAATCTTCTCCTCTGAATCTACAAGAGATATACCTTAGTTATTTCATTTATAACATCCTTAGGTCATCTATTTTCAGATTTGCACAAATGGTAGCCATGGGGCTCAAAATGGGGAAATTGTAAGGCACTGAGTGGGAAAATTGCTAAAAATTATATATTTGTCACTATATCTTGAATATCAGAATATTGTAGGTATTGACATGACGATCATTTTGATATATAGTTTCAGGTCATATGTTGAAAGGTCAAGGTTACAGCTGCTAAAGAAGACTTAATTTGCTAATTATCTTGAAAACTATTAACTTTTTGTATAGGCATGTATATTAGAATATTGTAGGTATTGCTACAACGATCATTTTGATATATGGTATAAGGTCATATGTTGAAAGGTCAAGGTCACAGCAGCAGAAGATGACTTAAATTGCTAATCATCTTGAAAACTATTAACTTTTTGTATAGGCATGTATATTAGAATATTGTAGGTATTGACATGGCAATCATTTTGATATATGGTTCAAGGTTATATGTTCAAAGGTCAAGGTCATATCAACATAGGAATTCTAAAATTATTTATTATCTTGAAAACTATTAACTTTTTGTATAGGCATGTATATTAGAATATTTTAGGTTTTGACATGACGATCATTTTGAGACATGGATCAAGATCATATGTTGAAAGGTCAAGGTCACAGCTGCAGAAGATGACTTAAATTGCTAATCATCTTGAAAACTATTAACTTTTTGTATAGGCATGTATATTAGAATATTGTAGGTATTGACATGACAATCATAAATGGTTCGATGTCTTATATGTTCAAAGGTCAAGGACATAGCTGCATTAGTATACTGAAATTTATTAATGATTTGGAAATTATTCATTGCACTTCAGTTACTTCATGCATATTATATAAGCAACTTATAAATGAAATGTGAGTGGATATATTTCTGATTAAGTTTTGATGAAGTTCTTATTTTGAGAAAACTTTTTAAGTTTCTGTACTTAATATATTGTCTGTTGCACTTTGCAAACAATATTGGACATATCTTCAGGTGAGCGTTAAGGCCCATGGGCCTCTTGTTTATTTTGGACTGCATTATTTATATATAAACAACAGCATTCCCCCGATTCCAAATATTCCTCCACTCTATTCGTTTCAAATACAATAAAACACCTAAGTTAGTAGTTACACCTTTTATCAAATATTTGACGTGAAACCTTTAAAGTCAAGTTTTAAGTTCACAAGCACTAAAGATGTTTTTGATCTTAAAATCTTTAACATGCTAAAGATCATATTTGTGTTTAATCTTTATCAGACATGCCTCGGCAATATCTTCTGAAAAAAAGCTATTTATGAAGTTCAGATATACATGTAGGTCATGTTAAATCCAGATGTATCAAAATTGATTCTTCAAGAATCAGTCTAAATTCATCAGTTGTAAAATCTTAGTTGAAAATGCTCAGATTGATATTGTGGATAAAATAATAGGTCAAATAATATTGTGAGAAAAAAAAAACTAGGTCAAATAATGTTGCAGATACATTTAACTAGGTCAGAAGAAAGTTGTTTTACAAAACTAGGTCAAATCATTTTTGGACACAAGCTAGTTCAAATGTTATGTGGAAAAAGTTAAGTCATATTCTTGTTTGGGTCATGATAGATCAAATATCAAGGACAAATCATAGAAAAACTTGATGTCTTCTAATGTTTTTTTCTATTTATCATAAACTGTTATTGTTTCCATGATGACATTGCTGTTTCTAGGTACTTGTTGTCTAAGTTACAGATTTCTCTTTTAAAAACTTTATCAATTGTTTCATTTATATTTTCAAACAGGTATTGCAGAATTTAACATGTATGAGTGGATCAAAGAAGGTGTACAGACATGTTGTAGGTAAGTGTCATGCTAACCATCAAACAAAATAAATAATATGGTAGCTCAGCTGGTGAAGGGGCCCTGTGATCTGTAATTGTTGGTGTAGATATGTTGTCATGGTTACCATTGTACAAAATTATTAATATGATAGCTCAGTTAGTGGGAGGCCCTATTTTCTGTTATTGTAGGTTGTAGGTAAGTTGTCATGGTTATCATTGTACAAAATTGTATAATAACAAAGCTCAGTTGCTGAGTGGCCCTGTGATCTGTAATTGTGTATGTTGTAGGTAAGTTGTCATGGTTATCATTGTACAAAATTGTATAATAACAAAGCTCAGTTGCTGAGTGGCCCTGTGATCTGTAATTGTGTATGTGTAGGTAAGTTGCCATGGTAACCATCATACAAAATTATTAATAGACATAGCTCGGTTGAAGTCCCTGTGATCTGTAGTTGTTGATGTAAGTAAGTTGTCATAGTAGCCATTATACAAACTTGAATGTATAGTATCAAAGCTTAGTTGGTGAGAGGCCCTGTGATCTGTAATTGTGTATGTTGTAGGTAAGTTGTCATGGTTACCATTGTACAAAATGTATAGTAACAAAGCTCAGTTGGTGAGGGGCCCTGTGATTTGTAATTGTTGATGTAGGTAAGTTGTCATGGTTACCATTGTACAAAATTTTATAGTAACAAAGCTCAGTTGATAAGTTGATTTGTAATTGTGTAAATTGTAGGTGAGTTGTTTCTCCTGTTATTTATTTTATTGTGGGAAGCGAGGTTATGTGCCTTTCTTGCTGTTAACTAGGGGAAGTAACTTTTGTTGTTGTTGTTTATTTTACAGGGGTGGGGTTACATGCCTCTCTCGCTGTTAGTTTAAATTATAAGGTAGGTTACATATTATTTTTATTTATTTTACAGGGGAGGTAAAGCAAAACAAGAAGAAATTGTTGTTGCTCCAACAACCCCAGCTGTTCAAACAATGGCAGCTCAACTTACTGAAGATAACTGAAGACTTTGCCAACAGAGGGCGATATCATCAGTCAGAAGTTGTCAGGGGAGAAGATTTTGATGACTATGGATTCCGATTGAAAAGAGATAGTTATAAAAATATTTTATTATATATTTATTTATTAATGTTTTAATGCCAGTTTTGTCAAAATGTTAATGATTTTATTCAACCCATTTATTTTACTAAATGATGACCTTAAATGTAAAAAAAATGTGACACTAAACTGCTATTCAGTTTATTGATTATATTAGGTTTAGTTTTGCAACTCCGAATTAGGCAGTTCTGAGAGAGCCTGTCTCTTCTTGAGATGCATTGCTATTAGAATTCAACTAGAAAACTAAATTTTGAACTATTTGCTGTATTTTTGTCTCGGAATGACCTATTAATTTACGAATTTTTCATCCATATTAAAACTGATCATCTTAGTATAAATCAGATATTCTTATCACGGCCTAAAAAAACTCCACTCTGAGGACCAATGGTTTGAAAACAAGTGGGTCATTATATTCTTTATGTAGAGGTTGAAGATGCACTTACACGTATTTTGTTTTACATTCCATTATAGTTGACACATTTTTGTGAAACTATCTCAGGTTGTCTACATGCAATATAAACATATTAAATAATGAATCTCATAATAAATTATTGAGTTGTCTCCCCTTTGTAATATCTTCTTTATGTTCAAGATAAGAATATTTTCAAAAACTTTATTTTTGTGAATTTGTTGATAATTAGTTGTAAAACTTTGCTGTATAATCTGTCTTATTCTCTTTTTTGACTGATTAAAATAATTCTTGCTGCAGAAGATGCATTCTAGGCAGACCCTAGAATGAAAATGTTTCATAAGTTTGCCTGCGGAAAGTCAATCTTTGATCTTATGCATTTCATTTCCCTGCATCATCCAAGCTGACTGCTTCAGTGTGATGAAATTAAGTTGATATGGATAAAAGTCATCATTAATCATCCTTCTTTTACTGTATATACATATTACAAAAAGCAGTTGATCGGTCCATTTAATGTTCATGAAGACCACCCATGTGAAAGTCAATTTTAATTCTACATCATTAATTGTTACATAACATGTTGTTATATCTGGTTGAAATCCTTAGAAACACTTTATTATATAGTATTATATAAATATTACATTTCTGAAAAGCGTTGTACTGATTTAGAATGCGTTCAAACTGTATACGCAACATTTTTATGCATGTGACATTTTTCACATTGTCATCCATTACTAAGTGTTGTCAGGTAATGTCACATTGTAATGTAGACTTTCTTCTTATCTTGTGTTGAAACCATATGACATTAAATTTACCCAAATTCATATTAGCCAATCAGAATTCAAGAATTTCATGAGAGGTATTAACATACCATGATAAGTTTGACATTTCATCGTAATACAGGCTGTTTGTCTGAAATTTATTTGGTACCAGATACAAAAATGTTCCCAGCACAATTATAACCGAGAACAAGTGTCCCTGTTAGTGACATGTAACAAGGTAAGTCATATAGTCAGTTATTAAGTGCTATTGTTTGTTAAAGTTTCTTATCATGCCTTTTGTTTATGTACCAAGAAATTGCCGATTCATATTGGTCACATGACAAGACTTACAGTTCCTATAGTAACAGGTGTTTGGGAAAATTTGTATAAGTATCTAATATGCTAATGCTGAATCATATACATATACATACATATGTGTTAATTAAGATTTATCATGAATTAACTTTTCTCTGTGTGTGTGTGTCTGTGTGTGTGTGTGTGTGTGTGTGTCTGTGTGTGTGTGTGTGTGATAGAGAGAGAGAGAGCACATGAAATTTTCCTGATAAAAATGGATTTTGTTCTAACAGTGAAGTTTACTTATTGATTTTAAAACATAACCGGATATAGCCAACTTTTATTTTTAGCTCACCTGAGCACAAAGTGCTCATGTGAGCTATTGGTATCAATAGAGGCAGACCCTCCGTCGTCCGTCGTCTGTCCGTCAACAATTGCTTCAAACGACTTCTTCTCAGAAACTTCTGGTCACATTTTGTTTAAACTTGGTCAAAAGCATCTATAGAACATTGCCTTTCAGATTTGTGTTTTAGGTTGCCATAGCTACCAAATATGGGTCACAATGACCTACATAGTTAAAAACCTAAAAAAAAAATCTTCTCCAAAACCACTTCACTGAGATAAAATCTGATGTGATATTTGGCATCTTTGGCATCTTATTTACCAAGTTTGTGAATTTCAAGAATTTTTGTGAAAAATTAGGTTATGTGTTTTTGCATCTAATTTTTGTATATGGTAAATAGTACTTTTTTACAAAAAATTACATAATGAATTTAGGTGAATTCTTTTTCCAAACATCATTTTCTTGTGTGAAGAAACATGTTTGACAATTTTCATGAAATTTTGTAAAATACAAGTCGCTTTTTTCGGCCTTTTTCATTTTCAATTCTAGCAACCCAAGGGTTGAGGGTTCAAATCCCACTGGGGCCACTTTTTTTTTTTTAATTTTTTTTTTTTTAATTTCTAAATTTTTTGACTTACAATGGTGCATGGAAGAGATTTTATGAATTTTTAATTTTTAGTGTAATTATTTTTTTTGAAATACATGTGATACTGCAACCCAAGGGTCGAGGGTTTAAATCCCAGTGGAGCTACTTTTTTTTTTTTTTTTTTTTCTTTTGTTATTTTTTTTTATTTTCAGAATTTTTATGACTTACAATGGTGCATGGAAGAATTTTTATGACTTTTTACTTTTTAGGTTGCCATAGCTACATTGACCTAAATAGTTGAAGACCTAGAAAAATTTTCTTCTCCAAAACCACTTCACTGAGATAAAATTTGATGTGATATTTGGCATCTAAAGTATCTTATAAACCAAGTTTGTGAATTCCAACAATTTTGTGAAAAATTAGGTTACGTGTTTCTGCGTTTATTTTTTATACATTGTAAAAAGTACTTTTTTACCAAAATTACAATATTAATAAATTTAGGTGAATTCTTTTTCCAAACATCATTTTCTTATGTGAAGAAACATATGTTTAACAATTTTCATGAAATTCTGTAAAATACAAGTCGCTTTTTTCGACCTTATTCTTTTTCAATTCTAGCAACCCCAAGGGTCAAGGGTTCAAATACCAGTGAGGCCACCTTTTTTTTTTTTTTTTTTTTTAAATTTCTGAATTTTATGACTAACAATGGTGCATGGAAGAGATGTTATGAATTTTTACTTTTTAGTGAATTATTATTTTTGAAATACATGTGATACTGTTATGTAGATTTAGCTAAAACCTTGAATTTTTTTTTTTTTTTTTTTTTTTTTTTTTTTTTTTTTTTTTTTTTTTTTTTGTTTTTACAAAATCATTGTTATGTGACATTTTTTAAATTAATTGAACAATTTTTTAAAAATAATTTGCAGTTTAATTTTACAATTTTTTAAAAAATATTTTAATTAATGGGTCAAATCTGTAAATCCGGATCTGAAAATTGCTCATGTGAGCTTTTTTTTATGGATAGGAACTCTGCCATCCATCCATCATCAAAAGACTTCTTCTCAGACATTACTGGTCACATTTCATTCATATTAGTCAAAAGCACCTTTAACCATTGCCATTCTCATTTGTGTTTCTGGTCACTTTGGCTACCAAAAGTAGGTCACAGTGACCTATATAGCTAAAAACCAAAACAATAAAAATAATGTTATCTGAAACCACTTCTATGAAGGCAACATGTTATGACTTAACCAGGTATTATCAAGACATACCAGTTACATTTAAACTCAGGTGAGCAAATTAGGGCCATCTTGGGCCTCTTGTTTTTCATTTGACATTGTCCTCAAGTTCTTTTTAAGTATGACCCAGTTTGCTCCACAAGAGGATCAGCATACCACTAACAATTTTTGATTTAAGGATTATTTATGGAAATGAACTAAAATGTATTATATATACTAGATCTTCAGGCAAGTAGTAACATTTTTCTGATGCTGTAGCGCCTGTTGGATGACATTCTAGCTGATCTGATTCTCAAATATTCAGAAAATTACAGGTTGGATTGAAATATAATAAGAATCACAGGGGAAAGGAGAGGGAGGCTTTGTTTAAATCTAGGCTGAAATTCTAAAGCTCAATTCTCTCCAAATCTTAAATGTTTTCTTAATCAGTTTTATTTACAGTATTAGCTATGGTTCTAGTTCATCAAAGTTTGTTCAGATCCTTATTTCTGTATTACCTATAAAACATGTTGGAAAATAGGGCAAATTTATAAATATATAATAATAGGTACAGTACAACTGAAAAGTAATATATAACATCCATTCAAGGAGACAGTTGACAGGTATTTAGGGCTCTAGACAGACACATAAGGGGTTATAGGTTTGAATTTCAGTAGGGCTGCATTATGCATCTGTTAACAAGGCATTTAATCTTACATTGATCAAGTCCATCCAGTTTCGTTTTGTAAAAATGTTCTAAAAGAATAGGAGGATTAACCTTCCATTGGACTAATGCCCCATCAGTGGGGTTGTCTGAGCTACTGTCCTATCTAAAGTGTGTTTAGAATGCTGTTCCATCCACAGGGAGGGAGTGTCTGGGCTGCTGCCACATTCAGAGGACATTATGGGTTACTATACATCCAGTAGAGAGTATGGACCTGCCATCCCTTCCCAAAGGGGGCTAATGTACCTTTTTTGTACTCTTTTTTCTTCACATCTGGTATATGCACCCTCAGACTGTTTAGAGAGGGAGACCTTTTTTAACTATGATGTTCACTACAAGCAGAGTACTTGATGAAGAATATTCCACTTAAAAGTTGGTTTATAAATATATAACGACAAAACCGGTGAGAGTTCCGTTCATATTGTATTCCACATGATTTTACCTGTAATTTTTGACCACTTTTTCTCTTTATTTTTTACCTGGTAGTGATGATAATTTTTTAAATTTTTTTTTACTTTAGTTACATCAATCTGATTTATGTTCCTATGTTTAATCCTGCTTGCATTATGAGAATCTCATTTAAGCTCACCTACTAGTACACAAATTACAGAGTTGTTTATGTTATTATCATTCCTCCATCAACTGCGTCAGTTTCAGCGTTTATTGGTTAGTTTATGTTACAACTACTATAGAGTGATTCATCCATCAAGTAAGCTATCTGAAGTTTGCCTCTAGTTGAATTATAAGTATTTGTATATGGTTGTGGGACCCTACAGTTAGAATTATAACCACACCACTGGACATTAACTCTGGTGCTCTGGGAAACTTTTTTTGGTTAGTGGACCAAGTATACTTGTATTGTGTTCCTGGTTGTGTTTGCTGTTATCAAGTACATGCTTTTTTCAATTAATTTCTTTCTTCAGTTACACATGCATTTTTTAAACTGTCACAAGATGCTCTATACTAGTATTTTTTTATTATCTTACATAAACAATATTGTCACAACACACATGATCAAGTCAGAACAAATATTTTGTATTGTCTTTTTTTCAACAAACAGATATATGTATATCTTTATGCTATGTAACAGCAGGACCCTGTTGTTCAAAGTTTGATCAGTTTAATCAATAACAGCATAATTTTTTTTTAAAAATCAAAAATTATCATTTTGTTGTTAAATTTGATAGCTTTAAAAATGTCAGTTTATAGATATCCTATTTACCTATGGTCTTTAACAAAAAAATTGACAATATCTTTGATATCATGCTAGAAACAAATTTGGATTTCACTAATCAGTTTAGTAAAGTTAACCAAGCTTTGAACAATTGAACTCAGCTTTATTCCTGTTTACAGGATCTAATTATTTTGATTAATCACTGAAATATTTGAAAATTAAATTGTTAACAATATTTAATTTTACATGTAGTTGTTATTGTTTTGAAGCTTGATTACTTTATTTTTATGTATTTTTCTGAAATTTTTGGTAACACCTGTTAGTTACTTGTACAATCTTTTTATTTTTATTTTTTTTTTTCACATATTTTCTTTCAATCTTTATATATATATATATATATATATATATATATATATATGATATTTGGTCCCAGTTTCACAATCATTCACTCAACTTAATTTAGGGAATATTTCAGATATCAACTTAAAGGTTCAAAATTGAATTTCTGATGTTGTATTAAAATTGTTTAGTGTAGGATTGTTGAACAAAACAAAACATTGTCTCATTAAACTTAAAATTTTAAAATATTGATGAGAGGAAAAATGGGAATATTTGAGTTGAGTGTATACTCAATTTAGTGAATGATTGTGAAACTGGGGCCATGTTATTATTTTTTCTGCAATCTTTCATATATATGATATACTTCTTGTTGTTATTATTTTTCTGAGATATTTGTGTACAATTTGGTTGTATAAAATTTCATTTTTTAAAAATGTTAAGTTTATTGTATTTTTTAATTATTTCTACAAAGTATTATAATTGTACTTGTATGACTGTTATGTGTTCATACATACATATATATAAATTAATATTCCTTGGAAGTTTATTTTCTGTCAAATGATGATCTACTACTATTATTGGTTGTAGTAAGTTCATTTTTGAAATGTTAAGTTTATTTTTATCTTTTAATTATTTCTACAAAGTATGAATTGTACATCTTTATGACTTTACTGGGATAGTTGGTTTTTGATCCATACATAAATGCTTATAAATTCTGTATTCCTTGGAAGTTTATTGTCTTTATACATAATGGTTCAAATGGTATGATCAAGTAATTAATTTTGTCATTTTTCCCATTTACTTAATGCTTAAAATGATACTTTTCTTTAACTGTTTATTTTTATGATAATTTTCTGTTTAATATGTAGTGCTATCAATAAGCTATTCTTTGACATTTTTCTTTGACGTTTATTTTACATATAATGCTAAATTTAACAGAATCTCAAATATTGTTTATAATTTGATTTTTCTTTTAACACATTTTATTTTCTTGAAAGTTGAGATCTAGCTTTATCCAATGGTAAAAAGTTAATAGTTTTCATTTATAACTTGTTAGATATTGATTCTGTTAAACAGAACTCAGAGATCTTTTTTGAACAGACCTGAAAAGTCTATGAATTCATGATTTTTCTGGAAAAGTCTTTGAAAACAAAATGTTTGTACAAAGTCATGGAAAAAGTATCTACAGGCCAAAGGCTGTACAAACTCTGAAATCCAAAATAATAATAATAATTATAAAACAATCATTATCATCATTGTCATTATCTTTTTTTTCCACAAGGGGGCAAAAACAACATAAAAAATATGCTCAAGGGAGACAATTCTGCAGTACATAATCTGTTCAGCCAGTGGTTGTAACATTTTTGTTTGAAACTTAAAAGATGTTTTAAATGTGTGTATACATTGTAAATGTGAAAACATCACAATATAATGTGGTCTTCTCTTTGTTTATATATAATTGTGTGTGTATAGAAATCCTTTTAAAATTATGAATGGTAAAACCTGATTAAATAGCCCCCATTTTCAGTTATTAATATTCTTATTTTGGCAAAATAAAGGGGTTTAACAATATATTGCATGTAGTTAGACAAAAATAGGAAATTTAGGTGAGATTAGATCAGGGATTTAGAAGAAATCCCTAGTGTGAGGCGGAAAACCATTTAAGAGTTATTGTAGAAAGTATATTGTACTTAAAGTATATTGTAGTTAAAAGGGAGATAATTAATCACTGCTAAAAGGGAGATAATTAATGCTAAAAGGGAGATAATAAATCTTGACACTTGCTGTCTGATATGTGTGAATGATTAGTGGCTTTGAATTAAGAGATATCTCCTCTTAAAATAAATTCCATAGTGTTAGGTTAAAAAAAATTAAGGGATATTGTAACAGTATATTGTTACTGTTTTAAAGGGAGATAACTTATCCCTGCCTAAAGGGAGATAATCAATCTTGTCACTTGGTCTCAAATGGATTTTACTGTTGTAGTGGATTTAGTTTAAACCTCTTTGTAATGAATTCCTAGACATCTGATTGATCAGAAAACCCTTTACTTGAAATCTCTCCAAATTTTACCATTTTAGACCATGCTTTGGTTACATGACAGATTCCAGTTTGTATCTGACAACACATTTATTCCAACATTAAAGAATTCAACTACACATGAAGGTATAAAAAAACTTGAATGGCCCTCTAGCTTTGAGATTTTCACAGCTTATTTGACAAACAACTGTTTTGAAAATATTTTGTTCGGGCCTGCCACCCTTGTAAAAGATCAGTCAGGTCTAACCTCTTACATAAAATGTGTATTTGCAAGCCTGGTATTAAAGTCTAGCCATTCAGAGAGTGAATTGAAAATTACTGAAATATTGCAAGAAAAAGTTCAAAGGTTTTAATTCTTTGTTGTTAGTTATGTTTGTTTGTCAAATGTTGTCTATATAAACATTATATATATAAAGATAAAAAAGATGATATATTTATTTTTATGAAATCAATCATTCCATAATTATAATTATCGTAGTATATATATGTTTTATGTATGGTTTATTTATTATAAAATTGTTTAGAGGTAGCACATGGAAAAAAACTAATGAGAATGAACGTATAGAAGCCATATAGGAAATCATACATTTAGAGTTCTTTATCAACACAATGATTTTTAAATACGCAATATCGTTTGGACTTTAGTAATTCTGTAAGATTATAAATAGAGGAATTTAAATAAGCGTTCATGTCATATTGAATTTATTAAACCAGTTAAATAAATCTTTATATAACTAGACTTGTGTAGGTTACATTAGCGATATTTACAATAAACAATTGATCTCCATGTTGAACCCTGCTTGAAAATTCCTGTTTCAATTTCGAAGGATTCAGATCTTTTACACTGCATAAAAATACAATTTTTTTTTTGTATTTTTCCTTTACCGTTCTATTTTATGACCATCTACATTGGAATCCATTGTTATTATAACAAAACTACACACAAACTTAATAAATTTATAAGTGACAAAAAATATAAACATATAATTTTGTTGTTGAAACAAAAATATTTTGGAAATATTTTTAGCAGTTCATCAGATTTGCTAGTTTTAAAATCTGGTTCATTACCTGATCAACCAGGAAGATTTATACAGTATATAATTTCCAGATATTACAATATGGTATTCTAAATGTATGGTTTCATTATCGTGATATTTTCCAGAAAAAATTATGTAGAAATCCCTAACCCTTACAACCCTAGAGAGAATCAATGAAACTTGCCATTCTCTAGGTTTTTGGACTCACAGACTTGTGTTTAGGGGGTGTAAGGGTTAGTTTTCCTTAGTGCAATACATTTATCTTAAGAGAGAAAGGAATAATAAACACGTAGTTGTTGTCTTTGGCAAGAAAATTAATGCAGGCATCAATGTCTGATTGTATACTGTAATTATCTGTTACTGCGTTTGATGAGAACAGTAAGAAATTAAGAAATTTACAGGAGGAAGTCTAAAACTTTGACATATATTACCTGATGGTATTCACTGATGAGAATTTGGTTTGTTGTTTTAATAGCTCATTGGCAGAATAATTGCTTTTTTATTGAAAATTTGAAAAACAAAAATTTGCAGGACAGGACATTTTATGTTAAAAATCCATTAAATATAAAAGTAATAGGTAATAAAACAAGGGCAGATTTTCACAAATTTTTAAAATGAAAGATTAAAAAGTGTTCTAAAAAATCACCTCAGCAGAACTGCCACAAAAAATCAACAAATAATCATCTCATTGATAATCATCTCCTGATTAATTGCCGATGTTCATCTAATTTGTCATGATGACATTTTCAATAAATGTCCTTCACCATGGTACTAAACAACCCCTAGCACTAAATGTTAAACAGTATTATAAAATATAAATGAAATTACATTTAAAGTTTTTACAGTATTTGAATCAATTAATACAAAACAGTTCTTTAATTTTGGAGGTAATTGTTTTTATTGTAATTACCTTGCTTACCTCCCCTTGCTTTATGTATTGGTGAAATGACTGGCTGATTAAATCAACACATTTAAACTGATATACATGTATGTTACTAAATGCATGCTTTGAATATAATAATTTTTGGATATAATACATTTGGACATGTGTATCATGATGTTTCTAATCAACATAATAACTTGAAATACAGGCTACTTACCACTAAAAACTTTATTTATTTAAATAATGTTTGTATTTTAAGATAGTTATTTTGATAAGTATCGGCAGATACTTTGCCCCTATTTTTTGTTCTTCACAATTAAGGGCAATTAACTCTGGCGCCAAACCTTGATAAACCGGAACCTGTGAAAACCGGATTTTTTATACGCCCGTCATATGACGGGACGTATTATGTTACGGTGCTGTCCGTCCGGGCGGGCGGGCGGGCGTCTGTTAACAATTTGTATTCCGTTCAATAGAGACCACAAACATTTATGGATTCAAATGAAATTTGGTATACAGCTTTACCATGGTAATACCTTGTGCAAGTTCGAATTACAACTTTTTCGGAGTATTTTTGGAGGAGTTATGCCCCTTTTTTAACTTAGAAATTTTTGTATGTATGACCATGTGGTTTCCGATCATCAGAGCCTACAACTATTTATGGATTCAAATGAAATTTGGTATACACATTTACGATGTTATTATCTGGTGCAAGTTCGAATTACAACTTTTTCAGATTATTTTTGGAGGAGTTATGCCCCTTTTTTAACTTAAAACACCTTTTTATCATACTGCACAGATCACGACAACAGTTCAAATTATAATTAAGCTTTATAGATATAAATTATTTCAGGTTGGTTAAAAAAAAGGTTCTCAAAACATTTCAGACAAAAAATGTATTTGTTTCCTAAAATCTTCCTGCATGCAATGCTTAACACATGAAAACACTGCCATGACCTAACATTATATTTTAAACTTCTTCCTTCCTGGAAATGAATATGAATTATATAGCAGTCTACCACTATCCATTTAGCAATATATTTTTACATACATATTGACGAATTCGAAAACATGAAATCTCGCTTTGTCTGAAATCTCGTTTAAGTCTCGTGGGGGGGCAAAGCGAAGTTTATATATTACGATTGTTTATCTAGTGTACTGCGATATCATTAGTTTTTCGTCAGTTTTAATGAAATTTGTAGTAATATGTTTTTTAAAAAATTGTTAAATATGACTGAAATTAATAATAAAAAAATCATTTAAATGAAAAATTAATTTATATTTAAAAAAGACATGTCGGTCCGCAAGCGTTCAAAATTAGTTAAAACTTTTTCAGTTGTATAAATGGCACTAGAGATGTGAAGGAAATTAAATTTATTAAATAATTTAAATGATTTTATAAAAATATTGCCAGATAAGAAAATGTAGATCTAAATCAATTTGAATTTACCAAAAGTAATTTTATTCCGCCAACCAGTCGGTATTTCGATTAATTATTTCAAATTAATCTCAAATTAATTTATTTAAATTACATAATATAATTTACATTCGTTCCCCACACATTTCGTCAACATCTCAAAATATTTACAAACAGCATTTACTAGTTTATCGCTGTATGGATACCTGTCAATCAATTTAGCAAATTGCAAGGTAAGATCTTGATGTTTACAGGTGATGGAATGTGCCTAATAAACAGGATGTCCGCCGACTTAGATTATTGATAATCTTTTAATTAGTCGCATGTTAGATTATTATGTAAATACATTCAATATAAAGAAAAATATCAAAATTAAACTTTCTCATGAGAATTTTTTCGACGAGTTGTTGCATAGATTTTGAAGATATCATTATTTCACCTATTAAAAATGTTCTAATCAAAGCGATTTCTACTATGAGCACTTTTTATAATTATAATTATTAATTTTGTGTGTGAAAGACCTTAAGTTTGTAGACTTGCATCTTAACCACGTGGCCACTGTAGCCTCTAAATTTCATATTCTGAAACAAACTATCTTAATTTGTGAGACACTGTTCTTATGGGTATCAGATGTAAAAAGACTGTCCGAAAAATTAAAAAAAAAATCTTAACAAACAGTCAAATTTTCTAGAAAGATGAATAAAGAATATATCAAGCTTATAGCTACACTGTATACATTTGCAATTAAATCCATATTTTTCTAAATTTGTTTGAGATACATTCGAAATTTTGAAAGAAAACAATAGATATTTCCGAAATAAAATTTGCAACATGATGTTTATAAATTATCCTTTCCGTGGGAAATTATTTTATAAATTATCCTTTCAGTGGAAAGCTTTAAATATGATCTTAAATGAATAACATATCAAATTTAAGTATGAAGATTGTCAATCTTTATTATACAAATTGAAATGCCTATTTGATGTGAACAGCCTGGAACACTACAATTTCGGTACGTATAAAGAGCAAACGGGAGTAAACGAGAGATATAAAAGAAAAGTTGATTAACATATTTTGCCTACAGAAGGTTCAGTAGACGCAGTTTAAAAATGAACAAAATAAAAAAATATGACTCTAGGATGATTTTTAATGAGTTTACGGCGAAAATATGTATGCATATGTACGATAATGTCCACCAATACATGTTAGACAGGAGTAAACGGGAGAAAATATAGAGAAGTTAATTAACATATTTGCCTACGGTGGTAAATGAAGTATGAAAAAAAATTAACAAAATAAAAAAAGAATTATGGCTCGATTCACTTAATTATAACTCTTCACTGAAAAAGTTGGAAAGATTCGCAAAAATGTATTTTTAAGCTAAACGCTTATTTATCATTACTGTGATGTGTGGTATATTGAAATGCACGAGAAATACATCGTGTATTAAATTACAACTAACAGAAAAATATAATTTATTTATTATTATTATTTTTTAATAAGTAAATATAATATTCAATCAATACGATTCTTCTTGAAACCGGGATTTTCATTTTATTTTTAATTGATCTTGATACATCTTCAAATGGTCAAGTACACATCCAGTTTAAAATGTATTTGGTTTTCAATAAACATCGCGGTAGACGATTTTATATTCCATCACGGCAGAAATGTTCTTTGCGGTGGACCGCAGTGAAAATTTAATCCCTTCTAGTCGGCAATTTCAAGTCTTTTTTTCCGATTTTAGATGTAGATAATAAAAAGAATGTCCAGTTTTTTCAGCCGATTAACGTATATTTTTCCACGTGGAATGAAGAAGTTGTATGTAGATTTCAAACTCTACAAGATACACAACTGGTCACAAAAAATAATAATAATAAATAATAATAATAATAAATAATAAAATAATAATAATTAAAATAAAAATTAAATAATAATAATAATAATAATAAAACCCCGACTCAAAGCCAACAAGTACATAGGCTAAATGAGATTGGATTTCGATTTGCCCCCCCCAGCCTCGTTTTCAATCGTAAGAGTTACTTCCCCTGTCATGTTTTCGAATTGGTCAATATCCTAGTTGTACTTATACTTCTCAGTAAAGAATGGAACAATCTAGAGGATTAGTGACGAATTCATTCGGAACATCCTCTGAATGTGAAATGATGAAGGCGACAACTTTCTCCTTTTTAGCAGCATATATTTGCATCTTGGGGACCTTGAAAACTCCTCGATAGATTTTGCTAAAAATTTCTGAGGTTATGGAGTCTAATGCGATCTAGCTGTCTAACTTGGTGAAATTTTTGGGAAATATCGGTATCATACTTAATTTTGGGGTCAAACATGCAAAAAATGAATTTTGCCAAAAAACAATTACATTTAACACACTCCTGTTCAATAACAGTTCATTGTACGAAAAAGTCGTCCATTGACTGAAAAATGTTTAAGATCTGACGGAAAAGACGGTATTTTTATATTTTTTCTATCTTTTACATAAAATCCACAATAACTGTTTAAAGTCGGCGCTATCATCCAAAAACAATTTAACGTACCGTTTTGAATTCGTACCCATATTAAAGTAACCAATTCTTTACCAAATTATTGGTAGGTTTGGCACTTATCCGTTAGGTCTGTGTCAAACTTTTGAGTGGCAAGTTCTGTGGATGAGCTCTACTGATAGAAATCCTCTAGATTGTTCCATTCTTTCCCGCGAAACCCCTAAAGGTGTCGCCACACTAGTAAATAGTACTACTCGATCAATATAACACGGGCGTATAATGCTACGCTCGGCGGTGCTCTTGTTTTTTTGAGGAACGGAGACCATCCAGTTATCACAGGTTTCATTGTAATTTGTCAGTTTGTTTCGTTTGTGGCTTTCTTCAGGTTTCGTACATCATCCCTGAGCTGACTTCTTTTATATAGGTAAAAATAAGGTTCGAGTGATTAGTCCGTTCCAGTGCATCATGATATTCTCTAAAACACGTGTTTAGTATACTACAGACATTTGTTTGTTTTTGTTTTCAGCCATTTTCGTTATTGGATTTTTGGCAATAGCTGAATTAGTTCACAAACTAATAATGAATGTTATATTATTAATGTTACTTGTATAAATGTAGCGCAAAGTTGAAATGTTTTATTTATTTATTTATTAATGATAAATGAAAAATAAATAAATGTTGTCAAAAAGCATAAAAGATTGTGTGTTATAATTAGTTAACTTTAAAAAGAAAACTCTGTTGACGTAACTAGAGATTACTACATTTTTCCAGTAGAGACATTCTGTAGGCCTTAGCTACAGATAGCTACCACCATGTCACTAGAGAAATTCTGTAGGCCTTAGCTACAGATAGCTGCCATCATGTCACTAGAGAAATTCTGTAGGCCTTAGCTACAGATAGCTGTCATCATGTCACTAGAGAAAATCTGTAAGCCTTAGCTACAGATAGCTGCCATCATGTCACTAGAGAAATTCTGTAGGCCTTAGCTACAGATAGCTGCCATCATGTCACTAGAGAAAACCTGTAAGCCTTAGCTACAGATAGCTGCCATCATGTCACTAGAGAAAATCTGTAGGCCTTACCTACAGATAGCTACCACCATGTCACTAGAGAAAATCTGTAGGCCTTAGCTACAGATAGCTGCCATCATGTCACTAGAGAAAACCTGTAAGCCTTAGCTACAGATAGCTGCCATCATGTCACTAGAGAAAATTCTGTAGGCCTTACCTACAGATAGCTACCACCATGTCACTAGAGAAAATCTGTAGGCCTTAGCTACAGATAGCTGCCATCATCTCAGTGGTGAAATTCTGTAGGCCTTACCTACAGATAGCTACCACCATGTCACTAGAGAAAATCTGTATGCCTTAGCTACAGATAGCTGCCATCATGTCACTAGAGAAAATCTGTAGGCCTTAGCTACAGATAGCTGCCATCATGTCACTAGAGAAAATCTGTAGGCCTTACCTACAGATAGCTACCACCATGTCACTAGAGAAAATCTGTAGGCCTTAGCTACAGATAGCTGCCATCATGTCACTAGAGAAAACCTGTAAGCCTTAGCTACAGATAGCTGCCATCATGTCACTAGAGAAAATCTGTAGGCCTTACCTACAGATACCTACCACCATGTCACTAGAGAAAATCTGTAGGCCTTAGCTACAGATAGCTGCCATCATGTCACTAGAGAAAACCTGTAAGCCTTAGCTACAGATAGCTGCCATCATGTCACTAGAGAAAATTCTGTAGGCCTTACCTACAGATAGCTACCACCATGTCACTAGAGAAAATCTGTAGGCCTTAGCTACAGATAGCTGCCATCATCTCAGTAGTGAAATTCTGTAGGCCTTACCTACAGATAGCTACCACCATGTCACTAGAGAAAATCTGTATGCCTTAGCTACAGATAGCTGCCATCATGTCACTAGAGAAAATCTGTAGGCCTTAGCTACAGATAGCTGCCATCATGTCACTAGAGAAAATCTGTAGGCCTTACCTACAGATAGCTACCACCATGTCACTAGAGAAAATCTGTAGGCTTTAGCTACAGATAGCTACCACCATGTCACTAGAGAAAATCTGTAGGCCTTAGCTACAGATAGCTGCCATCAAGTCACTAGAGAAAATCTGTAAGCCTTAGCTACAGATAGCTGTCATCATGTCAGTAGTGAAAATCTGTAGGCTTTAGGTACAGATAGCTACCACCATGTCACTAGAGAAATTCTGTAAGCCTTGGATACAGATAGCTACCACCATGTCACTAGAGGAATTCTGTAGGCCTTGGCTACAGAGAGCTGTCATCATGTCACTAGGGAAAACTGTAAGCCTTGGCTACAGATAGCTGTCATCATGTCAGTAGAAAAATTTCTTTAGGCCTTAGCTACAGATAGCTGTCATCATGTCAGTAGTGAAAATCTGTAGGCCTTAGCTACAGATAGCTGCCATCATCTCAGTAGTGAAATTCTGTAGGCCTTACCAACAGATAGCTACCACCATGTCACTAGAGAAAATCTGTAGGCCTTAGCTACAGATAGCTGCCATCATGTCACTAGAGAAAATCTGTAGGCCTTAGCTACAGATAGCTGCCATCATGTCACTAGAGAAAATCTGTAGGCCTTAGCTACAGATAGCTGCCATCATGTCACTAGAGAAAATCTGTAAGCCTTAGCTACAGATAGCTGCCATCATGTCACTAAAGAAAATCTGTAGGCCTTAGCTACAGATAGCTGCCATCATGTCACTAGAGAAAATCTGTAGGCTTTAGCTACAGATAGCTGCCATCATGTCACTAGAGAAAATCTGTAAGCTTTAGCTACAGATAGCTATCATCATGTCAGTAGTGAAAATCTGTAGGCTTTAGGTACAGATAGCTACCACTATGTCACTAGAGAAATTCTGTAAGCCTTGGATACAGATAGCTACCACCATGTCACTAGAGGAATTCTGTAGGCCTTGGCTACAGAGAGCTGCCATCATGTCTCTAGAGAAAACTGTAAGCCTTGGCTACCACCATGTCACTAGAGAAATTCTGTAGGCCTTAGCTACAGATAGCTGCCATCATGTCAGTAGTGAAAATCTGTAGGCCTTAGCTACAGATAGCTGCTATTATGTCACTAGGGAAAACTTTAAGTCTTAGCTACAGATAGCTGCCACCATGTCACTAGAGAAAATCTGTAGGTCTTAGGCACAGATAGCTGCCACCATGTCACTAGAGAAAATCTGTTATTTTGAAATTGCTACCATTTTCCCGCTAAAGAAGCTGTATTTTTTAGCTGTGGCCCCAAATAGAGATACCGGAGCTGATAAGTATGTTGTGAGCCTCATTTTGACGGACATATTGCACTTTTCACTCAACCTAATCCCCTCAAGTATCTATACGTTCTTGCCGGTGATGTTTAAGGACCTCAATGCCACTTTTAAAATGTCCTATTCTTGACCGTCCAGTTAGACCTGTACTTCTTGTATGACGTCATCAATTGACTGAAAATGGCAGTTTAGAGGAAAAAGGCGGATGCTCACTCAATTTAAAGCAACAATCGTCAATGACAGCCATGGTAAGGACTATTTTGTGAACACGGACATTGTCCTGATGGAACAATGCACCTTTAATGAGTTTTCTGCGACGTTTGAGTGATACTTCCACAGAAATGATGCATAGTCCATTGTTTGTCCCTTTGGAAGATAAACTACTATCAGAAAACCATCAGCATCCTAGAAAACCAAGGGCATAACACTTCCCGCTGTTGGAAATCTTTGCCTTCTTCGGCGGGAGTGAACCAGTGTGCTTCTTTAATTAGACTTTAGTTTGTCCATTAGAGTGAAATAATGGAACCATGTTTTATCGGTAGTAACAATTTTTAAAGAAAGTTGACAGGATCTGTCTCAAAACGTTTAGATTAATGGTGTGCTTCTGATCAAGTCAGAAGACTTGGCAACCTTTGTGCTGAAAGCTTTCACATTGCAAACTTATTTTATCAGTACGGAATGTAATCTTTCCTGTAATTGTTAAGTACACTGTCTATACTTCTCCTTTTAACTTGCCAGTTAGTCATAACAATATCATGGAATTTACCGAAAATTTCTGGGGTTGCAACAGTGACAGGCCTTCCAGGTATGTATATATATATATACGTCATCGACGGTGACGATCGCTTGCCTGCTATGTATATATATATATACGTCATCGACGGTGACGATCGCTTGCCTGCTATGTATATATATATATACGTCATCGACGGTGACGATCGCTTGCCTGCTATGTATACATATATACGTCATCGACGGTGACGATCGCTTGCCTGCTATGTATATATATATACGTCATCGACGGTGACGATCGCTTGCCTGCTATGTATATATATATACGTCATCGACGGTGACGATCGCTTGCCTGCTATGTATATATATATACGTCATCGACGGTGACGATCGCTTGCCTGCTATGTATACATATATACGTCATCGACGGTGACGATCGCTTGCCTGCTATGTATATATATATATACGTCATCGACGGTGACGATCGCTTGCCTGCTATGTATACATATATACGTCATCGACGGTGACGATCGCTTGCCTGCTATGTATACATATATACGTCATCGACGGTGACGATCGCTTGCCTGCTATGTATATATATATATACGTCATCGACGGTGACGATCGCTTGCCTGCTATGTATACATATATACGTCATCGACGGTGACGATCGCTTGCCTGCTATGTATATATATATATACGTCATCGACGGTGACGATCGTTTGCCTGCTATGTATATATATATACGTCATCGACGGTGACGATCGCTTGCCTGCTATGTATATATATATATACGTCATCGACGGTGACGATCGCTTGCCTGCTATGTATATATATATACGTCATCGACGGTGACGATCGCTTGCCTGCTATGTATATATATACGTCATCGACGGTGACGATCGCTTGCCTGCTATGTATATATATATACGTCATCGACGGTGACGATCGCACTAAATGACTGATATGCTTTGCTCTTGCTGAGAACGACAATGGAGGCAATGAGAGAATGCTTGCTGTTTACAGATAGAAATGATGGTTGCAAGCCTGTCGTTGACGAAGATATCGACGGCGACTGACGATAGGATGTGACACCTGCTATATCTGTGACTGACGACACGACGATGGAAGCTTAGATATCGATATAAACGACTTTGAATGAGCAGGGACAAGAAATTTATTTACATATATATAACCATTATAATAAAATACTATATAGGAATAATTTTCCGAAGTGTGCACATATGGCATGGCATGTCAAAATTGAACAGGTATTTGTGTTATATATATATATATATATATATATATATATATATATATATATATATATATATATATATATATATATATATATTAAATTTGAACATAATTGAAAAGAAAGACATATCTATTTTCTCATTTAATTAATATTAAAATAACAACGTACAACAATTTTTCTCTTATTTCTTTTGTAGAAAAACAACGATTTTACTAGAATAAATATTAAAAAAATATTAATTTATTACAAAAATTTGTCAATAAGAATTTCGTTCACTGTTTAATATGTCCTTTCGGCTTTGGTCTCGTACACGTTATTATAAGATCACTAAGCCATTCTGGAACTGTCCACAACATTCGGAAGACGGTATTAGCGTCAACTCCGACCACGTATCTATACTTTGGATATTTAGCAGTCAGTGCGTGGACGTATGCATTGACAACTTTTTCGGTCTTTGTTGATGTCACGTGATTAAGAAGTCTTTTAACGGAATCTGTCACTACAAATATAAATAAGAAAAGTAAGACTACTGTAGTAATGATCAATTCGGTTTATAAGGGGTCGCGATGACCTGTTGATTAACGGGATTGTCTCCTAACCCAAAACTGTCTCTCGAACATAAATAGAACATCACTAGTTATTAAAAAGAATAACAATGTTAAATAAAACTCGGGATCAGTCTTGGTGGCAAAGTGGTCTAATGTACGATTTTATTACATATAACGTCAATGATCAACTCCTAATTTGGACATATCCTAGTGTGTGAACGATCTCAATGATCAACTCCAAATTTGGACATATCCTATTGTGTGAACGTTCTCAATGATCAACTCCAAATTTGGACATATTATAGTGTGTGAACGTTCTCAATGATCAACTCCACATTTAGACATATCCTAGTGTGTGAAGGTTCTCAATGATCAACTCCACATTTGGACATATCCTAGTGTGTGACGTTCTCAATGATCAACTCCACATTTGGACATATCCTAGTGTGTGAAGGTTCTCAATGATCAACTCCACATTTGGACAGATCCTAGTGTGTAACGTTCTCAATGATCAACTCCACATTTGGACAGATCCTAGTGTGTGAAGCTTCTCAATGATCAACTCCAAATTTGTACATATCCTAGTGTGTGAAGGTTCTCAATGATCAATTCCACATTTGGACATATCCTAGTGTGTGAAGGTTCTTAATGATCAACTCCAAATTTTGACATATCCTAGTGTTTGAAGGTTTTCAATGATTTAACTCCAACTCATAGTGTGTGACGTTCTCAATGATCAACTCCACATTTGGACATATCCTAGTGTGTGAAGGTTCTCAATGATCAACTCCACATTTGGACAGATCCTAGTGTGTGACGTTCTCAATGATCAACTCCACATTTGGACAGATCCTAGTGTGTGAAGCTTCTCAATGATCAACTCCACATTTGGACATATCCTAGTGTGTGAAGGTTCTCAATGGTCAACTCCACATTTGGACATATCTTAGTGTGTGAAGGTTCTCAATGATCAACTCCACATTTGGACATATCCTAGTGTGTGAAGGTTCTCAATGATCAACTCCACATTTGGAAATATCCTAGTGTGAAGGTTCTCAATAATCAACTCCACATTTAGACATATCCTAGTGTGTGAAGGTTCTTAATGATCAACTCCAAATTTGAACATGTCCTAGTGTAAAGGTTCTCAATAATCAACTTCACATTTAGACATATCCTATTGTGTGAAGGTTCTCAATGATCAACTCCAAATTTAGACATATCCTAGTGTGTGAACGTTTTCAATAATCAACTCCACATTTGGACAGATTCTAGTGTGTTAAGGTCTCAATCATCAACTCCACATTTGGGAATATCCTAGTGTGAAGGTTCTCAATAATCAACTCCACATTTAGACATATCCTAGTGTGTGAAGGTTCTTAATGATCAACTCCAAATTTGAACATATACTAGTGTGAAGGTTCTCAATAATCAACTCCACATTTAGACATATCCTATTGTGTGAAGGTTCTCAATGATCAACTCCAAATTTGGACATATCCTAGTGTGTGAATGTTCTCAATGATCAACTCGACATTTGGACATATCCTAGTGTGTGAAGGTTCTTAATGATCAACTCCACATTTGGACATATCCTAGTGTGTGAAGGTTCTAAATGATCAACTCCAAATTTGGACAGATCCTAGTGTGTGACGTTCTCAATGATCAACTCCACATTTGGACAGATCCTAGTGTGTGAAGGTTCTCAATGATCAACTCCACATTTGGACAGATCCTAGTGTGTGACGTTCTCAATGATCAACTCCACATTTGGACAGATCCTAGTGTGTGAAGCTTCTCAATGATCAACTCCACATTTGGACATATCCTAGTGTGTGAAGGTTCTCAATGATCAACTCCACATTTGGACAGATCCTAGTGTGTGACGTTCTCAATGATCAACTCCACATTTGGACAGATCCTAGTGTGTGAAGCTTCTCAATGATCAACTCCACATTTGGACATATCCTAGTGTGTGAAGGTTCTCAATGGTCAACTCCACATTTGGACATATCTTAGTGTGTGAAGGTTCTCAATGATCAACCCCACATTTGGACATATCCTATTGTGTGAAGGTTCTCAATGATCAACTCCACATTTGGACATATCCTAGTGTGTGAAGGTTCTCAATGATCAACTCCACATTTGGACATATCCTAGTGTGTGAAGGTTCTCAATGATCAACTCCACATTTCGACATTTCCTAGTGTGTGAAGGTTCTCAATGATCAACTCTACATTTCGACATATCCTAGTTTGAAAACCTTCTCAATGATCAACTCCAAATTTGGACATATTCTAGTGTGTCTACGTTCTCAATGATCAATTCCAAATTTGGACATATCCTAGTGTGTGAAGGTTCTCAATGATCAACTCCACATTTGGACATATCCTAGTGTGTGAAGGTTCTCAATGATCAACTCCACATTTGGACATATCCTAGTGTGTGGAGGTTCTCAATGATCAACTCGACATTTAGACATATCCTAGTGTGTGAAGGTTCTCAATGATCAACTCCACATTTGGACATATCCTAGTGTGTGAAGGTTCTCAATGATCAACTCCACATTTGGACATATCCTAGTGTGTGAAGGTTCTCAATGATCAACTCCACATTTGGAAATATCCTAGTGTGAAGGTTCTCAATAATCAACTCCACATTTAGACATATCCTAGTGTGTGAAGGTTCTTAATGATCAACTCCAAATTTGAACATATCCTAGTGTGAAGGTTCTCAATAATCAACTCCACATTTAGACATATCCTATTGTGTGAAAGTTCTCAATGATCAACTCCAAATTTAGACATATCCTAGTGTGTGAACGTTTTCAATAATCAACTCCACATTTGGACAGCTTCTAGTGTGTTAAGGTCTCAATGATCAACTCCACATTTGGACATATCCTAGTGTGAAGGTTCTCAATAATCAACTCCACATTTAGACATATCCTAGTGTGTTAAGGTTCTCAATGATCAATTTCAAATTTGGACAAATCCTAGTTTGTGAAGGTTGTCGATGATCAACTCCACATTTGAAGATATCTTAGTGTGTGAAGGTTCTCAATGATCAACTCCACCTTTGGACATATCCTAGTGTGTGAAGGTTCTCAATGATCAACTCCACATTTGGACAGATCCTAGTGTGTGACGTTCTCAATGATCAACTCCACATTTGGACAGATCCTAGTGTGTGAAGCTTCTCAATGATCAACTCCACATTTGGACATATCCTAGTGTGTGAAGGTTCTCAATGGTCAACTCCACATTTGGACATATCTTAGTGTGTGAAGGTTCTCAATGATCAACTCCACATTTGGACATATCCTAGTGTGTGAAGGTTCTCAATGATCAACTCCACATTTGGAAATATCCTAGTGTGAAGGTTCTCAATAATCAACTCCACATTTAGACATATCCTAGTGTGTGAAGGTTCTTAATGATCAACTCCAAATTTGAACATGTCCTAGTGTAAAGGTTCTCAATAATCAACTTCACATTTAGACATGTCCTATTGTGTGAAGGTTCTCAATGATCAACTCCAAATTTAGACATATCCTAGTGTGTGAACGTTTTCAATAATCAACTCCACATTTTGACAGATTCTAGTGTGTTAAGGTCTCAATCATCAACTCCACATTTGGGAATATCCTAGTGTGAAGGTTCTCAATAATCAACTCCACATTTAGACATATCCTAGTGTGTGAAGGTTCTTAATGATCAACTCCAAATTTGAACATATACTAGTGTGAACGTTCTCAATAATCAACTCCACATTTAGACATATCCTATTGTGTGAAGGTTCTCAATGATCAACTCCAAATTTGGACATATCCTAGTGTGTGAATGTTCTCAATGATCAACTCGACATTTGGACATATCCTAGTGTGTGAAGGTTCTTAATGATCAACTCCACATTTGGACATATCCTAGTGTGTGAAGGTTCTAAATGATCAACTCCAAATTTGGACAGATCCTAGTGTGTGACGTTCTCAATGATCAACTCCACATTTGGACAGATCCTAGTGTGTGAAGGTTCTCAATGATCAACTCCACATTTGGACAGATCCTAGTGTGTGACGTTCTCAATGATCAACTCCACATTTGGACAGATCCTAGTGTGTGAAGCTTCTCAATGATCAACTCCACATTTGGACATATCCTAGTGTGTGAAGGTTCTCAATGATCAACTCCACATTTGGACAGATCCTAGTGTGTGACGTTCTCAATGATCAACTCCACATTTGGACAGATCCTAGTGTGTGAAGCTTCTCAATGATCAACTCCACATTTGGACATATCCTAGTGTGTGAAGGTTCTCAATGGTCAACTCCACATTTGGACATATCTTAGTGTGTGAAGGTTCTCAATGATCAACCCCACATTTGGACATATCCTATTGTGTGAAGGTTCTCAATGATCAACTCCACATTTGGACATATCCTAGTGTGTGAAGGTTCTCAATGATCAACTCCACATTTGGACATATCCTAGTGTGTGAAGGTTCTCAATGATCAACTCCACATTTCGACATTTCCTAGTGTGTGAAGGTTCTCAATGATCAACTCTACATTTCGACATATCCTAGTTTGAGAACCTTCTCAATGATCAACTCCAAATTTGGACATATTCTAGTGTGTCTACGTTCTCAATGATCAATTCCAAATTTGGACATATCCTAGTGTGTGAAGGTTCTCAATGATCAACTCCACATTTGGACATATCCTAGTGTGTGAAGGTTCTCAATGATCAACTCCACATTTGGACATATCCTAGTGTGTGGAGGTTCTCAATGATCAACTCGACATTTAGACATATCCTAGTGTGTGAAGGTTCTCAATGATCAACTCCACATTTGGACATATCCTAGTGTGTGAAGGTTCTCAATGATCAACTCCACATTTGGACATATCCTAGTGTGTGAAGGTTCTCAATGATCAACTCCACATTTGGAAATATCCTAGTGTGAAGGTTCTCAATAATCAACTCCACATTTAGACATATCCTAGTGTGTGAAGGTTCTTAATGATCAACTCCAAATTTGAACATATCCTAGTGTGAAGGTTCTCAATAATCAACTCCACATTTAGACATATCCTATTGTGTGAAAGTTCTCAATGATCAACTCCAAATTTAGACATATCCTAGTGTGTGAACGTTTTCAATAATCAACTCCACATTTGGACAGCTTCTAGTGTGTTAAGGTCTCAATGATCAACTCCACATTTGGACATATCCTAGTGTGAAGGTTCTCAATAATCAACTCCACATTTAGACATATCCTAGTGTGTTAAGGTTCTCAATGATCAATTTCAAATTTGGACAAATCCTAGTTTGTGAAGGTTGTCGATGATCAACTCCACATTTGAAGATATCTTAGTGTGTGAAGGTTCTCAATGATCAACTCCACCTTTGGACATATCCTAGTGTGTGAAGGTTCTCAATGATCAACTCCAAATTTCGACATATCCTAGTGTGAAGGTTTTCAATAATCAACTCCATATTTAGACATATCCTAGTGTGTGAACGTTCTTAATGATCAACTCCAAATTTGGACATATTCTAGTGTGAAGGTTCTCAATAATCAACTCCACATTTAGACATATCCTAGTGTGTGAAGGTTCTCAATGATCAACTCCAAATTTAGACATATCCTAGTGTGTGAACGTTTTCAATAATCAACTCCACATTTGGACAGATTCTAGTGTGTTAAAGTTCTCAATAATCAACCCCACAATTGGACATATCCTAGTGCGTGAACGTTTTCAATGATCAACTCTACATTTCGACATATCCTAGTTTGAGAACCTTCTCAATGATCAACTCCAAATTTGGACATATTCTAGTGTGTGTACGTTCTCAATGATCAATTCCAAATTTGGACATATCCTAGTGTGTGAAGGTTCTCAATGATCAACTCCACATTTGGACATATCCTAGTGTGTGAAAGTTCTCAATGATCAACTCCACATTTGGACATATCCTAGTGTGTGGAGGTTCTCAATGATCAACTCGACATTTAGACATATCCTAGTGTGTGAAGGTTCTCAATGATCAACTCCACATTTGGACATATCCTAGTGTGTGAAGGTTCTCAATGATCAACTCCACATTTGGACATATCCTAGTGTGTGAAGGTTCTCAATGATCAACTCCACATTTGGAAATATCCTAGTGTGAAGGTTCTCAATAATCAACTCCACATTTAGACATATCCTAGTGTGTGAAGGTTCTTAATGATCAACTCCAAATTTGAACATATCCTAGTGTGAAGGTTCTCAATAATCAACTCCACATTTAGACATATCCTATTGTGTGAAGGTTCTCAATGATCAACTCCAAATTTAGACATATCCTAGTGTGTGAACGTTTTCAATAATCAACTCCACATTTGGACAGATTCTAGAGTGTTAAGGTTCTCAATGATCAACTCCACATTTGGACATATCCTAGTGTGAAGGTTCTCAATAATCAACTCCACATTTAGACATATCCTAGTGTGTTAAGGTTCTCAATGATCAATTTCAAATTTGGACAAATCCTAGTGTGTGAAGGTTGTCGATGATCAACTCCACATTTGAAGATATTTTAGTGTGTGAAGGTTCTCAATGATCAACTCCACCTTTGGACATATCCTAGTGTGTGAAGGTTCTCAATGATCAACTCCAAATTTGGACATATCCTAGTGTGAAGGTTTTCAATAATCAACTCCATATTTAGACATATCCTAGTGTGTGAACGTTCTTAATGATCAACTCCAAATTTGGACATATCCTAGTGTGAAGGTTCTCAATAATCAACTCCACATTTAGACATATCCTAGTGTGTGAAGGTTCTCAATGATCAACTCCAAATTTAGACATATCCTAGTGTGTGAACGTTTTCAATAATCAACTCCACATTTGGACAGATTCTAATGTGTTAAGGTTCTCAATAATCAACTCCACAATTAGACATATCCTAGTGCGTGAACGTTTTCAATGATCAACTCCACATTTGGACATATCCTAGTGCGTGAACGTTTTCAATGATCAACTCCACATTTGGACATATCCTAGTGTGTGAAAGTTCTCAATGATCAACTCCAAATTTATATCCTAGTGTGTGAACGTTCTCAATTATCAACTCCTAATTTGGACAGATCCTAGTGTTTGACGTTGTCAATGATCAACTCCACATTTGGACAGATCCTAGTGTGTGAAGCTTCTCAATGATCAACTCCAAATTTGCACATATCCTAGTGTGTGAAGGTTCTCAATGATCAACTCCACATTTGGACATATCCTAGTGTGTGAAGGTTCTCAATGATCAACTCCACATTTGGACATATCCTAGTGTGTGAAGGTTCTCAATGATCAACTCCAAATTTGGACATATCCTAGTGTGTGAACGTTCTCAATGATCAACTCCAAATTTGGACATATCCTAGTGTGTGAAGGTTCTCAATGATCAACTCCACATTTGGACATATCCTAGTGTGTGAAGGTTCTCAATGATCAACTCCACATTTGGACATATCCTAGTGTGTGACGTTCTCAATGATCAACTCCACATTTGGACATATCCTAGTGTGTGAAGGTTCTCAATGATCAACTCCACATTTGGACAGATCCTAGTGTGTGACGTTCTCAATGATCAACTCCACATTTGGACAGATCCTAGTGTGTGAAGCTTCTCAATGATCAACTCCAAATTTGTACATATCCTAGTGTGTGAAGGTTCTCAATGATCAATTCCACATTTGGACATATCCTAGTGTGTGAAGGTTCTAAATGATCAACTCCAAATTTTAACATATCCTAGTGTTTGAAGGTTTTCAATGATTTAACTCCAACTCATAGTGTGTGACGTTCTCAATGATCAACTCCACATTTGGAAATATCCTAGTGTGTGAAGGTTCTCAATGATCAACTCCACATTTGGACAGATCCTAGTGTGTGACGTTCTCAATAATCAACTCCACATTTGGACAGATCCTAGTGTGTGAAGCTTCTCAATGATCAACTCCACATTTGGACATATCCTAGTGTGTGAAGGTTCTCAATGGTCAACTCCACATTTGGACACATCTTAGTGTGTGAAGGTTCTCAATGATCAACTCCACATTTGGACATATCCTAGTGTGTGAAGGTTCTCAATGATCAACTCCACATTTGGAAATATCCTAGTGTGAAGGTTCTCAATAATCAACTCCACATTTAGACATATCCTAGTGTGTGAAGGTTCTTAATGATCAACTCCAAATTTGAACATGTCCTAGTGTAAAGGTTCTCAATAATCAACTTCACATTTAGACATATCCTATTGTGTGAAGGTTCTCAATGATCAACTCCAAATTTAGACATATCCTAGTGTGTGAACGTTTTCAATAATCAACTCCACATTTAGACATATCCTAGTGTGTTAAGGTTCTCAATGATCAATTTCAAATTTGGACAAATCCTAGTGTGTGAAGGTTGTCGATGATCAACTCCACATTTGAAGATATTTTAGTGTGTGAAGGTTCTCAATGATCAACTCCACCTTTGGACATATCCTAGTGTGTGAAGGTTCTCTATGATCAACTCCAAATTTGGACATATCCTAGTGTGAAGGTTTTCAATAATCAACTCCATATTTAGACATATCCTAGTGTGTGAACGTTCTTAATGATCAACTCCAAATTTGGACATATCCTAGTGTGAAGGTTCTCAATAATCAACTCCACATTTAGACATATCCTAGTGTGTGAAGGTTCTCAATGATCAACTCCAAATTTAGACATATCCTAGTGTGTGAACGTTTTCAATAATCAACTCCACATTTGGACAGATTCTAGTGTGTTAAGGTTCTCAATAATCAACTCCACAATTAGACATATCCTAGTGCGTGAACGTTTTCAATGATCAACTCCACATTTGGACATATCCTAGTGCGTGAACGTTTTCAATGATCAACTCCACATTTGGACATATCCTAGTGTGTGAAAGTTCTCAATGATCAACTCCAAATTTATATCCTAGTGTGTGAACGTTCTCAATTATCAACTCCTAATTTGGACAGATCCTAGTGTTTGACGTTGTCAATGATCAACTCCACATTTGGACAGATCCTAGTGTGTGAAGCTTCTCAATGATCAACTCCAAATTTGGACATATCCTAGTGTGTGAAGGTTCTCAATGATCAACTCCACATTTGGACATATCCTAGTGTGTGAAGGTTCTCAATGATCAACTCCACATTTGGACATATCCTAGTGTGTGACGTTCTCAATGATCAACTCCACATTTGGACATATCCTAGTGTGTGAAGGTTCTCAATGATCAACTCCACATTTGGACAGATCCTAGTGTGTGACGTTCTCAATGATCAACTCCACATTTGGACAGATCCTAGTGTGTGAAGCTTCTCAATGATCAACTCCAAATTTGTACATATCCTAGTGTGTGAAGGTTCTCAATGATCAATTCCACATTTGGACATATCCTAGTGTGTGAAGGTTCTAAATGATCAACTCCAAATTTTGACATATCCTAGTGTTTGAAGGTTTTCAATGATTTAACTCCAACTCATAGTGTGTGACGTTCTCAATGATCAACTCCACATTTGGACATTTCCTAGTGTGTGAAGGTTCTCAATGATCAACTCCACATTTGGACAGATCCTAGTGTGTGACGTTCTCAATGATCAACTCCACATTTGGACAGATCCTAGTGTGTGAAGCTTCTCAATGATCAACTCCACATTTGGACATATCCTAGTGTGTGAAGGTTCTCAATGGTCAACTCCACATTTGGACACATCTTAGTGTGTGAAGGTTCTCAATGATCAACTCCACATTTGGACATATCCTAGTGTGTGAAGGTTCTCAATGATCAACTCCACATTTGGAAATATCCTAGTGTGAAGGTTCTCAATAATCAACTCCACATTTAGACATATCCTAGTGTGTGAAGGTTCTTAATGATCAACTCCAAATTTGAACATGTCCTAGTGTAAAGGTTCTCAATAATCAACTTCACATTTAGACATATCCTATTGTGTGAAGGTTCTCAATGATCAACTCCAAATTTAGACATATCCTAGTGTGTGAACGTTTTCAATAATCAACTCCACATTTGGAAAGATTCTAGTGTGTTAAGGTCTCAATCATCAACTCCACATTTGGAAATATCCTAGTGTGAAGGTTCTCAATAATCAACTCCACATTTAGACATATCCTAGTGTGTGAAAATTCTTAATGATCAACTCCAAATTTGAACATATACTAGTGTGAAGGTTCTCAATAATCAACTCCACATTTAGACATATCCTAGTGTGTGAAGGTTCTCAATGATCAACTCCAAATTTGGACATATCCTAGTGTGTGAATGTTCTCAATGATCAACTCGACATTTGGACATATCCTAGTGTGTGAAGGTTCTTAATGATCAACTCCACATTTGGACATATCCTAGTGTGTGAAGGTTCTAAATGATCAACTCCAAATTTGGACAGATCCTAGTGTGTGACGTTCTCAATGATCAACTCCACATTTGGACAGATCCTAGTGTGTGAATGTTCTCAATGATCAACTCCACATTTGGACAGATCTTAGTGTGTGACGTTCTCAATGATCAACTCCACATTTGGACAGATCCTAGTGTGTGAAGCTTCTCAATGATCAACTCCACATTTGGACATATCCTAGTGTGTGAAGGTTCTCAATGATCAACTCCACATTTGGACAGATCCTAGTGTGTGACGTTCTCAATGATCAACTCCACATTTGGACAGATCCTAGTGTGTGAAGCTTCTCAATGATCAACTCCACATTTGGACATATCCTAGTGTGTGAAGGTTCTCAATGGTCAACTCCACATTTGGACATATCTTAGTGTGTGAAGGTTCTCAATGATCAACCCCACATTTGGACATATCCTAGTGTGTGAAGGTTCTCAATGATCAACTCCACATTTGGACATATCCTAGTGTGTGAAGGTTCTCAATGATCAACTCCACATTTGGACATATCCTAGTGTGTGAAGGTTCTCAATGATCAACTCCACATTTCGACATTTCCTAGTGTGTGAAGGTTCTCAATGATCAACTCCATATTTCGACATATCCTAGTTTGAGAACCTTCTCAATGATCAACTCCAAATTTGGACATATTCTAGTGTGTGTACGTTCTCAATGATCAATTCCAAATTTGGACATATCCTAGTGTGAAGGTTTTCAATAATCAACTCCATATTTAGACATATCCTAGTGTGTGAACGTTCTTAATGATCAACTCCAAATTTGGACATATTCTAGTGTGAAGGTTCTCAATAATCAACTCCACATTTAGACATATCCTAGTGTGTGAAGGTTCTCAATGATCAACTCCAAATTTAGACATATCCTAGTGTGTGAACGTTTTCAATAATCAACTCCACATTTGGACAGATTCTAGTGTGTTAAGGTTCTCAATAATCAACTCCACAATTGGACATATCCTAGTGCGTGAACGTTTTCAATGATCAACTCTACATTTCGACATATCCTAGTTTGAGAACCTTCTCAATGATCAACTCCAAATTTGGACATATTCTAGTGTGTGTACGTTCTCAATGATCAATTCCAAATTTGGACATATCCTAGTGTGTGAAGGTTCTCAATGATCAACTCCACATTTGGACATATCCTAGTGTGTGAAGGTTCTCAATGATCAACTCCACATTTGGACATATCCTAGTGTGTGGAGGTTCTCAATGATCAACTCGACATTTAGACATATCCTAGTGTGTGAAGGTTCTCAATGATCAACTCCAAATTTAGACATATCCTAGTGTGTGAAGGTTTTCAATAATCAACTCCACATTTGGACAGATTCTAGTGTGTTAAGGTTCTCAATAATCAACTCCACAATTGGACATATCCTAGTGCGTGAACGTTTTCAATGATCAACTCTACATTTCGACATATCCTAGTTTGAGAACCTTCTCAATGATCAACTCCAAATTTGGACATATTCTAGTGTGTGTACGTTCTCAATGATCAATTCCAAATTTGGACATATCCTAGTGTGTGAAGGTTCTCAATGATCAACTCCACATTTGGACATATCCTAGTTTGTGAAGGTTCTCAATGATCAACTCCACATTTGGACATATCCTAGTGTGTGGAGGTTCTCAATGATCAACTCGACATTTAGACATATCCTAGTGTGTGAAGGTTCTCAATGAACAACTCCACATTTGGACATATCCTAGTGTGTGAAGGTTCTCAATGATCAACTCCACATTTGGATATATCCTAGTGTGTGAAGGTTCTCAATGATCAACTCCACATTTGGAAATATCCTAGTGTGAAGGTTCTCAATAATCAACTCCACATTTATACATATCCGAGTGTGTGAAGGTTCTTAATGATCAACTCCAAATTTGAACATATCCTAGTGTGAAGGTTCTCAATAATCAACTCCACATTTAGACATATCCTATTGTGTGAAGGTTCTCAATGATCAACTCCAAATTTAGACATATCCCAGTGTTTGAACGTTTTCAATAATCAACTCCACATTTGGACAGCTTCTAGTGTGTTAAGGTCTCAATGATCAACTCCACATTTGGACATATCCTAGTGTGAAGGTTCTCAATAATCAACTCCACATTTAGACATATCCTAGTGTGTTAAGGTTCTCAATGATCAATTTCAAATTTGGACAAATCCTAGTGTGTGAAGGTTGTCGATGATCAACTCCACATTTCAAGATATTTTAGTGTGTGAAGGTTCTCAATGATCAACTCCACCTTTGGACATATCCTAGTGTGTGAAGGTTCTCAATGATCAACTCCAAATTTGGACATACCCTAGTGTGAAGGTTTTCAATAATCAACTCCATATTTAGACATATCCTAGTGTGTGAACGTTCTTAATGATCAACTCCAAATTTGGACATATCCTAGTGTGAAGGTTCTCAATAATCAACTCCACATTTAGACATATCCTAGTGTGTGAAGGTTCTCAATGATCAACTCCAAATTTAGACATATCCTAGTGTGTGAACGTTTTCAATAATCAACTCCACATTTGGACAGATTCTAGTGTGTTAAGGTTCTCAATAATCAACTCCACAATTAGACATATCCTAGTGCGTGAACGTTTTCAATGATCAACTCCACATTTGGACATATCCTAGTGCGTGAACGTTTTCAATGATCAACTCCACATTTGGACATATCCTAGTGTGTGAAAGTTCTCAATGATCAACTCCAAATTTATATCCTAGTGTGTGAACGTTCTCAATTATCAACTCCTAATTTGGACAGATCCTAGTGTTTGACGTTGTCAATGATCAACTCCACATTTGGACAGATCCTAGTGTGTGAAGCTTCTCAATGATCAACTCCAAATTTGGACATATCCTAGTGTGTGAAGGTTCTCAATGATCAACTCCACATTTGGACATATCCTAGTGTGTGAAGGTTCTCAATGATCAACTCCACATTTGGACATATCCTAGTGTGTGAAGGTTCTCAATGATCAACTCCAAATTTGGACATATCCTAATGTGTGAACGTTCTCAATGATCAACTCCAAATTTGGACATATCCTAGTGTGTGAAGGTTCTCAATGATCAACTCCACATTTGGACATATCCTAGTGTGTGAAGGTTCTCAATGATCAACTCCACATTTGGACATATCCTAGTGTGTGACGTTCTCAATGATCAACTCCACATTTGGACATATCCTAGTGTGTGAAGGTTCTCAATGATCAACTCCACATTTGGACAGATCCTAGTGTGTAACGTTCTCAATGATCAACTCCACATTTGGACAGATCCTAGTGTGTGAAGCTTCTCAATGATCAACTCCAAATTTGTACATATCCTAGTGTGTGAAGGTTCTCAATGATCAATTCCACATTTGGACATATCCTAGTGTGTGAAGGTTCTAAATGATCAACTCCAAATTTTGACATATCCTAGTGTTTGAAGGTTTTCAATGATTTAACTCCAACTCATAGTGTGTGACGTTCTCAATGATCAACTCCACATTTGGACATATCCTAGTGTGTGAAGGTTCTCAATGATCAACTCCACATTTGGACAGATCCTAGTGTGTGACGTTCTCAATGATCAACTCCACATTTGGACAGATCCTAGTGTGTGAAGCTTCTCAATGATCAACTCCACATTTGGACATATCCTAGTGTGTGAAGGTTCTCAATGGTCAACTCCACATTTGGACACATCTTAGTGTGTGAAGGTTCTCAATGATCAACTCCACATTTGGACATATCCTAGTGTGTGAAGGTTCTCAATGATCAACTCCACATTTGGAAATATCCTAGTGTGAAGGTTCTCAATAATCAACTCCACATTTAGACATATCCTAGTGTGTGAAGGTTCTTAATGATCAACTCCAAATTTGAACATGTCCTAGTGTAAAGGTTCTCAATAATCAACTTCACATTTAGACATATCCTATTGTGTGAAGGTTCTCAATGATCAACTCCAAATTTAGACATATCCTAGTGTGTGAACGTTTTCAATAATCAACTCCACATTTGGAAAGATTCTAGTGTGTTAAGGTCTCAATCATCAACTCCACATTTGGAAATATCCTAGTGTGAAGGTTCTCAATAATCAACTCCACATTTAGACATATCCTAGTGTGTGAAGGTTCTTAATGATCAACTCCAAATTTGAACATATACTAGTGTGAAGGTTCTCAATAATCAACTCCACATTTAGACATATCCTAGTGTGTGAAGGTTCTCAATGATCAACTCCAAATTTGGACATATCCTAGTGTGTGAATGTTCTCAATGATCAACTCGACATTTGGACATATCCTAGTGTGTGAAGGTTCTTAATGATCAACTCCACATTTGGACATATCCTAGTGTGTGAAGGTTCTAAATGATCAACTCCAAATTTGGACAGATCCTAGTGTGTGACGTTCTCAATGATCAACTCCACATTTGGACAGATCCTAGTGTGTGAATGTTCTCAATGATCAACTCCACATTTGGACAGATCTTAGTGTGTGACGTTCTCAATGATCAACTCCACATTTGGACAGATCCTAGTGTGTGAAGCTTCTCAATGATCAACTCCACATTTGGACATATCCTAGTGTGTGAAGGTTCTCAATGATCAACTCCACATTTGGACAGATCCTAGTGTGTGACGTTCTCAATGATCAACTCCACATTTGGACAGATCCTAGTGTGTGAAGCTTCTCAATGATCAACTCCACATTTGGACATATCCTAGTGTGTGAAGGTTCTCAATGGTCAACTCCACATTTGGACATATCTTAGTGTGTGAAGGTTCTCAATGATCAACCCCACATTTGGACATATCCTAGTGTGTGAAGGTTCTCAATGATCAACTCCACATTTGGACATATCCTAGTGTGTGAAGGTTCTCAATGATCAACTCCACATTTGGACATATCCTAGTGTGTGAAGGTTCTCAATGATCAACTCCACATTTCGACATTTCCTAGTGTGTGAAGGTTCTCAATGATCAACTCCATATTTCGACATATCCTAGTTTGAGAACCTTCTCAATGATCAACTCCAAATTTGGACATATTCTAGTGTGTGTACGTTCTCAATGATCAATTCCAAATTTGGACATATCCTAGTGTGAAGGTTTTCAATAATCAACTCCATATTTAGACATATCCTAGTGTGTGAACGTTCTTAATGATCAACTCCAAATTTGGACATATTCTAGTGTGAAGGTTCTCAATAATCAACTCCACATTTAGACATATCCTAGTGTGTGAAGGTTCTCAATGATCAACTCCAAATTTAGACATATCCTAGTGTGTGAACGTTTTCAATAATCAACTCCACATTTGGACAGATTCTAGTGTGTTAAGGTTCTCAATAATCAACTCCACAATTGGACATATCCTAGTGCGTGAACGTTTTCAATGATCAACTCTACATTTCGACATATCCTAGTTTGAGAACCTTCTCAATGATCAACTCCAAATTTGGACATATTCTAGTGTGTGTACGTTCTCAATGATCAATTCCAAATTTGGACATATCCTAGTGTGTGAAGGTTCTCAATGATCAACTCCACATTTGGACATATCCTAGTGTGTGAAGGTTCTCAATGATCAACTCCACATTTGGACATATCCTAGTGTGTGGAGGTTCTCAATGATCAACTCGACATTTAGACATATCCTAGTGTGTGAAGGTTCTCAATGATCAACTCCAAATTTAGACATATCCTAGTGTGTGAAGGTTTTCAATAATCAACTCCACATTTGGACAGATTCTAGTGTGTTAAGGTTCTCAATAATCAACTCCACAATTGGACATATCCTAGTGCGTGAACGTTTTCAATGATCAACTCTACATTTCGACATATCCTAGTTTGAGAACCTTCTCAATGATCAACTCCAAATTTGGACATATTCTAGTGTGTGTACGTTCTCAATGATCAATTCCAAATTTGGACATATCCTAGTGTGTGAAGGTTCTCAATGATCAACTCCACATTTGGACATATCCTAGTGTGTGAAGGTTCTCAATGATCAACTCCACATTTGGAAATATCCTAGTGTGAAGGTTCTCAATAATCAACTCCACATTTAGACATATCCGAGTGTGTGAAGGTTCTTAATGATCAACTCCAAATTTGAACATATCCTAGTGTGAAGGTTCTCAATAATCAACTCCACATTTAGACATATCCTATTGTGTGAAGGTTCTCAATGATCAACTCCAAATTTAGACATATCCCAGTGTGTGAACGTTTTCAATAATCAACTCCACATTTGGACAGCTTCTAGTGTGTTAAGGTCTCAATGATCAACTCCACATTTGGACATATCCTAGTGTGAAGGTTCTCAATAATCAACTCCACATTTAGACATATCCTAGTGTGTTAAGGTTCTCAATGATCAATTTCAAATTTGGACAAATCCTAGTGTGTGAAGGTTGTCGATGATCAACTCCACATTTGAAGATATTTTAGTGTGTGAAGGTTCTCAATGATCAACTCCACCTTTGGACATATCCTAGTGTGTGAAGGTTCTCAATGATCAACTCCACATTTGGACATATCCTAGTGTGTGAAGGTTCTCAATGGTCAACTCCACATTTGGACATATCTTAGTGTGTGAAGGTTCTCAATGATCAACTCCACATTTGGACAGATCCTAGTGTGTGAAGGTTCTCAATGATCAACTCCAAATTTGGACATATCTTAGTGTGTGAAGGTTCTCAATGATCAACTCCACATTTGGACAAATACTAGTGTGTGAAGGTTCTCAATGATCAACTCCACATTTGGACAAATCCTAGCGTGTGAATGTTCTCAATGATCAACTCCACATTTAGACATATCCTAGTGTGTGAAGGTTCTTAATGATCAACTCCAAATTTGAACATATCCTAGTGTGAAGGTTCTCAATAATTAACTCCACATTTAGACATATCCTATTGTGTGAAGGTTCTCAATGATCAACTCCAAATTTAGACATATCCTAGTGTGTGAACGCTTTCAATAATCAACTCCACATTTGGACAGATTCTAGTGTGTTAAGGTCTCAATGATCAATTTCAAATTTGGACAAATCCTAGTGTGTGAAGGTTGTCGATGATCAACTCCACATTTGAAGATATTTTAGTGTGTGAAGGTTCTCAATGATCAACTCCACCTTTGGACATATCCAAGTGTGAAGGTTTTCAATAATCAACTCCATATTTAGACATATCCTAGTGTGTGAACGTTCTTAATGATCAACTCGAAATTTGGACATATCCTAGTGTGAAGGTTCTCAATGATCAACTCCACATTTGGACATATCCTAGTGCGTGAACGTTTTCAATGATCAACTCCACATTTGGACATATCCTAGTGTGTGAAGGTTCTTAATGATCAACTCCACATTTGGACATATCCTAGTGTGTGAAGATTCTCAATGATCAACTCCACATTTGGACATATCCTAGTGTGTGAATGTTCTCAATGATCAACTCCACATTTGGACAGATCCTAGTGTGTGAAGGTTCTCAATGATCAACTCCAAATTTGGACATATCTTAGTGTGTGAAGGTTCTCAATGATCAACTCCACATTTGGACAAATCCTAGTGTGTGAATGTTCTCAATGATCAACTCCACATTTGGACAAATCCTAGTGTGTGAAGGTTCTCAATGATCAACTCCACATTTAGACATATCCTAGTGTGTGAAGGTTCTTAATGATCAACTCCAAATTTGAACATATCCTAGTGTGAAGGTTCTTAATGATCAACTCCAAATTTGAACATATCCTAGTGTGAAGGTTCTCAATAATCAACTCCACATTTAGACATATCCTATTGTGTGAAGGTTCTCAATGATCAACTCCAAATTTAGACATATCCTAGTGTGTGAACGTTTTCAATAATCAACTCCACATTTGGACAGATTCTAGTGTGTTAAGGTCTCAATGATCATCTCCACATTTGGACATATCCTAGTGTGAAGGTTCTCAATAATCAACTCCACATTTAGACATATCCTAGTGTGTTAAGGTTCTCAATGATCAATTTCAAATTTGGACAAATCCTAGTGTGTGAACGTTCTTAATGATCAACTCCAAATTTGGACATATCCTAGTGTGAAGGTTCTCAATAATCAACTCCACATTTAGACATATCCTAGTGTGTGAAGGTTCTCAATGATCAATTCCAAATTTCGACATATCCTAGTGTGAAGGTTCTCAATAATCAACTCCACATTTAGACATATCCTAGTGTGTGAAGGTTCTCAATGATCAACTCCAAATTTAGACATATCCTAGTGTGTGAACGTTTTCAATAATCAACTCCACATTTGGACAGATTCTAGTGTGTTAAGGTTCTCAATAATCAACTCCACAATTGGACATATCCTAGTGCGTGAACGTTTTCAATGATCAACTCCACATTTGGACATATCCTAGTGCGTGAACGTTTTCAATGATCAACTCCACATTTGGACATATCCTAGTGTGTGAAGGTTTTCAATGATCAACTCCACATTTGGACATATCCTAGTGTGTGAAGATTCTCAATGATCAACTCCACATTTGGACATATCCTAGTGTGTGAATGTTCTCAATGATCAACTCCACATTTGGACAGATCCTAGTGTGTGAAGGTTCTCAATGATCAACTCCAAATTTGGACATATCTTAGTGTGTGAAGGTTCTCAATGATCAACTCCACATTTGGACATATCCTAGTGTGTGAAGGTTCTCAATGATCAACTCCACATTTGGACAAATCCTAGTGTGTGAAGGTTCTCAATGATCAACTCCACATTTGGACAGATCCTAGTGTGTGAAGGTTCTCAATGATCAACTCCACATTTGGACATATCCTAGTGTGTGAACGTTCTCAATGATCAACTCCAAATTTGGACATATTCTAGTGTGTGTACGTTCTCAATGTTCAACTCCAAATTTGGACATATCCTAGTGTGTGAAGGTTCTCAATGATCAACTCCAAATTTGGACATATCCTAGTGTGTGAAGGTTTTTCTACTTGTCGAGCATCGGTTGTTTTTTCCGGACATTAAATTTCCTTCTTCCTTCAGCGTTTTGATATGTGAAATATATCTTATATGGCTAAAACATTAAAAAAAATTAAATCCACGACTAAAAAGTTTGTAAACTTATATTTGTTCCTATTTTTTAATGAATTTTTGTTTTCTTCATTTCTTTAAAACTGTCAGGAATGCCTTTTTCGTTATCGCGCTTACGGATCACAGTGCCTCTCACCGCCTGGGTTCAAATCCCACTCGGGACAGATCCTAGTGTAACTTCGGAAAGTTTGTCAGTTCGCTTGTCGAAGTTCGGTGGTTTTCTCAGTGCACTCCGGTTTCCTTCACCATCCCAGACCTGACCGCCTCGAAATAAGTGAAAAATCTTGATTGGCGCGTAAAACATCATTACTCCACTCCACTTTTTTCGTTAACTTGGGGCGTCAGCGTGTTTGTGAACTCGAAATTCAAATTGATCGACTAGATGAACATCTCCAATAGACCACCGAAGATTTTTAAACTCAGAGCTACACATAAATAGTGTCTGTATATATTGTAAGAAATATGTTTTTATTTCAGTATATTTTACGTACTATTGTCAACATACTCTTGTCCATAATATTCCTTCGTTTCCAGAGGGAGGTTTTCGTATGTTTTACGTATAGAATTGTTTACAGAATTTGGTTCAGCTATATTTGTGGCGAAGAATCCAGGTTCCAATATGTGAACGGTGGTTCCGGTGTAGTACAAATCACGCCTGAAATATCATAAAAAATTAGAAAATAAAATTCTTCATAACCTCTTTGGGGGGCCTCGGTGACCGACTGATTGAAAAAGCACAATGCTTGTCACTGGCTTGGTTCGAAAACAACAGGGGAAAGTTTGTCAGTTTGTTTTTCCGTGGTTTGGAGGTTTTATCTGGGCATTCCGGTTTTCTCCACTAACTGATATAAGTGAATTATTTTTGATAGGGGCTCGGCTTGTAGTATATTTATATATATTTTAGACGTCTTTTCCTAACCTATATACACAGACCTTTGCTTTAGTTGACCCCGCAAAGACAAATCATATATATATATATATTTATATAAAGTCTAAAGTTTAAAACTCGAAACTCGGCTACATGTATCTGATATCGTATTAATCAATAGAAAAATGTCTATGAAAAAGATTTGCAATGTACGAACGGCAATTCATTAAATTTCCTTTTCCGTGCAATACTGAAAAATTCGTCCTGTAGCGCCCAGTGGACGACATTGGTCTGCTTAAACTTTTAGAAGTGTTAGTGAAACCGCAGTGCTTAAACATGTACTGTACATACTACTAACGGATACTCGTAATGTTTGTCTTGTACGTTTACCCAGATTTTTTAAAAAAGCATCTTACCTCAAAACATCACAATATCCCTCTGCTCCAAATTTTGATACAACATAAGGGCACGGCGCAGCAGCTATCCTTCCCATCATGCTTGTAATATTAACAATGCGCCCTCTATAATCTCGTATCAGAGGCAAAAACGTCTTCGTAACGTCAATCATTCCAAATAAATTTACCGCCAAGCATACGTCATAATCTTCCCGGGACAGCCAATCAACAGGCCCGACAGCTCCAGCTATTCCAGCGTTATTGACCAATCCCCAAAGACCTTTATTAGGCGGAAGTTTCGACTTCACGAACGTAAAAGCTTGGTCGATTGAAGCCTGTTTCGTTACATCTATCTGAACTGGGATGATGTTGTTTGATGTTTGGTTTTTCACGTTGTCCATTCCTCTCTCGGTTAAGCAGCCCGGGAAGACTTTGAATCCAAGAGAATCAAGTCTCTTAGTTAACATAAATCCAAAACCTGTATCACAACCCGTAATAAACACATACTTGTCTCCATTGTTGCCAGGTAACAGCTGACAGTATCTGTACCATTTATATGTGATGTAAAGTATTATCAACACCAGTCCAATGAACAAGATCTCAAGCATAACTGTACTAATATAGAAAAAAAAATTAAAAAAATTGAAACAAGGGTGTTAACTTTGCACGGTTCTAGATCTGTGTCGGTTTAAGGGTAAAACCCGTGAAGGAGGTTTAAAGAAAACGACGGAAAATGAAATGTTAAATAGCTCAATTTCACTTTTAAATTACCAATTACAAAACTTTTTAATGCAGTTCTAAACTGTGGTCAGTTTCCAGATTGTTGGGATTATTCTCTTGTTCTGTTGTGATACCGGTAATTGTAATATAGGTTAGGCAGTCAGGATAATTATTGTAGTTTAGGCAATTATAATACTGTAACTGTGTATTTGTATATTTTATGCTGATGGAGAGCATTATTATATCATATATATACTATATAGACCCTTGCTCAGAATGAGTTAAGACTTGTACATAGGACGGTTTAGAATTGAGGAACAGCTAGAGCCATTGTAACTGTATACATGTATGTGTATGTATACTTTAATTATTTGTATGGAAAACACTATTGTATCATATATGGATTATTAAATGCTTGTATGCGAGATGGTATTCCAATAAAGATTTGTTTTTGCATAGTTTAATTGTCGAGTTTTTTGTATCTGAAAATCAGACTTGGTTCACGATTTTTGGAATGAAAAAAAAAAGTTAGCCACACACGATTTTCCTAAAACTTCACTCCTGTTCAAAATTCTAAATTGTTGAAACTTCTAAATTATAAAGACTCAATGTAACAGAAAGATCAGTTCAGTTAATAATAATAATAATAATAATAATAATAATAATAATAATAATAATAATAATGATAATAATGATAATAATGATAATAATAATATAATAACAACAACAATAATAATGATGATGATGATGATGATAATAATGATGATAATAATAATAATAATATAATAATAATAATAATAATAATGATGATGATGATGATGATGATGATGATAATAATGATGATGATGGTAATAATAATAATAATGATAAAAATGATAAAAATAATGGTTATAATGATAAGGGTAATAATAATAATAATAATATTTATAATAATAATAATACATTGTAATAATAATAGAACACAAATATGCCAGTCTTTTTCCACGTTTACCAAGTTAATTTAAAACTTACCAATATGAAATTTCTTCGCTGTTTAACCCTTCTGATCCCCCTCCCCCCAATTTAACTGCGGACTTCGACCTCTATTGTTGTACATTTTAACTTATGTATTGCACAGCAATTTATTGAATATCAACAGCGACAATTACTCATGGCGTAAGAGAAATAATTAGAAATTGGAAAATATATCTGAAAAAGAAATACGAAAAAATTAATTGGATAATATTTGTTATAATCACTTACTGATCAGAACTGTGTCAGATCTTATATATAGGTCACAGGGAAGAGATAAGCATGTGAATGTAAGAGTTACCTCTCTTTGATCAAAACAAACCCTCCTTGTACAAATAAGAGGCATGCACCAAATGTATAGTGAGATTTGTTTTTGGCGAGGTACTCCAATTTTTTTCTACAATTCTTGAACCAACCGCTTCGATACGACTAAGGACGTAACATGATGAAGTCAAACATGATGATAAAAAAGTATGCCTATCACAAATGACAATACGCCTTAAATGACTACAGTTTAAGCAGTATTATAATATATAACACAAATACCAGTTAAATTTTGATGTGCCAGATGTGTACATTTCGGAAATTCATTCCTCACCAGTGACACTAAGACCGAAAAGTTTGATAGATAAAAAACATAAGCCAAACAGTTGAAAAAAATGAATCTAAAGTTCCAAAATCATATAAATCCAAATCCAGCTAAGGAATACTTTGCATGAGGGAACGAACCTTAGTTTTAAATAAATTTCAAATTTTAGAAATGAAATAAAAGATGAAATAAAATAAAATTTTCAGAGCTTTACTATTTTCTAAATTCACCCGAGAAAATTCCATACAGAATAACTACACGTTCCTAGCCTTGCATGCTGAGCAATACTGTACACAAAAGAAAAAAAAATAAATAAAAATACATGTATCTTAAACCTTTCTGAGCTTCTCTGTATAATAAACCAAGAGTAAGACAAAAATATTTCAATAATATTTTTAAAAAAATCACAACCGCATGTTAAGTAGATTTGTAAGCAATCCTTTCCTTATTACTATTTACGTTTAGTTAGATTCTGAGGTGACGAAGAAATAATGTGATTTATATTGAAGTTTTCCGAGGTGATAATTATGTGAATTAATTAAAATCATTGTAGGGCATCATAATGGGGTTTAACTGTAGCGGAAAGCGAGGTACCAAAGTCATCAGTGAGTAGAGTGAAGTGATGGTATTTTAAGCCCTAGTAAAGATCATTTCACTTATTTCGAGGTGGTCAGTTCTGGTATTGTGGAGGAAACCGGAGTGCCCGGAGAAAACCACCGACCTTCGGCAAGCGAACTGACAAAATTTCTCACACTAGGATATGTTCCGAGTGGGATTTGAACCCAGGCGGTGAGAGGCACTGTGATCCGTAAGCGCGCGCTTTAGAACTCTCGGCCACAAAGGCCCCAAAAGTCATCAGGAGGGATAATAGCGAGGGTTTTACTGAGGTGATAATTAAGTGGAGTGACATAGTTATCGATTAGATTTTTTTTACTGTGGCTAAAACTAATATAGATTGTTAAGCTATCCAGAGGAATTATAAAAAGTTAATTATTGTGACGATATCGATGGGCATTATAGTGAGGATAAACTGTGACGACATCGAGTAGAATTATAGCGAGGAATTACTGTGACGAAAGCGAGGGATATTTAAACGAAGTTTTATTGTGACGACATCGAGTGGCATTGTAGCGTGGAATTTCTGTGACGACATCATGGGGCATTAACACGAAGTTTTATTGTGACGACATCGGGTGGCATTATAGCGAGGAATTACTGTGACGACATCAAGTGACAAATAGCGATATATTACTATGACGGCATCGAGGGGCATTAAAACGAAGTTTTATTGTGACGACCTCGAGTGGAATAATAGCGAGATATTACTGCGACGACATCGAGAGGCATTTTAGCGATAAATTACCGTGACGACATCGAGGGGCATTAAAACGAAGTTTTATTGTGACGACATCGAGCGACATTATAGCGAGGAATTACGGTGACGACATCGAATGGCATTTTAGCGAGAAATTTCTGTGACGACATCGAGGGGCATTAAGGTGAAGTTTTATTGTTACGACACCAAATGGCATTATAGCGAGAAATTACTGTGACGACATCATGGGCCATCATAGCGAAGAATTACTGTGACGACATCGAGTTGAATAATAACGAGAAATTACTGTGACGACATCGAGGGACATTATAGCTAGAAATTACTCGGGCGACATCTAGTGACATTATAGCGAGGAATTACTGTTACGACATCGAGGATCATTATGGCAAGGAATTATTGTGACGACATCGAGGGTCATTAAGGCAAGGAATTATTGTGACGACATCAAGTGGCATTATGACAAGGAATTATTGTGGCGACATCTAGTGGCATTATGGCAATGAATTATTGTGACGACATCGAGGGGCATTTTAATGAGGTTTTTCTGTATGTATGAATTTGAATTTTTGAGACCTCGTACATCTGTGAGTAATTTCTACATACATTGTAATACAAACAAAAATAAATATGCATGGAATATCAGAAATTCTACCCGTGATTGTATTTAATTCTTAATACATAAAGTAAGATTTTAGAAAATTCCGCGATAAAGCACGTTATCGTACTAACAGCTGATTTCATTATCCCTTCTATATCGTTTAATACCAGTGATGTACAACATTTATCTCGTTATGTCAACATATTGGACGTGGTCATTTTACAAATTTTGGAATTTTTAGATCTTAAGATCGATCTGGATTAAAATATTTTGACCCCTTAAGGACAAAATCGTTAGATAAGCCACATAAGACATGACTTAAAAAGGGCATGGCATTAGTCCGCCACGTAAAGACTGTTACAAATAATAAAACATCCAATACTATCGATTGTGTATAATCACACAGTATTGACATAATTGTGACCCAATTTTGAAGTTGCTAACAATTTCACAAGGGAATTCTAAAATCAAAACACCAAAAGATGAAAGGTTAAAACATTTAAAGGGTACCTGTAACCAAAAAATTTTTTTATCACAATTGTTTTATGTATTATTTAAATATAACAATATTGAAAACCGCATCAAAATTGGTGACAATTACTGCCTCTTTCAAGAAAAAAAAAACTGAATCACCACCCCCTATCTTGAAATATTTACATAAATTCAGAATATAGAAATCTTAGGCTTAAAGGGTACCAAGTCCTGTAACCAAATTTTTTTATCACAATTGTTTTATATATTATTTATATATCACAATATTGAAAACCGCGTCAAAATTTTGTGACAAAATAAAAAAGTTATAGCGGTTTGAAATCCACATTTTATTACTTTCTCTTTATCGCAAAGTGAAACGCCTCGTTTTGAGTTATAAACGTGTGACGTCATTGCAGTATTAGAAGTAGTGTCTTACATAATAGACAGTAGTAACAATGATGATATATCGACGTATGTAGAAGAAAGTAACGACTCTGACATGTACCTATTTATGTCAAATAGTTCGTCATCATTTGTGGAAGCAGTAGACAATCTTATAAGTGATGATTTTGGAGTATAACCGTTATTTATTCGAACCAGAAACGGACGAATCTGACGGACATATTGAGTCGAGTCCCTACCTACTCAAGAATTGTGACTGCATTTGGTTCCATAGCTGTTGAAAAATACTTGACGAGTGTTAACTTGTCAATAACATGAAAATTGATTATATCTTTGACTTTTTTTAAGAAAATAAATTATTTTATGAAGTCGGACTGGACAGACTCGAGAATTACGACAAGTTGCATAGCTATAACAAAAAATACGCGATTACTTTTAACTTGTCAAATACACGAAAAATTAATTTTATCTTCGACATTTTAAATGAATTAAATATCAAATATACTGGACAGATACCGAATGAATATTATGGAACTTACTGCGGTGTCTTGTGCTGATTTTGAATTTCTGTTAAAAAATGCATTCAAAATTCAAAATTTTGAATGCATTATTTTAATAAAAATTCAAATTTAGCACATGACAGTGGCACCGGCTAAAAATCAATACATAAAAATCCAATCGCCTTTGCTCTTTTGTGCAATGTTTATTGACAGTTGAAATTAAATAACCGTGATAAGTAGTCTGGCGGCATCACATTTCCTCGATAATTGGAAAATGTTCACACAATTGAAGTTTGTAACACAGTTCTTTTTAACTGTCCGATGGCTAATTAATGCTGGGGTAATTAAAAAGAAAAAAAAAACAACAAAATATTCCATCTCAAATTATTTTACGCGAAATATATTATAATTGTTTAAAATGAAATGACACGGATTTTAGAATAAGACCACATTTTAAACTTGAAAAACAAGATGATAATAATAATAATAATAATAATAATAATAATAATAATAAAAATTTTATGGATTTGTATATATAGAATAAAGAATTTAAGAATATCACAGGTGAATGTATGCCCAAGGAAAAGTGAAAACTAAAATCTAATAAAATCAAATGCTGTAAGTAGATCAATAAACATCTTTTAATAGACTATTCCGGTCGTCAATTTTTGATTTTCAATTTTGCCTAAAAGTTATATTTTATTATTATTATTATTATTATTATTATTATTATTATTATTATTGACATCAAAACTAAGGAAAAATTTCTTTTTCTTATTTTTTAAAATTTAAAAATGAAATATCCATTTTTCCAGAGTGAAATCTTTATACTGTATATGACAAATAACGTTTACCAAATGAAATTATTTTACTTTACTCGAACTGTAAACTGGTAAATATATTATTGTATATTACAGGACGTAAGATAACTTTATCAACCTGCAAATCAATTTTGCAAATTACAAGTTACATCCTGTTAATTACAGGTGTGGGTCTAAATCTAAGGAATGTGTCTAATAAACAAAAGGATTAATTATAATTTTAATTATCCGTACATGTCTAACGGATGTTAATTCCACTTAATTAATTAGTTTTCCCGTAAAATAATCATAGAAAGTTAAACTACGAGTTCGGATTTGACTTATTTTAGTAGTTGGTAAATAATATTCTGTGGAGGTATGTTGCTGGTATGACGTCACAACACGGGAGCCTCGATATCGACCTTTTTGATTAGATGTATTAGAAAATCACCGATATCTACCTTATTATGGAATGGAAATGTATGGAATTTTCGCTACAGCCATATTTAAGTACGACGAATAAAATATGTCAAAACTGAAAATTGTTACAGGTACCCTTTAAAACGCTAAAAATTTGCTAAATTTTGAAAAAAAAATAAAACAACGCATTTTATAATTAGAAACACTATTTCCTCTTGAGAACGAGAGGTCGCGGATTCGAACCACGACCGGATCATACATAAGACTTTTAAATATGATATACCACATCCTCGCTTTTCTCAGCATTAGGAAGACATAGTAACTACAGGCCCAGGTTTCAAAATCATTCCTTAACTAAAATTTTCGTTAACTAAAATTTAGCAAATTTCGGCAATCCCTTTTTGAATTAGTAATAAACATTTGTGATAAAACGAAATACAGATGTAACAATACAGATGTTATAAGCTTAAAGTGAATTTCAAAATGACATCTAAATTTCTAAATATTTTAACAATTAACGAAATTATTAAGATTTCAAATTTTCAATATTAAAGTTAAGGAATTTCTTAGTTAAGGAAAGATTGTGAAACTGGGACGTGGTTGACCCGATACTAGAATAACGTTAGTTGGGGTTGTCTAATCTTGTCTGCGGCGTACTGACTCTGAGCTAGCACGTAAGATGCACGTAAGATTGCGGTATAGTAAAATGCAGAATATAAAAAAACCTCGCAAATCCCATGTAAACGCAAACTTATATATATACGATTAAAAAAAATAATAAAATAAAAAAAATAATTTATATATATATATATATAATTTTTTTTTTTTTAATTATTTTTTAATCGTTAGAGAGTGATAAACTTAATCAAGTCGCGAATGCTAAAAAATGATAACTTGACTGAGAAACATTGCAAGAAACTTTTCCGACTGTAAAATGAATATAGAAATTGTTTATTAAAAATATATACGGCTCTACTCTTAGTTTATGTCCAAATATACCTGTACTGCTATCACGAACACTATGTAAAAAATGACGAATTTTAAAACATTTGTAACAATGATTGTTAAAAAACTCATCTTGTGAAGGAGAAATACTGTTTTATTTGTGAACTATATGCTGCACTTAAACCTATAACCACGACACCATTTTCACAATACGAAAATAACAAAAGTTTAAAGAAATAAAGGCCTATGTATAGCTAAAGATCAATTTTGTTTACCCCTTACCAAGATAAAACAGCCAAAAATACAGTATCATCACTAAATAAACAAAGAGTTTATAATAAATGTATAAAATATGTAACGATTTTCTATATACTGACGAAGTAATTAAATAGGCATACATTGTGAGAATCTTAACGGCTTTTTGAACTAGCATGATGTTTTCAGGCCATTCCAAGTTCTCTCCTTGTTTAGTGAGTTGCAAATATTACAATGGTCAAGGTTATTGTAATTATTCCTCAGCGGTAAGTGTTGAGGTGGTGTAAAAAATTTGAATTGACCGCATATAACAATGATCTTAAGCGAATGAACTGACAAAATTCCTCGTGCCAAAATCTGTCCCGAATGGTATGCGAACATAGGTGTTAAGAATCACTCCGTTTTGCGTCCGCTTTGTTTACATTTTGAGAATAAGTAGGAACACAATAATCTGTAAATTGTAACAGCCACACTGGACTAGAATATTCTAGTAAGCCGTGTAGACCATTATGCACCACGGTTTGCTGGCGTTGGGTTTTACCAAAAAAAGTCAGAGTTTTCTTGTTTATAACACCACTGCGGTAGCTTAGTTGGTACAGTGCTCGCTCCGTAAATGGAAGGTCGTGGGTTCGAACCCTGACCGGGTCTGACCCAAGACTTGAAAGTGGGTAGTGACTGTTCTTTCGCCAAGCACTCGGCATTACGAAATTAAAGTCACGGAACTTAAAATAAACGAGGTCCCGTGGCACGGCAGGCGTGGCACGATAAAGAACCCTACTGTATAATACATCAGGGCAACGCACAGACGAAATTTCTGTACTTTCGCCTTTAGCTGGCGACGTCTCGATATAAGTGAAATATTCTTGACTGGGATGTCAAACACCATTACTCAAATCAACTCTTTTATTGAGTCATAACCTGAAAATGGTGTACACAATTTTTATAACGCGCGTGTTAAAAAGTATTCGTTATAATTTGATTTTAAACAAGATCTTGTTTATTTCCCTTTTCTTCTTCTTTATTTTTTTTAGTTATTTCACAACAAGTTTTTGTTAAATATGCAGATCTTAACATTTAAACGATAGACCGGAAATTAAAAAAAGGGGGTAATATTAAAAACTTGATACGATGAAGACAGTAATCCGAAAATAATCTGACATAGATGTCATATACCACTTATTGAATGTATTTTTATTCTTAAATTCAAAAAGTGGCATATGACAAAGACAAAAATATTGAGATTTTCTGACTTCAGGATGATTTAGGAACGGGTGAACAATTTGTCAATTAGTATTTCATGTGTTCATTTTAAATGTCTAATTTTTAAACAGAAATTAAAATTGGCAAATGATTTGGTCTCAATATTTGCTGATCGCTGATGTTGTGGTTGTTTGTTTAGTGCTTTGTACAGTGTTGTTAAACTTAGTATTTATTTATATTTAATATAATTTTAATTTCTAAATTCGATTATATCATTTTGCAATACAAAATTGACGCAAACTCACACGATCGTTTTCCAGATTATACTCCAATAACCTTCGCAACCATAGCAATGCTTAACATGAAGGGCGTGTTTTATATTTCATTTCATTTCATTGGCTAAAATTGTAATTGTTTGTTATTGACAGTTCCAGACTAAAGCGTCCTTCAACGCAATGATCGTGTCCAAGACTGAAGCGTCTTTCGCTGCAGGGTTCGAGTCTCAGACGAAAGGGTCTTTCGACGCAATGTTCAAGTACCAAACGAAACCGTCTTTCGCTACAGTGTTCGAGTTCCAGACTAAAGCCTTGTTTGCCGGAAAGTTCGAGTCCTAGACTGGAACGTATTTCGTCGCAAGGTTCGAGTCCCAAACTGAAGCGTCTTTCGTCGGAATGTTCGAGACCCAGACTGAAGCGTCGTTTGCCGGAAAGTTCGAGTCCTAGACTGGAACGTATTTCGTCGCAAGGTTCGAGTCCCAAACTGAAGCGTCTTTCGTCGGAATGTTCGAGTCCAAGAATTAAGCGTCTTTCTCTGCAAGGTTCGAGCCACAGACTGAAGCGTCCTTCGACGCAATGTCCGAGTCCCAGACTGAAGCGTTTTTCGCTGCAAGGTTCCAGCCCCAGACTGAAGCGTCTTTCGCTGCAGGGTTCGAGTGCCAGACGAAAGGGTCTTTCGCTGCAGGGTTCGAGTCCAATACTGAAGCGTCTTTCGCCGGAATGTTCGAGCCCCAGACTGAAGCGTCTTTCAATGCAGGGTTCGAGTGCCAGACGAAAGGGTCTTTCGCTGCAGGGTTCGAGTCCCAGACTGAAGCGTCTTTCGCCGGAATGTACGAGTCCCAGACTTAAGCGTCTTTCTCTGCAAGGTTCGAGCCCCAGTAAAAGCGTCTATCGCTACAGGGTTCGAGTCCCAGACTGAATCGTCTTTCGCCGCAAGGTTCGATTCCAAGACTGAATAGTCTTTCGCCGCAATGTTCGATTCCCAGACTGGAGCGTCTTTCGTCTGACGATTTCACTTATATCGAGACGTAGGCAAACAGAGGATTGAATAATACAATTGTATTGTGAATGATACAATGTACCTGAAGGTACCTGTTACCGGTACTCATAGGGTGAACAAGAAACTATAACTATGTTTCCGATAACGCTGAAATATATGAAATTGATCCATGTGAACACGGGTGATTTTATCTAAATCTCCGGATCATATAGAAGTTCGATAAAGACATTTATTACAGTTTGTAATGATAAGAAGACACTTTGAATTAATTGTCATTTCGGGTATATAACAAGATCAAAGGTCAACAGGATAGATAATATCGTATATTGTAACTACCTACCCTCGGATGTTAGTGAGGCTTCAAACGTGTGGGATTTGTGTTTAACACTGCCTTTACGATAACTCCACTAATATCGAGACGTCGCCAGCTTTTTTTTTAAATTGTAATTGTTTTGGACAATGAGCTATTCTTTATAAGCTATTCATATTGTATTTGACATAGAAAGCTGGCGAAATAATATAATTATGGTTTTATTTCAGTTTCTATAAAGTCGAGACAAGTCAGCTATGTGACACGTGATGCATATAGATGTTACGCCCATCATGACGCATTTTAAGTGTACATGTCACGGGAAGATGAGGAATGTTAATGTGGTTATATATATCCATCTTTACCATTTATTTTTTAATCGACTATTCCATCTATAGCCACGTTTAACAGTGACAAGATACATAACGGTAACATGTCACATGGTCAGGGGTAAGAGATTATTCCACTTTTCTCTCTAGAGTCACGTGTAACAGTGACAAGATATATAACGGTTACATGTCGCATGGTCAGAGGGTAAGAGATTATTGAAGTTTTTATATAAACATTATTGATTTCATTTATCTCCTCTTGCCTATATCAAATTTATATTTAACGTGTAAATACAAACCCTTCAATATTTGATACAGAAATAAGATATCCTCTGTTATCTACTGAAAAAGACCCGTCAATTCGAAGCCAGGTCCAACATATTACAAAAAAAAATCACATTTATATCAAATGCAAGCAGAAAAATGACGGGGAAACAAATCAAAAGAATGCAATGATAAAACAGCCATCTTAACCAAGGACACGACACAACACAAGTCTATGATAACACAACCAACGTAACCAAGAACACGACACAATACAAGTCAATGATAAAACAGTCAACGTAACCGAGAACACGACACAATACAAGTCAATGATAACACAGCCAACGTAACCAAGAACACGACACAATACAAGTCAATGATAAAACAACCAACGTAACCAAGAACACGACACAATACAAGTCAATGATAAAACAGTCAACGTAACCGAGAACACGACACAATACAAGTCAATGATAACACAGCCAACGTAACCAAAATCACGACACAATACCAATAAATGATAAAACAACCAACGTAACCAAGAACACGACACAATACAAGTCAATGATAAAACAGTCAACGTAACCAAGAACACGACACAAAACAAGTCAATGATAACACAACCAACGTAACCAAGAACACGACACAATACCAATAAATGATAAAACAGCCAACGTAACCAAGAACACGACACAATACAAGTCAATGATAACACAACCGACGTAACCAAGGACACGAAACAATACAAGTCAATGATAAAACAGCCAATGTAACCAAGAACACGACACAGTACAAGCCAATGATAAAACAGCCATCGTAACCAAGAACACGACACAATACAAGTCAATGATAACACAACCGACGTAACCAAAATCACGACACAATACAAGTCAATGATAAAACAGCCAACGTAACCAAGGACACGACACAATACAAGTCAATGATAAAACAGCCAACGTAACCAAGGACACGACACAATACAAGTCAATGATAAAACAGCCAACGTAACCAAGGACACGACACAATACAAGTCAATGATAAAACAGCCAACGTAACCAAGAACACGACAAAATACAAGTCAATGATAAAACAGCCAACGTAACCAAGAACACGACACAATACAAGCCAATGATAAAACAGCCATCGTTACCAAGAACACGACACAATCACGTCAATGATAAGACAGCCAATGTAACCAAGAACACGACACAATACAAGTCAATGATAAAACAGCCAACGTAACCATATTCACGACACAATACAAATAAATGATAAAACAGCCATCGTTACCAAGAACACGACACAATACAAGCCTTTAATAAAACAGCCAACGTTACCAAGAACACGACACAATACAAGTCAATGATAAAACAGTCAACGTAACCAAGAACACGTTACAATACAAGCCATTGATAAAACAGCCAACGTTACCAAGAACACGACACAGTACAAGTCAATGATAACACAACCAACGTAACCCAAATCACGACACAATACAAGTCAATGATAAAACAACCAACGTAACCAAGAACACGACACAATACAAGTCAATGATAAAACAACCAACGTAACCAAGGACACGACACAATACAAGTCAATGATAAAACCGCCAACGTAACCAAGAACACGACACAGTACAAGTCAATGATAACACAACCAACGTAACCAAAATCACGACACAATACAAGTCAATGATAAAACAGTCAACGTAACCAAGAACACGACACAATACAAATGAATGATAAAACAACCAACGTAACCAAGGACACGACACAACACAAGTCAATGATAAAACAGCCAACGTAACCAAGAACACGACACAGTACAAGTCAATGATAAAACAGTCAACGTAACCAAGAACACGACACAATACAAGTCAATGATAAAACAACCAACGTAACCAAAATCACGACACAATACAAGTCAATGATAAAACAGTCAACGTAACCAAGGACACGACACAATACAAGTCAATGATTAAACAGCCAACGTAACCAAGAACACGACACAATACAAGTCAATGATAAAACAGCCAACGTAACCAAGAACACGACACAGTACAAGTCAATGATAACACAACCAACGTAACCAAAATCACGACACAATACAAGTCAATGATAAAACAGCCATCGTAACCAAGAACACGACACAATACAAGTCAATGATAAAACAGCCATCGTAACCAAGAACACGACACAATACAAGTCAATGATAAAACAACCAACGTAACCAAGAACACGACACAATACAAGTCAATGATAAAACAGTCAACGTAACCAAGAACACGACACAATACAAGTCAATGATAAAACAACCAACGTAACCAAGGACACGACACAATACAAGTCAATGATAAAACCGGAAACGTAACCAAGAACACGACACAGTACAAGTCAATGATAACACAACCAACGTAACCAAAATCACGACACAATACAAGTCAATGATAAAACAGTCAACGTAACCAAGAACACGACACAATAAAAATGAATGATAAAACAACTAACGTAACCAAGGACACGACACAACACAAGTCAATGATAAAACAGCCAACGTAACCAAGAACACGACACAGTACAAGTCAATGATAAAACAGTCAACGTAACCAAGAACACGACACAATACAAGTCAATGATAAAACAACCAACTTAACCAAAATCACGACACAATACAAGTCAATGATAAAACAGTCAACGTAACCAAGGACACGACACAATACAAGTCAATGATTAAACAGCCAACGTAACCAAGAACACGACACAATACAAGTCAATGATAAAACAACCAACGTAACCAAGAACACGACACAGTACAAGTCAATGATAACACAACCAACGTTACCAAAATCACGACACAATACAAGTCAATGATAAAACAGCCATCGTAACCAAGAACACGACACAATACAAGTCAATGATAAAACAGCCATCGTAACCAAGAACACGACACAATACAAGTCAATGATAAAACAACCAACGTTACCAAGAACACGACACAATACAAGTCAATGATAACACAACCAACGTAACCAAAATCACGACACAATACCACGCTTGAAAACATGATAGGAGAGAGAGAGAGAGAGAGAGAGAGAGAGAGAGAGAGAGAGAGAGAGAGAGAGAGAAAGAGAAAGAGAGAGAGAGAGAGATAGAGAGAGAAAGAGAAAGAGAGAGAGAGATATTTGTGTAGCGATGTTTATGTTTATACTGCCACTCTGTGTGGTCGAGGGCTGCAATGACTTAATTAGTAGTCTGAAATGCAAGCTTAAAAGAAAAACATCTTACACTGGTAACTAGATTTGATTCCCACTTGGGTAAAGTAAAGTAAAGTAATGGTGTTTTACGACCCAGTAAAGATGTTTTCATTTATACTGAGGCGTTCAGTTCTAGAATGTTGGAGGAAACCGGAGTACCCAAAAAAATTTCACCTGTGGCAATAAAGCTGATAAACTTTCTTACACTAGGATCTTATCGAGAGGGATTGGAACTTTTATCATATAAATTCTTTGGATCCTGTTCGTAAATAAAATAAAAATAAGAATTTTAATTCTTTACAGTCCTAAACGTTATCTCCAAAAATTTCTATAATTTAACATTCTTTACAATGACCATGTACTTCAAATTTCAATAAATAACACAACTGGCTTATTGTTAAACAACTTGACTGTATTATTTGAAAAACAAAATAAAACTTCAGAAAATAAACTAGTGATGATTTTCTTTATTAATACAACATACCATCACAAATTGAAACTGTCACCTTCCTGTTTGACTTACTAGACTCAATTATCGGTGATTTATGCCATATTATATTTCAAATTTCTGAGAACATTTTCGTTATCGTATTGGTAGGATTTGTAAGTAAATAAATTATCGTTAGTGACGAAATTAAAGATAATATGGTTCTATATCTTTCTGATTTATTTTTCGTTGAGTCGTATCCTATCATTTTATTACCATGTTTAATGTGACCAGGGATTAGTTAAGAATGTCAATGTTGCAGGTTATTATTGTGTTAGACAATATACATCTAGGCCTATAACAATTTCTAATAAAAACAGACTTAACCTTTATCACTTACTTTGGACTCTCCCAGTTATATTATTCAGATGCTTCAATTATGATATATGGTAAATAACTTTGTACTTTCGTTAGGGTCCTTCAACTTTGATAAAACTGTCATGTGCGACTTTTAAATTTTTATGAAATATGTTACTTTTGAATGTATTATTTCAAAAAAATTCAAAAGTAGCATATGACAAAACTATATTTTCAGTTGAAGAATGATCAATTCTTAACCAAAATGTCCCTTCATTAAAAAAAAAAAACAGCATCCTTCCAAATATGTAGCTATTGAGATAACTGCCCACACCAGATATTTAAAGTTTTTTCAGTTTCACCAGTGATCAACCGAATTCAAAACATCAGTCTATCATTATATCTGATGTATCATAACAGTGAACTTTAGTTTAATTAAACTCCTATTCACTTCCAATATTTTCAATATTGAATTCACAACATTTTTGAAATGGTGAAAAAATTCAAATTTCAATAATAAACTGATTAATTAGTAAAGCTTCTAGCAACTGGTTTTTGTTGATTATACTATAAAAGTAAATATTGAGAAAAATCAGTTTGAAAAAAAGTCACAAAAAGTAATGACAATATTCTTGTATCTTAAATTTTGAAATTTATAACTGCATGTAAGGTTTGTTCCCTCATGCAAAGAAAGCATTCCTTAGATGGATTTGGATTCATATAATTTTGGAACTTGGGATGCATCAATTTTCAACTGTTTGGCTTATGTCTTTTATCTATCAAACTTTTCGGCCCCCAGTGTCACTGATGAGGAATGTTATTCCGAAATGTGCACTTATGGCACGTACATTACAATTTAACATGTGGTTTTGTTATATATTTACCCCTGTTTTATTGGAAATATTAATCGCATCAGTTATGATTAGGTCTTCAATAAAGCCAAGGTTCTAACACTTACATCAATGTGGTCAGTTCGGGAGGGGGGGGGGTAGAGAAAAACAGAAGTACCGTAACATTGACAAGCTAAATAACAAAATCTCTAACACTCAAATCCTCCTTAGATACATTACAATATCTAGGTGGGGAGTCGAAAAAAGGGGAAAAAAGCAGCGGACAAACCGGAACTCGAACCAGTGACCTTCCCAATACTAGCGAGACGCTTTACCGACTGAGCAAACCGGCCACCTATCTAGCCTGGTCCGCTACATTCTTCCCTTCTTTTTAGATTCAACCGCTTTGAATCGAAACTACCACACTGAAACCGGTCAATTCCCAGGGTCTGACGAGTTCCAAAATGTTACAAGAAAGGAAAAAGATCCAGCGGGCAAACCGGAACTCGAACCCAGTACCTTTCCAATACTAGCGAGACACTTTACCGACTGAGCTACCCGGCCACCTATCAAGCCCGGTCCGCTATAGGGAGAAACAAGGTTATATGTATGTGTCAAACTCAAAGGTCTCATATTTTTAAAGTTGTTTTGTACTTTAAATAGATTTTGTAAATTATATAAAATTTTCACATGTAAAATGTTGCATTTTGTATCGGTCCTAAATTTAGACTTTAACATGATAAATATATTTATTTAAAAATAAATCTTTAATACATTATATCCAGAAATCAATATTTATCAATATAAAAGTAAAACGGTATGATAAATGATGTACGATGTTATCCACGGAGAGATGAAATCAGCAATTTATCTCATAAAATATTGTCATTTAGAAATCAATAATTTTTGGAAAAAAGTTCATTGCAAGGGCAAATATTTACAACAAAAATGTTTTGTCTTTCAAACTTAGAAATATACTAAAGTTTAAAAAAAATTAAAATTAAAATTAAAATTAAAATTAAAATTAAAATTAAATAAATAATAAATAAATAAATAAATAAATAAATTTAAAAATGTCATTATTATAGCCATTTGTTGATAAGATTATGAAGAAAACTTGACGGAGAAAATTAAATATCACACAATAACAGAAACTATGTGTAAACATGTGTAAACATGTGTAGTATGAATATTTGTACGAAGTAGTGAACTAAGTTTTACACAATATATTTAATTAGTTAATACAGTTTAACTTTTAAAATACACACACACACACACACACACATGTAAAAAATAAAACCTCAAGATATTTGTAATAGTAGACATACATCCAACATTATATAACAATACGAGATTATATGATAAAAATGATTGAAAAGAGCCCCAACCCCAATCCCCCCCTCCTAAAAAATAAAAATAAATAAATAAATAAATCAGTAAATAAATAAATAAATAAATGGTTCAATGTAACTAAATAATAAAAGGGTCAAACCAAAAAACACATATCGAAAACACTGAAGATAAACGTTCAGGATTAAAACAAGGCCTTGACTCCCAGCGAGTTACGTGTGTATCTGTGTGGGAGCCACCAACCGTTCCAGGTTTTAGCTGTACAGAGGACTTTTTGACACAACACGGTTATCATTTATGAAAAATAGTTCTTAATGAAATTGTTTTTACTTATTCCCTCTGAGTCATTACAAAAAAGTTTTTTATTTATTATTTTTATTATTATTATTTTTTTCTGTCAATTAAGAACCCCCCATCATCACAAGATAATCAGTTAATATTCTGTATTGATCGTTATAATTACATGTATATTGAAAAACGTAAATCTTTAAAACCTTCAATAATCTAATTTGGCAAGGATATACACCATTTATATTAGATAAATAAACCCGGGTCCTTATTAACACAATAATGTCGATGAGACACGCAAACACAAACACTCACGTTCCCAGACGATGACTTTAGCATAGAAACCTAAAGAATATATATATATATAGATGTTTGTGGAAATTAAATTTTTAAATTTTGCTATTTTCGTTAATAATTTGGAACCGCGAAATTTAATGTCATTGAAACTTTTAATAACTAATGACCCCAATGAAATTAAAACTTCTAAATTGAAAAAAAAGAAAAAAAATAATAGAAAACCAGGAACCTAACAAACGTAAATGATTTTACAGTATATATTTAAAGCAATGCAGGCCCCGGTTTCACAATCATTCCTTAACTAAGATTTTCCTTAACTTAAATCTGATAAATTTGTAATCTTCATAATTTTGTTAATTATTGAGATATTCATTGATTTAAGATGTCATTTTGAAGATCACATCAAGCTTGTAGCTTTCTTCATTTTATCACAAATATTTATTTGTAATTAAATTTGAGATAGTAAAAATTTTTAATGATTTGTTAAGAAAAGTCTTAGTTAAAGCTGCATTAAGTTTTCTAAAGAAAAAATTAAAACGGTGCTAATCTAATTAATGATGTTCCTAATGAACAATGTTACATTTGGTACAACGATAAAAGCTCGAATAAATAAAGTAATTACAGAAATTACCCAGCGAGATGCAGCATTTGGGATCTAATATTAGAAAATGGTTACTTCATCAAAACCCTGGTCATTTAAACATAACTTTCAAAACGGTGAAATACGATAAATAAAGCACAGGACTCCGTTGAATTTGTCATTTGTGACTTAGTAAAGGATACATTACACCATTTCAAATACATCTGAATATAAATAACGGACAATTAATGCAATTTGTCATGTTTCACCTTCGATTCATGGGTTTTTCCATACATTCTTGCGCATGCTCCAAGCTCATAATAATCATCGGTAAACATTGACCAACCGGTTAGAGGATTCCGTTTATTTACAGCTAAAAGGAATGAAATTTTAGAAAATGAATCTCACGGATCGTGATTAAAAGTTATCTATTTTTAAATAATGTATTTTTAGAAAACAAAAAGAAAAGATAGAAAAAAAAAAAAAAAAAAAAAAAAAAAAAAAAAAAAAAAAAAAAAAAAAGTCAGAAAATTGAAAAACTTAATGCAGCTTTTAAGGAATGATTAATAATATTTGTATTTAGTTTTATATAAAGATGTATTTCTTATTAAAAAAGAGATAGTGAAAATTTGCTAAATTTAAGTTAAGGAAAAACTTAGTTAACGAATGATTTTGAAACCAAAGCCTGCTGTCCACATGGCTCAGTTGTGTGAAACCAGAGCCTGCTGTCCACATGGCTCAGTTGTGTGAAACCAGAGCCTGCTGTCCACATGGCTCAGTTGTGTAAAACCAGAACCTGTTGTCCACATGGCTCAGTTTTGTAAAACCAGAGCCTGCTGTCCATATGGCTCAGTTGTGTGAAACCAGAGCCTGCTCTCCACATGGCTAAGTTGTGTAAAACCAGAGCCTGCTGTCCACATGGCTCAGTTTTGTGAAACCAGAGGCTGCTGTCCACAAGGCTCAGTTGTGTAAAACCAGAGCCTGCTGTCCACATGGCTAAGTTGTGTGAAACCAGAGCCTGCTGTCCACATAGGCTTAGTTGTGTGAAACCAGAACCTGCTGTCCACATGGCTAAGTTGTATGAAACCAGAGCCTGCTGTCCACAATGCTCAGTTGTGTGAAACCAGAGCCTGCTTTCCACATGGCTCAGTTGTGTGGAACCAGAGCCTGCTGTCCACATGGCTCAGTTGTGTGGAACCAGATCCTGCTGTCCTCATTGCTCAGTTGTGTGGAACAGAGCCTGCTGTCCACATGGCTTTTTTGAAATGATCTAAGTACATTAACACAGAAGCTATTTTCCTGCCAATCCTGTTCATATCATAAAACCATTATCTCTCATTTACAACCAATCGAATTTGATAATCTTTAGGAATAAACCAAGATCAAGCAGTATGTTTATACATGAGATATGTGAGATTTAGTACGCTACAGACAGATATGCCACTCCATTCGCCACAGACAGGTATGCCACTACCTACGCTACAGACAGGCATGACACTCCATACGTCACAGACAGATATGCCACTCCCTCATTTCAACTATCCTTTCCCTGGCTGATCCAGTCAATACTTAGGCCTCTTAATAATGAGAGACAGGCAAGGAAAATACATGTATATCTGAAATTTTTAATGTCTTAAGTACGACCTTCCTCGGTTAGATCCAACGGCCGACTGCTTTAAAGGATGTTGCTCTACCTCTGAGCTTATGAAGCTGTAAAAAATCCGGCTAAATTTTCTTTTTTTTTTAAAATTGCGATTTATAATCTGGCTCTGAAAGCGGACACTCGACCTCTAAGCCATCAAGGCGTCCAACAACTCCGACTGTTTCTTAAAAACCTATTGCGTTCATAATTGTTGTAAATACATGAACTTCGAAAAAAGGCAACCACGAACACAAGAATAATAGAGTGCGAAGAATAACACAAAACTATGGTGGCTTATTTCTGACATCGACATAATTTTAGTCGACATAAAAATATCTCAACATGTCGACTTAAGTTAATATTTTGAAAAGTCGAGATAATAATTATCATGGGAAGTTGTGATACCAAAATAAAAAGTTGAGATATATAACACAACATGCGGCGATATTCATGTTGACCAGTCGTAATAATTATCTCGATATCTTGACTTATTTGTTACTTATGGAGCACAACATGATAAGAAAAAAATCAGGTTGACATAAGTTTATCATGCAGGTCAGGTCAGCAAGAGTTTCGACCCTGTCCGTATGTCGGGCTAGTGTATTTGTCCGTATGTTACTGCTATGTATTTATAATAACATTTGACTGTTAGTTATTTTTTTTTTTTGTTCTTGTCTTGTTCAGATTGCCTTTTAGATTTATTATTTTTTGTGTTTGACTTGTTTAAATCGTTTTTTGTTGTTTAAATTACCTCTTTGTTCTTCTTCAATTCCCGATTGGCCTTGTTCAGGTTTTTTAGTCTTGTTCAGGTTCAGGTTTTTTAGTCTTGTTCAGGCTTTTTTTTAGTCTTGTTCAGGCTTTTTAGTCTTGTTCAGGTTTTTTAGTCTTGTTCAGGCTTTTTAGTCTTGTTCAGGTTTTTTTTAGTCTTGTTTAGGTTTTTAAGTTTTGTTTAGGTTTTTAAGTCTTGTTTAGGTTTTTTAGTCTTGTTCAGGTTTTTTTAGTCTTGTTCAGGTTTTTGAGTCTTGTTCAGGTTTTTTAGTCTTGTTCAGGCTTTTTAGTCTTGTTCAGGTTTTTAAGTCTTGTTTAGGTTTTTTTAGTCTTGTTCAGGTTTTTCAGTCTTGTTTAGGTTTTTTAGTCTTGTTCAGGTTTTTTAGTCTTGTTCAGGTTTTTGAGTCTTGTTCAGGTTTTTTAGTCTTGTTCAGGTTTTTGAGTCTTGTTCAGGTTTTTTAGTCTTGTTCAGGCTTTTAAGTCTTGTTCAGGTTTTTAAGTCTTGTTTAGGTTTTTTAGTCTTGTTCAGGTTTTTTAGTCTTGTTTAGGTTTTTAAGTTTTGTTCAGGTTTTTTAGTCTTGTTTAGGTTTTTAAGTCTTGTTCAGGTTTTTTAGTCTTGTTTAGGTTTATTAGTCTTGTTCAGGTTTTTGAGTCTTGTTTAGGTTTTTAAGTTTTGTTCAGGTTTTTTAGTCTTGTTTAGGTTTTTAAGTCTTGTTCTGGTTTTTTAGTCTTGTTTAGGTTTTTTAGTTTTGTTCAGGTTTTTTAGTCTTGTTTAGGTTTTTTAGTCTTGTTCAGGTTTTTAAGTCTTGTTCAGGCTTTTTAGTCTTATTCAGGTGTTTTAGTCTTGTTCAGGCTTTTTAGTCTTGTTCAGGTTTTTTAGTCTTGTTTAGGTTTTTAAGTCTTGTTTAGGTTTTTTAGTCTTGTTCAGGCTTTTTAGTCTTGTTAAGGCTTTTTAGTCTTGTTAAGGTTTTTTAGTCTTGTTTAGGTTTTTAAGTCTTGTTTAGGTTTTTAAGTTTTGTTCAGGTTTTTTAGTCTTGTTTAGGTTTTTAAGTCTTGTTCAGGTTTTTTAGTCTTGTTTAGGTTTTTTAGTTTTGTTCAGGTTTTTAGTCTTGTTTAGGTTTTTAAGTCTTGTTTAGGTTTTTTAGTCTTGTTCAGGCTTTTTAGTCTTGTTCAGGTTTTTTAGTCTTGTTTAGGTTTTTAAGTTTTGTTCAGGTTTTTAGTCTTGTTTAGGTTTTTAAGTCTTGTTCAGGTTTTTTAGTCTTGTTTAGGTTTTTTAGTCTTGTTCAGGTTTTTTAGTCTTGTTTAGGTTTTTAAGTTTTGTTCAGGTTTTTAAGTCTTGTTAGGTTTTTTAGTCTTGTTAAGGTTTTTTAGTCTTGTTCAGGTTTTTTAGTCTTGTTCAGGTTTTTGAGTCTTGTTCAGACTATTTTTAGTCTTGTTCAGGCTTTTTAGTCTTGTTCAGGTTTTAAGTCTTGTTCAGGTTTTTAGTCTTGTTCAGGTTTTTCAGTCTTGTTTAGGTTTTTTAGTCTTGTTCAAGTTTTTTAGTCTTGTTCAGGCTATTTTTAGTCTTGTTCAGGTTTTTTAGTCTTGTTCAGGTTTTTTAGTCTTGTTTAGGTTTTCTAGTCTTGTTTAGGTTTTTTAGTCTTGTTCAGGCTATTTTAGTCTTGTTCAGGCTTTTTAGTCTTGTTCAGGTTTTTTAGTCTTGTTAAGGTTTTTTAGTTTTGTTCTGGTTTTTCAGTCTTGTTCAGGTTTTTTAGTCTTGTTCAGGTTTTTTAGTCTTGTTCAGGTTTTTTAGTCTTGTTCAGGTTTTTTAGTCTTGTTCAGGCTATTTTTAGTCTTGTTCAGGTTTTTTAGTCTTGTTTAGGTTTTTTAGTCTTGTTCAGGTTTTTTTAGTCTTGTTCAGGTTTTTTAGTCTTGTTTAGGTTTTTTAGTCTTGTTCAGGTTTTTTAGTCTTGTTTAGGTTTTTTAGTCTTGTTCAGGTTTTTTAGTCTTGTTCTGGTTTTTTAGTCTTGTTCAGGCTATTTTTAGTCTTGTTCAGGCTATTTTTAGTCTTGTTCAGGCTTTTTAGTCTTATTCAGGTGTTTTAGTCTTGTTTAGGTTTTAGTCTTGTTCAGGTTTTTTAGTCTTGTTCAGACTATTTTTAGGCTTGATCAGGTTTTTTAGTCTTGTTCAGTCTTTTATTTTTTAGTCTTGTTCAGGTTTTTTAGTCTTGTTCAGGTTTTGTTGTCTTTTGTCTTTTGTACAGACTTACAGTTCAACTGTCTCCAGCTGTCTACAGCTTAGAACACACACGAGGCGGACCTTAGTGTAACTGTCTCCAGCCGCCTACAACTGAGAAATCACAAGAGACGGACCTTAGTGTAACTGCCTCAAGCCGCCTACAGCTGAGAACTCACAAGAGACGGACCTTTGTGTAACTGTCTCCAGCCGCCTACAGCTTAGAACTCACAAGAGACGGACCTTAGTGTAACTGTCTCCAGCCGCCTACAGCTTAGAACTCACACGAGACGGACCTTAGTGTAACTGTCTCCAGCCGCCTACAGCTTAGAACTCACACGAGACGGACCTTAGTGTAACTGTCTCTAGCCGCCTACAGCTTAGAACTCACACGAGACGGACCTTAGTGTTACTGTCTCTAGCCGCCTACAGCTTAGAACTCACAAGAGACGGACCTTAGGGTAACTGTCTCTAGCCGCCTACAGCTTAGAACTCTCACGAGACGGACCTTAGTGTAACTGTCTCCAGCCGCCTACAGCTGAGAACTCACACGAGACGGACCTTAGTGTAACTGTCTCTAGCCGCCTACAGCTTAGAACTCACACGAGACGGACCTTAGGGTAACTGTCTCTAGCCGCCTACAGCTTAGAACTCACACGAGACGGACCTTAGTGTAACTGTCTCTAGCCGCCTACAGCTTAGAACTCACACGAGACGGACCTTAGTGTTACTGTCTCTAGCCGCCTACAGCTTAGAACTCTCACGAGATGGACCTTAGTGTAACTGTCTCCAGCCGCCTAAAGCTTAGAACTCACACGAGACGGACCTTAGTGTAACTGTCTCCAGCCGCCTACAGCTGAGAACTCACAAGAGATGGACCTTAGTGTAACTGTCTCCAGCCGCCTACAGCTTAGAACTCACACGAGACGGACCTTAGTGTAACTGTCTCCAGCCGCCTACAGCTTAGAACTCACACGAGACGGACCTTAGTGTAACTGCCTCAAGCCGCTTACAGCTGAGAACTCACAAGAGACGGACCTTTGTGTAACTGTCTCCAGCCGCCTACAGCTTAGAACTCACACGAGACGGACCTTAGTGTAACTGTCTCCAGCCGCCTACAGCTTAGAACTCACACGAGACGGACCTTAGTGTAACTGCCTCAAGCCGCTTAAAGCTGAGAACTCACAAGAGACGGACCTTTGTGTAACTGTCTCCAGCCGCCTACAGCTTAGAACTCACACGAGACGGACCTTAGTGTAACTGTCTCCAGCCGCCTACAGCTTAGAACTCACACGAGACGGACCTTAGTGTAACTGTCTCTAGCCGCCTACAGCTTAGAACTCACAAGAGTCAAACCTTAGCGTAATTGTCGCTAGCCGCCTACAGCTGAGAATACACACGAGACGGACCTAAGTATAACTGTCTCTAGCCGCCTACAGCTGAGAACGCACACGAGACGGACCTTAGTGTAACTGTCTCTAGCGGCCTACAGATGAGAACTCATAAGAGACGGACCTTAGTATAACTGTCTCTAGCCGCCTAAAGCCGAGAACCCCTCAGAGACAAACCTTAGTTTAAGGAAGTCAGTTATTTCGCTTACTGAAGAATGTTGTAATGCCTCTTGCAATTTCACCTTGAAGATCTTTCCTGTACAAAAAACAACTATCTTGACTACGGAGTAAACACATTTATTTAATGCCTATCCAAAGTTTATTTTAATTATTGTTTATTTTATTTAAGAATGTTCCTAGTGATGATTGAATTTTTCTGCGAGGTTAAGGATAAAACTAAGTTTTACTCGCCAAATTCAATATTTAGTATCGTAAGTCTGGATAAAGATAATCCTTAATTTAATAAACGTTTAAAAATAGATTACAGATCACCTCCTAATCGATCTGAGCATCTGAGTATAAAACAATTGACTCGTCTGTACTAGGGGTCATTTATCTGCGGGAACTCGGATTTGCTGCTTTCAGCCTTCAAAAGAGGGTTGAAAGAACGGACAACCTGAAGCTAGCTGAGTCCAATATCTCATTTGCGGATTATTAATTTATACAGTTTAACTAAACCTTGTTGGTACCAACTTATTGTAAAAGGACTTTAAGGACTGATGTAGCAAATGGTTGATAACATACTATTTTATGCAAAAACCAAATCATCGCTTTCGTATTTATTTTTATATGAAAAGAGGAATTTTATTAATACCAGTTTTTAAAACTTCATTTCACTTAACTCCAGTTTTGGAAAAAAAAATTGAAATTTCTTATATTTCAAGGAACGTGCGGTATTAATCTTTACGCAATATATTGTAGAAAATGGGTATATTTTCTTGTTCATACATATCGGTATTAAAGATCGTCGCCTTTTGCGGAATCGGAATTGCTTTTGTGCTGCAGGTTGTCGGATTTTCATCCAAGAAATGGGATGGTGTTGATTCTAGTCTGTACCTACATAGATGGTACGCTTACCAGAATTTGTGGACAACTTTTGACGAATCACATAGCGTCGGTGGTTATTCAGTTTATAAAATATTCGATGATTCGGGTAAGTGTACTTGATCCATCAGAGAGTAACCATGAGTAACAGTTTTTTTGTAAGCTCATGGTAATTTTTTTCTAATTTTCATCTTGAATTTTTTCGGCCTTGAAATGGCGATTTATCTTTTTTAATAGTAACAGATTGAAATCTTAAATTAAGAACAGCAAAGCCAGAAATTTCTTTTAAAACTACATCAACTGAGACTTTTCTCTCCAAATTTGGTTTAAATCGACTTAGTAGATTAAGAAAAAAAAAAATCGGGTTCAAAGATTTAAGTCACAAATATTTACATGCATGTTAAAAGTTTGGGTTTAAATATTTGAGTCCCCAATATTAACAGGCATGTCAAAAGTTCGGTTTTAAATATTTGAATCCCCAATATTAACAGGCATGTCGGAAGTTCGGTTTTAAATATTTGAGTCCCCAATATTAACAGGCATGTCGGAAGTTCGGTTTTAAATATTTGAGTCCCCAATATTAACATGCATGTCGGAAGTTCGGTTTTAAATATTTGAGTCCCCAATATTAACAGGCATGTCGGAAGTTCGGTTTTAAATATTTGAGTCCCCAATATTAACAGGCATGTCGGAAGTTCCGTTTTAAATATTTGAGTCCCAAATATTAACAGGCATGTCGGAAGTTCGGTTTAAAATATTTGAGTCCCCAATATTAACATGTATGTCGGAAGTTCGGTTTTTACTATTTAAGTCCCCAGTATTAACATGCATGTCGGAAGTTCGGTTTTAAATATTTGAGTCCCAAATATTAACATGCATGTCGGAAGTTCGGTTTTAAATATTTGAGTCCCCAATATTAACATGCATGTCGGAAGTTCGGTTTTTACCATTTGAGTCCCCAACATTAACAGGCATGTCGGAAGTTCGGTTTTAAATATTTGAGTCCCCAATATTAACATGCATGTCGGAAGTTCGGTTTTTACCATTTGAGTCCCCAATATTAACAGGCATGTCGGAAGTTCGGTTTCAAAGATTTGAGTCTATAGATAAAATATTATATTTAGAATGTTGACAGACACATAACATCAACGGCGCAAACGTTAACGTCATGCGACCAGCAGAAAAAATAGAACCCCCTTTTTTAACAGTTTTTTACGAAAATAAAATACAGATTTTTTTCACTGATAAAATTTTAAATGAATAAAGATAAACTCGTTATTACTGGGAAATAAAACCGTTTTACTCGAGAAATGAAAAAAAATAACCAACGTTTAAAATGGTTTCAGATAAACCAGATATTGAACTCATCCTCAGCCGTGTTTGTTATAGTTTTCTTGATTTATCAATTTCAAAATTAATCTTATTCTCGAATACCACACATTTTATTCTCTTATTTATATTTATAGAAAGAAGAAGTGAATGAATAATTGAATGAATGAAAGAAATGGATAAATGCATATATATATATATATATATATATTAACACAAATTAGATAAAAAAAACTTTTATAGCAGTCGAAAAGGAATGAGTTGTGAGATATTCTGGAGACATGTAAACAAGACCAAGTTACGATACATGTTGTAATTGATCACATTCCCTATAAAACTAAACATGTACAATTAAATCATACGAGTTTTATGTTTATCTTCTACTTAGTTCATGTTATTTGATTAAAATTTAATTCAAATGATGGAGACATAGTTGAATATTACCACGATTATTATTCCTTTTGTAAACAATGTAGCGTCACAATTTATAAAAGAATCTTTAAAAAAAACTTTAGAATGCAGAAAACTGACAAATTCGGTTGTTCGAGATTAACTCTAGTACGAGATTTATGATTAAAATCAATATGTCTGAATGTTACAAAACGGTTTAAGGTGCAATTGAAAACAGCAAGGATGGTTTTTAGCTGAACGGAATAACGGAATAAACGAGTTATACTGCAGATTATAGATTCTGTCGTTTATATCGAGACGGTCGTTTTCTGGAAATCAAACCACCGACAAACTTCTAAGCATTTGTATCTGGTTGAGTGGGATTCGAACCTAGCAATCGTACCTCGGCGCATAAAAGATTTGGCTGCTGATGCCCTTATGTCGATTGCACAAGACTGCCTTATATGAATAATGGGAAAATGTATGACTTTCTTGTTTATTTAGCATTCATTTCAACTCTTGCCAGCAGAATATTAGGAGGTGCCTTCCCTTCCGGAGCACCCGGCCTAACTTTCTTGATGGAACTTCAGGTGTATAATTTTGTTTTAAAGATTATTTATTTGTGTTTTTATTACATGCGAGGTTGATACAAGTTCATATATATCGATAACTTTGCCTGAAATCCATTTTTAACAAACTTCAAAAAATTCCGAAATATATTACATTAAAAAAACACAAGGGACGAAAGTCGCCATTTTGAAAGTTTACCCCTCGCTTGGAAAAAAAATCGTGAAAAATCAGCCAATCCATGTTTTCACAATATTTTCATCTGTTTCAACTTTTAAAAGCCTGTTCTTTACATTACTATCTCAGTTTTCTTCAAAACAATCAATAACTATCTGAATTGTTCCACCAAACTCAAAATCGGACAATTTCCAGAGAAATGCAACGTTCTTCTTCTTGTCTTTGTAAATCCCACTTGGAATTACCATTGCAGCAATACAAAATCACCGAGAGCACCTCTACGTTCACGAGATGCGTCCCTTGCCAGGGTTCTCCCGTTCTGAGATTTTATAATGTGGTTATAGTAATTCTAAGTGGGATTTACAAAGGCAACAAGAAGAACGTTGCATTTCTCTGGAAATTGTCCGATTTTGTGGTTGGTGGAAAAATCCAGAAAGTTATTGATTGTTTTGAAGAAAACTGAGATAGGAATGAAAAGAACGGGCTTTTAAAAGTTGAAATAAATTATATTTATGTGAAAGCATGGATCGGCTGATTTTTCACGATTTTTTTTCCAAGCAAGGGGTAGACTTTCAAAATGGCGACTTTCGTCCCTTGTGTTTTTTAATTTTTTATATTTCGGAATTTTTTAAGTTTGTTAAAAATGGATTTCAGGCAAAGTTATCGATATATACGAACTTGTATCAACCTCGCATGTAATAAAAACACAAATAAATAATCTTTAAAACAAAATTACAAAAATCCTGACACCAAGCCCCTGTGCACATTACCACTTCATCAGTCATTAGAAATAGTTATATAATAGTGTTTTACGCCCAATATAACATTATTTTACTTAAATGAGGAAAGTTCTTGGATATTGGGGAGACTAACAAAACCATCAACCTTTGGCCAGCAAATTGATAAACTACACACACACACACACACACACACACACACACACACACACAGATCTGAAGTAGGCGATATAAACCAACACTTGATCCGTAAGCGCGCTCTTTGGATCATATTTGGCAATCAAGGCCGTTAGTTATATAGTGGCTTTTTAGGTTCACCTTGTTGGCTTGCGTTCCCTTTGACCGTTTATTCATACACAAGCTTTTGTTTAAACATTCTACAGTATTTTTTTCATTTTTACAGCTTGGAAGATGCAGGTGATTTATATGGAAACAACAGGGTTTGCGATGACTGTGGTAGGCTTTGCGTTGCTTATGGTATCTTCATTTATTAACAGAGTCGCCATGAATCCTAAAATCCAGTACGCCTTTAGCATAATGGCCGCCATAGGATTATTTATTGGAGGTAATTATTAATATTATACACTAGTGGTAGAGTGGTGACCAAGTGGTTTAAGTCCACAATTTCATTATTATAGAGGTTAAAAAGCCACATATCCAAGTGGCTCGGTATAAATCGTTGAATGACATACAAAACAAGATACTTTATCATTTTCAGGTTATACAATTAATATAGTTAAAGGCACTTCTTTTTACATAACCAAAGGAGAGTGTAGTAATGTTGCTTTACGCCCCATCAAGATTCTTTCACTTATTTCGAGACGGTCAGTTCTGGGATGGTGGAAGAAACCGGAGAAAACTACCGACCTTTGGCAAGCGAACTGACAAACTTTCTCTCACTAGAATCTGTCCCAAGTGGGATTCGAACTCAGGCGGTGAGAGGCGCTGTGATATGTAAGCGCGCGCTTTAGAACATTCGGCCACCGAGGCCCCAACACATAACCAAAGGAAGTACTTACTACCCGAGTTGATATACTTCATTGTAAATTCGAGATCCGGTTGTTTCGAATTTCAGTATGATTACCGACATCCAACAACTTTGGTTGCTTAATATGTTCAATCCTCGCTCGCTTCCTATGTAGTGATAGTAGTAGTGGCTGTTCTTAAAAATTATCATTTAATAATGAAGGTTATGTGTCCATTGCAAGAGAAAGAGAGAGAGAGAGAGAGAGAGAGAGAGAGAGAGAGAGAGAGAGAGAGAGAGAGAGAGAGAGAGAGAGAGAGATCTTATGTCACGGTAATCATGGATCATCACTAATCATTGCTTTCAGCGCAATGCAAAGAAACAGATGCTTTCCATTTGACTTATATCTTGAAACGCCAGAATATAAGTAAAATATATTCTCGACTGGAATGTGAATCAAACAATCAATCGATCAATTAATCGATCAATCGATCGATCTATCACTCAATCAATCGATCGATCACTCAATCAATCCTTTTAAGATAATGTTAACATTTCTTTTTGCAACTTGTTAGTAAAACAGCGGAACCGATGACGTCACGATATTTATGGCGTCAGTCTTTATCACATTTTATTCATATTTTTTTACAGGATCTGCATGTATAGCCGGAGTCAAGTTCTATAAGGATAATTACAGGAACATTTTAAGCTCTACCTTCAAGTCTGTACTGGATTCCTTCCCGACAGTCTACAAGCTAAGTTGGGCACCGTATATGTGCATTGCTTCCGGCTCTATGTATATCGTTGGGGGAATGGTACTGGTTCTTGATGTTGTGATTAGTGCTGCAAAGAGAAAGAAGGCCGTTTCGCCAAAGGGAGATAATTGATTCAGTCGTTATTAGCTTTCGAGGAAAATTAAAGGAAAACATATGTTTCATAGGATATAAGGGGAGATTATAAATTGAAGAAGTTTTAAATTTATTCGTGTTATGTTTAAATCATATATTAGTGATTATCATTATATTGAATTTACTTTTATTTTGTGTCCAAAAACCAACAGGCTCGTAATTCTGAATGTGCAAGAAAACTCGGGTTATAAAAATCTCTTTATTAAACGACAGAATCAAATAATACTTCCGGAACAGCAAATTATCAAATGGAAGATTTAATTTTGTGTCGCTATAGATATGAAACAAGTAAAATTATCTAAAAAGGATTGTTATTTCCAAGTTTGTTTTGTTCGCGGTTTTGATTGCAGAAATACTATCTAGAGTGTAATTGTTAATGGTTTATTTCTCAAATTTGAAATCTACTTAAAAATTTAATAAAAAGATAAATAAATACAAATAGAAAAAGACAAAAATGACTGCTACAATGAATGACCAGGATGTGAGTGAGTCAGAGCTATACTTTAGGCTATAAATGCTTAGAGATAACATATTAGGGCTGAATAGATCGAGGCTATGTTGGGTGGATAGATCATGGCTATATTGGGGCTGGATAGATCAAAGCTATATTAGGGCTGGATAGATCGAGGCTATATAAGGGCTGGAAAGATCTAGGCTATATTAGGGCTGGATAGATCGTGGCTATATTTGCTGGATAGATCGAGGCTATATTGGGTGGATAGATCGAGGCTATATTGGGTGAATAGATCGAGGCTATATTGGCTGGATAGATCGAGGCAAATTGGCTGGATAGATCGAGGCTATATTGACTGGATAGATCGAGGCTATATTGGGTGGATAGATCGAGGCTATATTGGCTGGATAGATCAAGGCTACATTGCGTGGATAGATCGAGGCTTTATTATGGCTGGATAGATCGAGGCTATATTGGATGGACAGATCGAGGCTATATTGGCTAGATAGATGGAGGCTATATTGGGTGGATAGATCGAGGCTATATTGGCTGGATAGATTGCACCTATTTAAAGGGTTACTACAATTTGACTTCTCTCTATCTATATAGAGTTAAAAATTCGTAACCTCTAAGATAGTTACAAATTTCCAGACAGATAGATTGAAAAATTTTCCTTTCAAAAGAAAAATATCTGGCGGCCTAGGATGTAAATCCAATTAATTTTCAAGCTGTGACCTTTTTCTTGATCAGCGATATACTAACATCTACTGGTTTATTAACAATACACAATATTTACAATTGCTATTATCTTTCTTTCTATTACTCTTCTTTGCGGTCATATGCTATAAAGGCTAATGACCTTTCTGAACTTTCTGACGTCATGACGTTTGGATATTCCATTTTGACGATGTGGAGGGTGGCAGTAAACTGACATATTAAAAAGGTGATTTTTAGGATATATCATCTGAAATTAAACTGAAATGGTTAAAGAAATTGTAAATAAAACAAACAAACCAGTCCTTGTCCAAACCACAATCTAAAAATCAAAGTAAAAACTTTGAAAGCTGGCAAATTAAGTTATACACGTGAACTTCCATCAAGGAAGTGAGACCGGGTGCTCCGGAAGGATAAGCATCTCCTGTCGAAATATAAGAAATGAGTTAAATGGCATATATGTAGTTTAGTTTGACTTAGTTTGGTTGGAGTAATAATTAAGTTTCACTTTTTCTGTTTTGATTTGAAATAAATCTGTGCTACACGTAGCTAATTTATGAAATAAAAAAGAAAAATAATTTAGTCAGACTATACATACATGTAGAGTACATCATTTACTACTATCGGGTCTTCTGTATTTGTGACAGAGAATTATATTATTAACAGTCCAGCAAACTTTAATAATGTATAATATTGATGGCGTCCCAGAGTCTAGTCGGGACAGGAAGTCGCTATACACAGTCTAGTCTTCACGGGAAACCGCTATACAGAGTCTAGTCATGACGGTAAAACCGCTATACAGAGTCTTGTCATGACGGGAAACCGCTACTCAGAGTCTAGTCGTAACGGGAAACCGATATACAGATTCTAGTCTTGAAGGTAAACCGCTTTACAAGGTCTTGTCGTGACGGGAAGTCGCTAAAAAGAATCTATTCGTGACAGGAAACCGCTATAAAAACCGCTATACAGATTCTAGTCATGATGGGAAACCGGTATAAAAACCGCTATACAGAGTCTTATCTTAACCGAAAGCCGATATACAGAGTCTAGTCGTGACGGAAAACCGATTTACAGACTCTATTCTTGACGGGTAATCGCTATACAAGGTCTTGTCGTGACGGGAAGCCGCTAAAAAAAGTCTATTCATGACGGGAAACCGCTATAAAAACCGCTATACAGACTCTAGTCTTGATGGGACACCGGTATAAAAACCGCTATACAGAGTCTAATCTTGACCGGAAGCCGCTATACAGAGTCTAGTCATGACGGAAACAACTATACAGAGTCTAGTCTTGACGGGAAACCGCTATAAAAACCACTATACAGAGACAAGTCGTGACGGAAACCGCTATAATAAAGCGCTATAAGAAACCGCTATACAGATTCTAGTCTTGATGGGAAACCGGTATAAAAACCGCTATACAGATTCTAGTCTTGATGGGAAACCGGTATAAAAACCGCTAAACAGAGTCTAATCTTGACCGGAAGCCGCTATACAGAGTCTAGTCGTGACGGGAAACCGCTATACAGAGTCTAGTAATGACAGGAAACCGGTAAACCGAGTCTTGTCTTGACGGGAAACCGCTGTACAGAGTCTAGTCGTGATAGGAAACCGCTATACAGAGTCTAGTCGTGATGTGGAACCACTATACAGAGTCTACTCGTGATGAGAAGCCGCTATACAGAGTCTTATCTTGACGGGAAACAGCTTTACAGAGTCTAGTCGTGATGAAAAAAAAGTCTATCCATGACGGGAAACCGCTATAAAAACCGCTATACAGACTCTAGTCTTGATGGGAAACCGGTATAAAAACCGCTATACAGAGTCTAATCTTGACCGGAAGCCGCTATACAGGGACAAGTCGTGACGTTAACCGCTATAAAAAAACCGCTATACAGAGTCTAGTCTTGTCGGGAAACCGATATACAAAGTCTAGTCGTGATGGAAAGCCGCTATATAGAGTCTAGTCGTGATGGAAAACCGCTGTACAAATTCTAGTCTTGTCGAGAAACCGCTATACAGAGTCTAGTCTTGTCGGGAAACCACTGTACAGAGTCTAGTCGTGATGGGAAACCGCTATACACAGTCTAGTCGTGAAGGGAAACCACTATACAGAGTCTAGTCGTGATAGGAAACCGCTGAAAAGAGTCTAGTCTTGTCGGTAAACCGCTGTACAGAGTCTAATCTTGACGGGTAACCGCTATACAGAGTCTAGTCGTGACAGGAAGCCGCTAAAAAAAAGTCTAGTCTTGACAGGAACCGCTATAAAAAAAACCGCTGATGGGAAACCGGTATAAAAACCGCTTTAAAGTTTATAGTCTTGACAGGAAGCCGATATACAGAGTCTAGTCGTGACGGAAAACACTATACAGGGTCTAGTCTTGACGGGAAACCGCTAAAATAACCGCTATACAGAGTCTAGTCGTGACAGGAAACTGGTAACAAAACAGCTATAAAGTGTTTAGTCGTGATGGGAAACTGCTGTACAGAGTCTAGTCTTGTCGGAAAACCGCTATACAGAGTCTAGTCGTGATGGAAAGCCGCTATATAGAGTACTAATCTTGACGGGAAACCGCTATACAAAGTCTATGCTTGATAGGAAACCGCTAAACAGAGTCTAGTCGTGATAGAAAACCGTTATACAAATTCTAGTCTTGTCGGGAAACCACTATACAGAGGCTTATCTTGACGGGAAACCGCTATACAGAGTCTAGTCGTGATGGAAAACCGCTATACAGAGTCTAATATTGACGGGAAACCGCTGTACAAAGTCTAATCTTGACGGTAAACCGCTATACAGGGTTTAGTCTTGACAGAAAAACCGCTATACAGAGTCTAGTCGTGACAGGAAACCGGTAACAAAACAGCTATAAAGTTTTTAGGCATGATGGGAAACCGCTGTACAAAGTCTAGGCTTGTCGGGAAACTGCTATACAGAGTCTAGTCGTGACGGGAAACCGCTATACAGAGTCTAGTCGTGATAGAAAGCCGCTATACAGAGTCTAATCTTGACGGGAAACCGCTATGTAGAGTCTAATCTTGACGGGAAACCGCTATACAGAGTCTAGTCGTGATGGGAAGCCGCTAGTATACAGAGTCTAATCTTGACGGGAAACAGCTATACAGAGTCTAGTCGTGACGGGGAACCGCTATACAGAATCTAGTTGTGACGGGAAACAGCTATACAATATCTAGTTCTGACGGGAAACCGTCTACAGAATCTAGTCGTGACGGAAAACCGCGTAACATATGTTTCGCGATTCCCCCTCCCACATTTTTTTAGGTTAAAAGTAAAATGTTGTCACCCAGGATGCTATTTATGTGATAATGGCGATTTTTACACCGGAAGTATAGTATCTGCTACAAATGATATTTTTAATTGGAAAAAAGTCATCAAATTACATTGATTCATTGTTAATAGTTTAATTGTGCGGTTTTCGTATTCCTATACCACTATAGTTGGTCTCCTACTTGAAGAATTGATAAAAAAGCTGTCTTAATCCGCAATCAAAGATGAAATCAAATTCTTTGGCACAGTTGTACATATCCCTTGGTTCTATATATACCACTGGTGTTACCGAACTACTTCATTGAAGCCACTAATGTCTAACTCTGCCATGTATATATATATTTTTTTTCAAAGTTTTAAATTGAACCAAAGAAACAACCATTAAAGCTGCATTAAGTTTTTCAATTTCCTGTTTTTTCCTTAATGTATATATATTTAAAAAATAGATACCTTCTTATCACGATCCGTGAGAATGATTTTCTAAAATTTCCTTCTTATTGGCTGTAATAAAGAAAATCTTCTAACGGGCTGGTCACTTGTTTAACGCTGATCTTTTATAAGCTTGGAGCATGCGCACTGATTTACAGAGACTCGAATGAATCAAACTGGGAAACCAGGTCTAGTGTTGATTTAAATATTTTATTGAGTCATAACATTAAAAAACGTAGGGGGTTATAAAATGTGTGCACACCGTTTGTCAGGTTATGACTCAATAAATTTGTCAAAAACACATATTATTCCTTATAATTTAATTTTAAACCCATAAACTAAACATTATATAATGTTTTGTTTTATTTATTTTATTTTTTTTAATATATAATTGAAAAATTAAATTTTCCACCGCGTTGGAACTATCATCAACAAACAATTTTAGCTAATGAAATGGAAAGAGTCATTACGTCACGCCATTCACGTTAAGCGTTGCTATGGTTGCGTAGTTTATTTAAGGATTGAATGTCATTTTGAATGTTGTCATTGAGGTATGACAACATCAGACCACGTTCAAAGTAAGTGAATCGCGAAGCGATTCATGTAACTTTGAACGTGGTCTGATGTTGTCATACCTCAATGACAACATTCAAAATGACATTCAATCCTTATGTTTACATTATTTTTATCCACATAAAGGTATTGTTAATTTTCCGAAAGCCGGTGCATTAATGTGGTTAGAAACACAAAAGCGAGATAACTCTTATTGTAAACCATATAAATAGAATAGCTGTTTTGTTGCTTGGCGATCGTAAAAATATAGTTCCGTAAAACACTTTTGTAAATCAAATTCTATTTCTCCTTTTTTTAATTAAACAATAATCTGTTTGGTAAGATATTACTATGAATATAGTTATTTAGTCGAATAACAAACAGTTGTTCATAATTTGAATGTGGTGTACTCGGACTCACTAATAGTGAAAGTGTGAATAGGCTGACCTACTTAAATACGGATGTTTCGGGTTACCGTTTTCCGGGCCAGTTCCGGATATTATATATGCCCAAAATCACGTGATTTTCTGTTTTGGTTCCTCATGCCTATTTCCGGTTTGGATGCAATACACATTAGCTGACCATGAAAACGAGAAAAATTAGCTTGGTAGGTAATAATTACGGTAAAATTGAAATGAATCTAGGCTTATAAGTTCATTTAATTCTCAAAGCATCATAAAAAAAAGTCTGATATTTTATATGTGTTCAGCTGCACAAATGACACTTGATATCGGTCATACTGTAGCTTGAAATTCAAGTTGAATACGTGACGGGTATACTAAGAAGTTAAGTTATATATTAGAATAGACCAGGAACCAAAAACTTTTCCCAATAATTTCTTGACTTAATATAGTTTCCCCACAGTCCACGAATTGCTTGGTATGTCAATTAATCTAAATATTTATTTGCTTGAAAACTGTTGTCAAAGTGAGACTTGGTCTTACCAAAATTAAAAGTTTATACGGTAATGCAACCGTACATAGATTGAGCTACTATACTGCTTGCAAACCTATTCTGTTGTATGTATTTATTTTTTGTGACCTAAGAGATGTCTATATTGTTCAAGATGATGACAATTTGACTATTGAAATTTGAAAACCCTTTTAGGGGGATCAATACATGGATATATTGGCTTGATATTTAATCAGTAGTTCCCAACATTTGTGAAATGATTTCAAAACAACTTTGTAAAAGTCCCATAAACTGCTTGAACTGAAAATATGTGCTAGTGATTTAGACATACATGTTGATTGTGTTTTTGTTTTTCTTATAGAATGTGTACCTGATTACTGTATATGTAAAATTGCAAAATAAGACTGTTGTGAATCTGACAAGCCATAGTGACATCTGATCAGCTTGCATTGACACATCTGTTTTATTTTGCATATTTCCAGCTCAAAAATATAGAGCAGAAGAATATCATGTTATCTAAGGTACTTAAGAAATAACAGACTGGTTTTAAGTTAAGTATAAAATAAATATTAACTTATGTAAATTGGAAATTTATTTAGTGAAGATTTCTTTGTGACAAAGCTGTATTTTGGTTTTATTGGATTTCTGGAGACACTGCTGGGGGTTGCGGGTTCAGAATCAAGTCATGTTTTGTGCCATGATATTACATTGCTTGATTGCACGCAGTTGCAAAACTGATGTCAGATACTGATGGTCTACCAGATACTGTTTGATAGGATTTGTCATTGGTATTCCCTTTGAAGGGAATCTTGTACTTTTGGTATTAGTCACTTCATGTCACAAAAACTGGGATAAGTACAAATTTGATCAAACCATAGTCTTGACTCTGGAGTCTTTAACATTAATGGTACAGTCATTGGAAAAAATGTGCCTTATAGTCAGTGGGTTCCTAACCCTTTAGTAAGGACAATGTCACTACACAGGCAATCTAGTTTACAGTGCCATCTGTTTGAATGGAAGCCCCTTTGGAACCAGTTTGTGATAAGAATATATCTGTTTACACAGATTGGTATAACAGAGATCAGATAAAATTTTTAAGACTACTTGGGACTTTGTCATGTAATCAGATTTTTTGTGTACTCATCACTAATTTAGTTGTAGTTTAGCATAAAAAGGTGTAATTTCCTATGATTTTTGTATTTTAAAATTACATTTTGACTATTTAAGAGTTATAAGAATGATGAGTAGAATGGATCTACTTGTGATGTGCCTAGTGTAAACTAAATATGTATATGCTAAATATGCATGTCATTTTTTTATCCATTTCATTAGCATACTAATGACAACATGATATATTTTGTTTTTAATTTTAGATTTGCATGTGTATATCTGAATGAGTATTCCAGCCAAAGGAGCATTGACATTAAAAGAACACATGGAAGATAAAAGATGTTGTCAAAATATGATTTATTATATGACATCGAAAGATAGACTTTTGTGCATATACAAATGTATACATTTTTCGGCTAGAAAATCACTGGATGTTTGTTGTTGTTCTTTGACTGGTAAAAGCCATCAGACTTTTGTGTGTGTACAAATGTACACATTTTTCGGATAGATTATATCTCTTTAAAAATATAGTACACTTTGCTAGAAAATCACTGGATGGTTGTTGTTGTTCTTTGACTGGTAAAAGTTATCAGAATGAATAGCATGGTAAAGCTTATATCTGTTTGTAAACTTTAATCTTCTCCTTTGAAAGAAGGGCTTTGGTTACAAGGCAGTTAAGGCATCTCTCAGCTATGGTTTAGATCCCAATCAACTGAATTTGTTTACCTTGCATCAGCAATTTTTCAGCTATTCTTGATAAAACAAATAAAAAATGGTAATCTCAAGTGTTGATCGTAGAACAATTTTACTTTTTACATGATTTCACAAGTATTTATGAGCTGCTTGTACTAGTGCATACTTAAAGTGATTTTTAGAGAGTTTAACTAGTCTACAATGTAGAAGATAAGCATTGTAGACCTACAGTCCATAATGCTGGTACCAAGCTAGGCAGTAGAGGCCTATACCAAGAAAAACATGTTCTTAATTTCAGTCAACTTTTATGGATTCCACAATGGGGAGATGCTTTAGATTTAGGCTTATGTTATTTTTGCTGTAACCACTTGGATTCTGTAGCCAGTGACTTAAGAAAAAGCGGATTTATCTTCTAAGCATTCTGTAATGAGTATAAGCCTGTGGTCTTTGATAAAAGTTTTATAGATGCTCCATATCAATGGGTGTGTTAAGATAAGAAATAACTGTTTTGTCTTTAAAGCAGCAGACTTATGCAAAATTATTCCACTTCATCTAATATGATGTCTCTTTTTAAGACAAATGATCTTGAATAAAGCAATAAAAATGAGATTAACTTGACTTTGTAAAGTATGACATATATGTACCCTCTTAATCATTGTTGATATTTTAAGATTTGTTAAAGAAAGATATTAAAAGTTATTGTTTTAATTCACTAAAGGTCAAAAAGCAGCTGAAAATATCAAAAAATTTTAGTCAGGTTTCAAACTGAGCCTTGACTGCATGGCTAATTGGTCCATTTGGAATCCTGTGTAAGTCAAGCATGTCTAATATATATTACTTTTCAGTAACAATACATGAGCTGTTTCTGAAAGATAGATCTCACAAAAGATTCCATTTCTTGTGATTCAAAATTAAATCCAAAGTGGATAGTTTTTAATCAAATTATCTCTAGCAATATATAAAATGTTAAGAAGCAAACATTGAAAATTTGAGGTTTTAATATGAGACCAGATGATTATATCCATTTTGACACATATTGCTTGTGAGGCAAATACTAGTTCAGAATTTATATTTCAATACTGGAAGTTGGCTACATTTTGGTCAAATAAATCACATCATATAATTTTTTATAAACACTTGATCCATAGTCCTTTACTGGAACTGGTTGAACATGATTTCTTAGACAATTTGGGAAATAAAATGACTACAATAAATAAATATCCAGCTTGTACCAAAGTAACCAATGGCAAACGAAATCTTAATAACATATGTGACAGTGACCAACCTTTCATTTACATTTTCGTGCGCTCTTTGATAATTTTAGCACAAGAGATGATAGAAAACAGTTCTCATATAGATTAAACAGAAATTCTATCGTGACAAACACATATCTTTGAATAATCCCGGTGCTTGAACTAGTGGACTGATTTGTTTACACGTAACCCGTAGTACCGGAAGTGACCCTGTGGAACTTTTGTTACATGTCGTAGACACCTTTTATCTTCAAAGATACGAGAGCGCGTAACCCGAAACATCCGTATTAGGTCATGATCAAATTTTCAGAAAGTCGGCCACCTACTGTGTGGATTGTGGGGATTGGCGTGGAATAGTGCAGTGATTGGTAAGTACGTTGACTTATTGCTGTCAAAATGCATTAACGAATCTTTCACATCTGATTTCAATTCATCATTTGATTTACAAAACACCAAAAATTGGGTAAATAGATGATAACTGGGGGGGTTGGGGGGTTGGGGGGGTTACACATGCCTCATACTTTCCTGGCACATGACTTTCCAAAATATGTTTCAGAGAAACAAAATTTCATTTGTCACACTAGCCTATTTATAATTTTATCTTATTGGGTGAAAAGACCCTTTAATAATGACTTCAAACTGTAGAGTGTAGTAAACTGAATTCAAATGCAAAATTTTCCAGATTCATATATTTCATTTCACAAAAATGTATGTACTGATATAGATATACATTACAAATTTTCAAACGTTTTCATGTATCCAAATTCCAATTTCACATAAATTAAAAAAAAGTATTTATTGAAAAATTTTGAACAAATTCACTTTTTCACAAATTTGTGAAAATGTTACTGTTTGAAAGAGTTTTAAGAATCCATTACTTGTATGGGAACCAGTATGTAGTGTTTACTTCTGGGTTCTTTATGTATGTTTAATGTTACAGGATTATATACTTTTTTATGGGGCGGTGTTAGCCAAGTGGTTTAGTAATTGGTCTTCATATTTTTGGTCTCACTTTTGTGCAGGATGGGTTCAGGTCAGGCCACAAGTGTTTTAGGCAGATCACAAACACAAAATTGTGTAGGATTTGATCTTAAGGGGTAAATAACCTTGATTTCATCATGAAAGCCTGAAAAATTGTTACATTTACCAATATTTAAGTATAACCAACAAAATTTAGTTTTTCATAACTATGTTGAAGGTACAACCAGAAAATATGGAATTGTTCAACAGCCCTGATGATGAAGATGTATTGGACATAACAACAGACTGGCCAGCTGATGAGGGACTAGTTGAATTTGTGTGGTTAACAGAACTGACAGTGTTTTGTGAATGGGTCACTGTGGGTGTAGTTGGGGTTCTTGGAGCAATGGCCAGGTCCCTGTGAAATTCTCCAGGAGCAACAGCAGTAAAAGTGTGACTAAGATCTTTTGATTGGAGTTGAGATGGATTTCTGTTATAACTCCGTAAGGAAGCTTCATTTCTATGCCCAGACATATACATTATATGGTGTGCCTCAAATCCAGCATCACTCATACCAGTGATTGCAGTTGCCCTAAGACAGTGAGCTGTGTATTTCTGGCTACAGTGGGCATTACTACTGATGTCTGGCATAAAACCTGAAAAAGAGTGTTTTTTGTATGGGAGAATTTTTGTACCAGATATTGCATAAATGGGGAAATTTCAGGGCTTCATGTGTCATACTATTAAAAAGAGATTGGGAATCTGGAGATGTTCTTATTATTAAAAGTTGCAGCATTTTCACTGGACAGAGATCACCGCCAGTGGCATACATCCATTTGTCTCTGTAAAAGTCATCAGAGTATAGGCCACCTTGGAATTTTTTTCCTGAGTTTGGTGGGTAAAAGTTACATATTCCAAACCATTGTCATCTACATTGAAATCAGGAGAATCAATAGAGAGTTGATTGTGGAATTCAAGATCTCTTGAAACAAACTGAAAAATTAAGATATACCAAACATAATGCCTTAATGCAATGGGTGATATACTGACATTGCCCTTAAATATTCAGTAATTTTTTGTAAATCAGCTGCTGCAATCTGTTGGTAATGTTAAGTAGGTCTAGCTACACCTGTATGTGTCATGTTTTTCATATATCAGTTTAACACACGGTTACATGATCTGCACTCATGTTCTTTAGGGTATTTTTATGGTAAGGGATCTCCCTTTTTGGTTCTAACCTCGCAGTAAAATTTTCTAAGTTTTTCTGATAACTCTTCTGATGTACCTTTTGAAAAATTTAATCTTTCACCATAATTATAAACCTCTGTGTGCCACTCTGACATAGAATTGTTTTGATTTTACAAATATTTTTATCCATTAAAAAATTATTTTGAAATAAAAAGACAACAAATATTGGTTTTTATATTTGTCTTTTTTTTTTTTTTTTTTTTTTTTTTTTTTTTTTTTTTTTTTTTTGAATTATTTTACAATTGGTGCAGTGTGACAAATTTCTACGTTTGTTACCGTTCGTTTGTTAACGTTATGTTTGTATTGCAGTATGATATAACAGACATTAGAAAATAAATTATGACGTAATTCAAACAATGCGTCACGTCAACTTATAGAAAAGTGATATTAGTAGCCTAACAACATGGCCTTTGTGTCCAGTGAAATTACTGAATTTGTTTTAATTTGTAAAGCTTGATTTTGAAACATCGCGATTATCTGATTCGGGATCAATATGATTCATTTATAAATAATAAATGATTTTTTTGAGATTATGGGTTATAACTGTCATAGAAAAACTTACAATTACACGCTCATTCTTTTTATCAGTTTGTTTGGAATATCTTATCTCTATAGTTAAAAGTTGTGGGATATAGATATTAAATTATAAATAAAATGAAATTTGTTTTTGCCAGAATTTAAGAAAATTAAGCATTCTTAAAATTTCTATAATTTTCTCATTTTTTAAAAATTCATTTTTTCTCGTGGAGTATGGTCATCGTTATTGCGTGTTAACATCTTATAAATTTAACGTTTGGTATGCACCGATTACCAGTCTTCCAATTGGCTGTTCAGAATCTGCATTATATAGTTATGTTGTAGAAGTAATTTTAGGATGCTTAAGCTACACCACTTATTTTACACTTTGTCTAAAAGTGCAATTTTAAACAAACATTTGACTTTTTTAAAGTACATTTACATGTCGGGTTTAACCGAATTTGATAAAGATTTCCACTTAAATTTCTTTTCACTATTTTTAGGTTTAGCGAAGGATCATAAGATAACTTGTTGGGCAATGATATTTGTTTTTTAAACTCCAGGGCTTAACCGAAACTTCTATAAAAACATATGACGAATGTTTGATAATTAAGACAAATTATGTATCGTGGATTTGTAACTTTAGTATTTATGTTTTACTGCTAACAAAATAATAACACATTGTAATCTAGTTGTCTTTAAAGCATCATATATAAAATAGCTAAAAATATAATCATACTTCAAAATTATAAAACCTTGTCCAATAACCGATATCATAATAATCCACTATAACCAATAATCGATAATCTGTCAAAGTTTATTAGAAAAATGTTTTTTGGGCTAGAAAATTAGTTTTTGGGTTAAATAGATGCGATATGAAGATCAAGATAACCACAAATGTATGTAATACATCAAAGTAGAAAATTGTATGACATTTTAGCAACATCATAAACCAAGTTTTATTTGTACCTATGACAGAGAATTACTTTTTTTTAAAATGATGCAGATGATTTATAAGGATTTTAACGGATAAATTTTACACACTTATATTTTTGTTCCTCTTGGTGTCTGTGGTAGATATTTCCTAGATTTTGTAAAGAGTCGGATTATTAACTTTGAAAGTTTAAAAGTTACTAATTTTTTTCATTGCTTGTTAAAATGAATGACGATTCAACTGTTAGATATGTGATTTGGTTTCATTTAGTAAATTGCTGAGGAAGTTTATCATTCTCTTAATATAAGATTATATTAATTAACTGAAGGTTGACATTTTTAGTATTGATTCGACAACTGGTAAAAACCATTAAAATCAATATCTTATAAGTTATATAAGTGACATAAGTGACAGATATAACATCCTGTATTTTAGACAGATACTTTAGTACAAAAAGGTAAAGTTAAAATGTCAAAATTCACTTTTAAATATGTTACTCTTTTAAAAATCTTATCTATTATTTTGACATTTATTGGAATAACTTTACACGCGGTTGGTTTTTCCGCCAAAAAATGGGATGGAATTTATATAATTCTATACCGTCATCGGTGGAATGCTTATCAGAATTTATGGATGTCGTTTGATGCAGATAATAACAAGTTTACACAGTTTACAGGTGCAGCTTTTTTTGGTCGATCGGAAGCTTCCATTCCTGGTAAGAATTTAATAATCATAGAGATTAATGCACTGAAAATAATAATAATAATAATAATAATAATAATAATAATAATCATAATAATAATAATAATAGTTGTCTCTGAAAACCTTATAATTTGCACAGGAGTCAAGAAGACGAACACATTCGATTCTTAATGGCGACGGAGAAATTCAACTTTTTTCGACGTCGAATTCAATTCAGTTCAATGAACTTACTTTTTCTGGTTATTGACGGAAACATATTTCAAAGATTTAATGAAATTTGTTTTTTTGATTTCTGTGGTAAAATGTCAACAAAAATAAAGACACTTTTTGAGAATTTTTTTGTTATTTCAGATTGGAAACTATGTATAATTTATTTGGAGACTACAGGCCTTGGAATGGCATTTATTTCCTCAATACTTTTATTTATTTCTTCATTCGTACGCCGAGCTTGTGAGAGAAGAAGAGTACAGGTGGCGCTTTGTATCTTGTCTATACTGACTTCCGGTACGGCAGGTGAGTGGTAATTATTACGGTATAAAAGAGCTTGTTCCCACTACAGGAACTTTCTACAACGAAGCAAGCAGCTTATATAAAAATCTTGGCTCGGAATGTTGCAAGCCTAGGCTTATCAAAGCTTTACAAATGTGTTGGCCAGCATCACAATATTGTTGATAAGTATGAGCCGCTGTATCTTAAATGTATTTGACGTCCCATGGTTAAATTTCCGTTTATTCTCAAATTTGATTTCGTACGTGGCAGTTGTAGCTATTAAGACTGAAGGAATTTTTCTCTTCGAACGTACCCGGCCTCAATTGCTTGGTGAAGTTTAATTGTTAAACTTAATTATTCAGCTTTAAAAGTTTTTACTCTGTTTTCGGATTGTGATTTTAACATGCATGTTTGTGCTTGAATTTTACCTTGCTTTTGGATTCTTTGAAAATGGACCAATATGATTAGTAACGTAGGTTAATTCTTCAAGGAAAAATTAGGAGTTTATTTATGTATCATTTTGTTGTTGTTCATACACTTAATGTAAAACTTCGGGTTTTTTTGCCTAAAAGTTTAAACTTATAGCTTAAAAAAGAATACAAATATGTATTGCAATTTTATTCGAGTTTGGCGACTTAGCTTGTCATAAATAATTCATCAGTGTCGGCAAAGTGATAATTATAAATAAAAACTAACATGTCGTAAAGATGTTTAAAAAACCAAAAACAGCCTTTCGATGGCTAAAAAAAGAAACACCTGGTTTCTTAGAATATTTCTTAAAATTGACCCTCACGTGACGGGTGTAGCTAGCTAGACAGGAGGTGCTTACCCATCCGGAGCACACGGCCTCACTTTCTTGATGGAAGTTCACGTGTATAACTAAATTTGCCAGCTTTCAATGTTTTGACTTTGTTTTGGGATTGTGATTTGGACAAGGACTGGTATGTTTGTGTTTTATTTTTACTTTGGTTTTTTTGGGGGATTGTGATTTGGACAAGGACTGGTATGTTTGTGTTTTATTTTTACTTTGTTTTTTGGGATTGTGATTTGGACAAGGACTGGTATGTTTGTGTTTTATTTTTATTTTGTTTTTTGGGATTGTGATTTGGACAAGGACTGATATGTTTGTGTTTTTTTTTTACTTTGTTTTTTGAGATTGTGATTTTGACAAGGACTGGTATGTTTGTGTTTTATTTTTACTTTGGTTTTTGGGATTGTGATTTGGACAAGGACTGGTATGTTTGTGTTTTATTTTTACTTTGTTTTTTGGGATTGTGATTTCGACAAGGACTGGTATGTTTGTGTTTCATTGTAAATAATTATAAATATGATTTAAAGTATATACAGGACTTAAAAAATAAACATGTCTTAAAGATGAATTAAGTTATCAATTTTCTAAATTTTATTTTCCAAAAATACATTTTTTTTTTAAAAAATAGAAAACTTCTTATCACGATCCGTGAGAATGATTTTCTAAAATTTAATTCCTTTTAGCTGTAAATAAACGGAATCATCTAACCGGTTGGTTAATGTTTATCTATGATTAAAATATGAGCCGGAAGCATGCGCATGAATGTACGGAAACTCAAATAAATGAGAAGTGAAATTTGACAATCGTATAATTGTCCGTCATCAAATTCAGATGTATTAGCAATGGTGTTATGTATCCCTTACTAAGGCACAAATGAAAAATTTAATGAAGTTCTATGTTCTATTTATCGTATTTCACCGTTTTGTAAGTTGTGTTTAAATGACCGTTTTTTTAATTTACGTAAAGATGCTCTAATATTAGATCCCACATGCTACATCTCACTGGGAAATTATTATTGTTTCTGTATTTATTCGAGCTTTTATCGTTGAACCAAATGTAACATTGTTGATAAGGAACATCATTAATTACATCAGCACCGTTTTATTTTTTTCTTTGGAAAACTAAATGCAGCTTTAAACGTCTAAACATATACAAGTACAGTTTTATATTTAGGAAATTCTTCCCATTGTCAACTGTATACAACCCTTATAACTATAAATATATGAGTACAGACGTATATTTTGGAAATTTTTCCCATTGTCTAATAACTAATGTTTCATTTTACGTAACCATTTTGACAATCATGAATTTTTTTTAATATAGCATGTGAAAGCATTGTTGGCATTATGTTATACCTGCAGCAGTTCTTGAACATTATTGGTGTCGTCGGTCGACAAATGATCAAATGGGAAAAAATACAAAACCATCAGGACATATATAAACTAACATGGGCACCATATTTGTGTTTTGGAGCCGGTGGGATGTATGGCTTGGTCGCCATTTTGCTTCTTGTTGACTTGGTAGTGACGACAGTGAAGTCTGGGTGTTCTGATATTAACAGCGACTCGTTAAAGAAATTAGGTCAGTCCTCCAATAAGGTCCGTCCGTTTTTGAGATATGGCCAAACATCAACTAAAAGACAGTCGCAGGATAGTGGCGGGGAACTGGCTTTCTTTTAATATGGATCTTCATTATGAAAATAAAAAATAACTTATAATATGTCAATGTTTTTTATTAAAAATTGAACAAAATAAATAAAAAGCAGTATGTTGTAAAAACGAATAAAATGTTTTTGAAAAAGAAAAACATCCGTATTTTCTTGTCTTGAGAAAAAAGAGACACACGCACACGTATTATCAAAAAATTGCACTAAAACCATACTGAGATCCGTGAATATAAAATATTGTAAAAAACGTTTGATGGATTAATACCATTATTATACCCCAAATTACAAACAATTTTGGTTTACCCCTTATTATAAAATGATTCTCTGAAATGTTTGATGGATTAGTTCGATGAACCAAAACTAACAATTTCTGGTTTTAAAGAATTTTGAAAAATGTCTGATGAACGAAATGCTTATCTGGTTTTGTTAAACAAATTAATATCTCCCGTTTAATTCTAGACCCTCATCTAGTCTTTTACTATGGTATCTGAAGTATATATTGCATGTTTTACTTAACAAGCCCTAGATACGAAAAGAAGAAGATAAAACACTTATCTTACACTTGATAAAGACAATAGCAACAAAGAGCATGGCACACGAATAATTTTTGTGATCGTTACCATAGCAACCAAGAACAAAATAATAATTTTACCCGAAAATCATTATAATAAGGCCACTATACATATAACTCGATTATAGCCAAAGTAAATAAAAGATAGCAAACCATTTTATTGGACAGAACCATAGCAACCAAGAATGGAACATAACAAACAATTAATTCATGATAACCATAGCAACCAAGAACACGGCTAAACAAATAATTTAATTGATGAAAACCATAGCAATCAAGAACACGGCTAAACAAACAATTCACTTAATGTTAACCATAGTAACCAAGAACAGCACATACCAAACAATTTACTAGTTGATAACCATAGTAACCAAGAACAGCACATGACAAACAATTTACTAGTTGAAAACCATAATAACCAAGAACAGTACATAACAAACAATTCACTTGATGATAACTATAGCAACCAAGAACACGGCTAAACACACAATTATCTTAATGACAACCATAGTAACCAAGATCAGCACATAACAAACAATTCACTTGATGATAACTACAGCAACTAAGAACAGGGCTAAACAAAGAATTTAATTGATGATTACCACAGCAAACAAGAACAGGACAAGTTGTTTTCTTGAAAGTAATTATGGCAACTTAGAACACAAAAACACATTTTACTGATAATAAATTATTAAACCAAGACCAAGAAAACAAAACTAAACCAAATAAATAACAAAAACACAAAATAGTTTTGCTAAAAAAACTTGTAATTTGGACAATTTTTGTTGTTGTAATGTTTTAACGCTGCATCAGCAATTGTTTAGTTATTGGTGTATTATGGCGTTCCATGTACTATCGCAAACTCAGGGTGACGTTTTTGTATTTTGTTAGGTGCTAGCTCACTGGGTCAGTATGCCACAGACATACGTACCACTTCTTCAGTCAATTTTTGGCATCGATCCACCTGATACTTTATTCTCTTAATTCCGAGCACCAGACGAGATAGTCTTATGTATGTCTCTGCCGGGGCTGAAGCCAACGAAATCCCCCGCTCTTTAAGCCCCCGGAACGATTAGTTGCATTGATTATGACAATGGTTTTTGGCAATGTTTTTTTTTATCTTTTCGATCTTATAGATCTTAGTCCGTTTCTGTCATAAATATAGAAAAAATATATACAGTCATTTAGCAAAATTTTCAGCGGTCTAATTTTTTAAAATTTATTTAAAACTATGGTCTGTTTCCTCATGCAAAGCATTCCTTAGCTGGATTTGGATTCATATAATATTGGAACTTTAGATTCATTATTTTTTGTTTTGCTTAAGTTTTTTATCTATCAAAATTTTCGGCCCCTTGTGTCACTGATGAAAAATGATTTTTCGAAATGTGCACATATGGCGCATCGAAATTTAGCGGGTATTTCTTATATATTTAGCATATAAAACAAGTTTATCAATGAATTATCCGATTGAAATGATATATTAGCAAGTACTTCTTTTTTACAATTTCCTCTAAAATAACTAGGCCGATATGAACTAAACTTGGTGTGGATGTGTTTAAATTTTTAATTCGTGACGGATAGAATTTGAGCTTGTAATGTAGAAAGTAGATGTACAACAATTAAATATATGAAACAGAGTAAGATGGCAAAATCTTCGAAAATCTGCCTTTCTAGAACTGCAAAAATTGAATAATTTTGTGTTTTTTTAACGTAAAAAGGAATTGGTTGCTGCGCATATAATTGTGCCTCGAAATAGTAACATTCTCAAAATCAAACGCAAGGACTGTGCCAGATTAGAGATTAAGACCGTTTTTCTACTGGCAACAATGATTATTTTAATTTCAAACAGCCATGTTGAACGCAAAATTTCTACAACATTAATCATCGATTTTGTTCAATTCCTCAAATCAGTAAAATAAAACTGCATTTGGATATTCTGGAAAAATAGGTCAACTCGTGAAAAATGTTTAATATGTTTGATCAGTATTTCACTATGAACGGCCTTATAGGACAAAATTTTTATTCTGCAACCACACCCAATATTGTCCTCAAAAAAGTTTGGTTCAAATAGGAAAATCCGTATTTTGGAAAGAAGATTTTCAAGAAAATGTTAAATGTGCACATCTGGCACATCAAAATTTAACTGGTATTTGTATAATATATTTACTACCCCTGAGCGGGTACCGCTGCTGGTGGAGTAAAACTCCCCGAGGGTATCCATAACTCAGTAGGCAGTACTTTGTGCTGTCAGAAAATATACAATTTCACAAAATTTTCAGTCGTCTTCAATTTGAAATTTATTTAAAACTAAGGTTTGTTCCCTCATGCAAAGCATTCCTTAGCTGGATTTGGATTTATATAATTTTGAAACTTTATATTCATTATTTTCAACTTTTTGGCTTGTATTTTTTATGTATCAAACTTTTCGGTCTTTGTGTCACTGATGAGGAATGAATTTCCGAAATGTGCACATCTGGCACATCAAAATTTACCTGGTATTAGTATTATATATATAACACGTAATTCGCATTACTGGTGTTAATTTTATCAAAAAATCATTTGTTGTTGTGTTACATGGCTAGATATCTATTTTTACAAATTATAACTAAATCGATCCTTTATTTCATATTTTCCTCATCCGGCTGCACGATTGCGACCAAACGGTTTAAACGATTAATCCTCGCTGTGCCTAGTGAAACATAGGGCTGCAACCAGGGTACTCAAATCTAGCCTTTCCTAAGCAATATCCTATCATTTCACTATCCATTGCCCTGGCTCTTTTTCCATTACACTGGGTCCACAATAGACCTGTTCTTGTAATGCTCTCTGAGTTTTAACGCATAACATGCCCCACTCATCTCCATATTTTTTGCTGTATAGTGGTGGAGATGTTTTGTTGACCTGTTTTCTCATACAACATATGGTTAAATATTTTCTGCGGCCAAAAGATGTAACATATTTTACACAGGCATGCTGTGCGGAACACTGATAATCTCTGGTTATCTTTCTGTGTTACTCTTCAACACTCTGAACCATAAAACAACACTGAGAAGACACTACGTTTGAAGATCTTTATCTTTGTATCTCCATATCTCATTCATTGGATGAAAGGATGTTCTGGCTTTCTTTAGTTTGTTTGTGATGTCTCTCTCTGAGGCATTGTTTTTACTTATAATGCTGCGAAGATAAGTAAAATCATCAGGCTCTTCAAGTTTTCCATTTCCCAGTCTAATCTCAGGGGGTGTACTTGTTAGCTGTATAGTCTTAGTTTCGCTCTTTCTGATGGTTAGGCCATCATGCTTGCATTTTTTGGAAAGATCTTCCGCTTTCCTCTGTAGGTTTCTTCTGTTGCTGGCCAGAAGAGTTATAAAATTCATCAGCAAAATCAATATTTTCTACCATATGTGTAAAAGTCCACCTTTTTGTTTCTCTCTAATTTGTTTTTTTCATTATCCAGTCACAAAGAATAACATAGATGACATTATAGCAGACTTGGCGCATTCCATTGAAAAGGTTGAACCAGCTTCATAGTTTGTTATTATGGATGGCGCTGCAAGAGAACTTACCATAGAATTATCTGATAATTGTAATGAACGTCTCAGGGCATCATCGCACTGCAAGGATTTTCTAAAGACTTTCCCTTTCCATTATTCCATGATGTTCCTAGGAGTGAATACATGATCAATGCATCCAGTTCATGGTCGAAATCTGGATTGATGATTGATTGATTGCTCTGATTGATGGATTCACTTAACCTCATGCAGACGACTTTTACTGGGTACAGATAGTAGTAGGATACCTAGCCAGTTATCTCAATTCATCCTGTATACCTTCTGGACAGTTTATCAACAACAACAACAATCATATATATATATAATGATGATGATAATAATTTCATAACGATAAGAGACAGAAAAAAATGAATGAGTTAATAAATTAAAAAAAAAAAAAAACATTCAGCGAGTACCTATGTTTTCACTTTTATTTTACCTAACAAATTTATCACTGGCAACTGGTATCGTATATGTCTTAGTCTGATGACCTGTTATCAGTCGATTCTGGTTTAACTCGAATTAGCTTTTTATAATCCTGATTGATCAATACTTGCTCATCTGTAATTCTCCCAAAAATTAAAATGACATCACACTGTATATATAAGGAAACATACAGTACTAGTAAGAGTATTTTAGTCAGATTACTTATAGGAAGCTCAGTTTGAAGTTACTAAGTAAAGGAGAATTATTTTTAAAGAATCTATTTTGAACATTTTTTCCCAAAAGGAACATTATCATATCAGTGTATTAGTGCAAGACAAACAAGGCGAAAAAATGCCAATTCCATGGAATATACGGTAAAATCTAAACATTTTGGAAGGCAGTAATTTTCATCGATTTTCGTTTAACATTTTAGAAAAAAATAAAAAACATAACTAATAAAAACAATGGCGATATTGTCAGTTAAGTATATTACTCCGCTCAAGATCGTGTCTATATGTATCATGGTTATTGGATATATTCTTCATGTAGTTGGGATAACAGCTAAAGAGTGGGATGGAATTCACGGAGTTCCACCCCGATATAACTTTTTTAACTTTGACGCATATCAAAATCTGTGGGTAAAATATGAAAATGATGCTGAGTCTCCGGGCGTCCCAGTTTACGGCCGTGTTAATACTGGAATTCCAGGTTAGTACCATTCCCAATTTTTCAATTAGAACATACTTCTTACCGATTTTCTGAATAAACAACCTATTGTATTTATTCGCAAATATATATATATATATATATATATATATATATATATATATATATATATATATATATATATATATATATAAGGTATAAACAAAATAAAATAAAATGAATAATTGATTTTCCCCCGTTCGATTGAAAACTCGTAAATAGTTGCGTCCTTGCCCTCTTTACGTTTTATAGAAATACAGTTACCATGTTATAACATGTTATAAAAACAAACTTTTTTAACAAGCTCTATGGCAATCATGTAAATTTAATATATCTTTTAACTCATGTATCTTGTACATAACATTCGGACCCTAAACCTACAGAACTGAAACCTTTGGTAAAGAGAGAACAACGATCTAAACGAATGAATCAATTGATAAAGTGAAGAAAATGGCGAAGGATATCCTGAATATTTAAACGTACATCTAATTGTTTTGTTGAACAAAATTCAAAAGTAGACTCTGCTTAAAATCTGTCTAACGCCGATTTTTCAGATCCTGACAGTTTTTATAATGTGAATGTAAAACTCGACTTTGAATGAAGCGAAATTAAAATTACCTCTGAAAATAATCACTTTGCCTTGTTATGTAAAATTGCAATACCCAAATTAATATTAAGTATTTGCTATATGTTATTTATATTGTGATTATTTTTTGTTTACAGACTGGAAAATGAATACAATTATCTTAGAATCAAGTGGAGTAGGTCTTGCCTTTCTATCGTCTGTTTTAGTGTCCATAGCTACCTTCGTAACGCCTGCGTCTAGAAGAAAACAAATAAAGGTCACTCTAAGCATTTTGGCATTTCTTTTGCTGCTAGCTTCGGGTGAGTCATACTATGAACCCGTTTGATTACTAATTTGTTTACATGCAGAAGGCGGGGATTTTTTGTATCCTTTTTTCTGAAAATTTTTATTGATTGTTCCCTATATTACAGGGATTAATACAAAGATTTGTTTTCTTAACGAACAGAATGAAAACCAGATTCTGTGCTTATAACTGAGATTTAAAAATATTTTAAAGATTTTTCAAACAAGAAATTGAAACAATATGACTATTGTAAATTGTTAAATTTTAGGTGGAGAAAGCATTGTTGGAGTTAAACTGTACCTCGAGAAGTATAAATCAACGTTTGGTGATAATTTTCAATTTTTGCTAAAAGACGAAGCTGATCATGGGGTTTCCAACTTATACAAGTTAGCATGGGCGCCATACGTCTGTATATCGGCTGGTGGAATGTATATTTTAGCAGGTGTTGTTTTAATTATTGACGTCATCATCACAGTAGTCAATAACAATTCAACAGAAGTTATCCCTGTTGCAGTGTAATTATCATTTTAATTACTATTTTATAAATAATACTACTTATTATTATGTAATAAACATTTTGATAAACATGGTTTGTAAGGTATACAATATGTTAACAGATGTTTCTACTGTTTGTACACTGTGTTTGTGACAGAAATATATGCTTAATTCCAATAAACTTGAGTAAACTTCGGTATCTTGAGTCTAGTCGTAATGGGAAATTGATATTAGCAGCTGCTAGTACCATTGCATATTTCGCATACAGTAAAACGTTGCCGCTTTTGGTATTTGATATGTTGAAAAACAAGGCAAATGTTGGATTGTTTTCCGCATACGATGTAATGCATCATCAAGAACATCACTTCCTGTGTCAACAGAGATATTTTCGACATTTAGAATACCCATAACCGCAACAGCTTTCTTTTGTTCAGATGATGGTTCACTGTTGTAAGGTTAATAGTGTTAACAGATTTTTACTGTCTGTGGCACTTGGTTTGTGACAATAAATTATGCTTGCTTTTAATAGAAAAAACAATAAACTTTAATTAAGTTCGGCATTTTTCATTTACCTGAGTGTCGACAAAACTAGACTGCTATAACCATTATGTCCTCTGCATACATTAAAAAGATACCACTTTTGTTGAAATTTTATAAGTAGAAAAAGGCAAATGTTAAGTTGTTTTGCGCATACGATGTACCAAATCAACAAGAACATCACTTTCGGTGTAAAAATTACCATTTTTGACATGTAGAATCCCCATTACAGCAAGAGTTCCCTTTTTAAAGATTTATTAGAAAGTAATTTAGAATGCACATGGCGATTTTGCAGTTACTATTTTACTAAAGTAAATAAAAAATACCAAATTTAAATTTGAATTTCTATGAAAGCTGTGCATAATTCATCGTCACAAACACAGTGAAGCAAACAATAATCGTCAATGTTGTATATCATGTTGTTGGTTTCGGTCTCGTTTTTCTAAATTCCTTTGGCTAATTGTAATAGTATATTTTTCTATTGGTTTAAATGTTTTTATTCAATAACAAACACAAAGATCTATCACTACAAAGTTAGATGGTTGCTATGGTGATTAACTTCCAATCGCGACCGGAGAAAGTGGATTGATTTCTAAGGATCACTCTAAGGAGAAGTTAGTGTGTGCGTTAGATTTGTGCGCGTGTGTTTGTCTACACAATGCTCTTTGGGGGGGGGGGGGGGGGCTTTTTGTAAAGGTGCTGTCCTCACCGAGACAGAATGTCATAGACAAAGATATCACATTCCAGTCACGTATCCTTGCATCGGTTGATCCAGTCGATATTCTTTCCTTTTAATGTCGATCACTAGGCGATGAGTGGAGTGGAGTAATGATGTTTTACACCCCTGTCAAGATTCTTTCACTTATTCCGAAGCGGTCAGCTCTGGGATGTGGAGGAAACCGGAGTGCCCGGAGAAAACCACCGACCTTCGGCAATCGAACTGACAAACTTTCTCACACTAGGATCTGTCCCGAGTGGGATTCGAACCCAGGTGGTGAGAGGCACTGTGATTCGTAAGCGCGCGCTTAGACCACTCGGCCTCCGAGGCCCCTACCAGACGATAAAGCAGTTACTCAAAGTCTTCTGTATAAACCGGCTGTGGTTCGAACCTACCACTTGGAGCTCTCAGACCCAATGCTCTACTAGTTTATCTAGCTATCAAGGTTATTTGTTACTTTAACTTATTAAATATTTGAAATTTAAAAGGTTTTTTTTTTGCCTTCGTACAAACTTACATTGATCTACTGAGAGATTTTTAGCCAAGCTATTATTCAAAACTACTTAAAAAAATTAAGACAAATTACTATATATTTCAATTTAAAACTTCTGAATTTTTAAATATTTCTGTGGAAATTATGTTTTAAGAAATTGATTTTTTTTTATCTTACTCAAGTCTCAAACAAATATATTCTAACTGTCAATTATGCAATGTGAAAGTTTGTATGAATAACTATGATAAAAAACACTTGTTCTAAAAGAAATTTAATAAAAAAAATTTTGTTTACATCTTCAAATATAAACATTTCCCCCCATAAACGATAATACCACACTGGTAGATTGTAAGGTGTGATTTATTGATTTATTTAATGGTGTGTTACCTTTTAAAGCTGCATTAAGTTTTCCAAAGAAAAAATTAAAACGGTGCTAATCTAATAAATGATGTTCCTAATGAACAATGTTACATTTGGTTCAATGATAAAAGCTCGAATAAATACAGAAATTATAGTATTTACCCAGCGAGATGCAGCATTTGGGATCTAATATTAGAACATGGTTACGTCATCAAAACCCGGGTCATTTAAACACAACTTTCAAAATGTTGAAATACGATAAATTAAACACAGAACTTCGTTGAATTTGTCATTTGTGACTTAGTTAGGGATAAACAACACCATTTCAAATACATCTGGATATTAATGAAGGATAATTAATGCAATCTGTCATGTTTCACTTTCGATTCTAGGCTTTTCCGTACATTCGTGCGCATGCTCCAAGCTCATAATTACCATCGTAGAACACTGACCAACCGGTCAGAGGATTCCGTTTATTTTCAGCTAAAAGAAATGAAATTTTAGAAAATGAATGTCACGGATCGTGGTTAGAAGATATCTACTTTTAAAAAAATACATTTTTAGAAAATCAAAAAAAATTCAGAAAATTGGTAAACTTAATGCAGCTTTAATCAGAATATTTTACTTTATATCAAGACATCACCATGGCAGAAATTTTGTCGTATACTGGTCACAACCCTTTGGTATATGTAGTGTAAACGGTATTCTAGATTAACATAATTTCATTACACAATTGAAATACATGAAATTATATTTTTTCTATTTTTAGCGCATGGAATTAATATCGTCCAGATACCGGAACAGTTAACAGAAAAAATAATATATGAGTATGATGTCAAACAAATACCGATTTTTAGAGCCATTGACTTTTATTTATAAGTTCACGAAGAACATCTCTTCATATATTTATTATTTTAACAATATTGAAATAATGAATAGCCATTATTTTATGTGGTATCATGTAGAAAATCACAAATATTTTGTGACTTAATAGATTTCTGTTTTACAAATAAAAAATATGAAGTCATCGAATAATTTTTTCCGTAAACTTCTCCTCACATATACATAAGAAGAAAACCAACAAGCGGGTTTTTATTTCGTTTCTATTCATATATGTTATATTCGACAAAGGTAGAGATTTTGCTAGTTCCGGTAGGTGTTATCAGTTTCCACTTTTATAACTACCAACAGATTTACGTCTATGAATGCTTCAAAGGACGTACGTTTATTGATCAATTGACTGTTCCTATATGTACGACACCATAAGGGTAAACGTTAAACAAAAACCATCTCTTTTGGAAGTAGTTTTTGATTTTTTTCTGCAGCTTACGAGAAAGAGTGTTTGTCCGGAGAGCCGCTTAAGAAATGGATAGTAAACAAAAACTAGTTATCTTCTATAATTGACACTAGATGCTTCAAAATAGACGTTTATAGTCCAGAAATGGGTTTATCATTCAAAAGACATGTAATTATCAAATTTGCATACCGTTTTTAAAAATAAAACATAAAAAACCAGGTAATAACTGGTCTGTTTTGTTGAATGTTTGTAAATATGAACGATGATTATGATAAAATTAATAAATGGGTAAAATCCTCAAAACAAAAATCGTCTTTGCAGAGATGTTTTTTTGACAATTTAGAGCGCTTATAACAATAAATAGGGTTTTTAAATAAAATTGCTAATAATTTTCCATTTATTGGAAATTCTATGGAAAATGGAATGAATTTCTTGTCATTTATATTTTAAATGGGGTTTAGATACCACATAGTTATAAAATCGTACCAGCGGTATGTATCAAAATAGCAACCAAAACCATCTACCATTGGCTATAGACAACTCAAACATATGTTGCCATTTTTGAAAACAAAAGGGACAACCAAGCTTTATATATATATTCAGATTCACACAGTCCGTTAACCGGTCTGGAAGAACACTATTATTGTGAATTTAAAGGGTAAGAAGTAGTTATGAAAGGGAAATCAGAACTCAACAAAAATAAGTCAGTGGTTTTGCAAGCATACTTACTGTTCGGAAAAAAAAACAAGCATTTGGTAATGAATTTTTTTTTGAAAATCTAGTTAATTTCTAATTCATATGAATATGTTTTGGTATACGAGTAGGTCTAAAGCGCTCACATACAAATAAAAACAGCTCCTCTGACCTACTCGAATGAATAAAAACCATGAATTTCTAATTCATATGAATATGTTTTGATATCCGAGAAGGTCTAAAGCGCTTACACAAAGATAAAAACAGATCCTCTGACCTACTCGGCTTCAATCTTGATCGGACTTAGTGTGGTAGAATTTGTCAAGTTCCTTGCCAGAATTCATGGGTTCTCTTTAATTTTTGACGATTTAAAATCTTGAGAACTGTCCGCTTTTATATAAATGAAACAACCTGACTAGGATGAAAAACACTCAAGAGCTAGCCAATACTTCAGTTATTTTAATTTTTGAATTTTTTTTAAAACTTAAGTTTTTTTTCCTTCATGCAAAGCATTCCTTAGCTGGATTTGAATTTATATAATTTGGGAACTTTAGATTCATTTATTTCAAATTGTTTGGCTTGTGTGTTTCTATCCATCAAAATTTTCGACCCCTAGTGTCACTAATAAGGAATGATTTTCCGAAATATGCACTCATGGCACATCACAATTTAAGGTATTTGTGTTATATATTTACATCGAAACCATTCATATTTGTTTCCTCTCTCTATTATCATAGCAATAAAAAATGTTCTGTGATATAAAAATTATGTTCTCGATTTTTGTTTGTCTAACATACATACATACCCAGCTTTGAGTTGTTTCATTAGAATATGAATGATATAAAATATCTTTTTTATGAGGCAGACGTTACACAAAAACAAGAGGCCCATGGTCCTTAACGCTCACCTGAGGATATGGCCAACCTGAGGATATATCCAAAATCATATGCAAAAATACATAAAATATTCTTATATACATGCCTACAAAAAAAGTTAATAGTTTTCAAGATAATTAATAATTTGAGTCTTTTCTTGCATCTATGACCTTGACCTTTAAACGTAAGACCTTGATCTTATATCAGAATAATCACCATATCAATTCCTATAATATTCGAATATACATGCCATACAAAAAGTTAATAGTTTCCAAGATAATAAACAATTTCAGTCTTTTTATGCACCCTTGACCTTGACCTTTGACTGTATGACCTTGAGCCATATATCAAAATGTTCGTCATGTCAATACCTACAATATTCTAAAATACATGCCTAAACAAAAAGTTTATAGTTTTCAAGCTAACGCACAATTTTAGTTTTTTTTTAGCAAAAGATAACATTTCAGGGCATCAACTCCTACATGCATTATCATACAGTTACGAAACTTTGTACTTTTTTACATTTTGCCCTGCTGAACATTTTAACAATGTTTTAATATTATATATCTCTTATAATTTGGAAGAAAATAGGCCAAATATACACAAATTACAAACTAGGTCATGACCTTGAACTTTGACCTTGATTCTATTTTGAAGGTTATTTCAAGAAAAAGTCAAAACTGAAAACCCCATGTCAATATCTATTCATATAGTCAAGTTATAATAATTTGAAGCCATTTTACAAAATTTTTAAAATTAAACGCAAAAACGCATAACCTATTTTTCAGCCGAATTTTTTGATTTGTACAAACTATATCCTTAAGACTCTAGAGTAGCTGAAAATCAAATCAGTTTTTGTCTACCACTTTTGGTTTCAGAGAAGAAGATTTTTTAAGTTTTTTTCAAATGTAGGTCACAGTGACCTACTTTCTATAGCTATGGCAACCAAAAGTAAAAATTTGAAAAGTGCCCTCCCAATAACCCTTCCTGTGAAGTTTGATTAATATTGACCTGATAGTTTCTGAGGAGTTGTCGAAATGTGAGTTACAGACGCAAACACGCACACACGCACTCACGCACACACGCACACACGGACATACGGACACACTATGCGCCATGCCATAAGCTCACATGGCCTATAGGCCAGGTGAGCTAAAAATCAATCACACCCAAACATACCGGCTCATGTTCAAGTCAAATTCCCAAAGCAAAGTAAAACTATGAAAACTGTCACATTAAGTTTAACACGAGGGAAGTGAGGCCGGGTGCTTCGGAAGGGTAAGAGCCTACTGTTTACGAAGCTGCAACCAGGTGTGAAATCAAAATTTAGAATAAAAGGACCCTAAAACTATGGGACGTCAAATTTATATAGGATGTTTTTGAATACAGTGACATCATACTTATCACAACAGCAATATTGTTATGGCGACTACAAAACTATTTGAGGGCCTTGACAAGTCTAGTCTTGCAATATCTCCGTGACAACAATTTATTTGCAAGCCGCTTGCTTCGTCGTATAAAGTTCCCGTGGTTGAAAAAACTACCATAAACTGTGAAACAAGTACACCATACGTAGAAGTAGTAGTACTGATGAAGAAAAACAAAAAGATTACAAAAGAAAAATTGAAGTAATCACGTTTTTCATAAAGCTTCAAATGTAGCCTTTTCTAGGGTTCTAAATTGTTGACGTGCATGTACAAAAATATATAACACTAATACCAGTTAAATTTTGATGTGCCAGATGTGCACATTTCGGAAATTCATTCCTCATCAGTGACACTAAGACCGAAAAGTTTGATAGATAAAAAATATAAGCCAAACAGTTGAAAATAATGTATCTAAATGAACGCACAATAAACTCGTGCGATCAGCTACGTTAGAAAACCACATAGGTGTGGTTTTGCGTATTTATCACATACCATTGAATCTTACTATAGCGATATACTACATTATCTGGCTATGTGATACAATGGTCAGTTTTTACCAATCAGATTAAAAATCAATATAAAGAATCTGATCTGAATTTATTGGCATGTTAGAAAGTTAGAAAAAAAGCTTTGTATTCATATTGGTAGGGTATGTGATAAATACAAAACCACACATGTGGTTTTGCATATATATATATATATATATATATATATATATATATATATATATATATATATATATATATATCGATTCAGTCATTTATGGAATAACAAGGTGTATCCGACCTGTGGTTGGCGAACGAACAAACTTTTTAAAGAAGAATTCGTCACCAGTGGGATTGAAACCTAGGTGATTAGAGGCGCTGTTTTTCCGTAAGCGCATGTTGTAGACCACATGGCCACCAAGACAACCTGTCCGAGACAACCATGAGTTAACTAATTCAAACCCTCAAAAAGTGTTATTTTATATTATATAAAAGGGTTGGTGATTCATTGACGAATTTGATTATTATCAATTTTGAGATTATCTGTAACTGCTTTTGTAATTAAAAGTGAAAGTTGATGTCCCTCTTCAGTAATTAATCCACACTAATGGATGTTTACTCTAGTTACTGTCTCAGGTAGTGAAATTATTTATATCAATTTGTGTTTGTTTTTTCTGGTCTTGAAATATTCACTCGTATTGTGTCGTGTTTCTTTGTTTCGTTTGCTGTTAATCATTAACTTGTATTGTGTCGTGTTTCTCTGTTTCGTTGGTTGTTTTCTCATTGACTTGTATTGTGTCGTGTTTTTTTGTTTTGGCAGTCTTATTCTGTTAAACCTTTCCTTCCCTGAGCAGGTATCGCTGCTGATGGAGTAAAAATACCGGAGGATATCTAAACTCAATAGGCAGTCATTTATGCTGTCAGAAAATGTATCTGGTGGCAGAATTTCAGGTTTCTTTTTTTTTTTTTTTTAATTTATTTAAAACTAAGGTTTGTTCCCTCATGGAAAGCATTCCTTAGCTGGAATTGGACTAATAAAAGTTTGTAATTTTGAAATCATTAATTTTCAAATGTTTGGATTAACTTGTTAATCTATCAACTTTTCGGCCCCTAGTTTGACTGATGAGGACCCTAATTTGACTGATGAGGACTCTAGTTTGACTGATGAGGACCCTAGTTTGACTGATGAGGACCCTAGTTTGACTGATGAGGACCCTAGTTTGACTGATGAGGAATTAAATTCCGAATTTTGCATATATGCCACATTAAAATCAAATAGGTAATTTTGGTTAACATTTACTTCCCCTCAGCGGGTGTCGCTGCTGTATGGTAAAACTACCGAGGGTATAAATAACTCAGTAGGCATCTTTGTGCTGTAAGAAAATGCACCTTGTGTCAAAAGTTTCCGATGTCCTAAATTTTTAAATTCATTTAAAATTAAGGTTTGTTCCCTTATGCAAAGCCTTTGCTTGATTCAAATATTTTTGTAACTTTGAAATAATTAATTTTCAAATGTTTGGATTATATTTTTTTGTCAATCGTGTCAATTGTTTTTTTGGGTTTGTTTAATTATTTATTTTTATACGCCCGTCATATGACGGGACGTATTATTTTACGGTGCTGTCCGTCCGGGCGGGCGTCTGTTAACAATTTGTATTCCGTTCAATAGAGACCACAAACATTTATGGATTCAAATGAAATTTGGTATACAGCTTTATCATGGTAATACCTTGTGCAAGTTCGAATTACAACTTTTTCGGATTATTTTTGGAGGAGTTATGCCCCATTTTTTAACTTAGAAATTTTTGTATGTATGACCATGTGGTTTCCGATCATCAGAGCCTACAACTATTTATGGATTCAAATGAAATTTGGTATACACATTTACGATGTTATTATCTGGTGCAAGTTCGAATTACAACTTTTTCAGATTATTTTTGGAGGAATTATGCCCCCTTTTTAACTTAAAACACCTTTTTATCATACTGCACAGATCACGACAACAGTTCAAATTATAATTAAGCTTTATAGATATAAATTATTTCAGGTTGGTTAAAAAAAAAGTTCTCAAAACATTTCAGACAAAAAATGTATTTGTTTCCTAAAATCTTCCTGCATGCAATGCTTAACACATGAAAACACTGCCATGACCTAACATTATATTTTAAACTTCTTCCTTCCTGGAAATGAATATGAATTATATAGCAGTCTACCACTATCCATTTAGCAATATATTTTTACATACATATATCCTAGTTGTACTTATACTTCTCAGTAAAGAATGGAACAATCTAGAGGATAAGTGACGAATTCATTCGGAACATCCTCTGGATGTGAAATGATAAAGGCGACAACTTTCTCCTTTTTAGCAGCATATATTTGCATCTTGGGGACCTTGAAAACTCCTCGATAGATTTTGCTAAAATTTCTGAGGTTATGGAGTCTAATGCGATCTAGCTATCTAACTTGGTGAAATTTTTGGGAAAAATCGGTATCATACTTAATTTTGGGGTCAAACATGCAAAAAATGAATTTTTCCAAAAAAACAATTACGTTTAACGCACTCCTGTTCAATAACAGTTCATTGTACGAAAAAGTCGTCCATTGACCGAAAAATGTTTAAGATCTGACGGAAAAGACGGTATTTTTATATTTTTTCTATCTTTTACATAAAATCCACAATAACTGTTTAAAGTCGGCGCTATCATCCAAAAACAATTTAACGTACCGTTTTGAATTCGTACCCATATTAAAGTAACCAATTCTTTACCAAATTATCGGTAGGTTTGGCACTTATCCGTTAGGTCTGTGTCAAACTTTTGAGTGGCAAGTTCTGTGGATGAGCTCTACTGATAGAAATCCTCTAGATTGTTCCATTCTTTCCCGCGAAACCCCTAAAGGTGTCGCCACACTAGTAAATAGTACTACTCGATCAATATAACACGGGCGTATAATGCTACGCTCGGCGGTGCTCTTGTTTGTATTGTGTTTGTTTTTGGTTTCGTTGATTTTTTTCAATTACATGTTTTGTAGTAACAATATCTTTATCTAAAGATATTGAGTTGTTTATTATTTGTTTTTCTCATGCAATGTACTCTTTTCTTTGATTTTGATAAACATTAACAGTTTCGGATTATCATCAACTGTCTGGGCTACTGTTAAATTACTGAGTTACTGATTGCCCTGTTTTTTATAAGCATTGTGTGTAACCAGTGGTAGGTTCCGAGCTGGGCGGGTAGGTAGCTGTGGAATTCGAGGAAATGTAGCAAAATACGGCAAAAAAAAAGGAAACTTGTTTTCTCATATTTAAGTGGTATTTGTGTTATATATTTTTGACCCAGGCTGTTTTATAATTTGTTTGTATTTTTTCTGTTTCGTTTGTTTTAGTGGCTTAGTGGATTTTTCACTACAATTTTATTCTTTAATTTTACATCAAGATAACAGTAATTCCTGGCATCCACACATCCAGATTGTCAGGTAGTCAGGATCAATGATAATGCCGAGTATTTATTGTACAATTAAGTTGGATTTTATGGTAATGAATACAATGATCCCTCTAATAAATTATATGAAGACATTATGTACTGTGACTCACCTGATAGTTTACATCCGGGTAGCAGTTGTCGTAGCTATATAGTTTAAACATCGTAAATAAAGTTTTTGGTTAACATATTCTGTCAGCATTGAAACCAAATTACATTTGGTAGTTTGCAGGATAATTGTTTTTGATGAGCATGTGGGTGAAAGCAGCCTTTTTAAAACAGAGCATCGGGAAGAGAGTGTAACTGATTCCCTAGACATCCTCTAGTGTGTTTTTAAAGTGTTTTAGACAAATGTATATTGCGCGCAAATTATGGCATCTGTTAAAAACTGAAATCCCTTTCCTTTGTAACACAAGCAGATAAATCAGGTCTTAACTGTAAATACTAACCAAATCCACCTTTAAGACTTCATCTATGAATACAGCCCACGTGTTATAAAGTTAATTAAAATCAAATTTGTTACATCGACCGGGTCATCTTTAGGGTGGCCAATATAGACAGGCTTCATAGTATTTGACTCGTTTATTAAGACATATATGTATAAAGGCTAAAATTACCTGTTCCGTAGGTTGGCTTTAATAGACAGGTTGACGGTCCATTTTTACCTGTATTCAAAAACTACCTGCCTATAAATATTAATATTTTCTTTGGGTTATGAGTTTATAGACATGTTTGACTGTACATTTGAAGAATATGGATGCTATAAATTGAGCACAAGAGACCCTGGGGAGGTTGTTGTCTTTATCTACTGGAAACGAAGACTTCTAAGTCTCCTAAGAACTCCTTTTATTGGCTTAAAAAAGATCTGTCTTTAAGAATTTAACGAGCATGAGGTCGTAGGTTTGAATCCTGGCCGGGTTATACATAGGGCTTTAAATTTAGATATTGTTTCCTTGTCTGTCGTTCGTTTTTATTATGATAGAGTAACGACTCATTTACTTTGTGTCGGGTTAATGGTACTGGGGGAGTCGTATGCTTGTATGAGACATGATGTTTTTGTGTGCTAGCACATTAAAAAATAGTTGGTTTACTTGCGGGTTCGTACAAGACAGTCCAAAATACACATATTGCGCAAACACGACTTTGTTCTTATAACAATCCTTAGCGATAAATAAACTAGCTTTTTTAGAAAGGCTGAATTTTGTTAATGCGACATTCAACAACATAACAACCAAGCTTTAAGAGATGATATTTCTAATTCAGCAACGACGATTGGTTTCATTGGCTACAAAAAGCCCTTCTGTAACAGTATTCAGCTTCAACGGTTAGCGTCATATTGATAGAAGTGGTATTTCTAATTCAGCTACGACGATTGGTGTCATTGGCTACAAACTGCCCTTCTGTAACAGAATTCAGCTACAACGGTTGTCGTCATTGGCTATAAACAGCTCTTCTGTAACGGTATTCAGCTACAACGGTTAGCGTCATTGGCTACAAACAGCCCTTCTATAGCAGAATTCAGCTACAACGGTTGCCTTCATTGGTTATGAACAGCCTTTCTGTAACAGAATTCAGCTACAACGGTTGGTGTCATTGGCTACAAACAGCCCTTCTGTAACAATATTCATCTACAAAAGTTGGCGTCATTGGCTATTAACAGCGCTTCTGTAACAAAATTCAGCTACAACGGTTGGCGTCATTGGCTATAAACAGCTCTTCTGTAATAGTATTCAGCTACAACGGTTGCCGTCATTGGTTATGAACAGCTCTTCTCTAACAAAATTCAGCTACAACTGCTGGCGTAGTTGGCTATAAACAGTCCTTTTGTTTAAGAAGTCAGCTACAACGATTGGTGTCATCGACTATAATCAGCTCTGCAATAACAAGTTTAAAGCATTTCAATTTAAAATCTGAGTAAAACCATCAGTTCAATTTGTTTTGTACAATAGAAAACAAGAGGTTCTGGGATAGATAAAGCTTCATTCTGCACTATGGTAATACATTTGTTATTCCCGATCTGACGTTATAATGCCATCCCGGCTAGAGAAAAAAATGAGGCTCGTTATTTAAGCTATATATATCAGATACTGATACTCTAATCAATAAGACCACTATTGGGGACGGATCTATATCACAGTAGCATCACAAGACAACCCTAAGTTATCTCGGTAACAACACTTTATTTTATTTGCTTACAACTTAAATAAAACTCCTCTTATTATTAATTGAATCAAATTTGAAGTATTTCTGATAATCGTAAAATGATAAAGCATTGAATGGTAGATAATGTAGGGGGTATATAAACTGTATCACATGAAAATTTCAAATTGATAAAAAAAACTCCGGAACATTACTAACATAAGGAAAGGTTTATGATAAACTAAAATTACACAGAAAATGAACATCTGAAATATTCTGCAAAACTAAAAAATTGAACTACGGATTTTGTATTTAAAAATTACTGTGAAAAAAGTTAGTTGATTTGTTTGAATGCATGTGTGTGTTGCTTATTTGAAAAAAACGACACAAATTTAATTTTTATATATAATATCATTAGAAATATACAGTAAAATAGATGGACTTTTTAAAAATATCTACAGTGTAATATAGAGACAAATATAATTTAAAATAATTGGAATCGTACATGGACTATTCATTACAGATTTTACAGAATTTTTAAAAAAATTTAAGACAATTATTTTTAAACTATATGGAATTTTATGTATAGTACTCAAGTTAATAGTTAACGGAGAGTAATTGATATATTTTGTAATAATATTGTGAAAATATCATAAAATTTATATATTTGAATTTTATTCAAAATTTTTTGAATTTTTGAAAAACTGTTGAAATTCATTGCAATTATGATTTTGAAATATCGTTTATTATAATTTATAACAGTTGTATAATAAATAATCTACTGATCCACTAATTGACATTGATTGCAAATTATAATTAGTATTAACTGTCCTGTTGGTAAGTTGTGCCTATTGAACAGATTAACCATTTTATACATCAGTGTCAACGTTCCGGCATCAAATTGTGATTTTGAGCCATAAGAAAAATTCAGTGAAAATAAGGATTGGATCGGTTTGAAATTATTAAAAGATTTTTAAAAAGAAATCATCTATGTAGATATTTAAGTCTTCAAAAACAACCACAGCTTATATTTTCATCACAGAATTGAGGATAAATAAGCTTATATTTTCATCAAGGAATTTTCAAGACGGAAAGAAGGATAAAGAATTCCTTTTCTTTAAAAAAAAAAAAAAAAAAAAACATTTAAGATAAGTATGAAATCATGATTTGCACAACCCAAAGTCATGAACAACCTAAAAAAGTAAAACTATATCATTCTGGTAACGATTTATAATCAACGATCGAAACAAAAAAAAATATACAAAGACAAACTAAATTAAAGGAAATAGAAGAAGAAAAAACCGAAGGAACCAAAAATGGCCGTCGTTTCCTGTTCTTATGTAACACCTCTGAAAATTGTGGCTTTTTGCTTCATTGTGGTGGCTTTTGTATTACATGCTGTCGGATTTTCCGCCAAAAAATGGGATGGAATCGACGCAAAGTTATATGGACACCAGTACGATGCATATCAAAATCTATGGAGTTTATACGACGTTGATAACTCATCGGGAACATATGCTATCTACGGTCGAGTTGAAACATCGATTCCAGGTTTGTAACTTCGTTTTTATATGTACAGGGGAAATAAATCATTAAATAAATGGTAGAATGGAGTGAAGTTATAGTGTTTTACGCCCTAGTCAAGATATTTTCACTTATGTCGAGGCGGTCAGTGCTTGGAAGGTGGAGGAAACAGGAGTACCCGGAGAAAACCAACGACTTTCGGCAAGCGAACTGAAAAACGTTCTCACACTAGGATCTGTCCCGAGTGGGATTCTAACCCAGGCGGTGAAAGGCTCTGTAATCCGTAAGCGCGCGCTTTGGACGCGCTTTAGACCACTCGGCCACCGAGGCCCCTAAACAAACTGTAAAAGTATAACATACAATCTTTCATAAATATCGACGCTGGCAGAACTTATACTTTTTATCTAACCATTTTTAGCGAACTGACAATATTATATCGAAAACTGAGTGAAGTGAATTTGATTGGAACTGTTTAGTAAGAAGTACTGTGTCCTACAGAGAACCTATACATAAAGATACCATAGCGATATCATTTTGATATAAATTCTTGTACCATTCCCTTAGAAGAAGGGACTTATTTAAAAAGTGGTTTCATAAAGTGTTTTTGTTTTTCTTTCTTGATGTTTTGTTTTGCTAATGTGTTATCAAAATGAATTACACTTTGTCAGTTCAGGTGTTGGCTGAAAAAAAATTACATTTTTGCAGTTGAATATTTCTTCCTACTATTAAAACCAAATAAACTACCATTTCCGGTTTGTTTTACAACGTTTTATCTAGTTAGTAAACACTCATGAAGATAAAATCTTTAAATCATGTTAAATCCGTTTTTAATCAGTTTATTTTTTTTAAAGTACATTCTGCGGCTTGTTTCTTTATAATTACACGACCAATACATTTATCTCTGATTAATAATAATATTATTTATAATAATGATAATAATAATATTGATAATAATAATAATAATAATAATAATAATAATAATAATAATAATAATAATAATAATAACAAACGACACTTTCTGGTTCCAGCGAGCGCATGTTTGATTTAATTTCGTAGTTTCCACCACTTTGTGAATCTTTGTTGCAAAACTTAGTGTAATTACTTTTTAAAGAGTAGTAACTTGTATATTATTGTTGATGAAAGTTCATGTTTAAAGTGTTATATGAAGACATAAACCATTTTTATAACCGGTGTTCTTTAATAAGAAATTAATAGGGCTTATCATTTTCCACTTGATGAAACCAACATCCCGAATAAGAGCATGTCATAAAGTAGTAATTTAAGATATGGTTGAACCAACATCCGGTATAAAAACGTCTAGAAAATTAAAATAAATAAATAAATAAATAAATAAATAAATAAATAAATGAAAAAGCTCTACCAAACCATCATTCCGTATAAAAACGTTTGTGAATTAAAGACAAATTATTTTAGGTAATAAACATTTATTTTAAGAATGATTTTTTTATTTAAATCAATAATTAATTAATATCTATATCACCTTGCTAAGCTAGTAAAGGTCAGACTATAAAGAAAACTCCTGAATTGAAGTCATTGGGTATCATATATACTGAATGATTATAATATCCCAATATAGATTGTTATAATCTTGAACTTATATTGATAAAAACAAACATTATTATTACCTGAATAGGTCAGCTTATATCAATCTTTATATAAACCTTGCAGAAGTTAAATAAGGGAGTCAATATCAAGGTGTTCAAGGCTTTTCTTCACAGTTGGTCAGTAGGTCACCTGGTCTAAAACGCGGTTCACAATGTGTCTAACCGCCTGTGTTTGGATCCCACTTGGGCAGATCGTATTTGAAGAAGGTTGTTAGTTTGCTTGTGGAATGTTACTGGTTTGTTCTGGAACTCTGGTTTCCTCCACCAACACACACACACACACACAAAAAAAAAAAAAAAAAAAAAAAAAAAAAAAAAAAAAAAAAACCCTGTCTGAATATAAGTTAAAAAATAAACTTGACTGGAACGTAAACATCATTTATTCAACCCCATCAAATCTAATCTCATCTATCCCAGTTTGTAGTTTGATTGACTTATTTGATTACAGTGGTGTAGATATTCGCGGCGTCTTTTAAATCGCATCAGCAAGTTTCAAAGTAATTCGCTACGAAACGTTTTTTAATCCAAGGAATCCAAGGAATCCAAGGAGTAATGTAAACAACAGTTAATATATTTTATATCTTAATGTTTTGACCCTTGATCAGCTTGGTATTTATACAGTTTTACGTTTTCTTTATTTATACAAAACACAGACAATACAGTTCAATTGAGTGTTATCCAGCCAAACATCAGAATCGTAAGAGGAAAACTCTTTCAGACTTTCGGTCGACAGGACCAAAATCATAACAAAAAATGTTAAATGTTTTAACAAACAAAGAAAAGAATAATACTTTCATCGTTATATAACTGAACATGCATTAGTTGTAAAACTACAATGTACCGCCCAAAAAAAAAAAAAAAAAAAAAATAAAAATAAATTAAAATCGATTGCAAGACAATACAAGCTTATGACAATTACTGCATCACGAGTTATAGTTACAAGGTACGAACACAAATTAAAAAAATGAATGAAATAAGATGAAAAAAAAAAAATAGAATAAAATAAAATAAATGGAACAAGCACAACATATATGTAGATTGCAAGACAATACAAGATGATGACAAAGACTACAAAACAAGTGATTGTTATAGAGGACGAACACGTTTTTGGATTATATATGGTTATTACGTTTTCGACTTTTGACTTGTTTAGCGTCAAGTGTTACGCGTAAAGCACTAATGGAGGGCTTTTAGTTATAACCCTGGCTATTACGATCAGTGGCCTATTTGAACACATATTGAAAGAAACTTAAGTTTAATGACGGGATTTAAATGGCTTATTCATTTATTCTTTCATTTAATCTATATTTCCTTTCATGCGAAGATTATTTAACATGTAATAAACATAAAGTTATCTACACATAACGCTTAGTTTAAATTATAACCTTGTTCTTAAACGCTTTGTGAACAACAGAACATATATACATACAACATATCTATATACTACATAACATATCAACATCTATATACACTTGGAGCTGATTTTATGAAATTAAAACATATGCTTTAGGAATCGATTTCTTTGTTCAGTATCTAATGTTGTGTGGACTGGCTTTCCAAGTAAGCAACGTGTAAATATTTCCTCATCGTACTGATACAATTCTGCTGCCAGGTTGATAGGTAATGTATCAGTTACAATGTTAGACATGATATCTCTAAGTGGCAGTGCGTTAAAGCATCAAGCTTCTTTGTCAACCCTCGATTTGAATATCAGATTTTTTTTATTTCAGCATGGAAGATGAATATCATCTATCTAGAAACAACAGGTTTAGGTCTAGCTGTGTTTTCTTCCTTGATTCTCCTCCTGGCATCTTTTGTCAACCGGGTTTCTCAGAGAAGAAAAATTCAAGTTACAATGATCATTCTTGCCATAATTGGATGTCTTGTAGCAGGTAAGATATCGTCTTATTTCTGAGTTGCAGAGCAAACATTATCACATCAAAAGGAAAAAAAAGCACGTCAAATATTCCATTCTCCTTTGATTCAAGCACCAAACAACACAGGAACAATAAAAGCACGTGACGAAACAACAAAACCAACGTCATAACTTATACAGGAAGTTAAAATTTATGCAATATAAATGTTTTATGAACTGATTTGAGTAAGAAATTCACAAGTAATTATTGTCCATTAATTATGAGTTTATTTAAGTAAAATAAAGCAAAAGGTTGAAAATACATATTTAAAAGCTTTCAATTTGATGTCACTTAAATGAAATAATAATAATAATAATAATAATAATAATAATAATAATAATCAAAAAATGATTATAATAAAAATAATAATAACTTTGTCTTCAAGTTTTGAAAAATATGCAATGTACAAAATGTAATATTGGTTAATAGAGATAATAAAAATTTGTTTTTGATACAAGTAATCTTGCTCTCGCATTGCACTTTTTAATTTAGTATTTTTTCCATATATATATATATATATATATATATATATATATATATATATATATATATATATATATATATATATATATGGTTTTAAATTAAACATAGAATTCTTAAAGGCGGAAAACTAAAACTTGTAAGATCAGAAAAAATAATGTGGTTGTAATAAATAATACTATACAACTGCAATAGTTAGAAAATGTAAAATTTTGGCCCTTTAAAAAGTACTTAAAATGAGGCGTCCCTTAAATAAGTGTTATACTTAAACATAGAATGAGGTGAAATAAGATCCATCAAAAAATGGTCTATAACATTGTCATATTATATTTGAACAAAATATTTGATTGTCTCCAAGATGTTCTTTAACACTAAATAAACAGATGATTAAGATTCTCTATGTGTACACCGAAACTAGCTGGCTAAGTACTAAATAGAACTAATATTTATATACTGAAGGGGGCAACTACATGTAGTTGAGTAAATGACGCCAGTTAAAGGTGAAAACCACCGACTTTAGGAAAGCAAATCACAAACTTTCTTACACGAGAATCTGCCAGAGAGAGCTTTGAAAGTAGGTAGTGAGAAGCACTCAAATAGTCTGTTAAATTGTACAATACCACCGTAAATTTTTAGAGTAAGCGAGGGTCCAAAAATTACACACACACTGAAACCAGTAGAAATATTCAGATGAAAGGGGGTGGGAGTTTGGGTTCAATCTTTTGTACTTTAACTAAACGAGTAGATTATCACTGTATTTCAAACTAGGTTCGAATCTAAGATCTAGTCGAAGTTTCTCTTCGGATGATCAGGTTTCTCAACTTACCCGACAGCCTTGATATAAGTCACTTGTCAATCATAACACCATCTCTTACATATTCCTATGGCATAAACTGGCATTACTCATTTTGATCAACTTTCCTACAATAGCACATATCCTTCAATTATATCGAGGCTTGTACGGCGGCATAGAGGTGACAAGAATTTTTTTTCAAAGCGTGCTGTAGCTTTCGCGTGAGCACGCAATAACTTTCACGTAAGCACGCGGTACTTTTTAGGTGAACACGTGATATAAAAATATCTTTATTGCCCTCTATGTACCGCCGTACAAGCCTCGATATTATTTTAAAAAATTAAATGAGGCGTTAAACGTTAAATTAGTCAACACTTCTCTGTTATTTCTAAACTAAATACCTCGATTGGACGCAAAAGTTTCGAATAGAACAAAAAAAAAAAAAAAAAAAAAAAAAAAAAAAAAAAAAAAAAAATTACTCAGACTTTACATGTAGTAAAATTTTGTCATGTAGATAATTTTCAGCCTTTTTATTTGTTAAAATTTATTTAAAACTACGTCATTTTTCAAAGCATACTTTAGCTTGATTTAAATTCATATATTTTTGAAACTTTAAATACATTTAATTCAAATGTTAAATATTATCTTTTTTATCTATCAACGTTTTCGGCCCCCCGTGTCAATGATGAGGAATGAATTTCCGAAATGTCCACATTAGCACATCAAAATGAAACAGATATTTTTGTTCAATTTATTCTACTATAAATTAAAGGGGCATTCAAAAATTTTTTAATTAATGTGTGTGTGTGTGTGTGTGTGTGTGTGTGTGTGTGTGTGTGTAAAGAATATATAAATAATATAAAAAATATGAAATATTCAATACCGGTACAAGAGGCAAAATCCTTGGAGTGAGGAAATTAAGAATGAGTAAATAAATTCTTATTTTGTACAAAAGATTAACGATTATTATGACTTACATATTTTTTGGATCAAGCGGGCAAGACATTTCTTCAAACTCTGGACATATCTCCATAGTGGGTTTAATCTCGTCGAACGCAAATTAGAATTATTTCTTTTAGCAGTTCTCTGCTAGCTGGCTCCTAGACAATAATCATAGACTAAGGGGACTGCGACATTTCAGGCGAATGAACAAGCGCTCTCAAGGTCGCCAAAAGTGCGAACTGACAGTGCAAATCAGAAACTCTTGCACACCCACGCACCATATGGTCGCCAAAAGTGCGAACTGACAGTGCAAATCAGAAACTCTTGCACACCCACGCACCATATGAACTTGTAATAATATAAATCGTCACAAATTGGTGAATAATTACTGATGTGACGTAAAACATCATTTAACCAATCACTATTTATTTATTTTTACAGCTGGCGAGAGTATCACTGGAGTAAAACTTTACCAAGATCAGTACAGATTTATTATTGGTATAAATGGAAAGGCTATGATGGATTACGAAAGAGAAACAAACCACAAGGAGGTTTATAGCATGACTTGGGCTCCATACATGTGCATGGGTGCCGGTGGAACGTACGCTATTACCGCTGTTATCCTGATTATTGACTTTATTTGTACTGTTGCCAAGGGCAACTCAACAGCGCCTGTACCACCAACAAAAGGATAAATTGTTTTAAGTTTGATATGTACATTTCATACCTACACAACTTTTGTCGATGTCGTTTAATGGTTGTCCCAATTAAGACGTTCTTTATTTACATTACCAAACATAAGATTTTAATAACAGTTTGAATCTCTCTCTCTCTCTCTCTCTCTCTCTCTCTCTCTCTCTCTCTCTCTCTCTCTCTCTCTCCAGCGGTTGATCTAGAAATTACCGGTAGGAGGGTGTGTGTGATCATTCTATCATGAAATATTGCGAATGGATACAGCTAAGTTATATGAAAAAAACAATTATTAACTAGTCTTAATGGGTTCATATTCTAATTCTAATCACACTTTTACCATGGGTAACTATAAAATTAAACTATTTGTATAAGATCAAGTTATTCATTATTGATTTTTGTTGGTTAAAATATTTATTAATCCTCAAAATTTATCTCTAAGCCTATGCTTATTTTTAGACAATAATGTGGTTGTATTGTTAAACTTTTGTCATACATAGAATAAAGCAAATATTTTTATATTAGTAACAGTGAGAGAATGAGTGAATTTTTTAAGTTGCATCAGCAGTACTGCAACTTTTCCTGTCGCAACTTTTGCAACGAGTATCCATCAAACTTTAAATTTTGTTTTAGCAAATCTGTGTATTTATTCACTTATCATGTGGGTCATACAAATCTGTAATTGCAATCCTTTTACTCTTCACTAGTTTCTGTTTTGTCAGCAGCTTATGGTTAGGTGTCCAACAATATTCACTTTTTTGAAGAAATTTAAAAAAAAATGGATAGTACAAGGCTTCTTATTTCTGATTTTTGGTCATTTACTGTCTTCTAAAGTATGAAAACATTACAAACACATAGGGTGTTTTCAGCATTTGGTTGGAATTCTAATGGCAAGAACTTAATAATTTCAATGGTATAAATGTTTAAATTTTTTATAAACCATGAAAGAATACATAAAAAGTTTAACGTAAAAGTTGTAGGTAAGGTCTGGGTCTTAATATGGTCTAAATTTTGAACTTTGTGTAAAAAGTCTTAAAAAGTGTTGACTGAAAATAATCCAATATACACAATAAAAAACTTGTTAAGAAGCCTTTTTTAATCTTTGGACCAAAGTTTTTGAAGTGTAATTTTATGAAATAGATGCAAGTTTTTGTACAAGTCCCATGTGTAACAATATACATGTCGTTATAGAAGTTTAAAAAATCTGGGAAGTTTTGTAAATCTTTAGTTCTGGATAATTCAGACAAAGGTCATTAGTTATCTTGTAATGTATCAATTATTGCACATCAAGCTTTGAGTAGTATGGTTAATTACCTCATGCTGCTTTAACAACCATGGTATTTAATGTACAGCAAATTTTGATATGATAATCTTGGATAAAACATCTTAACGACCAATCTCAGTCGATATTATTTGCAGTAATGATACATATATGACTCAATTAACACCTTGACCAATACATAATTATTTTTGAAATTCTATTATCGCTTGTGTAATGTCCATTACCACGAGACTTGAAAAACAGATACAAACAACTGGTATGCCTTTTCATGCACTTGTAAATAAACACTCATATTTAACACTTTAGAAAAAGTGAAAGGAAACAAGAGAGCATTTTGAAAGGATGTAGTAGATTTGAAGAAACTACGGAAACACAGCAAGCACCCTTTTTTATTACCACCACCCCGCAACAAACCAGAGGCAAATATCAGCTACTTCTATTATATCAAATCATACAGGAGATAAAAAAAAAGGTTTTAAGACCGTCTTTATATATTGTTGATACGTATGAAGTCGCTATATCTTAAATTATTCGCGTGCTATTATCTTTCGCGTGTTTCGCGAGAGCAAAATAATCGCGAAAGTTAATCGTCGCGAACTTGTTTTCGAAAATGATATTATACAAAATGAAAAACGTAAGTGACAATCAAAAGCACTGGCATTCCATGCTCGCATGCCCATTTCCAGATTTTAGCCGTTGCTCAGAACTATAGTGCGAGTATTCTCCCCGCTTTCGTTTTTTGCCAGAAGTTGACAAAACTTTTAAAACTTCCGAATTGGCATACTGCACGTCAGCAGTTTTCTGTGGTGTGTTTTCATTATTTGAATCAAGAACACATATTTCTAATTTTTTTCTGGAGTATTTGGTTCATTTGATCCAGTTTTCGATTTTTGAAGCCATTGTACAACCGACATGGTTAAGACCACAAGTAATAATAAAATGTGATGAGCTTAAACAATACAAAAACGCCAAACGCTAGTGAGTATAAATCACTTGTTTATTAAATTCGTTATCTGATAAATATCGCTAAGTATACTAGTACATACTATATACATGTATATACTACTGTTTATGCAACACTTTGTTTACGGAAGTAGTTAATCAGTTATAGTCCGTATCGCGACAGTTTATGGTTTTTCTTATTTCCAGCTATAGTCCATATCGCGAAAGTTAATAGTCGCGAAATAGTTTTGGTAAGAGAATCGCAAAAGTTAATAGCCGCGAATAAAAGTTAGTTAACAGTATACATCTTTGAAATGCAGCAATAGATTTATAAACTAATGCAAGATATTCTTCATCCTTGCATTAAATGATTTGTTGATTGTATATTAAAGTTGCAGGCTCCGGTTTCACAATCATTTCTCAACTAAGATTTTCCTTAACTAAAATTTAGCAAATTTTAGCAATCTTTTTCTGAGTTACATACAAACATTTGTGATAAAACAAAATACAGATGTTTCAAACTTGAAGTGATCTTCAAAATGGCACATTTGATTTTTTAATATCTTAACAAATTAACAAATTAATGAAAGTTTCAAATTTGCCAGATTTAATTTGAGGAAAATCTTAGTTAAGGAATGATTGTGAAACCGGGGCCAGAATCAATTGTTAAGATATTTGAATTCTTACAATAAAACAATCGCAACATACTTCCTGGAGGAATACTAGTTTGCGCACTTACTTCTGATCTAAATTTAACTGGAACCCTCGAACTAAGCTTGACCACAAAACTGCAATTTTGCAAATTAAACTTGCAGGAACACTACACATCTAGATGATAATGATATTTTTGCGTTCTTAATAACAAACTTTCGTGGACAGTCAGCTAAATTCATACTCGCAACATTTATAATACGTAAAGAAACTATTTCCAAAACAGGCATTTAATTCTGATGTATATAAATATAAAGTTACTTATAGGTCCATTCGGTCGGGTGTATCATAAATTGCTAACTGTAGCAATGTGATTATATATTTATTATATGCTTATTTATACACATGTCACTATAATAAAAGATACTTGCCTACCTATTTACTCACATACAAGCAAGCGAATATATCAAGTAAAAATCCTGTTTACATATACAAATACCCACCATTAAAAGTCTACAACAATTCAGTAATTTATTGACCAGATTTAACTAATCGCTTTCAGAAAGCAGGGGTCTGAAAAACAACTGCTGTCCTAATAAAAGCTGAAAGATTCATAAAGATCATAGTTCTTTTACAATATGCAGAATTAAGATGAATATAGCGGCAAAGGTACATAGGCGCTTCGACATGTTTTATTAAAAAAACAGACTGTTATGTCATGTAAGTTTGATTGGACCATGCATTTCATTTAAAATCGATTTGAATACCTATTTTAAATCCATTTTAAAGGGTAAATGAAATCCGTTATTGTTTAACAGCTTTTCTTCCCATAACGGTATCCATGGTAACTTTTTGATTCATATTCATATATTGTTTATTTTGTTGTAATTTTAAATTTTCTTTCTACAAGTTTATGTTTCAAGACCCTCCCCGACTGAAACTTCATTATTCTTGAAATAAAACATAAGTGACAATTCATAGCAACCATTTTTGAAAATAATCTGGGTTTTACATATCAACTAAACGTTTAAATCAAACACAAATGCATTGCACCATATCCAAAATGCAGCTCAATAAAAAGTCATTCGAAAAGCTTTTAGCTGCAAGCTATCTGCCCGTGAGCAGCTTTTAATGTTAGATCTTTATTTATTATTAAAGAAAGACAGTAAAATTGTCTGTTGTAATATAAAACATTTTGTATTTAATACCTTTTTACCATATTGCTCAGAAAAACCATAAAGAAAATTTTAACAAAAAATCGAACGATTTGTCGTCTTGATATTTAACATACTGATAGTACGAACGTAACCAGTATTGCTATAAACACGTATTGTACGGAATATTATGACTATGCATGACAATTTCTAATAATTCTTTCATTTAATTTTAATATAAAGAACCACAATTTTACAATTAGAGATTGTGATTGGTAGATTAAATGGCCAATATCAAAACTAGCATCGTTAGGAAAAATAAATAAAAAAAACCGAAAAAACAGTTATATAAAAGAAACACTTGACTCTATATAAAGTATGTAGAAGTTATATCCCTTTATAAGTATACTATAATGCTTTTTATATAAGGAATAAATTCTCGCCTACATAACCGACACGAGTAATAAAATATACAGTCATATCAAATAAGAGATGTTTAAGAAAATCATGAAAGATATAATAGTTATAAATATGTAACACAAATACACAAGTTAAATTTTGATGTGCCAGATGTGCACATTTCGGAAATTCATTCCTCATCAATGACACTAAGACCGAAAAAGTTTGATAGATAAAAAACATAAGCCAAACAGTTGAAAATATTGAATCAAAAGTTCCAAAATTATATAAATCCAAATCCAGCTAAGGAATGCTTTGCATGAGGGAACAGACCTTAGTTTTAAATAAATTTCAAATTTTAGACGGCTGAAAAGTTTGCTAAATGGTTCATTTTCTGACAGCACAAAGTACTGTCTTCTGAGTTATGGATACCCTTGGGGAGTTTTACTCCACCAGCAGCGGCACCCGCTCAGGGGTAGTAAATATGTTACACAAATACCAGTTAAATTTTGATGTGCCAGATGTGCACATTTCGGAAATTCATTCCTCATCAGTGACACTAAGACCGAAAAGTTTGATAAAAAACCCAAGCCAAACAGATGAAAATAATAAATCTAAAGTTCCAAAATTATATAAATCCAAATCCAGCTAAGGAATGCTTTGCATGAAGGAACAAACCTTAGTTTTAAATAAATTTCAAAATTAAAGACGGTTGAAAATATTGCTTAATGATAATTGATATGAAGGGCAAAACGGTTTCCTACGTCAGTTATGTAAAAAATTAAGAAGCTAGGTTAATGAATAACAGTAAATTTAAAAAATGCAAAATTTTTGAAAAATTAAAGGTCAAAGGGGGACATCTTGAAAATATCAGAAAAAACAAATAAACACTTCTATCAAGTGATAAATTAGAAGCAGAAGACTAAACGTTAAAAAGAACACAAACATGCTAGTCAATGTCCAAAATACAAACTCAAAGTAAAAAACTTTTAAAAATGGCTATATCAGTTACACGCATGAATAAAGTAGAATCGGATGCTCCGGAAGGGTAAGTACTTCCTCCGTGGTTTATCAAAAATAAAACATGAATAAAAATTCAAACCTATTTGGAAAAAAACAGAAATATTAATAAATATTAGAAGGACATTTTGAACAAAGTCTATAGTATTTTTTATTTCGAAAAGTAATCATTTTAGATATAACCCAAATTTGTGTGATTTAACATAAAAACACGCAAACCTTATTGCTTAGAAGGTGTGATTACTGAATAAGAATTTCTAGAAACACTGAAGGACCATATAAGATTGCAAAAGTTCTGACCTCCTCAAACAGAATTAACTTTTGAAAACTGGCAAGTTAAGTAAAGCACGTGCACTTCCGTTTTAGAGGTTAGGCCGGGTTTTCCGGAAAGTATGCTTCTCCTGTCTACTTCACCCATCAAGGGCTGAATTAAAAAGAAAGTTTAACTATGGTACGTCAAATATATTCAGATAAACATACAGCGACATTAAACTTATACAATATTGTATTTATAACCATGTTATTTACAAATTTGCATTAAAACAATATCAAAATCAGTGTGAAAAAATTTAAAACAACAGATGGGGTTAACTTTTTTTAAAGATAAATGGAGGAAAAGCACGATAAATTTACCGTTACGATATATTATAACATACCCCAGGCTTCAATTCCTTGATTAAGTTCACGTGTATAACTAAATTGACCAATTTTCAAAGTTTTTACTTAGTTTTTTGTTTGTTTGTTATTTTTTTTGTAATTGTGATTACTTGGGATTGTAATTTGGACATGGACTGGTATGTTTGTGTTTTATTTAGAATGCATATAATTTTTATTAAGTGACTTGGAAAAAGATTCTGTTTTCATTTAGTCTTTTTCTAAAAATAGTCTTACATCTCCTAAAATATAAGCAGATTTATAATTTTGGAATATTGTTAAAAAAAAACGAAATATGACAAAGAGATTTTTTGAAATTCATTTTTTGAGTCTGCAACGAGGTTTGTTAATTTAAATTCAAATAACCTGTGTAAATAGGATCAAATCAAACTTATCAAAATCAGAAATAACTCAGTTCTAGGATGATGCTTGTCTTACATCGACTCAGTAACAACTTAAAACAAGCTTTATTAGTTTTTATAAACATTATTTTTAGAAAAAAATATTTAGAAAATAATAACGAAAAAAATTCTAATTATTTGGATGGGAATTAAAATATAGTAACAACGTCACATATGTCGTAATATTATGTCGTACGATATTTTACGTAGACATGGAAACCATTTCTAAATTTAGTATAATGCTAATTTTAATAAACGCATGGAAATAAAAATTGTGGTGTAAAAAGTACCAAAAAAAATCCCTCTCTTCTTTTAAAACATTTAATAACCTTGACAAAGCTGGAGAAAAGACTGTCGCTTAGTCATTCAACTACACATACAGATATATAGATGAATTTCTATCTCTAAATAATCACAAATTTGGAGAATATGTGAATGTCATCTATCCAAGTGAGCTTGAAATAAAAGACACGACAGATTCTCCATGTTCTGCTTCATATTTGGACTTATACCTCAATTATGACACCCATGAAAGGTTACATCTGAAGCTATACGACAAACGTGATGACTTCAATTTTTCTATTGTCAACTTTCCGTTGCTTCGCAGTTATATCCCAGCTTCTCCTGCGTATGGTGTGTATGTTTCACAGTTAATACGGTACGGTAAAGCTTGTTTCCACTATGGAGACTTTCTGCAACGAAGCAAATTACTTACAATTAAATTGTTGACACAAGGATATTGCAAGCCTAGGCTAATCAGGGCCCTTAAAAAGTTTTATGGCCGTCATCACAATATTGTTGACAAGTAAGTGGTCACTGTATCCAAACTTATACTGGATATATTTGACTTACCAAAGTTCTTTGTTCCTTTCATTCTCAAAATTGACTTGCACGTGACGGGTATAGCTAGCTAGACAGGAGGTGCTTACCCTTTCGGAGCACCCGGCCTCACTTCCTTGATGGAAGTTCACGTATATAACATATTTTGCCAGTTTGCAAAGTTTTTATTTTGTTTTTGGGATTGTGATATGGACAAGGACTGGTATGTTTGTTTGATTTGGAACTTTAGATTTATTTTTTCAACTGTTTGGCTTATGTTTTTTTGGATTCATTTAATTTCAATAGTTTGGCTTATGTTTTTTATCTATCAACGTTTTCGGCCCCCCCGTGTCAATGATGAGGAATGAATTTCCGAAATGTCCACATTTAGCACATCAAAATGAAACAGATATTTTTGTTCAATTTATTCTACTATAAATTAAAGGGGCATTCAAAAATTTTTTAATTAATGTGTGTGTGTGTGTGTGTGTGTGTGTGTGTGTGTGTGTGTGTGTGTGTGTGTGTGTGTGTGTAAAGAATATATAAATAATATAAAAAATATGAAATATTCAATACCGGTACAAGAGGCAAAATCCTTGGAGTGAGGAAAATTAAGAATGAGTAAATAAATTCTTATTTTGTACAAAAGATTAACGATTATTATGACTTAAATATTTTTTGGATCAAGCGGGCAAGACATTTCTTCAAACTCTGGACATATCTCCATAGTGGGTTTAATCTCGTCGAACGCAAATTAGAATTATTTCTTTTAGCAGTTCTCTGCTAGCTGGCTCCTAGACAATAATCATAGACTAAGGGGACTGCGACATTTCAGGCGAATGAACAAGCGCTCTCAAGGTCGCCAAAAGTGCGAACTGACAGTGCAAATCAGAAACTCTTGCACACCCACGCACCATATGAACTTGTAATAATATAAATCGTCACAAATTGGTGAATAATTACTGATGTGACGTAAAACATCATTTAACCAATCACTATTTATTGATTTTTACAGCTGGCGAGAGTATCACTGGAGTAAAACTTTACCAAGATCAGTACAGATTTATTATTGGTATAAATGGAAAGGCTATGATGGATTACGAAAGAGAAACAAACCACAAGGAGGTTTATAGCATGACTTGGGCTCCATACATGTGCATGGGTGCCGGTGGAACGTACGCTATTACCGCTGTTATCCTGATTATTGACTTTATTTGTACTGTTGCCAAGGGCAACTCAACAGCGCCTGTACCACCAACAAAAGGATAAATTGTTTTAAGTTTGATATGTACAGTTCATACCTACACAACTTTTGTCGATGTCGTTTAATGGTTGTCCCAATTAAGACGTTCTTTATTTACATTACCAAACATAAGATTTTAATAACAGTTTGAATCTCTCTCTCTCTCTCTCTCTCTCTCCTCTCTCTCTCTCTCTCTCTCTCTCTCTCCAGCGGTTGATCTAGAAATTACCGGTAGGAGGGTGTGTGTGATCATTCTATCATGAAATATTGCGAATGGATACAGCTAAGTTAATATGAAAAAAACAATTATTAACTAGTCTTAATGGGTTCATATTCTAATTCTAATCACACTTTTCAGCATTTGGTTGGAATTCTAATGGCAAGAACTTAATAATTTCAATGGTATAAATGTTTAAATTTTTTATAAACCATGAAAGAATACATAAAAAGTTTAACGTAAAAGTTGTAGGTAAGGTCTGGGTCTTAATATGGTCTAAATTTTGAACTTTGTGTAAAAAGTCTTAAAAAGTGTTGACTGAAAATAATCCAATATACACAATAAAAAACTTGTTAAGAAGCCTTTTTTAATCTTTGGACCAAAGTTTTTGAAGTGTAATTTTATGAAATAGATGCAAGTTTTTGTACAAGTCCCATGTGTAACAATATACATGTCGTTATAGAAGTTTAAAAAATCTGGGAAGTTTTGTAAATCTTTAGTTCTGGATAATTCAGACAAAGGTCATTAGCTATCTTGTAATGTATCAATTATTGCACATCAAGCTTTGAGTAGTATGGTTAATTACCTCATGCTGCTTTAACAACCATGGTTTAATGTACAGCAAATTTTGATATGATAATCTTGGATAAAACATCTTAACGACCAATCTCAGTCGATATTATTTGCAGTAATTGATACATATATGACTCAATTAACACCTTGACCAATACATAATTATTTTTGAAATTCTATTATCGCTTGTGTAATGTCCATTACCACGAGACTTGAAAAACAGATACAAACAACTGGTATGCCTTTTCATGCACTTGTAAATAAACACTCATATTTAACACTTTAGAAAAAGTGAAAGGAAACAAGAGAGCATTTTGAAAGGATGTAGTAGATTTGAAGAAACTACGGAAACACAGCAAGCACCCTTTTTTATTACCACCACCCCGCAACAAACCAGAGGCAAATATCAGCTACTTCTATTATATCAAATCATACAGGAGATAAAAAAAAGGTTTTAAGACCGTCTTTATATATTGTTGATACGTATGAAGTCGCTATATCTTAAATTATTCGCGTGCTATTATCTTTCGCGTGTTTCGCGAGAGCAAAATAATCGCGAAAGTTAATCGTCGCGAACTTGTTTTCGAAAATGATATTATACAAAATGAAAAACGTAAGTGACAATCAAAGCAATGGCATTCCATGCTCGCATGCCCATTTCCAGATTTTAGCCGTTGCTCAGAACTATAGTGCGAGTATTCTCCCCGCTTCGTTTTTTGCCAGAAGTTGACAAAACTTTTAAAACTTCCGAATTGGCATACTGCACGTCAGCAGTTTTCTGTGGTGTGTTTTCATTATTTGAATCAAGAACACATATTTCTAATTTTTTTCTGGAGTCTTTGGTTCATTTGATCCAGTTTTCGATTTTGAAGCCATTGTACAACCGACATGGTTAAGACCACAAGTAATAATAAAATGTGATGAGCTTAAACAATACAAAAACGCCAAACGCTAGTGAGTATAAATCACTTGTTTATTAAATTCGTTATATGATAAATATCGCTTAGTATACTAGTACATACTATATACATGTATATACTACTGTTTATGCAACACTTTGTTTACGGAAGTAGGTTAATCAGTTATAGTCCGTATCGCGACAGTTTATGGTTTTTCTTATTTCCAGCTATAGTCCATATCGCGAAAGTTAATAGTCGCGAAATAGTTTTGGTAAGAGAATCGCAAAAGTTAATAGCCGCGAATAAAGTTAGTTAACAGTATACATCTTTGAAATGCAGCAATAGATTTATAAACTAATGCAAGATATTCTTCATCCTTGCATTAAATGATTTGTTGATTGTATATTAAAGTTGCAGGCTCCGGTTTCACAATCATTTCTCAACTAAGATTTTCCTTAACTAAAATTTAGCAAATTTTAGCAATCTTTTTTCTGAGTTACATACAAACATTTGTGATAAAACAAAATACAGATGTTTCAAACTTGAAGTGATCTTCAAAATGGCACATTTGATTTTTTAATATCTTAACAAATTAACAAATTAATGAAAGTTTCAAATTTGCCAGATTTAATTTGAGGAAAATCTTAGTTAAGGAATGATTGTGAAACCGGGGCCAGAATCAATTGTTAAGATATTTGAATTCTTACAATAAAACAATCGCAACATACTTCCTGGAGGAATACTAGTTTGCGCACTTACTTCTGATCTAAATTTAACTGGAACCCTCGAACTAAGCTTGAACACAAAACTGCAATTTTGCAAATTAAACTTGCAGGAACACTACACATCTAGATGATAATGATATTTTTGCGTTCTTAATAACAAACTTTCGTGGACAGTCAGCTAAATTCATACTCGCAACATTTATAATACGTAAAGAAACTATTTCCAAAACAGGCATTTAATTCTGATGTATATAAATATAAAGTTACTTATAGGTCCATTCGGTCGGGTGTATCATAAATTGCTTACTGTAGCATGTGATTATATATTTATTATATGCTTATTTATACACATGTCACTATAATAAAAGATACTTGCCTACTTATTTACTCACATACAAGCAAGCGAATATATCAAGTAAAAATCCTGTTTACATATACAAATACCCACCATTAAAAGTCTACAACAATTCAGTAATTTATTGACCAGATTTAACTAATCGCTTTCAGAAAGCAGGGGTCTGAAAACACAACTGCTGTCCTAATAAAAGCTGAAAGAATCATAAAGATCATAGTTCTTTTACAATATGCAGAATTAAGATGAATATAGCGGCAAAGGTACATAGGCGCTTCGACATGTTTTATTTAAAAAAAGACTGTTATGTCATGTAAGTTTGATTGGACCATGCATTTCATTTAAAATCTATTTTAACCTATTTTAAATCCATTTTAAGGGTAAATGAAATCCGTTATTGTTTAACAGCTTTTCTTCCATAACGGTATCCATGGAACTTTTTGATTCATATTCATATATTGTTTATTTTGTTGTAATTTTAAATTTTCTTTCTACAAGTTTATGTTTCAAGGACCCTCCCCGACTGAAACTTCATTATTCTTGAAATAAAACATAAGTGACAATTCATAGCAACCATTTTTGAAAATAATCTGGGTTTTACATATCAACTAAACGTTTAAATCAAACACAAATGCATTGCACCATATCCAAAATGCAGCTCAATAAAAAGTCATTCGAAAAGCTTTTAGCTGCAAGCTATCTGCCCGTGAGCAGCTTTTAATGTTAGATCTTTATTTATTATTAAAGAAAGACAGTAAAATTGTCTGTTGTAATATAAAACATTTTGTATTTAATACCTTTTTACCATATTGCTCAGAAAAACCATAAAGAAAATTTTAACAAAAAATCGAACGATTTGTCCGTCTTGATATTTAACATACTGATAGTACGAACGTAACCAGTATTGCTATAAACACGTATTGTACGGAATATTATGACTATGCATGACAATTTCTAATAATTCTTTCATTTAATTTTAATATAAAGAACCACAATTTTACAATTAGAGATTGTGATTGGTAGATTAAATGGCCAATATCAAAACTAGCATCGTTAGGAAAAATAAATAAAAAAAACCGAAAAAACAGTTATATAAAAGAAACACTTGACTCTATATAAAGTATGTAGAAGTTATATCCCTTTATAAGTATACTATAATGCTTTTTATATAAGGAATAAATTCTCGCCTACATAACCGACACGAGTAATAAAATATACAGTCATATCAAATAAGAGATGTTTAAGAAAATCATGAAAGATATAATAGTTATAAATATGTAACACAAATACACAAGTTAAATTTTGATGTGCCAGATGTGCACATTTCGGAAATTCATTCCTCATCAATGACACTAAGACCGAAAAAGTTTGATAGATAAAAAACATAAGCCAAACAGTTGAAAATATTGAATCAAAAAGTTCCAAAATTATATAATCCAAATCCAGCTAAGGAATGCTTTGCATGAGGGAACAGACCTTAGTTTAAATAAATTTCAAATTTTAGACGGCTGAAAAGTTTGCTAAATGGTTCATTTTCTGACAGCACAAAGTACTGTCTTCTGAGTTATGGATACCCTTGGGGAGTTTTACTCCACCAGCAGCGGCACCCGCTCAGGGTAGTAAAATATGTTACACAAATACCATTTAATTTTGATGTGCCAGAAGTGCACATTTCGGAAATTCATTCCTCATCAGTGACACTAAGACCGAAAAGTTTGATAAAAACCCAAGCCAAAGATGAAAATAATAAATCTAAGTTCCAAAATTATATAAATCCAAATCCAGCTAAGGAATGCTTTGCATGAAGGAACAAACCTTAGTTTTAAATAAATTTCAAAATTAAAGACGGCTGAAAATATTGCTAAATGATAATTGATATGAAGGGCAAAACGTTTTCCTACGTCAGTTATGTAAAAAATTAAGAAGCTAGGTTAATGAATAAAAATTTAAAAAATGCAAAATTTTTGAAAAATTAAAGGTCAAAGGGGGACATCTTGAAAATATCAGAAAAAACAAATAAACACTTCTATCAAGTGATAAATTAGAAGCAGAAGACTAAACGTTAAAAAGAACACAAACATGCTAGTCAATGTCCAAAATACAAACTCAAAGTAAAAAACTTTTAAAAATGGCTATATCAGTTACACGCATGAATGAAAGTAGAATCGGAATGCTCCGGAAGGGTTAAGTACTTCCTCCGTGGTTTATCAAAAATAAAACATGAATAAAAATTCAAACATATTTGGAAAAAAAACAGAAATATTAATAAATATTAGAAAGGACATTTTGAACAAAGTCTATAGTATTTTTATTTCGAAAAGTAATCATTTTAGATATAACCCAAATTTGTGTGATTTAACATAAAAACACGCAAACCTTATTGCTTAGAAGGTGTGGATTACTGAATAAGAATTTCTAGAAACACTGAAGGACCATATAAGATTGCAAAAGTTCTGACCTCCTCAAACAGAATTAACTTTTGAAAACTGGCAAGTTTAAGTAAAGCACGTGCACTTCCGTTTTAGAGGTTAGGCCGGGTTTTCCGGAAAGTAATGCTTCTCCTGTCTACTTCACCCATCAAGGGCTGAATTAAAAAGAAAGTTTAACTATGGTACGTCAATTCAGATAAACATACAGCGACATTAAACTTATACAATATTGTATTTATAACCATGTTATTTACAAATTTGCATTAAAACAATATCAAAATCAGTGTGAAAAAAATTTAAAACAACAGACGGGGTTAACTTTTTTAAAGATAAATGGAGGAAAAGCACGATAAATTTACCGTTACGATATATATAACATACCCCAGGCTTCAATTCCTTGATTAAGTTCACGTGTATAACTAAATTGACCAATTTTCAAAGTTTTTACTTAGTTTTTTGTTTGTTTGTTATTTTTTTGTAATTGTATTACTTGGGATTGTAATTTGGACATGGACTGGTATGTTTGTGTTTTATTTAGAATGCATATAATTTTTATTAAGTGACTTGGAAAAAGATTCTGTTTTCATTTAGTCTTTTTCTAAAAATAGTCTTACATCTCCTAAATATAAGCAGATTTATAATTTTGGAATATTGTTTAAAAAAACGAAATATGACAAAGAGATTTTTTGAAATTCATTTTTTGAGTCTGCAACGAGGTTTGTTAATTTAAATTCAAATAACCTGTGTAAATAGGATCAAATCAAATCAAAATCAGAAATAACTCAGTTCTAGGATGATGCTTGTCTTACATCGACTCAGTAACAACTTAAAACAAGCTTAATTAGTTTTTATAAACATTATTTTTAGAAAAAAATATTTAGAAAATAATACGAAAAAAATTCTAATTATTTGGATGGGAATTAAAATATAGTAACAACGTCACATATGTCGTAATATTATGTCGTACGATATTTTACGTAGACATGGAAACCATGTCTAAATTTAGTATAATGCTAATTTTAATAAACGCATGGAAATAAAAAATTGTGGTGTAAAAAGTACCAAAAAAAAAAATCCCTCTCTTCTTTTAAAGACAGTTAATAACCTTGACAAAGCTGGAGAAAAGACTGTCGCTTAGTCATTCAACTACACATACAATATATAGATGAATTTCTACTCTCTAAATAATCACAAATTTGGAGAATATGTGAATGTCATCTAGCCAGTGAGCTTGAAATAAAAGACACGACAGATTCTCCATGTTCTGCTTCATATTTGGACTTATACCTCAATTATGACACCCATGAAAGGTTACATCTGAAGCTATACGACAAACGTGATGACTTCAATTTTTCTATTGTCAACTTTCCGTTGCTTCGCAGTTATATCCCAGCTTCTCCTGCGTATGGTGTGTATGTTTTCACAGTTAATACGGTACGGTAAAGCTTGTTTCCACTATGGAGACTTTCTGCAACGAAGCAAATTACTTACAATTAAATTGTTGACACAAGGATATTGCAAGCCTAGGCTAATCAGGGCCCTTAAAAAAGTTTTATGGCCGTCATCACAATATTGTTGACAGTAAGTGGTCACTGTATCCAAACTTATACGGGATATATTATGACTTACCAAAGTTCTTTTGTTCCTTTCATTCTCAAAATTGACTTGCACGTGACGGGTATAGCTAGCTAGACAGGAGGTGCTTACCCTTTCGGAGCACCCGGCCTCACTTCCTTGATGGAAGTTCACGTATATAACATATTTTGCCAGTTTGCGAAAGTTTTTATTTTGTTTTTGGGATTGTGATATGGACAAGGACTGGTATGTTTGTTTGATTTGGAACTTTAGATTTATTTTTCAAACTGTTTGGCTTATGTTTTTTTGGATTCATTTAATTTCAATAGGTTGGCTTATGTTTTTTATCTATCAACGTTTCGGCCCCCCCGTGTCCAATGATGAGGAATGAATTTCCGAAATGTCCACATTTAGCACATCAAAATGAAACAGATAGTTTTGTTCAATTTATTCTACTATAAATTAAAGGGGCATTCAAAAAATTTTTAATTAATGTGTGTGTGGTGTGTGTGTGTGTGTGTGTGTGTGTGTGTGTGTGTGTGTGTGTTGTGTGTTAAAGAATATATAAATAATATAAAAAATATGAAATATTCAATACCGGTACAAAGAGGCAAAATCCTTGGAGTGAGGAAAATTAAGAATGAGTAAATAAATTCTGATTTTGTACAAAAGATTAACGATTATTATGACTTAAATACTGTTTTTGGATCAAGCGGGCAAGACATTTCTTCAAACTCTGGACATATCTCCATAGTGGGTTTATCTCGTCGAACGCAAATTAGAATTATTTCTTTAGCAGTTCTCTGCTAGCTGGCTCCTAGACAATAATCATAGACTAAGGGACGGCGACATTTCAGGCGAATGAACAAGCGCTCTCAAGGGTCGCCAAAAGTGCGAACTGACAGTGGCAAATCAGAAACTCTTGCACACCCACGCACCATATGAACTTGTAATAATATAAATCGTCACAAATTGGTGAATAATTACTGATGTGACGTAAAACATCATTTAACCAATCACTATTTATTGATTTTACAGCTGGCGAGAGTATCACTGGAGTAAAACTTTACCAAGATCAGTAACAGATTTATTATTGGTATAAATGGAAAAGGCTATGATGGATTACGAAAGAGAAACAAACCACAAGGAGGTTTATAGCATGACTTGGGCTCCATACATGGTGCATGGGTGCCGGGTGGAACGTACGCTATTACCGCTGTTATCCTGATTATTGACTTTATTTGTACTGTTGCCAAGGGCAACTCAACAGCGCCTGTACCACCAACAAAAGGATAAATTGTTTTAAGTTTGATATGTACAGTTCAGACCTACACACTTTTGTCGATGTCGTTTAATGGTTGTCCAATTAAGACGTTCTTTATTTACATTACCAAACATAAGATTTTAATAACAGTTTGAATCTCTCTCTCTCTCTCTCGTCTCTCCTCTCTCATCTCTCTCTCTCTCATCTCTCTCTCTCTCTCCAGCGGTTGATCTAGAAATTACCGGTAGGAGGGTGTGTGTGATCATTCTATCATGAAATATTGCGAATGGATACAGCTAAGTTAATATGAAAAAAAACAATTATTAACTAGTCTTAATGGGTTCATATTCTAATTCTAATCACACTTTTCAGCATTTGGTTGGAATTCTAATGGCAAGAACTTAATAATTTCAATGGTATAAATGTTTAAATTTTTTATAAACCATGAAGAATACATAAAAAGTTTAACGTAAAAGTTGTAGGTAAGGTCTGGGTCTTAATATGGTCTAAATTTTGAACTTTGTGTAAAAAGTCTTAAAAAGTGTTGACTGAAAATAATCCAATATACACAATAAAAAACTTGTTAAGAAGCCTTTTTTAATCTTTGGACCAAAGTTTTTGAAGTGTAATTTTATGAAATAGATGCAAGTTTTTGTACAAGTCCCATGTGTAACAATATACATGTCGTTATAGAAGTTTAAAAAATCTGGGAAGTTTTGTAAATCTTTAGTTCTGGATAATTCAGGACAAAGGTCATTAGCTATCTTGTAATGTATCAATTATTGCACATCAAGCTTTGAGTAGTATGGTTAATTACCTCATGCTGCTTTAACAACCATGGTTTAATGTACAGCAAATTTTGATATGATAATCTTGGATAAAACATCTTAACGACCAATCTCAGTCGATATTATTTGCAGTAATTGATACATATATGACTCAATTAACACCTTGACCAATACATAATTATTTTTGAAATTCTATTATCGCTTGTGTAATGTCCATTACCACGAGACTTGAAAAACAGATACAAACAACTGGTATGCCTTTTCATGCACTTGTAAATAAACACTCATATTTAACACTTTAGAAAAAGTGAAAGGAAACAAGAGAGCATTTGAAAGGATGTAGTAGATTTGAAGAAACTACGGAAACACAGCAAGCACCCTTTTTTATTACCACCACCCCGCAACAAACCAGAGGCAAATATCAGCTACTTCTATTATATCAAATCATACAGGAGATAAAAAAAAGGTTTTAAGACCGTCTTTATATATTGTTGATACGTATGAAGTCGCTATATCTTAAATTATTCGCGTGCTATTATCTTTCGCGTGTTTCGCGAGAGCAAAATAATCGCGAAAGTTAATCGTCGCGAACTTGTTTTCGAAAATGATATTATACAAAATGAAAAACGTAAGTGACAATCAAAAGCACTGGCATTCCATGCTCGCATGCCCATTTCCAGATTTTAGCCGTTGCTCAGAACTATAGTGCGAGTATTCTCCCCGCTTTCGTTTTTTGCCAGAAGTTGACAAAACTTTTAAAACTTCCGAATTGGCATACTGCACGTCAGCAGTTTTCTGTGGTGTGTTTTCATTATTTGAATCAAGAACACATATTTCTAATTTTTTTTCTGGAGTCTTTGGTTCATTTGATCCAGTTTTCGATTTTTGAAGCCATTGTACAACCGACATGGTTAAGACCACAAGTAATAATAAAATGTGATGAGCTTAAACAATACAAAAACGCCAAACGCTAGTGAGTATAAATCACTTGTTTATTAAATTCGTTATATGATAAATATCGCTTAGTATACTAGTACATACTATATACATGTATATACTACTGTTTTATGCAACACTTTGTTTACGGAAGTAGTTAATCAGTTATAGTCCGTATCGCGACAGTTTATGGTTTTTTCTTATTTCCAGCTATAGTCCATATCGCGAAAGTTAATAGTCGCGAAATAGTTTTGGTAAGAGAATCGCAAAAGTTAATAGCCGCGAATAAAAGTTAGTTAACAGTATACATCTTTGAAATGCAGCAATAGATTTATAAACTAATGCAAGATATTCTTCATCCTTGCATTAAATGATTTGTTGATTGTATATTAAAGTTGCAGGCTCCGGTTTCACAATCATTTCTCAACTAAGATTTTCCTTAACTAAAATTTAGCAAATTTTAGCAATCTTTTTCTGAGTTACATACAAACATTTGTGATAAAACAAAATACAGATGTTTCAAACTTGAAGTGATCTTCAAAATGGCACATTTGATTTTTTAATATCTTAACAAATTAACAAATTAATGAAAGTTTCAAATTTGCCAGATTTAATTTGAGGAAAATCTTAGTTAAGGAATGATTGTGAAACCGGGGCCAGAATCAATTGTTAAGATATTTGAATTCTTACAATAAAACAATCGCAACATACTTCCTGGAGGAATACTAGTTTGCGCACTTACTTCTGATCTAAATTTAACTGGAACCCTCGAACTAAGCTTGAACACAAAACTGCAATTTTGCAAATTAAACTTGCAGGAACACTACACATCTAGATGATAATGATATTTTTGCGTTCTTAATAACAAACTTTCGTGGACAGTCAGCTAAATTCATACTCGCAACATTTATAATACGTAAAGAAACTATTTCCAAAACAGGCATTTAATTCTGATGTATATAAATATAAAGTTACTTATAGGTCCATTCGGTCGGGTGTATCATAAATTGCTTACTGTAGCAATGTGATTATATATTTATTATATGCTTATTTATACACATGTCACTATAATAAAAGATACTTGCCTACTTATTTACTCACATACAAGCAAGCGAATATATCAAGTAAAAATCCTGTTTACATATACAAATACCCACCATTAAAAGTCTACAACAATTCAGTAATTTATTGACCAGATTTAACTAATCGCTTTCAGAAAGCAGGGGTCTGAAAAACAACTGCTGTCCTAATAAAAGCTGAAAGAATCATAAAGATCATAGTTCTTTTACAATATGCAGAATTAAGATGAATATAGCGGCAAAGGTACATAGGCGCTTCGACATGTTTTATTTAAAAAAAGACTGTTATGTCATGTAAGTTTGATTGGACCATGCATTTCATTTAAAATCTATTTTAACCTATTTTAAATCCATTTTAAAGGGTAAATGAAATCCGTTATTGTTTAACAGCTTTTCTTCCCATAACGGTATCCATGGTAACTTTTTGATTCATATTCATATATTGTTTATTTTGTTGTAATTTTAAATTTTCTTTCTACAAGTTTATGTTTCAAGACCCTCCCCGACTGAAACTTCATTATTCTTGAAATAAAACATAAGTGACAATTCATAGCAACCATTTTTGAAAATAATCTGGGTTTTACATATCAACTAAACGTTTAAATCAAACACAAATGCATTGCACCATATCCAAAATGCAGCTCAATAAAAAGTCATTCGAAAAGCTTTTAGCTGCAAGCTATCTGCCCGTGAGCAGCTTTTAATGTTAGATCTTTATTTATTATTAAAGAAAGACAGTAAAATTGTCTGTTGTAATATAAAACATTTTGTATTTAATACCTTTTTACCATATTGCTCAGAAAAACCATAAAGAAAATTTTAACAAAAAATCGAACGATTTGTCGTCTTGATATTTAACATACTGATAGTACGAACGTAACCAGTATTGCTATAAACACGTATTGTACGGAATATTATGACTATGCATGACAATTTCTAATAATTCTTTCATTTAATTTTAATATAAAGAACCACAATTTTACAATTAGAGATTGTGATTGGTAGATTAAATGGCCAATATCAAAACTAGCATCGTTAGGAAAAATAAATAAAAAAAACCGAAAAAAACAGTTATATAAAAGAAACACTTGACTCTATATAAAGTATGTAGAAGTTATATCCCTTTATAAGTATACTATAATGCTTTTTATATAAGGAATAAATTCTCGCCTACATAACCGACACGAGTAATAAAATATACAGTCATATCAAATAAGAGATGTTTAAGAAAATCATGAAAGATATAATAGTTATAAATATGTAACACAAATACACAAGTTAAATTTTGATGTGCCAGATGTGCACATTTCGGAAATTCATTCCTCATCAATGACACTAAGACCGAAAAAGTTTGATAGATAAAAAACATAAGCCAAACAGTTGAAAATATTGAATCAAAAGTTCCAAAATTATATAAATCCAAATCCAGCTAAGGAATGCTTTGCATGAGGGAACAGACCTTAGTTTTAAATAAATTTCAAATTTTAGACGGCTGAAAAGTTTGCTAAATGGTTCATTTTCTGACAGCACAAAGTACTGTCTTCTGAGTTATGGATACCCTTGGGGAGTTTTACTCCACCAGCAGCGGCACCCGCTCAGGGGTAGTAAATATGTTACACAAATACCAGTTAAATTTTGATGTGCCAGAAGTGCACATTTCGGAAATTCATTCCTCATCAGTGACACTAAGACCGAAAAGTTGATAAAAAACCCAAGCCAAACAGATGAAAATAATAAATCCAAAGTTCCAAAATTATATAAATCCAAATCCAGCTAAGGAATGCTTTGCATGAAGGAACAAACCTTAGTTTTAAATAAATTTCAAAATTAAAGACGGTTGAAAATATTGCTTAATGATAATTGATATGAAGGGCAAAACGGTTTCCTACGTCAGTTATGTAAAAAATTAAGAAGCTAGGTTAATGAATAACAGTAAATTTAAAAAATGCAAAATTTTTGAAAAATTAAAGGTCAAAGGGGGACATCTTGAAAATATCAGAAAAAACAAATAAACACTTCTATCAAGTGATAAATTAGAAGCAGAAGACTAAACGTTAAAAAGAACACAAACATGCTAGTCAATGTCCAAAATACAAACTCAAAGTAAAAAACTTTTAAAAATGGCTATATCAGTTACACGCATGAATAAAGTAGAATCGGATGCTCCGGAAGGGTAAGTACTTCCTCCGTGGTTTATCAAAAATAAAACATGAATAAAAATTCAAACCTATTTGGAAAAAAACAGAAATATTAATAAATATTAGAAGGACATTTTGAACAAAGTCTATAGTATTTTTTATTTCGAAAAGTAATCATTTTAGATATAACCCAAATTTGTGTGATTTAACATAAAAACACGCAAACCTTATTGCTTAGAAGGTGTGATTACTGAATAAGAATTTCTAGAAACACTGAAGGACCATATAAGATTGCAAAAGTTCTGACCTCCTCAAACAGAATTAACTTTTGAAAACTGGCAAGTTAAGTAAAGCACGTGCACTTCCGTTTTAGAGGTTAGGCCGGGTTTTCCGGAAAGTATGCTTCTCCTGTCTACTTCACCCATCAAGGGCTGAATTAAAAAGAAAGTTTAACTATGGTACGTCAAATATATTCAGATAAACATACAGCGACATTAAACTTATACAATATTGTATTTATAACCATGTTATTTACAAATTTGCATTAAAACAATATCAAAATCAGTGTGAAAAAAATTTAAAACAACAGATGGGGTTAACTTTTTTTAAAGATAAATGGAGGAAAAGCACGATAAATTTACCGTTACGATATATTATAACATACCCCAGGCTTCAATTCCTTGATTAAGTTCACGTGTATAACTAAATTGACCAATTTTCAAAGTTTTTACTTAGTTTTTTGTTTGTTTGTTATTTTTTTTGTAATTGTGATTACTTGGGATTGTAATTTGGACATGGACTGGTATGTTTGTGTTTTATTTAGAATGCATATAATTTTTATTAAGTGACTTGGAAAAAGATTCTGTTTTCATTTAGTCTTTTTCTAAAAATAGTCTTACATCTCCTAAAATATAAGCAGATTTATAATTTTGGAATATTGTTAAAAAAAAAACGAAATATGACAAAGAGATTTTTTGAAATTCATTTTTTGAGTCTGCAACGAGGTTTGTTAATTTAAATTCAAATAACCTGTGTAAATAGGATCAAATCAAACTTATCAAAATCAGAAATAACTCAGTTCTAGGATGATGCTTGTCTTACATCGACTCAGTAACAACTTAAAACAAGCTTTATTAGTTTTTATAAACATTATTTTTAGAAAAAAATATTTAGAAAATAATAACGAAAAAAATTCTAATTATTTGGATGGGAATTAAAATATAGTAACAACGTCACATATGTCGTAATATTATGTCGTACGATATTTTACGTAGACATGGAAACCATTTCTAAATTTAGTATAATGCTAATTTTAATAAACGCATGGAAATAAAAATTGTGGTGTAAAAAGTACCAAAAAAAAAATCCCTCTCTTCTTTTAAAACATTTAATAACCTTGACAAAGCTGGAGAAAAGACTGTCGCTTAGTCATTCAACTACACATACAGATATATAGATGAATTTCTATCTCTAAATAATCACAAATTTGGAGAATATGTGAATGTCATCTATCCAAGTGAGCTTGAAATAAAAGACACGACAGATTCTCCATGTTCTGCTTCATATTTGGACTTATACCTCAATTATGACACCCATGAAAGGTTACATCTGAAGCTATACGACAAACGTGATGACTTCAATTTTTCTATTGTCAACTTTCCGTTGCTTCGCAGTTATATCCCAGCTTCTCCTGCGTATGGTGTGTATGTTTCACAGTTAATACGGTACGGTAAAGCTTGTTTCCACTATGGAGACTTTCTGCAACGAAGCAAATTACTTACAATTAAATTGTTGACACAAGGATATTGCAAGCCTAGGCTAATCAGGGCCCTTAAAAAGTTTTATGGCCGTCATCACAATATTGTTGACAAGTAAGTGGTCACTGTATCCAAACTTATACTGGATATATTTGACTTACCAAAGTTCTTTGTTCCTTTCATTCTCAAAATTGACTTGCACGTGACGGGTATAGCTAGCTAGACAGGAGGTGCTTACCCTTTCGGAGCACCCGGCCTCACTTCCTTGATGGAAGTTCACGTATATAACATATTTTGCCAGTTTGCAAAGTTTTTATTTTGTTTTTGGGATTGTGATATGGACAAGGACTGGTATGTTTGTTTGATTTGGAACTTTAGATTTATTTTTTCAACTGTTTGGCTTATGTTTTTTTGGATTCATTTAATTTCAATAGTTTGGCTTATGTTTTTTATCTATCAACGTTTTCGGCCCCCCCGTGTCAATGATGAGGAATGAATTTCCGAAATGTCCACATTTAGCACATCAAAATGAAACAGATATTTTTGTTCAATTTATTCTACTATAAATTAAAGGGGCATTCAAAAATTTTTTAATTAATGTGTGTGTGTGTGTGTGTGTGTGTGTGTGTGTGTGTGTGTGTGTGTGTGTGTAAAGAATATATAAATAATATAAAAAATATGAAATATTCAATACCGGTACAAGAGGCAAAATCCTTGGAGTGAGGAAAATTAAGAATGAGTAAATAAATTCTTATTTTGTACAAAAGATTAACGATTATTATGACTTAAATATTTTTTGGATCAAGCGGGCAAGACATTTCTTCAAACTCTGGACATATCTCCATAGTGGGTTTAATCTCGTCGAACGCAAATTAGAATTATTTCTTTTAGCAGTTCTCTGCTAGCTGGCTCCTAGACAATAATCATAGACTAAGGGGACTGCGACATTTCAGGCGAATGAACAAGCGCTCTCAAGGTCGCCAAAAGTGCGAACTGACAGTGCAAATCAGAAACTCTTGCACACCCACGCACCATATGAACTTGTAATAATATAAATCGTCACAAATTGGTGAATAATTACTGATGTGACGTAAAACATCATTTAACCAATCACTATTTATTTATTTTTACAGCTGGCGAGAGTATCACTGGAGTAAAACTTTACCAAGATCAGTACAGATTTATTATTGGTATAAATGGAAAGGCTATGATGGATTACGAAAGAGAAACAAACCACAAGGAGGTTTATAGCATGACTTGGGCTCCATACATGTGCATGGGTGCCGGTGGAACGTACGCTATTACCGCTGTTATCCTGATTATTGACTTTATTTGTACTGTTGCCAAGGGCAACTCAACAGCGCCTGTACCACCAACAAAAGGATAAATTGTTTTAAGTTTGATATGTACAGTTCATACCTACACAACTTTTGTCGATGTCGTTTAATGGTTGTCCCAATTAAGACGTTCTTTATTTACATTACCAAACATAAGATTTTAATAACAGTTTGAATCTCTCTCTCTCTCTCTCTCTCTCTCTCTCTCTCTCTCTCTCTCTCCTCTCTCTCTCTCTCTCTCTCCAGCGGTTGATCTAGAAATTACCGGTAGGAGGGTGTGTGTGATCATTCTATCATGAAATATTGCGAATGGATACAGCTAAGTTAATATGAAAAAAACAATTATTAACTAGTCTTAATGGGTTCATATTCTAATTCTAATCACACTTTTACCATGGGTAACTATAAAATTAAACTAATTTGTATAAGATCAAGTTATTCATTATTGATTTTTGTTGGTTAAAATATTTATTAATCCTCAAAATTTATCTCTAAGCCTATGCTTATTTTTAGACAATAATGTGGTTGTATTGTTAAACTTTTGTCATACATAGAATAAAGCAAATATTTTTATATTAGTAACAGTGAGTGAATGAGTGAATTTTTTTAAGTTGCATCAGCAGTACTGCAACTTTTCCTGTCGCAACTTTTGCAACGAGTATCCATCAAACTTTAAATTTTGTTTTAGCAAATCTGTGTATTTATTCACTTATCATGTGGGTCATACAAATCTGTAATTGCAATCCTTTTACTCTTCACTAGTTTCTGTTTTGTCAGCAGCTTATGGTTAGGTGTCCAACAATATTCACTTTTTTAAAGAAATTTAAAAAAAAATGGATAGTACAAGGTCATTAGTTATCTTGTAATGTATCAATTATTGCACATCAAGCTTTGAGTAGTATGGTTAATTACCTCATGCTGCTTTAACAACCATGGTATTTAATGTACAGCAAATTTTGATATGATAATCTTGGATAAAACATCTTAACGACCAATCTCAGTCGATATTATTTGCAGTAATTGATACATATATGACTCAATTAACACCTTGACCAATACATAATTATTTTTGAAATTCTATTATCGCTTGTGTAATGTCCATTACCACGAGACTTGAAAAACAGATACAAACAACTGGTATGCCTTTTCATGCACTTGTAAATAAACACTCATATTTAACACTTTAGAAAAAGTGAAAGGAAACAAGAGAGCATTTTGAAAGGATGTAGTAGATTTGAAGAAACTACGGAAACACAGCAAGCACCCTTTTTATTACCACCACCCCGCAACAAACCAGAGGCAAATATCAGCTACTTCTATTATATCAAATCATAAAGGAGATAAAAAAAAGGTTTTAAGACCGTCTTTATATATTGTTGATACGTATGAAGTCGCTATATCTTAAATTATTCGCGTGCTATTATCTTTCGCGTGTTTCGCGAGAGCAAAATAATCGCGAAAGTTAATCGTCGCGAACTTGTTTTCGAAAATGATATTATACAAAATGAAAAACGTAAGTGACAATCAAAAGCACTGGCATTCCATGCTCGCATGCCCATTTCCAGATTTTAGCCGTTGCTCAGAACTATAGTGCGAGTATTCTCCCCGCTTTCGTTTTTTGCCAGAAGTTGACAAAACTTTTAAAACTTCCGAATTGGCATACTGCACGTCAACAGTTTTCTGTGGTGTGTTTTCATTATTTGAATCAAGAACACATATTTCTAATTTTTTTCTGGAGTCTTTGGTTCATTTGATCCAGTTTTCGATTTTTGAAGCCATTGTACAACCGACATGGTTAAGACCACAAGTAATAATAAAATGTGATGAGCTTAAACAATACAAAAACGCCAAACGCTAGTGAGTATAAATCACTTGTTTATTAAATTCGTTATATGATAAATATCGCTTAGTATACTAGTACATACTATATACATGTATATACTACTGTTTATGCAACACTTTGTTTACGGAAGTAGTTAATCAGTTATAGTCCGTATCGCGACAGTTTATGGTTTTTCTTATTTCCAGCTATAGTCCATATCGCGAAAGTTAATAGTCGCGAAATAGTTTTGGTAAGAGAATCGCAAAAGTTAATAGCCGCGAATAAAAGTTAGTTAACAGTATACATCTTTGAAATGCAGCAATAGATTTATAAACTAATGCAAGATATTCTTCATCCTTGCATTAAATGATTTGTTGATTGTATATTAAAGTTGCAGGCTCCGGTTTCACAATCATTTCTCAACTAAGATTTTCCTTAACTAAAATTTAGCAAATTTTAGCAATCTTTTTCTGAGTTACATACAAACATTTGTGATAAAACAAAATACAGATGTTTCAAACTTGAAGTGATCTTCAAAATGGCACATTTGATTTTTTAATATCTTAACAAATTAACAAATTAATGAAAGTTTCAAATTTGCCAGATTTAATTTGAGGAAAATCTTAGTTAAGGAATGATTGTGAAACCGGGGCCAGAATCAATTGTTAAGATATTTGAATTCTTACAATAAAACAATCGCAACATACTTCCTGGAGGAATACTAGTTTGCGCACTTACTTCTGATCTAAATTTAACTGGAACCCTCGAACTAAGCTTGAACACAAAACTGCAATTTTGCAAATTAAACTTGCAGGAACACTACACATCTAGATGATAATGATATTTTTGCGTTCTTAATAACAAACTTTCGTGGACAGTCAGCTAAATTCATACTCGCAACATTTATAATACGTAAAGAAACTATTTCCAAAACAGGCATTTAATTCTGATGTATATAAATATAAAGTTACTTATAGGTCCATTCGGTCGGGTGTATCATAAATTGCTTACTGTAGCAATGTGATTATATATTTATTATATGCTTATTTATACACATGTCACTATAATAAAAGATACTTGCCTACTTATTTACTCACATACAAGCAAGCGAATATATCAAGTAAAAATCCTGTTTACATATACAAATACCCACCATTAAAAGTCTACAACAATTCAGTAATTTATTGACCAGATTTAACTAATCGCTTTCAGAAAGCAGGGGTCTGAAAAACAACTGCTGTCCTAATAAAAGCTGAAAGATTCATAAAGATCATAGTTCTTTTACAATTTGCAGAATTTAGATGAATATAGCGGCAAAGGTACATAGGCGCTTCGACATGTTTTATTTAAAAAAAGACTGTTATGTAAGTTTGATTGGACCATGCATTTCATTTAAAATCTATTTTAACCTATTTTAAATCCATTTTAAAGGGTAAATGAAATCCGTTATTGTTTAACAGCTTTTCTTCCCATAACGGTATCCATGGTAACTTTTTGATTCATATTAATATATTGTTTATTTTGTTGTAATTTTATTTTTTTTCTACAAGTTTATGTTCCAAGACCCTCCCCGACTGAAACTTCATTATCCTTGAAATAAAACATAAGAGACCATTCATAGCAACCATTTTTGAAAATAAACTGGGTTTTGCATATCAACTAAACGTTTAAATCAAACACAAATGCATTGCACCATATCCAAAATGCAGCTCAATCAAAAGTCATTTGACAAGCTGTTAGCTGCAAGCTATCTGCCTGTGAGCAGTTTTTAATGTTAGATCTTTATTTATTATTAAAGAAAGACAGTAAAATTGTCTGTTGTAATATAAAACATTTTGTGTTTAATACCTTTTTACCATATTGCTCAGAAAAACCATAAAGAAAATTTTAACAAAAAATCGAGCGATTAGTCGTCTTGATATTTAACATACTGATAGTACGAACGTAACCAGTATTGCTATAAACACGTATTGTACGGAATATTATGACTATGCATGACAATTTCTAATAATTCTTTCATTTAATTTTCATATAAAAAACCCCAATTTTACAATTAGAGATTGTGATTGGTAGATTAAATGGCCAATATCAAAATTAGCATCGTGAGGAAAAATAATTTAAAAAAAACCAAAAAAAACAATTATATAAAAAAAACACTTGACTCTATATAAAGTATGTAGAAGTTATATCCCTTTATAAGTATACTATAATGCTAATTATAAAAGGATAAATTCTCGCCTACATAACTGACACGAGTAATAAAATATACAGTCATATCAAATAAGAGATGTTTAAGAAAATCACGAAAGATATAATAGTTATAAATATGTAACACAAATACACAAGTTAAATTTTGATGTGCCAGATGTGCACATTTCGGAAATTCATTCCTCATCAGTGACACTAAGACCGAAACGTTTGATAAAAAACCTAAACCAAACAGATGAAAATAATAAATCTAAAGTTCCAAAATTATATAAATCCAAATCCAGCTAAGGAATGCTTTGCAAGAAGGAACAAACCTTAGTTTTAAATAAATTTCAAATTAAAGACGGCTGAAAATATTGCTAAATGATAATTGATATGAAGGGCAAAACTGTTTCCTACGTCAGTTATGTAAAAAATTAAGAAGCTAGGTTAATGAATAACATTAAATTTAAAAAATGCAAAATTTTTGAAAAATTAAAGGTCAAAGGGGGACATCTTGAAAATATCAGAAAAAAAGAAATAAACACTTCTATCAAGTGATAAATTAGAAGCAGAAGACTAAACGTTAAAAAGAACACAAACATGCTAGTCAATGTCCAAAATACAAACTCAAAGTAAAAAACTTTTAAAAATGGCTATATCAGTTACACGCATGAATAAAGTAGAATCGGATGCTCCGGAAGGGTAAGTACTTCCTCCGTGGTTTATCAAAAATAAAACATGAATAAAATTCAAACATATTTGGAAAAAAACAGAAATATTAATAAATATTAGAAGGACATTTTGAACAAAGTCTATAGTATTTTTTATTTCGAAAAGTAATCATTTTAGATATAACACCAATTTGTGTGATTTAACATAAAAACACGCAAACCTTATTGCTTAGAAGGTGTGATTACTGAATAAGAATTTCTAGAAACACTGAAGGACCATATAAGATTGCAAAAGTTCTGACCTCCTCAAACAGAATTAACTTTTGAAAACTGGCAAGTTAAGTAAAGCACGTGCACTTCCGTTTTAGAGGTTAGGCCGGGTTTTCCGGAAAGTATGCTTCTCCTGTCTACTTCACCCATCAAGGGCTGAATTAAAAAGAAAGTTTAACTATGGTACGTCAAATATATTCAGATAAACATACAGCGACATTAAACTTATACAATATTGTATTAATAACCATGTTATTTACAAATTTGCATTAAAACAATATCAAAATCAGTGTGAAAAAAATTTAAAACAACAGACGGGGTTAACTTTTTTTAAAGATAAATGGAGGAAAAGCACGATAAATTTACCGTTACGATATATTATAACATACCCAAAGCTTTAATTCCTTGATTAAGTTCACGTGTATAACTAAATTGACCAATTTTCAAAGTTTTTACTTAGTTTTTTGTTTGTTTGTTATTTTTTTTGTAATTGTGATTACTTGGGATTGTAATTTGGACATGGACTGGTATGTTTGTGTTTTATTTAGAATGCATATAATTTTTATTAAGTGACTTGGAAAAAGATTCTGTTTTCATTTAGTCTTTTTCTAAAAATAGTCTTACATCTCCTAAAATATAAGCAGATTTATAATTTTGGAATATTGTTAAAAAAAACGAAATATGACAAAGAGATTTTTTGAAATTCATTTTTTGAGTCTGCAACGAGGTTTGTTAATTTAAATTCAAATAACCTGTGTAAATAGGATCAAATCAAACTTATCAAAATCAGAAATAACTCAGTTCTAGGATGATGCTTGTCTTACATCGACTCAGTAACAACTTAAAACAAGATTTATTAGTTTTTATAAACATTATTTTAGAAAAAAATATTTAGAAAATAATAACGAAAAAAATTCTAATTATTTGGATGGGAATTAAAATATAGTAACAACGTCACATATGTCGTAATATTATGTCGTACGATATTTTACGTAGACATGGAAACCATCTCTAAATTTAGTATAATGCTAATTTTAATAAACGCATGGAAATAAAAATTGTGGTGTAAAAAGTACCAAAAAAAAAATCCCTCTCTTCTTTTAAAACATTTAATAACCTTGACAAAGCTGGAGAAAAGACTGTCGCTTAGTCATTCAACTACACATACAGATATATAGATGACGTTCTATCTCTAAATAATCACAAATTTGGAGAATATGTGAATGTCATCTATCCAAGTGAGCTTGAAATAAAAGACACGACAGATTCTCCATGTTCTGCTTCATATTTGGACTTATACCTCAATTATGACACCCATGAAAGGTTACATCTGAAGCTATACGACAAACGTGATGACTTCAATTTTTCTATTGTCAACTTTCCGTTGCTTCGCAGTTATATCCCAGCTTCTCCTGCGTATGGTGTGTATGTTTCACAGTTAATACGGTACGGTAAAGCTTGTTTCCACTATGGAGACTTTCTGCAACGAAGCAAATTACTTACAATTAAATTGTTGACACAAGGATATTGCAAGCCTAGGCTAATCAGGGCCCTTAAAAAGTTTTATGGCCGTCATCACAATATTGTTGACAAGTAAGTGGTCACTGTATCCAAACTTATACTGGATATATTTGACTTACCAAAGTTCTTTGTTCCTTTCATTCTCAAAATTGACTTGCACGTGACGGGTATAGCTAGCTAGACAGGAGGTGCTTACCCTTTCGGAGCACCCGGCCTCACTTCCTTGATGGAAGTTCACGTATATAACATATTTTGCCAGTTTGCAAAGTTTTTATTTTGTTTTTGGGATTGTGATATGGACAAGGACTGGTATGTTTGTTTGATTTGGAACTTTAGATTTATTTTTTCAACTGTTTGGCTTATGTTTTTTTGGATTCATTTAATTTCAATAGTTTGGCTTATGTTTTTGATCTATCAAACTTTTCGGCCCCTAGTGTCACTGATGAGGAATGATTTCCCGAATGTACACATATGGTACATCAAAACTTAACAGGTATTTGTGTTATATATTTAATAAAATCTAAACATAGCTTTTTATTACTTCTTTAAGGGAGAGTCGTTATTAGTATTGACAACAAACATTTGAAACAAGAGTACAATAAGGGATAAAAAGGAGTATTTACTCGGTTTACAAAAAGAATGCTCTGAAATCTACTTTTTTAAAAGACTTTTTCGTGACATTTAAAAATAAAATCATAATTTTCCATATCGATACCTACAAATTTTTTATATGTTGTTGTTGCTATCACAATAAAAAATATATGGAAATCAGAAATATAAAATGATTATGGTTTGCATATTGTGAAATTAAACAAGTAACAAATTCAAAACGTGTACATTTCTTTAGATTTTATTTGGTATCTTGCTTGACCAAAGGGGAATAAATCGATGTTGAAGACACTATACGAGAAAAGATTTTTTTTTTTAAATTACTGTGGTATAGATAAAAATATCAGAACTTGTAACTGATCTTTTTTTTCAATTCCATGAGTTGATTTGCTTAATTTTTTTTTTCGGATAAGCAATTTAAATTTTTTAATATATATACAACACTTGATGGTAAGATCTAAAAGTAACATTTTGTGAAATGCACATTGATGAAATTGTTATACTTAATGTGAAATGTGAAATCAGAAATATAAAATGATTATGGTTTGCATATTGTGAAATTAAACAAGGAACAAATTCAAAACGTGTACATTTCTTTAGATTTTATTTGGTATCTTGCTTGAACAAAGGGGAATAAACCGATGTTGAAGACACTATACGAGAAAAGATTTTTTTTTAAAATTACTGTGATATAGATAAAAATATCAGAACTTGTAACTGATCTTTTTTTTCAATTCCATGAGTTGATTTGCTTAATTTTTTTTTTCGAATAAGCAATTTAATTTTTTTAATATATATACAACACTTGATGGTAAGATCTAAAAGTAACATTTTGTGAGATGCACATTGATGAAATTGTTATACTTAATGTGAACTGTTGTTGCAAATTGTATGGTCATTGTGAAGCAAAAGTTAAAAATGGTACTGAAATGATATATTTTTTATAATTTAACATTAAAGAACTTTTATATTTTCATGTTTGCATATGCAGCACCGGTAATATATATATATATATATATATATATATATATATATATATATATATATATATATATATATATATATATATATATATATATATATATATATATATATAAACCGGTTATCATATACTATATATATTATGTAAATCAAACAGTTTAAACGCGGTCAAATTTTTAATTACAACGTTATGTATTTCCTTTGCGCTCACGTGTTAATATACAATAGAAATGTGTGAATAGCAATAGAAAGTTGCAAGCTACTGACAAATGAATTGATGTATATATAGTTATTGGAAGTCATGCCTAGGCTTATCAAGTCTCTCAGTAAGTCTAAGGTCGCCATCACAATATTGTTTACAAGCATAAAAGTCGTTGTTTCAAACTTATCCTGGGTATATTTGACTTCCCATAGTTCCATGTTCTTTTTATTTTAAAATTTGTTTCGCGCGTAGCTTGTGTAGCCTGGAGGTTGTTAACCTTTCCGAAGCGCCCACTTGTCTTACTTTTGGGATCATGATTTGGACATAGACCGGTATTTTTAGTCTGTTTAGTCAAATCAAAACCCTTCATCACTTTAGATCTTTTGATCTTTATGTAATTTTACAACATGAATGTAATCTAACTTAGATTAACTTAAATTCAATAATTTTAAACTGTTTTGCTTATGTTTTTTATCTGTCAAACTTTTCGGTTTTAGTGTCACTGATGAGGAATGAATTTCAGAAATGTGCACATCTGGCACATCAAAATTTATCTGGTATTTGTGTTATTTAATTAGACACTGGTTTGGGGATTGTGGTAATATTATATCCTGACAGCCATCAGTTATCTTGGTAACATCACGTTTTTTTAAAAACATTTGATCAAAAAACAAATCTAATTAAATTTTTAATCTTGAAATTAAATTGTTGTTTTGTTTATCTTTGATATTCTAACATTTGGTTATTATTTTTGATTAAAAATAAAACTGATAAATCTTTGTAACTTCTATGTTATCTGACATATGTTTTATGATTCTTTTTAAAAACGGTCTTATCTTTTTTATATATGTTTTCAATATGTGTAATACTTTATACACATTTACATCTTTTCAGAAGAATCATAGCACATCTTCGTAAAATTTATTAAATCAAGGTAAATATATAATACAAATAACAGTTAAATTTTGATGTGTAGATGTGCACATTTACTTCCTCATCAGTGACACTAAGACCGAAAAGTTTGATACATAAAAAATATATAAGCCAAACAGTTGAAAATAATGAATCTAAAGTTTCAAAATTATATAAATTGTAAGTTTCTAATAATCCTACAATAATAATTGGGTTCGAGGTATATAAATACTTTCATGTAAATAATTAAATGTCTTGAAAATATCGAAAAGAAGGCAACAATAATAGAAACAAAATTAAGGAAAAAGTGATTTAGAAAAATAAAAAACAGCAGCCAAAATATCTATGACTTAATGTACTTACATAACGGCTTAGAGGATTGTTGTTTGTAGCTTAATAGTCGTGGTATTCGTACTACGCTGTGGGACTCTCGGCTAACATAATGGAACGGAATTGATATGGAGTTATATTTACATAATTATAATGCTTACCAAAATCTATGGGGTACATATAAGAATAATTTCGCCTTTCTGGTACTTGCAGTTTACAGCCGTATTGAGACATTGATTTCAGGTTTGAAACTCGATTTTATTTGCACAAAAATTTAAGGTGTAGCGTGAAGAATTTTTTCACTGATTTGATGGGGATAATTGCAAGTATATTTCAGTTTTCTCGGAAAAGTAATCTTTTCGTTCAGAAAATGACATGTTTTGCAACAGATGCCATTTGAACTCTTTAAAAATAAAAAGTGATAATTTATTATACATTAACAGTGGGCTTCAAAATGTCTAATAGAGAGAATCAAAATTTTTCATTCACGCATATGAAAGGGTATTATATTCTCCCGTTTTAATTCTAGACGTTCATCTAGTCTTAAACTATTGCATACTCAGTATTTATTACATGTTTTACCTAGCAATCCTGAGATACGAACAGAAGAACACAAAACTCTCACATTACACTTAATTATAACCATACAACAAAAAATTGTCGCAAGAATATTTTTTGATCGTTTCCATAGCAACCAATAACACGGCACAAGAATTATTTTTTGATCGCTTCCATACCAACAAATAACATGGACAAGAATTTTTTTTATTGTTATCATAGCAACAACAACAACAACAACAAAAAAAAAAAAAAAAAAAAAAAAAAAAAACAATAATTTTATTTGAAAAAATCAAAATCACCACAATAGCTTAGGACACAAAACAACACACATTTAACTCGATCAAACCAACGAAGAACAGTACATAGCAATCAATTGATGATGACCATACAAACAAGATCAGGACTTAGCAATCAAAATACTTAATAGTAACTATGACAACTAACTATGACACAATAAAAACACATTACTGATTATAATCTATACTAATCAAGAGAGAGAGAGAGAGAGAGAGAGAAAGAGAGAGAGAGAGAGAGAGAGAGAGAGAGCAATTATCTTAATAATAACAAATACAGCCAAGAACAAAAAACTAGAAAAAAAAATTCTTGATAGCAACCAAGAATACGACGAAACACCCGGAAATATAAATATAGCAACCAGGATTTCGAAACAACAAAAATAATACTTTGTAACATAAACATCTATAAGAAAGAAAGACCAAGATCACGCAATAATACATATTTTTTTAAAAAAAGAACATAAAAACCAAAAACATGATATTTTAACAGCCATAGAAACAAAAACTATTATCAACTTTTATTTCTTTGCAGTAATATCCCTGCTTCTCCTGCGTATGGTTTGTATGTTTCACAGTTAATACGGTACGGTAGAGTTTTTGGGATTGTGATATGGACAAGGACTGGTATGTTTGTTTTATTTAGAACATAATGACAATATGAAAACAACGAAAAGAATATGAAGAAACACATGATATACATATTTTTCCTACAAAACTTTTGATTTTGACAATTCATTGCTTTTGTAATGATTTTTACGCTGCATCGACGATTGTTGAGCTTTTCGAAACGAGAAGTGTGTATTACGGACTGCCATGTTTTATTGCGTACTCAAGGTGATTTGTTTTTTGGAAAGATGCTAGCATAGTTTGCCGTAAATAAAAAAAAACACTTCCCAAGTCCATTTTTTTTTGCATTGGGTCAACAAGTTGATAATCCTTCTTTTTTATACCGAGAACCGGGCAACAAAGCATTATCTCAAAATTTAAAGTCATATGAATGACCCGGTCGGGACTCCAGCCCACGACATCCCCCTCTATCACTAAGCCACCGGAACGATAATTGACATAAATGGTAATGCCCCAAATCAAACGCAAATACAGAGCCATTTATGGCCAGTATTTATGGCCCATTAAGTTGTTGTTTCTACTACCAGTAAACATACCCATTTAAATTTAGACAACATCATTTATAGATTTTTCTTGTTTCAATTCGACCAACTGGTATAAAGAAATTTTTTCGTAGAATTGGCTTATATATAAAAATATTTTTTTGTCGTTTTCATATAATTTATTTCGACTTAATTATGTTCCTTGCCAATGAAAAAAGTAGCCCTCGTTAAATGGAGAAAGGCTTCATGTGTGCATGCGGGATGCAATATATGGAAAAAATATCGTACCACCATTTTAGGGAGATAAATCTTTCACATGCAATATATTAATATGTATGTATATATATATATATATATATATATATATATATATATATACATATATATATATATATATATATATATATATATATATATGGCGAGAAATATATATGTATATGAAATAGAAAAAAATAATGAGCTGATCAATTAAAAAAAAATTACTTTCAATGAGTAGTACCTAAGTCTTTTCGCTTTTATCCTATTTACTTAATTAAACACTCACAACTCATATCGAATATATCTTAATATGATTACGTGTTATTTGTCGATTTATCTTTTAATAATTTCTATCGATCAATACTCACTCACATCTAATCCTCTGACAAATTAAAATGACATCACACTGTATATATAAAGAAACACAAAATACAAGTTAAAGTCAGAGTACTTGTAGGAAGTTCAGTTTTAAGTTACAAAGTAAAGGACAATTTACTTTAAGTAATCTTATTTGAATATAAATATTAACATTGATTTTCTTTCTTAAAAGTGCATACTACTATGGAGTTTGACCCCGGTTTGTTTTTTTTAACCTTTGACGCATATCAGAATCTGTGGGGTTAATAGAGTTGTCTGAGTTAAGCCACGTAACTAACTTTCCTACTTAAGTTTTACATTAGACATACGTATTGATATAGGAAGAGTTCATTATCAAGGAAAGATATAAAAATAATGAACAGCGTGTTTGGTCCATATTTTTTTTAATTAAAAGCAAGATTCCATTCCATGTCAAGGACGTGAAGTGAAAAAAATCCAAATACACAATATATTAATTCAATACAGAATTTTATTTAATGATACTATTCTATTGCAATACAAAGTGCATTACTGAGACGACAAAAATTTATTGATGCAATCATTGATTTTTTGCATTAATTAAGGGGGTGAATTTTTTGCAAAGTCAATATACTATTTTTTGTCTCTTCTGGAAACTTCGTTGTGGCTTTTTATTTCAATCTTCGGTTCTGGTTCAGCAGAAGCATCAGGCTCCTGGTCTTCGGATTCACCATCGCTTAATGGAATAAAATTCATTCTGTTGTCTGATGGTCCCTGAAATGATAAGGTAATTATTGTCTTGATTTGTTTTTCAATTTCAAATTTTATTTTACACCCTAACAAGCATACTTCAAATTATCAATGCTTTACTCTCAGATAAAATAACCTGAACCTTCTCCTCTGTAATCTGATCACAAAAATCTACGTGTCGATAGGTGCACTTTAAACATAAAATGGAAATTTAATAGAATTTAGGAAAATCTCTGGAAATTTATAACTTGTGACGCTGGTACAAAATATCTTGTACAGAAGTATACTAAAAGTGCAAACTTCGGTAAATCGAACAAAATTTTGCCAATTCATATATTTATTCATTATCAATTTTATTGTTATCTTTGAATATTTAATTTAACAATACTAACTTGTTGGATGTTGTCTTTTTCAGTCGACACTGTCCTGTCATTATTTGTCAATACACTCGTCCCCTCTTGAGTAATATTTGCCTGTTAAATGATATGAACATTCTTAAACATACAGAAAACTAGAGGTTGTATGCATTTTCCCTTTACCACACGGGCTTATACATTATCATAAAAGCGTGACGGATGCCGTATGCGGAGCAGGAGATGCGCACTATTGCGGAGCACCCGATCTCACTTCCAGATATATGAGAGTATAAACTTTTCGTACAAGATGTTGCCGTTTGTTTAATGGTCTATGAGTTTGGCAAAGTGCTTAATACTTTTTTCTAATATTTAGAAGCATCACTAAGTAAGAGTATCATCATATATTAGAGGACAAAAGATACCCAAAAAGGCCTGTATCACTCACCCGGTGCCCATTAGCTAAAATTAAATACAACAAAGGCATTTTACTGAAATGTCAGTAAAGTATGGGAAACTTTGTAGAACTATGCTGATTCTATATATAATGTTTGATGGTTTTATTCCTTTTGAGAAGTGGTTACTGTGACCTTGAACGAAGAATAATGTCAAATGTCTTTGCACATGCTGTTCTGTTAACAAATTATTATGATACTATGCATTTCTGTCATTGTTGTGTTTTTTATCTAATGGAACATTTTCAGCCATTAGAACATTGAATTATATTTGTATCACTAACATTTATGAATACTATATATATATAGATATTTACAATTTCATTATTTTTGTTTTAGTAAATATTTGACGTCGACTTTACTTTGCAACTTCATAAAGACAATGCTCCACGTGCGAACAATGACGCCATAGACTTTTAAATGCGGATTGCGGGAAAGCGTTTTCTAGAATGACAAATGTAATTTTCAATGGCATCTATTCATCTTTTAATTATTGTAATTAAATTTTGAACTTAAGTGTAATTCATGTTTGTTGTTATTTCATCAAATTTGATAAATTATTCATATCTAGATCGATCAGTGGGCGGGATCAGATGTCAAATGCTAGTTACATGTGGGCGGGGTCAGATGTCAAATATATTCTTTTTGAATGACAGGGGATGACCGATTTTTCTGAGAAGGTGCACCTGCAGTGCATTTCCAAATCGTTTTAAAAATTACATAAAAAGTGAGTCGGATATAAAATTATTTTTAATAAATATTGTAAATCGCTTTTTATGCAATTTGAGACAGCCAGTTATACTTTGCAAGTTTATAAGGACATTGGAAAATTACTTTATTTCTTAAATAATATACACTCTGTATGTATAACGTATTATATTTGAAAAACAACAAATGCTGCTCAGAAATAGTCTGGACAATTTTTATTATACTTCATTTCCTAATACTTAATTAGTTATTGATTTATTTTGTTGAAATCTTCTGATTTAAGAGAAAATAAGTGGGTGGGATGGGCGTAACTTCCAATAGCCTTGCATAATAATTTACAGAATACCGTAGTAGATTTCTTTACTGTTTTCTCTTGTCTTGGACTGATTTTTGAAACAGTGTTTTCTTTTTTTTTTATTGCCTGCACCAAAACCTGCACGGTCAGATCCTCAGACATTGTCATAAGTTTCGTTAACAGGTCGTTCATACGCCTCCGTAACTTTGGCACTGAATATTCGCTGTATATTAACTTCGCATCATCAGGCAAGGTATGTGAATTTGACTTCACTTCTAATATTACAGGCCAATTTTCCGGACGCTCAAAATAGCTTCTTAAAATCAATTTTTTTTCCTCTTTCGAAATTGAAACATGCTTTTGTTTGCCTGCCATCCTTAGTAAGCCACTCCACTGTATACAATGGTTAGCGCCCGTAAATAACAAATGAACAAATGAATAAAGGCCAAGAGTATTGTTGAACTGTTTTCCTGTGTATGTTATATTAGTAAGATTTTAACATTCCAAAACAAGATGTTGTATTATTATATTAGTCCTTAACCTACTCGGGCATTTTCGATTGGGAACCCTTCCCATCCTCGTCAACCCTTCTTTCCCAACACCCTCTCAATACCCCCCCCCCATAAAAAAATAAAAACAAAAATCAATTAGTAATTTTATTAATGTTTTGGTTTTCTGTCAATATGGTCTTTTAAAATATTTTTTTCTCTATTACTAGGGGTTATGGAACCTGAACTTGCTAGACTTTTTCCCATTTTACTGATGATGCAAAACTTATTATTGACTCGTATGAATAAGCCAATAATCATGGACACAAATGATGGCGACATGATAAGTTTGATGACAATTTCTCACATGTTTGTTGCTTTATTAACGTAGACAAGAAATATAAGCAACAATGTTCATATCAACGTTTATAACAGATTTTTCCCTCAGCAATATATGAAAATGAAAGCTTGATGTGCAGAGACGTGTTCTCATCATTTTCCCAAAACAGACGTGAATTATGGCTAGTTACCTCAGAGACACCTGGGACATTTATTAATATGCTTCAGACAATTTTACTAAGCTTGTATAGTAGTCAGAGAAGAAGGGGCACAAATCTCTCTCCTAGAAACCAGCTGCCTATGACTTTTTTTTGGCTACGGCAATTCCCAACTTATTCGGTTCTTTCATTAATGTTTGATATTAGCATTACTTCTGTGGGAATGATTTTCAAAAATGCCTGTATGATTCTGTGGGAATTTAACGCACAAAAAGTGGAATGGCACACTGAGGAAAAATGGTGTTCATTATGTGGTGAACTGGCGTGAAATGCCAAGAATTTTAGAAGCCATCGACGGCACCTCTAATGAAACCCTTATTCCAAAGAAAATACCACTGCATCTACACCCAAGTTGTTATCGACAATGAGAGGAATATCGTTTATGTTGATTCTGGTTTATGTGGGCATGAAAATACTGTGGGACTTTCAATTCAATGCCTAAAATTGGACGGGATCTTTTGTTTTCCCAAAACTTTAGTCTTTTAGGTGACGGTATTTATCCAAGTGGTTTTTCAGTTATCACCCTATACTTTGAAACATCACTACGTAATCCGAGTACCAGAGACTTACCAAAAAACGTAAAAAAATCAATAGAAAACTACGCTCTAGAAGAGTGTTTGTTGAACACTTAATAAAGATATTAAGTTATTTAAAGTGATAGGTGAGGTATTTCGGCATCAAAGGTTATATTTAAACTCCATTACAGAATTATGTGCAGGACTTGCACAAAGAAAAATAGAATTCCTTCGTCAATATTAAATAAAACAATATTTAACTTTGGTTTGCCTTGGGTTCAGTCTCTACCTGTTATTTTTTATATTTTGTACCAGTAACTTAAAATGTAATAGAACAATCTATACAATCACATTTTAAAATGTTGAACACGCAACTGACACACGTTTTTGGATTCACTTGGCAGAGTATAGACTAACATTTTAGTGTTGGTTAATTTTCTAATCATTTTTTTTTGATAATGAACTCTCCCTATATCGATACGTATGTCTAATGTAAAGTTTACGTTGCAACTTTATGGTCGTGTTGATACTGGAATACGAAGTTTGTATTATTTCGATTTTTTAAATTGTAAGGAAAATGTACATTCTTCGATTTTTAGGGGTCGGTCTTCCTTTATTTATTGTCGTTTATTTAATTTCAAGAAATAAAGAATATATACTGAATATGTAAATATGAGAGAGAGAGAGAAAGAGAGAGAGAGAGAGAGAGAGAGAGAACGTCATAAGCATCGCATTACCTTATTGATTTTATCCAGTCTGATTGAAATATTGTAAATGTTGTCTTTGTTTTCGTTATGTTTGGTAGAAACACATGTTATGAAAAAAAAAATGATTCAACGAAAACAAGCTCTATATTGCAATTTTGTAGCTTCAACATTTTTTGTATCTCATGTATCTTGTACATAACAGTCAGTTACGGTCCCTCAAAATCTATGACGAGTTTGAGGTCAAGAGGAGAAATGTCGATCGAGTGGTCAGATTTTTTAAAACCTACAATACCCAAAACCCTTGTTATTGATAGAAGGTCGCTTATTGATGAAGTAAAGAAAAAATTAATGTTGTCATGGCGAAGTAAATCCTGAACACGTAAACCTAATTGTTTTGTTTAACAAACATTAAAAAACACTGTTTTAACTCGATCCTGAATAAAGCGAAATAAAATTTACCTCTGAAAATAACCACTTTGCTTTGTTAGGTAAAATTACAATACCTATATTAATGACAATTATTTATGTTAATTGTGCTCTTTTGATTATTTTTTATTTTCGGACTGGAAAATGAATACAATTATTTTAGAATCAAGTGGAGTAGGTCTTGCCTTTCTATCATCTGTTTTTGTGTCCATTGCTACCTTTGTAACACCAGCGTCTAGAAAAAATCCATAAAGGTCACTCTAAGCATATGGGCATTTCTTTTGCTGATTACATCGGGTAAGTCATACTATGGATCATTTGATTCAAAAGGTTAAAATGTTACGTTGCATGCTACATTTACCGAGTCAAAAACGGAGAACACTGAAGTTCTGATTCTATTTAAAACGCGTAAATTCTTGATTGATTAAGAAGTTTTATATATATATATATATTCTTTATATTAAACAAGCTATTATGAGAAATAATAATCTGTTGTTTTGGAGATTTTCTTTATGAATGCAATGAAAATCGGATTATGTGTTTATAACGGATACTTAATGACGTCTGAATTAATTAAGAGAATATATTTATACAAACCTTAGAATTTGGTTAAATTTATTAACTCAAAATGATCAAGATTCTTCTAAAAAGATCATCGTTGGAATTATATGTCTATTGTAAATTGTTAAATTAAAAATGGAGAAAGCATTGTGGAATTCTATCTCATGAAGTATAAATCAACGATTGGTATTTGATATGTTGAAAAACAAGGCAAATGTTGGATTGTTTTCCGCATACGATGTAATGCATCACCAAGAATATCATTCCGGTGTAAACATCGATATTTTCGACATTTAAAATACCCATAACATCAACAGTTTTCTTTTGTACAGAGCTATTAAATTGTTTTCACGAATAGCAATTTTCAGTTACTACTAGAGTCAAGTAAATGAGAGATACCAAATTATTTCAACTTTCTGAAAGTTCTACATAATTCACTGTCACAAACACAGTGACACAAACATCAATCTCTAACGTTCCATATCACATTGTTTGTTTCAGTCTCTTTTTTCTGAGTTACTTTGGCCATTAATAAAGATATATTTTGTGTTGGTTCAAATCTTTATATCCAATTACATACATAAAGATCTATCATTACAAATGTGATTGGATGTTGGTATTATGCTGTTAAACTTCGCATTAGCAATTTTTTCTGACGAAAGAAAGTATATTCATTCGTATGGAGAAATTAAAGAACAAGTTCGAGTGTGTTTAAGATGTGCATGTGTATGATTTATATGTTTTTTACTCGCAGGTCTCAGAAACTTGTATAGAAATAAAATGAATTGTTATCACTGATAAGGAATGAATTTCAAAATTACCTCATGTTAAACAAACATTTTTGTTAAATATTTACATGTTAAAACATCAATTCTTTTACGTAAATGATAATTAAAACTATGAGATTGTAAGCGACCTCTAACAGGTATAAGGAATCATGTACGGCTTTATACTTTTGTTGCCATAGTCAAGTGTTTTTTGTTTATCAGGTTGTATTTTTTAACTTTTTGGGGATAGAAACAGTAATAAAACAAATATTAACAAGGAATTCTTCTTTCCGGAGTAAAAAAAAAGAACCAAAATAACTTTAGGTTTTTTTGTAAAGGCTAAAAGTGACAGTATTAAATAGTTTTGTTGATACATCCCAATATAGTTCAAAGTCCTAAAAGAAGAAGTAAGCACAGTATTTAATTAAAATCAAATAACTGATCGTCTCTAGTTTGATAGGAGGTTACAAATACGTATATGGAGCTTTTGAGACAAATTAATGGGCGAGAAAATTCTTTTAAGGGAGAAAGATACTTTTGACGAAAGAAAACTGTTCTTTTTTGTAGTTTATTATTTTTTTTTCTTGTGTCAAATAAATGAACGATAATATTCTGAAATAACTAATTTTGACAAACATTTTAGGAAACAACAAATATTTTGTGACTTAGTTGACCTTTTTTTTGCAAACAAAAGTACAAAACCATTGAAAACATTTTCCTTAAAGTAAATTTTAATCATACATGAGAAAAGCGACAGTTCGGGTTGCTTGTTCGGAAGAACGCCTTACATAATGGACTATTGGAAAATCCGAGTTTTTTCTAATGTTTTTATAAATAAACTTTTGTAGTATAAAAATTAGATTCTCATTAAAAACAACTTGTGATTATCAAATTTGCTTTTTATTTTTATTAAAAACGATAACATAATAAATCTTTATAAGATAAAATATCTGGTATGTTTATTGAGTGTTTTTTTTAACAAAGAAAAAAAGAAATGATGAAAGACATAATGATACCACGATAAATTATCATTAATGTTAAAAGGTGATTTTGAATTTTATTATATCACTATGTTTATTAAAGTGACATTGCTCACAATTTTCAAAAAACTAAAAACAAACTTTGATAATACAGATTTTAGATTTTTCTCAAACATTTTAACGATGTTGATAACTTATCGGTATTAAGAAAATTTAATTTTATGTAATGGCCGATAAAGAGTTTATGGTTAAAAAAGGAAATGACCTTAATTTGGGTGGAATTATTTATTATAAAAAGCCGAAAACTATGACATGGACATGACACAAAGTTTTGTAAAGTAATGGCTGATAAAACATTTGTGACTAAAAAGAAGTTGGCTACGAATGTTTGTTAGTGCAATTTTTCAATAGTGAAAAAAAAATTAAATCGTACAAACGATTTTTTTTTAAAATCATACAAACGAATTTTAAATCGTTCAAATGATTTTTAAGATTCGTACAAACGAACTTTAAATCGTTCCAACGATTTTCTAAATCGTAGTAACGATTTTTTAAAATCATACAATCGTCTTTTTAAAGTTCTAAAGACGATTTGACAAATTGTTCAAACGATTATTAAATCGTACTAACGATTTACTAAATCGTACTAACCATTTACTAGATCGTACAAACGAATTTAAATCGTTCATTTTTATAAAAAAAATCGTACTAACGATTTTTCTAATCATATAAATGATTTTAAAAACACTACAAACGAATTGTCTAAATCGTTGTAACGATTTCTCAAATAGTTTAAACGATTGTTTAAGACGTTAGTACAATTTACAATCATTTATACGATTGAAATATTTTTTCTTTACTTTTAAAAATGGCGCTAACAAGCTTTCGTAGTTGGCCTTAATTGATATAGAATTATTCATAAAGTTTAGTCGTTGCAACGTTTAGTACAGTAAAGTCATTTCATTATATTCAAACACAGGAAAACCAGTCCACGTTCCAATTCCAATCATAAAATCAAAGTAAAAACTTCGAAAACTAAAAAAAAAAATAAACATTGAAAAATACCACCAGGCAAGAACGACAACGTATTTTTGAAGAATATAAGCATATTTATCATTTTCATTACACTCTAAGTTTGCCATGTGTGGGAACAATTTGAGAATACAAGGAACATGGAACTATAAGACGTAAAATTTATCCAGGTTAAGTTTAATACTATGCATTTTTAAACAGCTTGCTTTATTGTATTAACTTCCCCTTTTGGGTGCCATACAATATTAACTTTGAAACAAATACACCATAAGCAGGAAAAGCAAACGTATTGCTATATAGAAACAAAAAGGTGCAAACTACTTGCAAATAAACTGTTGACTCATAGATATTGTAAGTCAAGACTAATAAAGGCTCTCAAAACGTTTTATTGTTTATAAAACAATATGCTGGATATGTATGACTCTTCATAATTCCATGTTCCTTTTATTCTGAAATTTATTTTGAACGTGCGGGTGTAGCTAGCTAGACAGAAATTGGTAACTTTTCCGGAACATTCGGCCTCATTCTCCTGATGTAAGTTCAAGTATTAAACAGAATTACCCAGTTTTGAAACTTTTTAGTTGGCTTTTATGATTATAATCTAGACATTGGGAGGTATTTTTGTTCTTGTTTGGTCAAATCAAGTTTTCAATAACCCTACCTTTTCACTTTTATTTTAGTTTTAAAGATGAATATCACTTACTTAGAGACTTGCTCGTAAAATATTTATGACATCTATTAGTTACCTTGGTAACATCACGGCTTTTCCAATTCTGATCAAATCAAGTCAAATTTAATTGAAAGTTTATTTTTGACATTAACTTGGTCTTCTTTGAAGTTGATAATGTTTTCTTTATTCCTTAGATTTGATAACATCTGGTAATTTTTGTGATTAAAAAAGATAAATCTTCGTACCTTGAATGTTATCTTACATATGTTTAATAATTCTTTTCATAAAAGTACTGAAATAAAATCTTCTTGTTAATTATTAAACCAAGTTGGTTAAGTTTCTTATAATCCTATAATGATAGACGAATCAATAAGGTTTTGGGTATATAAACACCTTAACGTAAATAATTAAATAACTAAAAAATATCGAAAAGAAAGCAAGAATAATAGAAACAAAATTAAGGAAAAACTTTAAAAAAAACATCAGCCAAAATGTCTTGTTCTTACCTAACGCCTTTGAGGATAGTGGCGTTTAGCTTGATGGTCTTGGGGTTCGTACTACATGCTGTGGGACTCTCGGCTAAGCAATGGGACGGAATTGACATGGAGCTATATGGGCATCATTATTATGCTTACCAAAATCTGTGGGGTGTATATGACAAGAATCTGGCATCTCCGGTACTTGCATTTTACAGCCGCATTGAGACATGGATTCCAGGTTTGTAACTCATTTTATTTGCACACTATATATGAAACTTAAGATGTAATTTTTTACATTACCATTTGAACTCTTCACAATTAAAACGTTATAATTTATTATACAATTAACAGTGGGCTTCAAAATAATTTATAGAAAAAAATCAAAAATTAACCATGAATTGACTTTTTTTTGGTCTTGTTATTGTTAAGCTGTTTTATTCATTATCTGTACTAAAAGTGTTCCTTTGTCGTTTCCAGTTCCAAATTTCTTGTTATCATCAAAACATAATAACTATTAATCTTAAGGTCAAATGACGTTTTTATGCACACAAAACACTGTCGCTTGGCTCTTTAAGTTCTGTATCGTATTTAAACTTAAAAATATTTTATAATATACAAGATATTGAAGGTTGTTTTTTTGTTTTTTTTTTCGTATATTAGAGCTTGTCCCCTTGGGAACTTGAGATGTATGTCGCATGTAAATAAATTAATGAATCAGAATCAATGAAAGTCAAGTGATGTAAAGATCCTCAAAAATTTCTATGACTATCATCGAAATATTATTGATAAATATTATGCGTCATGACAAGAATATACCTGAAGTCTCATAGTTTCATGTTCTTTTCATTTCGTTTTAAGTTTTAATTTCATACGTGGTGGGTGTATATAGCTAGGCGTATCTTCCGGAACATCCTATCTAACTGGTTAAAGTGTAAGTATTGCATTTTTCCTAGTTTTTGCTTTGCTTTTGTTTTGTGATTTAAACATTTACGAACTGACAATAATAAAATTAAACAACAGAAACGGAAAACGTGACCGCATTTGATGAACATTTTGCATTTTGAGACTATCATCTATACGGACGGTTTATAGTGTGTCCGGCAAGCGCAAACAAAAAACAAAACTTTACACATTCAAAAAATCGACCAAACTTGACAAAGTAATAAGTGACAAACATATTTTTGGAACAACACAGAATGCATTATTCCAAAATTTTGAAGAGTATTGGAATGTAGATCCTGATCTGTCGTGATACTTTTGTCTTTACTTTAGAAGTTACCACTGTAAAGGTCCAGTGGACCGGTGTGATAATAGTTTGAAGGTCTTTAACACTCACAATTATGTTAAAAAGTACACATAATTTGTGGAGTGGAGTGGAGTAATGGTGTTTACGCTCCAGTCATGATTCTTTCACTTATTTCGAGGCGATCAGTTCTGGGATGGTGGAGGAAACCGGAGTGCCCGGGGAAAACCACCGACCTTCGGCAAGCGAACTGAAACACATTCTCACACTAGGATCTGTCCCGAGTGGGACTCGAACCCAGACGTTGAAAGGCTCTGTGATCCGTTAGCGACATAATTTGTAAAACAATGTTAAAAAAATCGAAATTTCTACATTTTTACTGAGCTGATTCTGAATGTTATGAGGAACATTGTGATTGAGTAAATTTAAAGATTTTATTTTTTTTAAAAAAATAATCAATACAGTCAAACTTCGGTTATTCGAACTTCTATTATTCGAATACCTTAGGTTATTCTAAGTTCTCCGTAGGTTCCTACCCCCTGCACTATAACTTTTTATTAAAAAAAAACTTCGCTTATTCGAACTTCGTAATTGGAATACCCGCGATTATTCGAACCTAATTTGAGTCCTACCTAAGACTTTTTAGTGGAAATATACCCCCAAAAGTTGACATTTTTTTTATTCATTCCTAAAACGAAACTACTCTCACCTGTACAATTTATTACAAACGATTATTGTTACAACTTTATCCGTTTATGTTACCTAAGCGTAACTGCCGGTCATTTTGTATACATGCGTATGCCATGTATTGTGCATCATAAGCCATGCTAATCATTAACCGCAAAAAAAAAAAAAATAATAATCGTAATTGTTCAATTAATTATAATCCTAGGTGTAACAGAAAATGAGCTGCACGTGTGTAGCGATACTAAAGTGAACTGTAAAAAGAATTCTGTTGACCACGATTACCGTCATCAAAAATTAAAAAAACAAACGGCATCTGAATATAAATTTGATATTTTATATAGTCTAATCGGGAAATATAAATAAATCATTATTTGTAATGAAGATGACAGAGACAGTTTTCCGCCCTATTCACATTTTAGTTCTAGAAAGTATATAAACCTGTTCCGTTTCGTTTCGTTTAAAATTCTGTAAAATCATAAAATCCTGTATACAAGCATAGTGTACTAGTTCTGGATAGTTGTACTTACTGTGTCGTATGTATTACCGTGCATATTTGATTTTGTACCAGATGGTATTAAATTTTTATTTTTATTAAAATAAAATTTATATTTCTGTTTTTATTGAATTAATCATTATATGTCATGACATTATTCATTATAAACTGACACAGATAAAACACGTTCAATGTGCAATAGAATACTGTTGTGTCTTAAGATGACGTACGGTGGATCGAAGTTTTAAATTAACTTATTCGATTATTCGAACCTAAAATGAAGATCCTTTAACTTCGAATATTTGAAGTTTGACTGTAAATAAAAAAATAAATAAATAATTACATAAATAAATGAATTTATTCATTTATTTATAAAACAAAAAGGTTTTACAAAATAAAACAAACATACCAGTCCTTGTTCATATCACAATCCGAAAAACAAAACTTTGCAAACTGGCAAAATATGTTATACACGTAAACTTCCATGAAGGAAGTGAGGCCGGGTGCTCCGGAAGGGTAAGTACCTCCCGTCTAGCTAGCTACACCCGTCACGTAGATATATAATTAGATAAACAAACCTTTTATCTCTTACTTTTAGATCCTTTCTTTTTTTCAGAATGGAAGATGAATATCATAATACTAGAAACGACTAGTTTAGGGCTTGCGGTATTGTCAGCTGTAATTTTTCTTTTAGCATTTTCTGTTAACAAGATTGCCAAGATAAATAAAATTCGATCGACAATGAGTATACTGGCTTTAACTGGATGTCTTGTGGCAGGTGATGTTTCTTTAATTTTATCCATTCTTGCACTAAATTGCCATTCATTCAGTTTATCATTGTTGTAACTATTAAGCTACAGAAGGGTCCACATATGCCCGGATGTTTTAAATAACCAGACACTGTAATGAAACATTTAGTAGAAGTAGTAGTACTGGTGTTAATATCAGTACTGGTATGTTTGTGTTTAATTAATTAATTAATTATTATTATAATGAAATTACTTAATTATAATTATTATTAATTAATAATAATAATAATAATAATAATAATAATAATAATATAAATATTTCATTGTTCTGGTATTGCTATGGTGTCATCAAATGTTGTGACCTACAGACCATACGATATCGGTGCCAGATACGAAAGTACAAATTGTTATATTTAAATAAATGATTTTAAAAGAACGAGTCTATGAATGAGCAAGGGTGTATATTTGATGTTTTCTGGGTATCTAGTGTTCTTTAATACTGAAATCTTGACCACTGAAATGAAATGTAAAAGGAATAACTTCACTGCAGTGTTTAAAAAGACAGAGCAGCAATTGTCATTTTAGAGATAAACCAAAATGTAAAAATACGATAGAAAGACAATATCGGAAAACGTCTGGAGACAAAATGCCTTAATATAAACCACCAAATTAAGCGTAGAAATACTGTCATATTAAATGTTTCTTAAACCATTCACTTACCATGCTTATTTCTCTTTCAGCTTGCGAAAGTATTATTGGAGTAAAACTTTATCAAAACCAGTATAAACTTATTATTAGTAACAATGCAAAACTTTTAATGGATTATGTGATGAAAAACGGGAACAAGGAAATATATGGCATGACCTGGGCTCCTTACATGTGTATTGGTGCCGGTGTGACGTACGCCGTTATTGCCGTAATTCTGATTATAGACTGTATATGGGCGGTGGCTAAGAAAAAGTCATCGGTGTCAGCACAGCAATCTAAGGACTAAACTGCATTCAATTTTATTGTAAGAATGATTATATTTCGTTCATTCAAACTCATAAAACCAGTGTTGATAATCTATCATGACAAATAATAATTTGAATCAAAATAGTGTGTGGAAACTAGCATGTCATATTAATACGAAAAAAATATTGCTTTGAAATCTTCTTTTTTCATTACTTGTTGGACAGCTACAATGGTATAAAAAATCGATATTGTATCGTACAGTTTACTATATGGTAGTAGTGGTAGTGTTTGAAATACTTTCCAATTGTTTTTTGTCATATATAAATTAGCATTTATTAGCTGGGTTTGGATTAATATAATTTTGGAACTTTGAATTCAATAAGTTTCAACTGTTAAGCTATGTTTTCTATCTATCAACTTTTTTGGACCCTAGTATTACTGATAACGAATGATAATTTTTTAAACTGGGATGCAAAAAAAGTCTGCTCACTCATGATGTTAGGCATAATTCTTTATGACGACTAAGCAATCACTCTGAGACAAAGGCACAGAAAACAAAGGTTCATATGATTTTTATTATATGGAATGTTTTTCAAATAATTTGTTTATTATTTTAACTATATTTTCTTAAATGAAATATTTTACGTTTTTTCTCGTTATGTTTGCAAACGCTCTTATTGATTACATTGAGACTAATATCGGAAATGGACGAGTAAGAGTTCTGTACAGTCTGACGGTATTGAAAAAAAATCATTGCCTGTTGGCAAGGAATGTTACCCGTCGTTAACCAGATGTGATTTTAGTAGGAAGACTTTTACATGAGGTATAATAAATACTTTTTTATTTTTATTTAGATTGTATATGCATTATTTATACCAAGACGCATGCGACAAATGAACGATAATCATAATTACTAAGGTTTGTTCCCTCGTGCAAAACAAGCTCTACCGTACCGTATTAACTGTGAAACATACAAACCATACGCAGGAGAAGCAGAGATATTACTGCAAAGAAATAAAAGTTGATAATAGTTTTTGTTTCTATGGCTGTTAAAATATCATGTTTTTGGTTTTTATGTTTTTTTTTTAAAAATATGTATTATTGCGTGATCTTGGTCTTTCTTTCTTATAGATGTTTATGTACAAAGTATTATTTTTGTTGTTTCGAAATCCTGGTTGCTATATTTATATTTCCGGGTGTTTCGTCGTATTCTTGGTTGCTATCAAGAATTTTTTTTCTAGTTTTTTGTTCTTGGCTGTATTTGTTATTATTAAGATAATTGCTCTCTCTCTCTCTCTCTCTCTCTCTCTCTCTCTCTCTCTCTCTTGATTAGTATGGATTATAATCAGTAATGTGTTTTTATTGTGTACTTAGTTGTCATAGTTACTATTAAGTAATTTGATTGCTAAGTCCTGTTCTTGTTTGCTATGGTCATCATCAGTTGATTGCTATGTACTGTTCTTCGTTGGTTTGATCGAGTTAAATGTGTGATGTTTTGTGTCCTAAGCTATTGTGGTGATTTTGATTTTTCAAATAAAATTATTGTTTTTTTTTTTTTTATTTTTTTTTTATTTTTTTTAATTTTTTTTTTTGTTGTTGTTGCTATGATAACAATAAAAAAAATTCTTGTCCATGTTATTTGTTGGTATGGAAGCGATCAAAAAATAATTCTTGTGCCGTGTTATTGGTTGCTATGGAAACGATCAAAAAATATTCTTGCGACAATTTTTTGTTGTATGGTTATAATTAAGTGTAATGTTAGTGTTTTGTGTTCTTCTGTTCGTATCTCGGGATTGCTAGATAACACATGTAATAAATACTGAGTATGCAATAGTTTAAGACTAGATGAACGTCTAGAATTAAAACGGGAGAATATAATACCCTTTCATATGCGTGAATGAAAAATTTTGATTCTCTCTATTAGACATTTTGAAGCCCACTGTTAATGTATATTAAATTATCACTTTTTATTTTTAAAGAGTTCAAATGGCATCTGTTGCAAAACATGTCATTTTCTGAACGAAAAGATTACTTTTCCGAGAAAACTGAAATATACTTGCAATTATCCCCATCAAATCAGTGAAAAAATTCTTCACGCTACACCTTAAATTTTTGTGCAAATAAAATCGAGTTTCAAACCTGAAATCCATGTTTCAATACGGCTGTAAACTGCAAGTACCAGAAAGGCGAAATTATTCTTATATGTACCCCATAGATTTTGGTAAGCATTATAATTATGTAAATATAACTCCATATCAATTCCGTTCCATCGCTTAGCCGAGAGTCCCACAGCGTAGTACAAATACCACGACCATTAAGCTACAAACAACAATCCTCTAAGCCGTTATGTAAGTACATTAAGTCATAGATATTTTGGCTGCTGTTTTTTATTTTTCTAAATCACTTTTTCCTTAATTTTGTTTCTATTATTGTTGCTTTCTTTTCGATATTTTCAAGACATTTGATTATTTACATGAAAGTATTTATATACCTCGAACCCAATTATTATTGTAGGATTATTAGAAACTTGCAATTTATATAATTTTGAAACTTTAGATTCATTATTTTCAACTGTTTGGCTTATATGTTTTTTATGTATCAAACTTTTTGGTCTTAGTGTCACTGATGAGGAATTAATTTCCGAAATGTGCACATCTACACATCAAAATTTAACTGTTATTTGTTTTATATATTTACCTTGATTTAATAAATTTTACGAAGATGTGCTATGATTCTACTGAAAAGATGTAAATGTGTATAAAGTATTACACATATTGAAAACATATATAAAAAAGATAAGACCGTTTTTAAAAAGAATCATAAAACATATGTAAGATAACATAGACGATACAAAGATTTATCAGTTTTATTTTTAATCAAAAATAATAACCAAATGTTAGAATATCAAAGATAAACAAAAGAAGAACAATTTAATTTCAGGATTAAAAATTTAATTAGATTTGTTTTTTGATCAAATGTTTTTAAAAAATACGTGATGTTACCAAGATAACTGATGGCTGTCAGGATATAATATTACCACAATCCCCAAACCAGTGTCTAATTAAATAACACAAATACCAGTTGAATTTTGATGTGCCAGATGTGCACATTTCTGAAATTCATTCCTCATCAGTGACACTAAAACCGAAAAGTTTGACAAATAAAAAACATAAGCAAAACAGTTTAAAATTATTGAATTTAAGTTAATCTAAGTTAGATTACATTCATGTTGTAAAATTACATAAAGATCAAAAGATCTAAAGTGATGAAGGGTTTTGATTTGACTAAACAGACTAAAAATACCGGTCTATGTCCAAATCATGATCCCAAAAGTAAGACAAGTGGGCGCTTCGGAAAGGTTAACAACCTCCAGGCTACACAAGCTACGCGCGAAACAAATTTTAAAATAAAAAGAACATGGAACTATGGGAAGTCAAATATACCCAGGATAAGTTTGAAACAACGACTTTTATGCTTGTAAACAATATTGTGATGGCGACCTTAGACTTACTGAGAGACTTGATAAGCCTAGGCATGACTTCCAATATCTATATATATACATCAATTCATTTGTCAGTAGCTTGCAACTTTCTATTGCTATTCAGAAATATAATTACTTATCCTGCCTTTGGGGTTTTTCTTTCACAGTTAATACGGTATGGAACCCACAACGAAAACTTTATACAACGAAGCAAGCTGCTTACAAATGTAAAGGTCGCTGTATACAAATTAAACCCGGATATATTTGACGTCATATAGTTCCATGTTCTTTGCATTCTCAGTTTCAATTCACCCCTTGAAAATGTGTGTTATGTAGCTTAAAACCATTGTTTTTATAATTGCTAGCGGTTTACGGAAATTGTCAATTTTTAACCGAAAAATTAGCTTGTCATTTTCATTCTAACATTTGTTGTTTTGTGAAATGAATAATTCTACATGTTGCTAAAATGTAACTAAAACTAAAATGATATCATCATTCTAATGTTTAAGAAAATTCTATAATTTTTTTTTATCAAATAGCACTTTTCAACAAAAATTAAATTTTTTGAAAATTAAAAACAAACCAATTTAATCTCTCTGTTTCGTGGTACAACTAAATTTAAATCATAGTTGCGCGTAGAATATATATACTTAACAAAATGCTAAAACACGGTCAGATAAAAACAAAAAACCCTTCTATATTTAATAGCGCTTTCATGTATATTAACACGTGAGCGCAAAGGAAATACATAACGTTGTAATTAAAAATTTGACCGCGTTTAAACTGTTTGATTTACATAATATATATAGTATATGATAACCGGTTTATATATATATATATATATATATATATATATATATATATATATATATATATATATATATATATATATATATATATATATATATATATATATATTTATATATATATATATTACCGGTGCTGCATATGCAAACATGAAAATATAAAAGTTCTTTAATGTTAAATTATAAAAAATATATCATTTCAGTACCATGTTTAACTTTTGCTTCACAATGACCATACAATTTGCAACAACAGTTCACATTAAGTATAACAATTTCATCAATGTGCATCTCACAAAATGTTACTTTTAGATCTTACCATCAAGTGTTGTATATATATTAAAAAAATTAAATTGCTTATCCGAAAAAAAAAAATTAAGCAAATCAACTCATGGAATTGAAAAAAAAGATCAGTTACAAGTTCTGATATTTTTATCTATATCTCAGTAATTTAAAAAAAAAAATCTTTTCTCGTGTAGTGTCTTCAACATCGATTTATTCCCCTTTGTTCAAGCAAGATACCAAATAAAATCTAAAGAAATGTACACGTTTTGAATTTGTTCCTTGTTTAATTTCACAATATGCAAACCATAATCATTTTATATTTCTGATTTCACATTTCACATTAAGTATAACAATTTTATCAATGTGCATCTCACAAAATGTTACTTTTAGATCTTACCATCAATTGTGTATACATATTAAAAAATTTAAATTGCTTATCCGAAAAAAAAAATTAAGCAAATCAACTCATGGAATTGAAAAAAAAGATCAGTTACAAGTTCTGATATTTTTATCTATATCACAGTAATTTAAAAAAAAAATCTTTTCTCGTATAGTGTCTTCAACATCGATTTATTCCCCTTTGTTCAAGCAAGATACCAAATAAAATCTAAAGAAATGTACACGTTTTGAATTTGTTCCTTGTTTAATTTCACAATATGCAAACCATAATCATTTTATATTTCTGATTTCCATATATTTTTTATTGTGATAGCAACAACAACATAAAATAATTTGTAGGTATCGATATGGAAAATTATGATTTTATTTTTAAATGTCACGAAAAAGTCTTTTAACAAAGTAGATTTCAGAGCATTCTTTTTGTAAACCGAGTAAATACTCCTTTTTATCCCTTATCGTACTCTTGTTTCAAATGTTTGTTGTCAATACTAATAACGACTCTCCCTTAAAGAAGTAATAAAAAGCTATGTTTAGATTTTATTAAATATATAACACAAATACCTGTTAAGTTTTGATGTACCATATGTGTACATTCGGGAAATCATTCCTCATCAGTGACACTAGGGACCGAAAAGTTTGATAGATCAAAAACATAAGCCAAACTATTGAAATTAAATGAATCCAAAAAAACATAAGCCAAACAGTTGAAAAAATAAATCTAAAGTTCCAAAACAAACAAACAAACCAGTCCTTGTCCATATCACAATCCCAAAAACAAAATAAAAACTTTGCAAACTGGCAAAATATGTTATATACGTGAACTTCCATCAAGGAAGTGAGGCCGGGTGCTCCGAAAGGGTAAGCACCTCCTGTCTAGCTAGCTATACCCGTCACGTGCAAGTCAATTTTGAGAATGAAAGGAACAAAGAACTTTGGTAAGTCAAATATATCCAGTATAAGTTTGGATACAGTGACTACTTACTTGTCAACAATATTGTGATGACGGCCATAAAACTTTTTAAGGGCCCTGATTAGCCTAGGCTTGCAATATCCTTGTGTCAACAATTTAATTGTAAGTAATTTGCTTCGTTGCAGAAAGTCTCCATAGTGGAAACAAGCTTTACCGTACCGTATTAACTGTGAAACATACACACCATACGCAGGAGAAGCAGGGATATAACTGCGAAGCAACGGAAAGTTGACAATAGAAAAATTGAAGTCATCACGTTTGTCGTATAGCTTCAGATGTAACCTTTCATGGGTGTCATAATTGAGGTATAAGTCCAAATATGAAGCAGAACATGGAGAATATGTCGTGTCTTTTATTTCAAGCTCACTTGGATAGATGACATTCACATATTTTCCGAATTTGTGATTATTTAGAGATAGAACGTCATCTAGATATCTGTATGTGTAGTTGAATGACTAAGCGACAGTCTTTTCTCCAGCTTTGTCAAGGTTATTAAATGTTTTAAAAGAAGAGAGGGATTTTTTTGGTACTTTTTACACCACAATTTTTATTTCCATGAGTTTATCAAAATTAGCATTATACTAAATTTAGAGATGGTTTCCATGTCTACGTAAAATATCGTACGACATAATATTACGACATATGTGACGTTGTTACTATATTTTAATTCCCATCCAAATAATTAGAATTTTTTTCGTAATTATTTTCTAAATATTTTTTTCTAAAAATAATATTTATAAAAACTAATTAAGCTTGTTTTAAGTTGTTACTGAGTCGATGTAAGACAAGCATCATCCTAGAACTGAGTTATTTCTGATTTTGATAAGTGTGATTTGATCCTATTTACACAGGTTATTTGAATTTAAATTAACAAACCTCGTTGCAGACTCAAAAAATGAATTTCAAAAAATCTCTTTGTCATATTTCGGTTTTTTAAACAATATTCCAAAATTATAAATCTGCTTATATTTAAATAGATGTAAGACTATTTTTAGAAAAAGACTAAATGAAAACAGAATCTTTTTCCAAGTCACTTAATAAAAATTATATGCATTCTAAATAAAACACACACATACCAGTCCATGTCCAAATTACAATCCCAAGTAATTACAATTACAAGAAAAATAACAAACAAACAAAAAACTAAGTAAAAACTTTGAAAATTGGTCAATTTAGTTATACACGTGAACTTAATCAAGGAATTGAAGCCTGGGGTATGTTATAGTATATCGTAACGGTAAATTTATCGTGCTTTTCCTCCATTTATCTTTAAAAAAGTTAACCCTGTCTGTTGTTTTAAATTTTTTTAACACTGATTTTGATATTGTTTTAATGCAAATTTGTAAATAACATGGTTATAAATACAATATTGTATAAGTTTAATGTCGCTGTATGTTTATCTGAATATATTGACTTACCATAGTTAAACTTTCTTTTTTAATTCAGCCCTTGATGGGTGAAGTAGACAGGAGAAGCATACTTTCCGGAAAACCCGGCCTAACCTCTAAAACGGAAGTGCACGTGCTTTTCTTAACTTGCCAGTTTTCAAAAGTTAATTCTGTTTGAGGAGGTCAGAACTTTTGCAATCTTATATGGTCCTTCAGTGTTTCTAGAAATTCTTATTTAGTAATCACACCTTCTAAGCAATAAGGTTTGCGTGTTTTTATGTTAAATCACACAAATTTGGGTTATATCTAAAATGATTACTTTTCGAAATAAAAAATACTATAGACTTTGTTCAAAATGTCCTTCTAATATCTATTAATATTTCTGTTTTTTTTTCCAAATATGTTTGAATTTTTATTCATGTTTTATTTTTGATAAACCACGGAGGAAGTACTTATCCTTCCGGAGCATCCGATTCTACTTTATTCATGCGTGTAACTGATATAGCCATTTTTAAAAGTTTTTTACTTTGAGTTTGTATTTTGGACATTGAGTAGCATGTTTGTGTTCTTTTTAACGTTTAGTCTTCTGCTTGTAATTTATCACTTGATAGAAGTGTTTATTTGTTTTTTCTGATATTTTCAAGATGTCCCCCTTTGACCTTTAATTTTTCAAAAATTTTGCATTTTTTAAATTTAATGTTATTCATTAACCTAGCTTCTTAATTTTTTACATAACTGACGTAGGAAACAGTTTTGCCCTTCATATCAATTATCATTTAGCAATATTTTCAGCCGTCTTTAATTTTGAAATTTATTTAAAACTAAGGTTTGTTCCTTCATGCAAAGCATTCCTTAACTGGATTTGGATTTATATAATTTTGGAACTTTAGATTCATTTATTTTCAACTGTTTAGCTTATGTTTTTTTTCTATAAAACTTTTTGGTCTTAGTGTCATTGATGAGGAATGAATTCTGAAATGTGCACATTTGGCACATAAAAATTTAACTTTTATTTGTGTAATATATTTAAAATTACATTATTTTATACATCTGTATAAAGAGTGCGCCAAGTAAGAACTGATCACAATACGAGAGCGCACGAGTTACTCCCCCTTGAATACTAATTTGACATTTTTGAATAACATATACAAAGCAAAATATATACTTTCTTTAATTTTAAATATATTTATATATATGCCTTTTTAGATACTTTGGAATTGTACTTTACTGTTAAGACAAATAGAAAAGTCTGATTTCTAACGGAACATAGCAGTACCAAAAGACTGGTACTGTATTATTATTAAAATAATGAAATTAAATGTACATCTCACCTTAAAATTTTCCTTGACCTTTACACATGACACAAAAAATAAGAGATTCCTCATGACGTCGTTATCAACGTAAAATATTGTTTAGAGCTCTGTAGTCTTGGATAATAATTATAATAATAATAATAATAATAATAATAATAATAATAATAATAATAATAATGTTATAATAATAATAATAATAATAATAATAATAATAATAATAATAATAATAATAATAATAATAATAATAAAATAACCATTAATAATAATAACAATAATAACAATAATAATAATAATAATAATAATAATAATAATAATGATAATAATAACAACAACAACAACAATTATAATAATTATAATAATAATATTGTGATGATGATGATGATAATAATAATAATAATAATAATAATAACAATTACAATAAAAATATTTATGATGATGATGATGTTAATAATAATAATAATAATAATAATAATAACAATAAATAATTATAATAATAATATTGTGATGATGATGATGATGATGATGATAATAATAATAATAATAAAATAATAATGATAATAATAATAATAATAAATAATAATAATAATAATCATTATTATAACAATAAAAAATATTGATGATGATGATGATGATGATAATAATAATAATAATAATAAAGATATGTAAGAAAATAATGACAATAATACAAATTCAATTATCCTCAACTATCTTTTCTTACAAATTAAGAAATTTATATTACAGTCAACCTTGTCGGCCCCAATAAAATACTTTGTTCTAATATTTGTGCATAATTGCTCCGTTCTAAAGGTTCAAAAGATGTATTTAGTTAAATGAGATCTAACAAATCAATTAGATCACGAAGAACACTAGAAAAATTGTATTAATTTTATAGAAAAAAGACTTTCCGGGTTCCACCGTTATCATCTTTTTAAATTTTGGTACAATATCATACGAGCGCAACATGGTTGCCTTACTAAAAAGACTTACAAAACTCTTGATGCTAAGATTTACATCGACTGGCTAACACAAAAACAATTCGGAAGCTAACATAAAAACAATTCGGTAAAAAAAAATTATCGGAAGCACAAAAATCTCTTCTTTGGTACTTAGTTGGAAATTTAATAAGTCAATCAGCAAGATGTCTAATTTTCATTGAAGAATATTGGCTTGTGTAATTTTTAGCGTCGTATACAAAGTGTAAGGCTGCAGAAATACAGCAAAGGTTAAGCTAAGGCCTTTTTGAATACTTAGCTACAGACACTAAAAATATTGCGACGCAACTTTAATCGTGTGGCGGGAAAATATACCCTTCATTATATAGATAGAATAAAACTTGTTTATAATGGCGTTGTATAAGCCGAGAGCAGATAGTGCAAGATCAAAATTATGAAGTAACAGAGCCTCACTAGATCATTGTTCGAGCTTTGACGTAGCTGCTATAGATTTTACAAACTTACAGGTTTCATTTTAAAATGTTCTGTCAGACGAGAATTCTTGTCTCGTTTCTAGGTTTTTGATAAGGGCACATTGCCGCGTATTTACATTTGAAACAACGTTTTTGCTTCCAAATCCGGTTCAATATAATTTTACTATTGCTTTTTGCTGTAAAGGATTGAACTTGTATAAAATTAAATGTATAAAATTTATTCTTCAAAGAAAAACTTAAAATTATTTGGAGATGTTCTCTTAAAGGGATATGCAAAAAGCTATTGTTTAAATAAATATTAACGAACTCGTTCTTGGAATGTCGGGCCTCAGGTAACAAAAATATATTTCGTATCTTAGCATAGAAGTAGTAATATAAGAATTTAAATACCCCAGGTCTTTGATAACTCTTAAATTAGAGCAGTTGTTAGCGATATACATTGAGTCGTTGCTTTCTTTCAAAGTATCGAGGGTTCTGTTCTTTTTCATGCCTTTTTTTCCAAAATAAAATGTCATCAATACTTTCTGATGACTCATTTTTAATTAAGAATGACTTTGCTTATATTTTAAAAGCCAGTTAAATTTGGCTTTGTAAATATATAACAAAATATATGTACATTTCGGAAAATCATTCCTCATCAGTGATTTATTTGTTAAAGACCAATAGTTTTATAAGGAGGTCATTTGTTTTGTTTTAACCCTTAATTCTATGCAAAGGGTGCTAAACTACATGTTAAAATGTAGATTTTGTTTTATTTCATCAATAAGTAAAAATAAATAAAACAATAACATACGATTCCATGGTCAATGGTCAATGTCCAAATCAAAATTCCAAAAGCAATGTAAAAAGTTTGAAATTTAAGATAAACATATGAAATTCTATATGGGAATTTAGGCAAGATAATCTGGAAAGAATGGCATCTTTGGTTTAATTAGCTTCATCCGACAAATATTAAAATCTTGTATAGGATAATTATGATAATTATGTATAATATAATTACCACATAAACATCATACTTAACAACAATATTGTGGTTTCCGCTTTATAACTTTCTCCTTTGATAAGCAACAAATCCAATTTTTTTTAAAATTATTGTAATATTATTTTAATATATTTACATTCTTTTATGTTTCTTCAAAAAAGTGGTAATAACAGTCACAAATTTGTGCAATAACATATCTATTTTAATCCATTTTTTGTGCGTCATTATATTGTTGTCGGTCACTTCACTTCATTATTCCGTCAGGAAAAGATATAAAAGTTTTAACATGATGTAAAACTGCAAAGTAATAACTTGATTATCCAAAGTTGTTAGGCTTTATAAATGAAGATGTTTACACCAAACGGGATCTTTCTGGTAACTTTAACGTTATAATCGCAAAATGTTTTTCAGCATGTTATTTACTCATATCGACAACTCATTTCTGTTTGCAGAAATATTTATTGGTAAGGCGAATGCGCATACCGATTTCCTTCACCTTAAGTGATAACGTACCCATTGCACTGCAGATTAAGCGGTGTTAAAGTTTTAAAAATAAAAGAGTGACAAGTAGTAAGTTATTGACGCCTTTTTAATTACAGTAACATATAACGTTTAAATGATAATAATATAATTTTATTTGGGAGAAGATTATTAAAACATTGTTAATGTCTCTGATTTTATGCTTGTATTAAATTAAGAACAGCGCGGCCTTTCTTCGCGTAATGTTCCTTTAACAATTGATAATGTATCATTTATTTGTTTATTTTGGTAATTTAACTTCTCCATAGCTTGTTCAAACATTTCCATTGTGTCTTGGGGGAATGTTCTGTATCTTTTCCCCCAAGTGGCTTTATTATTCCAAGAACCTCCTATGGTTGGCCATTTATTATCTTTAAACAATGAAATGGTGGATTTTTGCTGCCGATATAAAAATGAAATCGCAATGGTCAAGGAGTTCAAATTTCTAACGGATTCTACAAACAAATTTGCGAATGTAAAATGTACAAAATGCATGCTATAAGGTTCTCTGTAATCACTGTTTCCGCAGGAGCTTGTTCATAAACATCGAGTTGTCTTACGGCATTTTCCACGGCTTCTGTAAATTTTTGATATGATCCGTCGGTAATGTCCGTCATTTTAAGGTCTTTTTATTTACTCTGTTAGGAAAACAGTAAAAGTTGTTTGCTGTAATCAAGAAAATCGTTAATAAATTCTTCGTTCCTTATTTGACGTATTTTTATGTCATTTGCTAATATCCCTTGCATCCTCGACAATTCTCCTTGTCTGAACTAAAAATAATGTTTAAAATGACTCAAATTTGTGACATTGTACATTTTTTTTTATTTGCAGAAGTACCTTCTGAGAATCTGCTGATAAATGTGTTTATTATGTCTCTTTCTGCTTCCTGCAAGTCTCTGAATGCGACTTCTTCATGTTGTACCTTAAAAAAATTATCCATTAATATGAAGTAGCCTCTCTTAGGTCATAATAATACTCTAAAAAGAAAGAAGTATTTTGTTTATAATCTATATGGAATCTAATTATGACTTAAGGTATTTGAGTTATTTCTGTCTTTTACATCCACGGATGGGAAGGTTAATGAAAATTTATTCGAGGTTAAAACAAGCACAATCATGTTTTTCTGAGGGCTATTTGACCTCGTTTCCGAACATCAAAATATCATTTGTCGGCCAAGTACACCCAAAACGATGTTGCGACTGAAATGGATGGTCTTTGTATATCTCCGTTGAAAGCTGTTATTTACATAGGTTTTGAATTTTGTTTTCATTTTATAAAGATTCTTGCTTTTTCTTTGTCCTTCTTGTGTTGTTCTCTAGTGTTTATGTGCCTTTTTTCGGAGGGCTAGAGGGTAGGTTCTATAAGCGTCTATTGGACGTAAAAACAAAATACATTTGTGTTTGTTGTTCCCTTTGTTTTGTTGATTTGGTTTTTATTCACTATCTCGTCGTGGTTTCAGTTTCATTAGTTATTATCAAATTTATGTATTTAAGTTAAATATTTATCACAATGAATAACAAATTGTAAGTTTTCTGGACAGTCCAGTTAACAATGGAATTCATTTTTCCAAAATGCACAACTCCAGCGGCTACTTTCTTATTCTGTCCACATACAATGGCACCACCCGTTTCAACCTTCAAGGAAAGAAATAGTAAATATAATACAAATACCAGTTAAATTTTGATGTGCCAGCAGGAAAGCACAATTCCTTTTCTAGGCCTTTTGTTAGCGACATCGGTCAGATAACAACTAATATTATGTCAAATTTTTGATTGTTTTTAAGGAATAGCTTGTGTTTTTAACAAGTTCTTCCTTATAATTTTTTTAAAACACTTACATTAAAACATAAAACAGCATCTTGTTCTTTTTTTATAACAGAAAAAAATTTCTCTGCGTTGGAACTGTCATCATCAATCAGCACTTCCCAATGGAATGTAACTTCACGTTTAGCGTTTCTGCGGTTGCGTAGTTGGAGTATAACGTGAAAAAGGAGTGTATGAGTTTACGCTGATTTTGTATTGCAGTATGATAAGAAAGAATTTTTAAATTAAATTATCAAAATATAGATTAGAACGATTAAATATCTGAAAAAGGTTTTTTTTTTTTTTTTTTATTATTAATTCTTTGCAAGTATTTTTAAAAAAGTTACCATACAAGAACTGTTTGTGCATGACTGTTTGTAACCTACAGCGGGTTAAACTTGGTCTCCAGACAACTCGTAATCAGTCTCCGCATAACTAGTATTGGTGTTCTAAATCTATCAAATAGCGAAAACAAAACTAAAATGATCAAGCAGTCTATTTAATGGATCTTTAAATCTTATTTGTTTAGTTAGCACATTTTAGATGACACGTTAGTTGTTAATCAAACATTGCATACAACAAAATTACATATATTAAAATGATCTTTCTTAACTGAATAAACACTCACTTTAGATTGTTCAGTGTTGCTATTTATCTGACATACTCAAGCATCTGAAGGAATAAAAACTGCCTCCCCTGATAGACCTGTTTCAGTTGAGCCTGATTAGAGAAAATACATTTTATTTTTGTATTTTAAAAAGTTGCATATTTGTAAAAAAGTTGACCAGTAAAAAGGCTTGCGTTTGCAATTTGAAAATTGCAAATCAGTTATTATTAACAAATTATGAGTTTAAAAGCTTAACATTTGTATTGGAGTATTGTATATTATTTTGTACCGTTAAAAATCAGACACCAAATCAAATCATTGAAATAACTTAATTATGCCTTGCTTTTATACTTTTTAAAAATGCATACTATGGGATAAATACATAGTAAAAGCCTCTGCATTTTGATTTTTAGATTGCTTTTTTTTAAATAAATTATTAGAATCAAGGCTTTACTTTTGTATTTTATATGTATATTTATGCCACTTAACAAATGAAAGTAATTGTCTAGGAAAAATGCCTTATTTATTAACGTTCTGAATAATTAGTAAAAAAAGTCCTACATTTTATATTTTCAAACTTACTTCTTGATGGAACAGATAAATTGTAAAAGCTTAGCTTCCACGTAGAAAATGAGACCTTGTGTTCCCGACCGAAGGTTAAGCACCTCCTGTCTAGCTAGCTAAACTCGTTACATGCGTAATCAAAATTATAATGATAGAAACATGAAACTATGGAGAATCAAATATATCCAGGATAAATTTCGACACATCAAATCCTTACTTATCAACAATATTGTATCCACTAAAATATTTAATGCGATGATAAACATGGGCTTGCAGCTCTTTAAAGTCAATGATTTTTGTAAGTAGAGCTAGATTTGTTGCAGAAAATTTCCGTATTAGGAACATATCTATAATACTGTACTTCTGTAAAATTTTGGATGGATGACAAAACAGTCACCATCCATCTAGGCCATTAATTATTTTACAGCTTCACAACTATATGTTGTGCCTACCATCCCAGTCTCCAACTGAACAACTCATTCCATCAAAGTTTGCATTGGCTTCAGGAAGCTGCAGGACTTTTACATGTTGTGTGTCAGTTTAAACAGCTTGTTTGAGCTCTATCAGTGCAATGTCATTGTCACCCGGAACACATCGGTTCTCATTAGGTCGATAACCTTCATGAAGTATAATATTCTTTGCTTTTAACTCTTGTCTTTTACGTCCAGCCGTCATACCGAGAACAAATTGAAACTGACTTTTTCGCCACGGACGATAAACATCATTTCTAAAGAAAAATAAATATTGAAACGAAAAAGTTCTGAATTGTTTTAAAGTACGACGATAAGTTACGATTTTTGTTAGACAATTAAGAAAATCTATGGAGGCTACTACTTTGGAGGCCACTATTTACCGCGAAAGAAATATTTTTTTCACGATACGACAAAATTATCTGACAAATTCAGATACATTTCAATAACAAAAACATAATTTGAAAGGCAATTTTTTTAAATAAAAATCGTATTCATTGACAAAATAATGCTTCTCATGCAAAAAGTGGTTTTTGATAGCAAAATTCTAAATCTACATTAAATATTATAAAGAAAGATAAATAGTAAAAGCTTGACTAAAAATTGAAAAAAAGTTGTGACTTTTAAGTCAGATCATGATCCCACTATGATAGTTTTTAATGAAAATGTCAAAACTGAAAATCCAACTTCAAATTCATTTTATTATTAAGCAACAACAACAACAACAACAACAAAATTTAAAAAAAAACTTAAAGAAGAACTGCATTACCAATTTTATGTCCAAATTTCAAGAAAGAAACAAACTATAGGGTAAGGTCCTTAGTGGAATCAAATGTAATATTCAATTTTGTCCAATATCGATTTTGGAGATGCAGATCTTTGAAGTTTATTGCACCCTAGATCCATCTTGACCTTTTTCAATTGTTTCTTGTAGCCAGGGCAACGTCTTGAAAAAATTCATATTTATCAGACTACGCTGTCGTCTCTAAGTTCTTCTTTGATTCCACCCGGTATCTGTTGTTTTATGCACACGCTAAGCTATTTCACAAAATCCGATGATATTCAGTCAGGTGAACTAAATATGACAGAAAAGTCAGTTCTGTGCATGTAAAAGATATCTTATTTATTTATTTATTTATTTATTTATTTATTTAGTTATTTATTAATCTGATTTTTTTTATGTTTCCCCCCTTACACACTTACGATCGGAAGCAAAGTGCTCCAGATAAAACAGATTCGGACTGATGAGAATTCCTCCACACTAGCATTTCCGTCTGATAAAGGCATGGTTTCCAAGGAAATTTACACCTTTAAAATAAAGCTGAAACTAGATAACCGTAGAAAATGTAAAAATGCGAATCATCACAAATATAGAATAGTTAAAGTAATGACGATTTTCGGAAAAAATGATTTACGATACATGATCATTGGCTATATTATTAACATTCTTTTTTTCTTCGACATCTGTGATTTAGGGACTAAAGCCCGATGTGAAAACACTTGTACTCGGGTTCGGTTATTATTATTATTATTATTATTATTATTATTATTATTATTATATCATAAAGTGAGTTTGTCAGTTCTCGTGAGAAAATCAATTGTTTTCTTCGGTCGAAATGAACAAAACATAAATTCGATTGTTTAATTGATTAAATGGGGTCTTTACTTGCCGATCAAGAATAATTCACTTATATATAAACGTCACTAGCTACAGGTGAAATGGCAGAAAAAGATCTTTGCAAGACCCGACCGACATTTTCTTCAATATGTGCACATTTGTAACGAATTTACACGTGCACTCAACTTTTTTTTTAAATTTAAACTTAATTTTATATTTATTTTTATTTATTGTTACTTTGATTTTGATCCTTGGGTTTTGAACAGAGCACGGACGTACATCGAAGCCATTTATTTTGTTGAGCTTTCTTTATATACTAAACAAACGTAGCAATTATCTAAAGTTGGGTTTTAATTTCAGTACTGGAAATCTTTACAAGAATGGCGATTTAAAGTAGAACGTAGTTTTGTATTTTACCTGCCATGGCGTTCCATGACGACGATATTTTCCATCAAAGTGTGTTTCAAAGGTTTAGTAGTCTGTATCTTGAAAAATAAACAGCATTAAATAATCGAAAATAAAAATTAAACAAAATGATGGTTCTCAATAAGCCGAGGCATCCGCCTATAGAATTTAAAATTTAATGTTTTTTACAAAAATATTTATACTTTGGACATCATGTTTTTCAATTAAAACACATACAGCGAATTCCTAGCTCTCTATCAAAGATATTTTGACTTCCAAAAATTTTATATTTTATCTTCTGATTTGTAAATTTGAGTTAATAGAGAATGTCCAAAAAACAGCTAAAACATAAAATAACTAAAGCTGAAACATTCAATAACACATAAAACATATAATAATACAGATAAAACTCACAATAACTCAAACGTAAAATGACACAGCTAAAACGCATAATAAAACAGCTAAAACGTACAATAACACAACTAAAACGTACAATAACACAACTAAAATGCACAATAACACAGATAAAACATACAATAACACGGCTAAAACGTACAAGAACACAGAAAAAACATACAATAACACAGCTAAAACCTACAATAACAAAAGTAAAATGTACAATAACATAACTAAAATGTTCATTAACACAGCTGTGTCATTGTACGTTTTAGTTGTGTTATTGTACGTTTAAGCTGTGTTATTGTATGTTATAGCTGTGATATTGTACATTTTAGTTGTGTTGTTGTACGTTTTAGCTGTGTCATTGTGCTGTGGCTGTTATTATACGTTTTAGCTGTGTAAATGTACGTTCTAGGTATGTTATTGAATGTTTTAGCTGTGTTGTTTTATGTTTTAGCTGTCTTATTGTATGTTTTCACTACGTTATTGTATGTTTTAATTGTGTTTTGTACGTTTAGCTTAGCTATTGTATGTTTAACTGTGTTATTGTATGTTTTAGCTGTGTTATTGTACGTTTTAGCTGTGTTATTGTATGTTTCAGTTGTGTTATTGTATGTTTTATCTGTGTTATTGTATGTTTCATCTGTGTTATTGTACGTTTTAGCGGTGTTATTGTACGTTTTTGTTGTGTTATTTGCGTTTTGGCTGTGTTATTGTATGTTTTTTCTGTGTTTATGTGCTTTTTAATTGTGTTATTGCACGTTTTAGCTGTTTTATTGTACGTTTTAGCTCTCTCTCTCTCTCTCTATCTCTCTCTCTCTCTCTCTCTCTCTCTCTCTCTCTCTCTCTCTCTCTAAAAGGTATTTACGCGTTGCACTTCTATATATTATACACTTAGTATAACCATGCATACTGACAACGAAGTTAATCTGATTTATACCATCGAATAATAGTTAAAAATATATGTAAATATTACAATCGAGATGATCATGTCTTCAATTCTAATGTCACGTGTTCAAATCTCGGTAAAGTAAACCTTTTTTAAAATTATTTTTTCACTAAAAGAATCGTCATTTCGAGTGGTGGTTGTTACTTGAACGAAAGCGGGTTTTTATGTGCTGATGGTGTCAGTGGTAAAATGGATAGCACAGGAAGATTATATGATTATATGCTTGATAGAACAAATGATGACAAATTTATTATTCATGAATATTTTTGTTAGTTTCAAACGAAGAACAAAAATCTATATTAGACACTCAAACAGATGCGGTAGATGTATCAGACATTCTCAGACTTGGAGGCCCCTAGGAAATAGAAGAATAAAAAACCCTAATGGATATGTCTACCATTATGCATTATACCCATCTGTAGAAATCAATATAGGCATTGCACCTCTCTGGTCCTGATTATTACCCGTCTGTAAAAACCAATATAGGCATTGCACCTTTCTGGTCCTGATTATTACCCGTCTGTATAAACCAATATAGGTATTGCACCTCCCTGGTCCTGATTATTACCTGTCTGTAGAAACCAATATAGGCATTGCACCTTTCTGGTCCTGATGAATACCTGTCTGTATAAACCAATATCGGCATTGCACCTCTCTGGTCCTGATTATTACCCGTCTGTATAAAAAATATAGGCATTGCACCTCTTTGACCCTGATTATTACCCGTCTGTAGAAACCAATATAGGCATTGCACCTTTCTGGTCCTGACTATTACCTGTCTGTAGAAACCAATATAGGCATTGCACCTTTTTGTCCTGATTATTACCTGTCTGTATAAACCAATATAGGCATTGCACCTCTCTGGTCCTGATTATTACTCGTCTGTATAAACCAATATAGACATTGCACCTCTCTGGCCCTGATTATTACTCGTATGTAAACACCAATATAGGCATTGCACCTCTCTGGCCCTGATTATTACCCGTCTGCATAAACCAATATAGGCATTGTACCTCTCTGGTCCTGATTATTTCTCGTCTGTAGAAATCAATAAAGGCATTGAACCTCTCTGGTCCTGATTATTACCTGTCTGTATAAACCAATATAGGCATTGCACCTTTCTGGTCCTGATTATAACCCGTCTGTAGAAACCAATATAGGCATTGCACCTCTCTGGTCCTGATTAATACTCGTCTGTAGAAATCAATATAGGCATTGCACCTCTCTGGTCCCAATTATTACCTGTCTGTAGAAATCAATAAAGGCATTGCACCTCTCTGGTCCTGATTATTACCTGTCTTTAGAAACCAATGCAGGCATTGCGCCTCTCTGGCCCTGATTATTACCTGTCTTTAGAAACCAATGCAGGCATTGCGCCTCTCTGGTCCTGATTATTACCTGTCTGTAGAAACCAATATAGGCATTGTGCCTCTCTGGCCCTGATTATTACCTGTCTTTAGAAACCAATATAGGCATTGCACCTCTCTGGTCCGGATTATAACCTGTCTGTAGAAACCAATAAAAATTAATATAGGCATGGGCGTCTCTGACCTTGATTATTACCTGTCTGTAGAAACCAATATAGGCATTGCACCTCTCTGGCCCTGATTATTACCTGTCTTTAGAAACCAATATAGGCATTGCACCTCTCTGGCCTTGATTATTACCCGTCTGTAGAAACCAATATAGGCATTGCACCTCTCTGACCCTGATTATTACCTGTCTTTAGAAACCAATATAGGCATTGCACCTCTCTGGCCTTGATTATTACCCGTCTGTAGAAACCAATAAAGGCATTGCACCTCTCTGACCCTGATTATTACCTGTCTTTAGAAACCAATATAGGCATTGCACCTCTCTGGCCCTGATTATTACCTGTCTGTAGAAACCAATATAGACATTGTGCCTCTATGGCCCTGATTATTACCCGTCTGTATAAACCAATATAGGCATTTCACCTCTCTGGTCCTGATTATTACCTGTCTGTAAAAATCAATAAAGGCATTGTGCCTCTCTGGCCTTGATAATTACCCTTTTGTAAAAACCAATATAGGCAAATGCCAGAGTTATTTCTGCAATTGCTAAAATTTTTTTTAAAATTATTGAAATAAAAAGTTTTGAAGTAAAGATTTTTGAAGCAGTATTTTATTTATTATGTTTTGTTTAAAAAATTGTTTTAGTGCATAAAATTGAACTTGACCGTTTGATTTTTTTAAAATTTCGTTTTAATAGTAGTTAAATGAAATAAAGCAATAAAATAAAATAAAATAAAATAAAATAAAATAAAATTAAATTAAAAAAAAACTAAAAAACTTAAAAGGATTGTAGGATTCAGCTTACGAATATCACTCGGCATTGTCAATCTTGTGTTCTCAGGTAGATAATCGAATAGTAACTTGCGCATGTGCAAAAACCAGGTTAACATTTAGTTATCAATCTGTACCCGTGCTATGTAACGGGTGATAAACTCAATATCATCTAGATTTAAACAAAAAAAAAAAAAAAAAAAAAAAAAACACTGAAACGTTATATTGCTAGAGTTATGTTTTGGTATTGTAACACAAACAGAATAACAAACAAGAATTTATACAATTAATTCTAAAACATTCGTTGTTTAAACGGCGTTACCTATTTTTGAAACACAGAGAATTACACTATGTTCGGTGCAATCAATTAATCTTGATGCAGTACAATAACAAATGATAATTAGCCATAGAATAAAACTAAGTCTTTTTATCATCAATGTTTTATAAATAAATATTTGGTGTAATTAATAATTGAACTTTTTCAAAATAATGTTTAATTTGTCAATTTGAATGTAAGCAAACCGAATAACTATTGGATGTATCGTTACAAACATAATTATGCATTATTAACATGACAAAAGCCAAGCGATCATTGAACAAAAGAGTTTATATAATTGCATTTTAATATTTGATATGTTTTATTCATTTTAACTTTATATAATCAGGAAATTTTTAACAGAAATATCTGTGTTAATTTTGATGTGCCATATGAACATTTCGGAAAATAATTCCAGCAATAATTCAAATCTAAAGTCTAATTTTGTGTTGACAGATGTTATAAGTTACTTCTGATACAATTTATTTTGGTGTTTATCAGATGTTATTGTTACAAGTCTACATAACATTAAGATGAGGATGTCAAATGTTTCTGCATTTGTTGCTTTTGCAATCGTGTTGGGTTGCCAAGTTTGCTTAGGAATCGTGGAAAGTAAGTATATCTCTATCATTGATATTATATGAAAAACGAATAAACCATTTTTACAGAATTTTCATTCGCATGTATTATGAAAGTTTTTTTGTTTATATATAAATATTGAATCTTCAATGTTTTTGGAATACCGTGTAATGAATCTCGCTTGATTTAAATATTACAAAAATTAAATGTTTAAAAAACAATAAAGTGAAATAAATATCATAATCTTTAGGACATAAAATCAATTTTAATGCGTGTAATGATAAAACATATTAAAAAAGGCAATAAAATGGCAGATATATTATTGTTAAGAAGTTGTCAAAATAGTTTTTTATACTTTAACGTGACAATGATTAATGTTTCTTCTTGAGATTTTTCATTTTGATTTTTATCATACTTTTACATTACAAAAGTAACCTATTTTTACTTGTCCTCTTTTTTACAGAATTTACTCACATCGTGTATTAGGATTATTGATATTTTGTACAATTTATTGCAAACTTGTGTACAAATAAACTAGTTTTTGGTAATTTTTTTGTTCAAATTCTATGAATTCAGGAACAACTAAGGCAATGTTTGTTGCAAAGTCATATTTTTATCAAAAAGATCCCAATTAAATCCAATTTAATAGAAAATAATATAAAGAATTTAAAGAATGATGAATGGTAAAAGCACTGCATCGAAAAAAAATGAGTAATGACATATTGAAGTATGGACATACATATTTATTTAACCGACTGAAAAATGCTTTTCAATTTAATTCTTAACTCTGGAAGTTTTCTAAACACTGGAATGAAAGTTTAATTATATTTATTCACAAAAAATGAAACGTTTTATTGATTAATAAAATTATAAAGGAATCTCAGTAATTAATTATGTAGGAAGACTTTTAAATAAGACATTACAAAACAGAATATCAGATTATTCTGAACCCTGTCTTATATCCGAATATCAAATTCGCTTCAAAAACAAATGTAGTTATTCTTAAAACACTCATTGATTTACAAAAACACACAAAAAAAACTATTTGAATGATTTATTGATCTTTGAAAAACATTTGATTTTGTTTGGAGGGATTGTTTACTTTCATTATGGCACATCTGGCAATATATACAATGTTATTAAATGTCTGTATTCAAATACATTATATAGAATAAGATTTTGTAATGGACTAAACCACAGTTTTCCTTCAACTAGGTAAACAAGGTGACAACCTAAATTCTTTACTGTTTAATTTGTATATAATATATAATACAAATACCAGTTAAGCTTTGATGTGCCAGATGTGCACATTTCGGAAATTCATTCCTCATAAATGATTTGACATTTTGTTTTGGTGATCATGGTGATCCAGGAATTTTACTAAATCGACATCTCTTTTGCTGATGATACTGTATTATATTATCAACTAGTCCACATAGATTACAAAACTGTTTAAATGTTTTATCCTCCTTTTGCAAAACTTGGTAATTAAATATTAATCTTGACAAATCAAACAGAATTGTTTTCATTTCTTATCGAAAAACATATACAAAATTTCATATATATTAAATAAAAATCCTCTTAAAACAGTTAAATCTGCATCTTATCTTTGTATCAATTTTACATTGATCGGAATTGTTTATTCCACCATTAGTAACTTTGCTGATAAAGCACAAAAACATACTTTAAAATTATAAGAAATATAGGATTGAGTTAGTCTTCTCAGTTGCTTGAAAAGCTTTTTGATACTCTAATACCAACAATTTTGATGTATGGCAGTGAGGTGTGGGGTCCGTTCAATAGTTTTAAAGAGTCTGAACCATTTGAACACCTTCACTTGGAATTTCTAAAAGAAGTATAAGGACTCCATTTAAAAACTTGTAAAAGTGTATGTAGGCTTGAAATGAATGGAACTCTCCCCCAAACAACACAAGTATTGCTAAATATCAAAAAATTGTTTTTTAATATATTTGAAAATAAAAACTCTTTACTTTATAAACTCTTTCTTGATACCACTAACAAAAATAACTGGACTAAAGCTGTTAAAACAATTTTTGACCACTAAAGGTATTTTACACCTCTTCTGCTCTCCGAAACTTATCTATAAACATGTATCAGGCATAAAAGTAAGAATTAAAGATACATCAGGTCAAACTTCAATTTGCAGAAATTTGAACATCAAGTAAACTATGTTTTTTTCAAACAAAATAACAAATTGTCGGGATAACTAAATTGAAGATAAACATGATTTCCTTTCCTATGTTAAAAAAAATGATTTATTCAATAAATTATTCAAAATCAACTTTTTTTTCCATTTGTACTCGGACATTAAAACTTCTGCTCTGTAATAAAAATGGAAGTATTGTAATGAATACATTAAAAGAATGATTCTCAAAAAGCCGAGCGATTCGACTATAGGAGAAATCCCAAGAAACAAGTTTATACCTTTGTGAGACCTCTATCAAACATCGACTCAAGAACAAATGCAAATTAATTTTTGCCTAATGTGCATATATAAAATAACGTAATAAAGACATCTCAAAATTGGTACTTAAAAAAAAAACAATATGAAAATGTGCCATTGGTCGTTTCTCACTATTATTACTCGTGATTGTGAAAAGCAAAATTCACAATACATGGTTTTCGCCTGTGAACTAATGCAGCACCTACATGGCAATTATACGTAATAGTTCCGTGTTTTACATGCTTTATAATGTTGCTTTGTATAGCTTAAAATTGTATAGGAAACGCATGTGTATTAATCAGTGGTCTGATGGTAATTATAACTCTGTTAGATATATACTATTGAAACTAGTTTCAATGATGTGTTCAGATGAGCAGTGCGTTATTTAATTGGGGTATTTGTTGATGAAGCATATACACTGCGTTTAAATGAGAAAAAATAAGCAAAAATGAAAAAATACTATAAAATATATTAAAACAAATAAAAACGGACGACATATAATGAATTGATGGAGATGAATGTGCTCTATGTGTATAAATTGAAAAACACGATTATTACCATCAAGATTTTCGTACACGGAATGCAGTATTTTTAAATGTATGTTTAAACACATAATGTAATTTTTTATCAAACTTTTAATATTCAAAACCGTTTCGTTTTGGTACTCTCTTTTGGATGTTTAAAGTCTTAATATTATTTTAAAAGATTAAAATCTGTAGGCGGATGCCTCGGCTTATTGAGAATATTTTTTATTCAATATATGTTTTCCATCAGAAAATGTGCTTTGAAGAATAAGGGCATTATATATATATATATATATATATATATATATATATATATATATATATATATATATATATATATATATATATATATATATATATATGTGTGTGTGTGTGTGTGTGTGTGTGTGTGTGTGTGTGTGTGTGTTAAGTTTTGCTCATTTTTTTCCTTTAGCATAACATTTTATACCCCCTTTTTTACTAAAAAAGAAAACCCTGAGAATGTTGCATACCGTAAACTTAAATTAGTAGTTAAATTAAATATGTACATGTTTTGATTAAGAACGCAATTATTTGAATATATATCTGTCTCCTATTACATATAAATCTTTCTTAGATGATTGCAATCATTCAGGTTTTTTGGGGTATGTTTCGTGGGAATACAACCAATGAGAGATTAATAGAATCTAACATATGCGTCAGTGGTAGATAGAGGTTTCCTCCCCCTCGCAGGCAGTTTTTTGTGTCTAAGGCCTCGTTGTAGACCAAAAAAAAAACTGCCCGCGAGGGTTGGAAACCTCTATCTAAAACTGACGCATATGATTGATTCTTTTTCTGCCATCCCATTAACAAATTTAGGTATATTTAACCCAAAACACGAATGGCTGACAGAAATTTCTATCTCTTAAATGACCGTCTAAATCAGAAAAAGAATACCACCATTTAAAAGACCGGCTTCGAATCCTAGCATACCAGCGGTATGCTGAAAAAAAAACGGGAATTCTTACATTTTCACTTTCAAAAGGGAAAAAAACAATCGTGAAATCTACATGTAATGATCAGCTGTCGGGGAGTAATTTTAGGAAATGTATTACTCCGCAGCTTGACCTATATAAGATATAACTATGCTTAAAAGTACATCTAATTCCGCATGAAGAATGTAGTGCATAAATAACGTGAAAATTAGCTTGGCTGCAACATGAAAACAGGAAAAATTATAACAGAAAAACATTTAAATAATATCATTGAAATAAATTTTGATTAAACTTGCTCCTGTCAGTGAAGGAAGTTACGAGAAGTTAAAAAAGTAGTTCCGGCCGCACGAGGAGGTGAAGATAAATAGCACGAGGAGGTGAAGATAGAAATTTCTACCACCGTTTCTTCTATTCGAAAGTTTTATCTCAAACTAAGGGGGATGGGAGAAATTATTCTTTTGCCTTTTTAGACGCGGATGATACAACTGCAATCTCTACATCAAATATGTAGAATAATTTGCATTTTGTATTATTTTTTAGCATTATTACGTGTACATAATGGAACAGGTGTCTCAATTATTGATCTTTGGAATCGTCATGGATACAGTAATTCCAGTGACTTTATATTTAGAAGTAATTTAATAGACTTGCCTTTTACAACCGGATGTCCATTACGTGTAAGCATTTAGTATTCATTTTGGTGATATATCAAACTATATTATGTTAAATCGATAAATCGAATTATATATAAAAGCTAAAACAGTTAAAATGTGTGGCATAGAAATGCTAATAGGGACAAATAAATTTGCATTTCAAAAAGCAATATTTATTGTATCGTTTTAAAAACCAATAAAGTATAAAAAAGAATAAAAAATATTCTAATATGTTTTAAGGACTTTAATCAAACGACTTTAACCAGTCCATTTCCAAATCACACCCCCCCCCCCAAAAAAAAAAAAAAATGAATATGAATAAAAAGCAAAAACTTTCAAAAACTGTCTAATATAGTTATACACGTGAAGATTTATAAAGTAAGTGATGCCAGGTGCTCCGGAAGGGACAAAAACCTCCTGTATAGCTAGCTACAGAGAAGAAAATATTAAACAGCATATTTCATACAGCTTTGAAATTGTGAAAGCTTGTTTATAAAAATGTCTTTAGTTTCAAAATTTCGGTTACCTTTAGCTATTAATAATCTCAGTCTTTTTTTAACAGATATCTTTTGTATTTATTTTTACACAAGATCAAGGTAGCTAACTTGGAACATACTTGCGTCGTAAGCTGGAGGGCAGGGTACAAACCACGTCCGGATAGGTACTATTCTTTCTCCAAGCGCATGGAATTTAGAAATAAAACTTAAGTGTCCTTTGGAGGAGATCTTAAAAACCTATGTCCCTTGTCATGACAGACATGGCACGCTTAAGAATCGTTCCTACACATTACCCTACGAGCATTTCAAAGTTCAATATTCATACCAATAGCTTGTAATGTCTTGAAAAATTGTACTCTCTTTTTACAGCTATATGTTGCAGTATATCAACAATCTGGTTCCTTTTTTCTTTGGTTCTATGATGGCCCGTTTGGTAGCAACTCTATATCAAATTTATTCTTGGCAGTACCGTCGCACGTCTCCCACTCGATAATAACAAATCATCATTTACCTAAGTATAACGTAAGTATATCTAAATATGAATACTGAGTGTTAATATTCCAATATTAAAGATTGTAAGAATCGATTCTGTAAAAAATATTAAAAATTATTTACCAAGGTTATGGTTTGAAAAAATACGGTCCTTACCCTACAGAATTTATTTTGTTCAATAAAAGACGGTACAAATACATTACCATAGAGTTGTGATAAGGTTAAATTTCAAAAGATTAAGATTAGTGAATGTAAAAGTTAAAAAGGTTTATTACTGATGTATTTAACTTGGTTAAAGAACTTCCTAAATTTACATTTTTTATGGGCAGATGGCTAATACAAAACGTTGCAGGATTTAATTTGATTGATGTGATGAGATTCCTGAATTGCAAAATTTTTATGGTTAGGTGACTAGTATTATCAGAAAAAAGTTCAAGAATTCAATTCTGTTTGCATTGCACATTTTCTATGGTTAAATGCAAAAGAGGTAAATCCATTTTAAGCACCTTTAAGCTATGCTTAGATATGCTTAAGGATACGCTAAAAATGGTTAAATAAAGCTTAAAGGGGGATTAAAGGTTCTTCATTTCACTGGGATCTTTAAGCTTTTTAAGCCTCCTTTGAGCCACCTTCACGCCATCTTGAAGCTAATTTTAGCTACAGCTTAAGGTGCCCTAGTGATAGGCAATTTTAACTTTCTTTACATAATATGGCTTCAGTGTTGCTTAAAAATGGTATCAAATGATTTTGATAATACAGTGCAACTTCCGAAAACCAGCTTCGTGTGGGACTGAGGAATTTGGCCGGTTTTCAGATATGTCGGTATTTAGAGGGCCTTGTAAATCCGGTAGTCCGATCCGGTCAAAATTTCATCCATTTTAGATATTTATCAAATGGTGAATTAACAAAAGACGTTAATGTGATTACATTTTATCAGCATTGATCGTACATGAAATTCTTGAATTTTAAAACCACCTTGTATAGAAATCCAAATCTTACGAGCTGACAAAATGATACAAACAACAGGACAATCTGCAAAACGAAAAAAAAGTTTGAAGCTTGTGATAGTAAGGCGCAAGAGGTACTGTTTCCGGATGAAAATGAAACAATTTATTTTTCTACATATAGTTTGTTATGAATTGTATACGTTTTAACATTATATGAAGCGAAAATGCTATCCACATCAAGGGCCGATCCGACACCGATTCGTAAATTATAAGCTGATCCATTAATTCTAGGGACCGGTTCACGGATCGTGGTGCCAGGAACGTTTTGATTTTAAATAGTAAAAAAAATTTAAAAGTGTCTAAATAAAAAGTAATTTAATAATATATAGATGACGTTCTTTCTCTAAATAATCACAAATTTGGAGAATATGTGAATGTCATCTATCCAAGTGAGCTTGAAATAAAAGACACGACAGATTCTCCATATTCTGCTTCATATTTGGACTTGTACCTCAATTATGACACTCATGAAAGGTTACATCTAAAGCTATACGACAAACGTGATGACTTTAATTTTTCTATTGTCAACTTTCCGTTTCTTTGCAGTAGTATCCCTGCGTGTGGTGTGTGTGTTTCACAGTTGATACGGTACGGTAGAGCTTGTTCCCACTATGGGAACTTTCTGCAGCGAAGCAAATTGCTTACAATTGAATTGTTGGCAAGGGGATATTGCGGGCCTGGGCTAGTCAGGGCCCTTGAGGAGTTTTATGGCCGTCATCACAATATTGTTGATAAGTATGTAGTCACTGTATCCCAACTTATACTGTATATATTTGACTTACCGTAGTTCTTTGTTCCTTTCATTCTCAAAATTGACTTGCACGTGACGGGTGTAGCTAGCTAAACAGGAGGTGCTTACCCTTCCGGAGCACCCGGCCTCTCTTCCTTGATGGAAGTTCACGTGTATCACATATTTTGCCAGTTTGCAAAGTTTTTACTTTGTTTTTGGGATTGTGATATGGACAAGGACTGGTATGTTTGTTTCATTTTAAAGAAAAGATATCTATTACTAATATTTTTTCACTGCAAAAGTGAAAAAAAAAATATAAAGTAAATACAACGTTTTGTTCACCATAATAAAACATCCAATAACCTTATTCAAGTCAGGGGCAGGTGTAAAAACCTCGAAGTAACGAGTAAAGAAAAAACTATTTTAAAAAAACACAAATAGACAATAACTGCAATATAATTCTATTATCGAACGATAAATGAAACAATTAAGATCGATTTATTTTTTATAAGTTCACCAGCACATGTTATCGGTCTACATGACTGTGTACAATACGACAAGTTGTTATAGTAATCGGATTAGCCGACAGAAAATCAATGGTCCAATAGGGTTCAGAGGTACATTGCGACTCGCGAAGGCCGGTTTTCGGAAGTAAATAATTAAGATGTAACGTGATTTCGTTAAATAAAAATTCAAAATGGACCAGTTTATGTAAGTTTCTTTTAATATACCGGTCTCGCGTTTCCGGTGTGTGGAGGTGATCGGTTTTTAGAAGGGCCAGTATTCCAAAGTTGCAATTTAAAAGTATATATATATATATATATATATATATATATATATATATATATATATATATATATATATATATATATATATATATATATATATATATACAGTTAAATTTTGATGTGCCAGATATGCACATTTCGGAAATTCATTCCTCATTAGTGACACTAAGACCTAAAAGTTTGATAGATAAAACACATAAGCCAAACATTTGGAAATTAATGAATCTAAAGTTTCAAAATTATATAAATCCAAATCCAGCTAAGGAATGCTTGGCATGAGGGAACAGACCTTAGTTTTAAATAAATTTCAAAATTGAAAACGGCTGAAAAATTTGCTAAATGGTACATTTTCTGACAGCACAAAGTACTGCCTACTGAGTTATGGATACCCTCGGGGAGTTTTACTCAACCAGCAGCGGCACCCGCTAAGGGGTAGTAAAATATATATACAAATAGCGGTTAAATTTTGATGTGCCAGATATGCACATTTTGGAAATTCATTCCTCATCAGTGACACCAAGACCTAAAAGTCAGAGTTAGGGTTAGGGTTAAGGTTAACCATATATATATATATATATATATATATATATATATATATATATATATATATATATATATATATATATATATATATATATATATATATATATTATATATATATGTATGTATGAATGTATAGGATGAATAAGTGAATAAATAAATAGATTAATACATAAATAAATAAATAAAGGATGGATAGTGGGGAAAATGAATATTAAAAAACACATGAGAAAAGTGTTACAATGCACGACAGGATTGTGAACACCATATTAATATGCTTTATTTCAGCATGCTCAACAAAATTTTAATACCATTTCAATTTCTAAAGTAAACATTGATGACATTAAGCGGATAGGGTTAAAATTTGGTTCATGGATTAAACCGGACAAGCCCAAGCCTTATTTATAAAATATAACTATGTGGTGTTTGTTTTGGTAGTTGAGATTTTTCTTAAAGGAATACATGATTTTTTGTCATGATTAAAGCGGTTTTGGACACTTAAGCGAAAACGTAGGATAAAAGAGCGAAACATAGTACATTTTTAGCGAATATATTAAATCCATTTGAGGGAATTTACATTTGACGGGCAGTTTTATTATCATTGTGTGCATCTCCGTTATGGCATGTCTTAGGTAAAATGTGGATGGGAAGATTCAGGTCCGTTATTTGTAAATTTGAGGATAAAATCATTTTACAATCGCTCAAATGTCTATCGCAGATTACAAAAATATATAAAATCGGTCATTCAAATGTCTACTTAAATAGCTGCAAAATGTCCACTAGGATTTGTTTTAACCTTTAAGTTGTTTTAAAACTCTAAAGTCGTCACCCTAAATGTCCACTAGGAAATGTTTTATTTTCGCCAGATTAAAGATGGTATTGTACATATATACTTGATTATAATTCGAAGACAAAAATTCATCTAATAATAACTCGTTTTTCTCTCCCTTCTGATTTTCTTAATATCTTTATAGTTCGATATCCCGTTATAAAGATCTCAAGATCTCTCTCTCTCTCTCTCTCTCTCTCTCTCTCTCTCTCTCTCTCTCTCTCTCTCTCTCTCTCTCTCTCCACACACATAAATTGATGAATTTTCCAAACGAAATATCAAACAGAGGATAAAAATTAAAAAGTATGAGATATCTCTCAGTTTTCATACCGCTCGTCGGTGGTTTTTCCATGGGCATTTTATCGACCAACCCTATAATAACAAAAAGATCAGACCTCTTAATTGTTATAAATTGAAATAATACTCAGGTTTGTTCCCTCATGCAAAGTATTCCTTACATAGGTTTGGACTTATTTTAGAGCTTTGGATTCGTTAAATTGCAAATGTTTGGAATATCTTATTATATATCAATTTTTTCGGCCACTTGTGTCATTGATGATCAATAAAGTTCCGAAATGTGCACATATATCGAAATTAATTTGGTATTTTTGTTAAATATTATAAACATATATTTCTACCGATTATAATCCTTTATTGCCTAAAGACCGCTTAAAATAGCTTAAAAGCCAAGTGACATTAAATCATATATGGACGTAGCTTAAAGATAACTTAAAGATCATGTTTAAAGATTTTAAAGGTAGCTTAAAGGTGGATAGAAACATATCAAATATTTCAAAACCAATTTAAAGCCACTTATATCTATCTTAAAAAAGATATTTTGCCTTCTGATTGCCAAGAAGAGAAAAGTTCCACAATTTAATTCGGTTGAAAACATTCCCAAACTGCATATTTCTATGGTTAGATGAGCAATATAACACATGCCAGTCCATGTCAAAATCAGAATCCTAAAACAAAGTAAAAACTCCGAAAACTGGAAAATTTAGCTAAACAAACAAAACGTGAGTTTCCATCAAGGAAGCGAGACCAGGTTCTTCGGAAGGGTAGGCAACTCCTGTCTAGCTAGCTACACCCGTCACGTGCAAAGTCAATTTTGAAAATGAAAGAAACAAGGAACAATGGTAATTCAAATATACCTAGTATAAGTTTGGATACATTGATTCTAACTTATCAACAATATTGTGATGACGACCATTAAAGTTTGTAAGGGCCACGATTAGCCTAGGCTTGCAATATTCTTAAGTCAAAAATTTAATCTAATTTAATTTAACTTAAAGCAGTTTGTTTCGTTGTAGAAAGCCCCGTAGTGGGAACAGGCTCTAGTAAAACGTAATACCTATGAAACATATACACAATACGCAGAAGAAGCAGGGATATTTGTGTATGTAGTCTGTATGGTGTTTTACAAAATTACCAGAATCCCATTTGAGCACTAGACATTTATATCTTGGTTTTCTGGTTTTTTAAAACTAAGGTTTGTTTCCTCAAGCAAAGCATTCCTTAGCTTGATTTGGATTTATATAATTTTGGAACTTTAGATTCATTAATTTCCAACTGTTTGGCTTATGTTTTTTATTATCAAACTTTTCGGTCTTGGTGTCACTGATGAGGAATGAATTTCCGAGGTGTGCACATCTGGCACATCGAAGTGCAACTGGTGTTTGTGTTATATATTTACAATTTTTGTAAAAAAAAAAAAAGACAAGTGAATGATTTGTTTTAGAAGTTCAATTAGAATGAGGGATAGTGTGTAACGGGGAGAACAATCAAAAGTTTTTATAGTTTTTGCCAAAGATAGAGTATTAGAAATAAGTATTTCTTTAGAATTAGAAGTCAACAATTGGTTGATGTCAGATGTAGAATAGACTGTTTCTTAATAAGTCTGAAGGCCATCTTTGACGATGGTCAAATTTGTGTTAGAATTACTCATAGCCATTTATAAGTAAATTTAGAGTAATCTGCTATATATCTTTCCTTGTATGGATTCTTGAAGTTTGTAATTCAATCCAAGTAAGGAAGTCAAATTCTTTCTGTTTAAAATTGATACCGAAAGACTTAGGAATCCCTTATGAATAGAAAGAACTTCATCTTTGGTAAAATTAGTTTTGGCCGTCATCACAATTTTGTTGATAAGTGTATAGTTACTGTTTCCAAACTTATACTGAAAATATGTGATCTACCATAGTTCCCTGTGCCTTTCATTCTCAAAATTGACTTGCACGTGATTGGTATAGCTAAGTAGCACCCAGCCTCACTTCCTTTCTGGAAGTTCACATGGATCACGCAGCCAGCTTTCAAAAACTCCGACACACAATTTGTGTCAAGCTCATTAATAAGAGCTCCAATACTAGAGATAAACAAACTCCAAGTATTTAAATTTGTTAAAAAGACTCTTAAATTGTACATTTTCGATAGTTAGATGACCAATACTAATATGAAAACATCAGGTATAAATCCCTTGTATTAACATCATCCTTTGCTTTTTTCCCTAAAATATCGGACAGAAAATTGTGAGATCTTAGCATGTAACTGCGGGTTTTACATGTATTCCGAACCTGGGAAGTTTGAGCAGTTTGGCACAGTACCGTAATCATGACCCATCGTCTATCCTCTTCGTTTACAGCATTAACATACCGTTTAGAAGAACGTCAACTCTGTATAAATGGCGACAATACTGTAAAATGCAAATCTGGAATAAGTTTGTAAATATGTGAACTACCTTACATTTCCCCATCAAACGATTTCATTTCTGTTCCGTTATCATTAAAAATTTGCAATGGAAATCCAAATATGTTTATCATGTCGTCAGGAGGTGATATAAAGTTGACGATTCTATTCTTGGAACAGAAACATCTTCTATCCAGCCAGAATATAAATATATAAATGTGATGAAATAAATTTTCAGACAGACGTTTTCTTGAAAGCGAATATAAGAACTGGAAACTTTATGTTGTGTGGTTAAAAATAATAGTTCTCATATCACTAAATCAACGTTGGTAATACAGTTTACTGGTTACGGCTAAAATAATTGTAATATACAACTCAAAGTGTGTACGATACAACCGAGATTTTATCTATTAACAATAATAAGTTTATGTCTTTAATTTCATGTGCAATATTTTATTAAAATCATTTAATTATTTAAATCGTTCATTACTTTTCTTCAAAGTTTGTTAAACCACAGCTTTACTTAATTCAATGTTGCATTCAATGATGAAATAGTTTATTTCTAACTCAGTACGCAACTAAACTCTCTCTCCTATATAGTCTCTGTTTATAAATTAAAGAGATAACGTTTATCATATAGGTGCATAATGATATTGAACATAAAACTATTACTACTGTCATAGGTTAATCCCTTGCAAACCCATGTCTGACGTTATTTTGTGTTCATGTCCTAAATATCAAGGTTAGTGAGTACTTGTTACAGTGATTGATTTAACTTTCTTCAATAAATTTACATAGGTTTTTACCTAATCAGGAGCGTGCTAAATTAAATATATACACAAAAAAAAAAAAAAAAAAAAAAAAAAAAAAAAAAAAAAGGGGGGGGGGGTGGGGATTAGTAATCTGATAAATACTTTTTGTCATATCGATGACTTCTTAAAGACTGTATTTTTTTATTGTAATTTAAGACCAGATGAAGATGTTATAATAAAAGCATCTAAGAAAAGCGAATCAAGACAGAATTTGTATCTAGCTGTGTATCATCCAAAAGCGTTTTCAACGGGTTATCCGAAGTTTTACTACACCGGTACAGGATATCCAGTTGATGGCAATATTCCAGGTAATGTGATTTCTTTTTTTTCACTTTTGATTGATACAGGGAAATAAAATGTCAATATTTTAAACAGTTATTTTATAAATTGAATTGCTTGAAATTGTGATTAAACAATGTTTTGCGGCTTCGTAAACCAAAAAAGTAAACTGTTTTATTACTTACAACTTCACAACAAATGAGATAATCTTTAAACTGAAAACAAAATTGGAGTTATTTGTTTCGGAACATATATACCAACAAGGATGTCTTGGGTGTTATTCATTTCTGCTGATGGTGATAATCTACAATATCACACTCATCAAACGTCAAAATGTTAATATTCACGATTTAAATCTTGAGTATTAAATAAAGTTTTTGTCATATAATCTTCAAAATAAAACTTTTAAGCCTAAAATTGTTTGATATGTTTAAAGGTCAATTATGATAAAGACAAAATTCCGGCAGGTTAAGGGTTAGGGTAAATTATTAAGGCCACTGATGAGTATCGCTAAAGGTAAAATTCAATTTTGACGAAAAAAAATTATGATAATAAGTATTTTTGTTGTAGCAGTTTCTCAAGTAAATGTATATACCAACAACTCTATTTGCTTTCCATAATGTCCCATTGAACTTTAAGTTTAAAATGGCTGATATAAAATATTATAATCAAAAGTCGAATATCATTGAATTTTTTCACCATTGTAATTGATAGCACTATTTACAAAATGAAATGAACCACTGTCGCACAGCTGATTTCTTTCTTTTTTCAGAAAAATCTTCAGTTCTAAAAAGAATTTGTGTCAATTCCCTATTTTCTTCAACTGAAAAATATTGAGATCGACAATTTTATTTGTATTAAATGGATATTAATTTCCTTATTTGATCTTTTTTCTCAGATATATTGATCAACTAACAATATTGCGTGAACTGTTTACTAATCGGCCAGACTACTAGTGCATTAATTAAAAGTAGAGCCACAGATTATTGTTTATATTAAGAAAGAAAGTAATTTCTGCATTGATTTTCAAATAAAAAAGTTTAAAAAATAGCTAGGCATCAAAATTCTGTAAAAAAAAAAAAAAAACAACGAAGTAACGTAAAAAAATATAGTAACTATATTAGTGTTTTCTTTTAACAACTGATTGAATTATGACTAAAGAAAATACATTGTGGAGAGCACGTGCATGTTTGCGATTTTTTTTATGTTTTTCTCCTTTTTGTAACCACCTTGATTTACACCTAAAATATGATTTAGAATGTTAAACTAATTTCCATGTTGTTAAGTTGATAAACTCTATTTTATTTAGATGATTGTAATTTTATAATTATCAATACCATTGATTGATCTTAAATCCTCCTTTTTTTATTTCTACAGAATTCTGCTTGTTTTTTGCTATATATTCAGGTGACGAAAATCTCTTTCAAGAGGCCAATTACTTTCAAATTGAAGCCAAGTATGAATCTGGTAAGTTAATATTAAATTGTTTTGTATTGGAATTTAGAAAATAAAGTCAAAGAAAATGTATAAGATAAAGGGTATGTTCCATTTATCAGCAATTTACCATTTAGAATATTTTTCATCCGTCTTAATTTTGTAATTTATTTATAACTTAAGGATTATTCCCTCATGTAAAGCATTCCTTACCTGGATGTGTATACTTTTGCAACTTTGGATTCATTTTTCAACTGATTGGCTTATGTTTTTATTTATCAGACCTTTAAGCCCCTATCCCCTAGTTTAGCAGATATTTATATACGATAATGGTTCACTTGATAGAAACATCTAATCGTTAACGGAGGTGATGGATACTTAGTGAATCTATCAAGATTTCTTTAATCAAATAGGAGATGGTAAAAGTTTTGATTTATACATTTGCAACACTTTGTGCTAAGCTAATGTTTCAAAATGTTTAAAATAGTATTTTTATAAAATTAAATTTTGTATTACAAATTTTTGTCGTTTATTGTATTTTTGCAAGACTGGGAATATAGCCAGGTTGCTCGAAAAAATCTACTACATTATAGGGATTAACATTTACTCTGTAAGAGTCACCAATTTTTTAAAAGACTCTTTTAGTCTATATTTCCAATGCGCGCGTACTTTGTTTTTATATATGACACAAATACCAGTTGAATTTTGATGTGCCAAATGTGCACATTTCGGAAATTCATTCCTCATCAGTAACACTAAGACCGAAAAGTTTGATAATAAAAAACATAAGCCAAACAGTTGGAAATTAATGAATTTAAAGTTCCAAAATAATATTAATCCAAAGCCAGATAAGGAATGCTTTGCATGAGGGAACATACCTTATTTTAATCAAATTTTACAATTTAAGGCAGCTGAGAATTTTGCTAAATGGTACATTTTCTGACAGCACAAAGTACTGCCTACTGAGTTATGGATACCCTCGGGGAGTTTTACTGCACTAGCAGCGGCACCCGCTCAGGAGTATTAAATATATGTTGAATTTTGATGTGGCAGATGTGCACATTTCGGAAATTAATTCTTCAGCAGTGACACTAAGACCGAAAAGTTTGATAATAAAAAAGCATAAGCCAAATAGTTGGAAATTAATGAATTTAATTTTCACTGTCGTTTGTTTTTTTTCCTCCAGGTTGCAATTTAACACTACCGAAACCGACAGCAACTGGAACTGAAAACAAAATGGATGCCTGTGTTACCTCCGGCAGACAAGGTATAATATATTTAATTAAATAAAAAAAGAAAAAAAATGCTTTTAGCAACATAGTTTACATCGATGTAAATTTAATTTTTTGACATTTACATATGCAAATTGAACGATACTATATTATTTATAAAGGGTTGTTTTTATTTGACACTATATTTTTTGTTATCCTTTATTTAAAGGTTGCTGTTACCATAGAAATATTTTAAGACATTTAGTTTTTAAGTGATTCTTGAAAATATATAACAAATACCTGCTAAATTTCGATGTGCCAGATGTGCACATTTCGGAAAATCATTCCTCATCAGTGACACTAGGGGCCGAAAAAGTTGATAGATTAAAAAACATACGCTAAACAGTTGCAAATTATTGAATCTAAAGTTCCAAAAATATGTGAATCAAAATCCAGCTAAGGAATGTTTTGCAGGAGGGAACAGACCTTAGTTTTAAATGAATTTCAAAAATTAAGACGACTGAAAATTTTGCTAAATGGTATATTTTCTGACAGCACAAAGTACTGCCTACTGAGTTATGGATACCCTCGGGGATATTTATTCCACCAGCAGCGGTACAAATACCTGCTAAATTTCGATGTGCCATTAAAAATTTATTATTGTTATTGTGTATGATACAATATATTGTAACATAAGGTACTAGTTCAAAAGGTCACCGCTACTATCAATAGAAATTAACTATGTATGTGGTAACTAGATTATAATTCACTGACATACGCTATATAAAATATAAGGTTCACGGCTTCCTTAATGATTATTTATTTTATATGTGCTATTCCCTTACTTGTTGTCCTCATTACCTTGAGAATCTTAAGCTGCATTTGTTTATACATAATTGAAAATAAAATAAATCAAATTTCTAAATATTTGTTTTATTAAAATAAATTGGTTGTTGTAATGATCTCTGCGATTCATTTTCTTAGGTACATTCTTATTAGCCCATAAAAATGGAAATCCTAAACGTTTTTGAAATCTCGATATGTCTAAAGTTATAAGTACCTAGAGTTTAATGAATAAATTCGTTTGCATTTCATATCTTTTGGATGCGAAATAGTTGTTTATAGCAGGGAGCCGGTTTTGTCTGCAACACTTACTTTTAGCTTGTTTGATATACCGATTCCAATTCGCTGTAGCCAGAAGTTAAGGTCAAACTTTCCATTAACAAATACCATTAATATTCAACAAAGAAAAATAAAGTTAATATTAATTTCAGCCGCTTAAGTATAAATTTACAATACTCTTGAAAATACTTTTTAGATGTCGCAAATTTATTCAAAAATGAATCAACCCGATAGACTACACACCTTTTAGATTTTAATCCCGATTATTATGTTTATCGTGCAATTTTTGTAGGCCTTTGGTTGGTTGGTTTCTGCTGGTTTACCATTTTTCGAAACAAACTAGATAATACCAATGAAGATTAATAATGTTAAGCTAACAACATTTTTGTTTTATATTGGTTGATATTTTTTAAAACAGTGTGTGGAATTTTCTACAAATTTTCTTTGTAAAGCAAATACGTTTTTAGGACTCTTTACAAATTTCCTGAATCACACAGAGTATTAAACATGAATTATATAACAGGTGGTCTCTTTGTTTTAAAAAATACAAATCATAAATCCTTATATTACTAAACAGGTGATAGCATGTTCATGTTTAAATAGTTTTAATCATAAACGATAGCAAAGCATGCATGATTTCATTATTGTAATTAACTTAACAAATTGAATTCTGTAGTTAAGGTCAAACTTTCCATTAACAAATACTTCTATTATTCATAAAAAAATAAAGTTAATATTGATATCAGTCGCTTAAATATAAATTTACAATACTCTTGATAATACTTTTAAGATGTCGCAAATTATTCAAAAATTGAATCAACCCGACTTGACTACACACATTTTAGATGATAATAATTATTATTATGTTTATTGTGCCATTTTTGTACGCCGAAGGTTTATTGTTTTCTGTTGGTGCACCATTTTTCTCAACAAAAATGTCGTGAATGTCTCAACAGGCTCAATAATATCAAAGAAGATTCATAATGTTTAGCTAACAACATTTTTGTTTTATCATGCTTGCTATTTATTCAAACTGTGTGGAATTTTCTACAAATTTCCTTTGTAAAGGGAATCGTTTATATGACCGTTTACAAACTGCCTGAATCACACAGAGTAACAAACGTATCATCTGATATGTTTAATTCACAGGTTATACAACGTTGTCAATAATAATAAAGAAAAAAATTAATTAACAAAACACATATAATAACACTATTCATAGGGCCAGAGAAATATGAATTATAACAACAGGTGGTCCCTTTGTTAAGGTTTTGATTGATAAAAAATAATATAAACAAGATACCTTATAAAAACATTTTAAAGATTATCTTTATAAAGAAAACCTTATATCTTTTTTAAAAATACAAACCATAAATGTTTAAATTACTAAACAGGTGATAACATGTTCATTCTAAAATAGTTTTTATCGTTAACGTTAGCAAAGCATGCAGCTTGTTGTCATAACTGTAATTTACGTAACAAATAAATAACTTTAGATTCATTAATTTGCAACTGTTTGGCGTATGTTTTTTAATCTATCAACTTTTTCGGCCCCTAGTGTCACTGATGAGGAATGATTTTCCGAAATGTGCACATCTGCCACATCAAAATTTAGCAGGTATTTGTTATATATTCTAAAAATAAAAAAATTAAAAATTTAACAAATTAATTTCTTTATCTTTAACAAAATCCATTTATTATTTAAACCATATATATTCGTGTCTATTAAATGTATATGTCTTGTTGTCAAATTGTATATTTTTAAATGCGACTTTTTGTACATCGGGAAAATATTTATTAGTCTAAAGTATTTTTACTGTATTTTTTTAAAAATATAATTTTCAATATATATACGAATTTGCTCTAAAATTAGGCTTTACCAAAAAATTACCAAAAATATATTATGCTGTACATTGACCATTTTCATTACATCTAGTCAGTAATGAGGAAGTCTTCAATATCAAACCAAGTGGCTTTCGCATCAAATTATAAGACGTCTATAACATCAATATTAGTGAATAAAAAAGGATAAGTGCACATCTGGTACATCAAAATTTAACTGGAATTTGTGTTATTTATTTACTACCACTTAGCGGGTACCACTGCTGGTTGAATAAAAATCCCCGAGGGTATCTATAACTCAGTCGGCAGTACTTTGTGATGTCAGAAAATGTATCATTTAGCAAAATTTTCAGTCGTCTTAAATTTTGAAATTTATTTAAAACTAAGGGTTGTTCCTTCGTGCAAAGCATTACTTTGCTGGATTTAGATTTATATAATTTTGGAACCTTAGATTTAATAATTTTAGACTGTTTGGCTTATGTTTTTTATCTATCAAACTTTTAGGTCTTAGTGTCACTGATGAAAAATGGATTTCGATATGTGCACATCAACATTTACCTGGTATTTGTGTTATTTATTAACACAAACATACCAGTCCTTGTTTAAATCACAATCACAAAATAGTAAGAACTTTGAAAACTGACGAATTTTGTTATACACATGAATTTTTGTCAAGGAAGTGAGACCAGTAGGTCCGGAATGCTAAGCAGGCATCCTACATAGCTAGATACAAGATTCACGTGCCAATATTTCACAAAATACCTGTTAAATTTTAATTTGCCATATGTTCACATTTCTGAATTCCATTCCTCATCCGCCACAAAAGGGAATAAAATGATGATAGATGAAAAAGATAATCCAAACATTTGAAGTTTAATGAATCCAAAGTTTCAAACTTGTGTGAATCCAAACCCAGTAATGGAATATTTTGCATGAGGGATTTAGTTTTAGTTTTAAATAAATTCCAAAAATTAAGACGTTTGAAAATTTTGCTGCAAAGGTTTATTTTCTTCGTTTAAATACACTAGTCTTCTTTAATTGAAAGAAAATGAGATTCTTCCTCTTGTTTTAATTTGTTTCTTTTCGGTTAGATTGGCCGTTTTAAGATGCAAATATATTTCATTATGCTTACTGTTGTTTGTTTCTGGTTGCTTTATAGAAACGCTGTATAAACAGTCGGATTTTGGACATCCCACAAAAACGAACGCAGTAGCTTCATGGACTGTTACAGCACGTAGTTTGGTCATGTGTTCGTTGCAATGCAGTCAGAAAAGAAGTGTTTGTAAATCGTTCTTCTTTACTCGAGAAACAGGGAAATGCACAGGACTGACACACACGGAGAATGCCTTAGATAAGCCGGCTGATGCTATCCATTACGTACCTATAAATGACTTTTGTGAGTAAACTATTTTACACTTAACATTTGAGCAATGTATGGGACTTTTTTTGTCTCGTTCTTTATATACAAGCTCTGTTTCTTATAAAATACTTGTTAAAAAGTATACTACGTAAAAAGTAGTAATTAATTCTGATGTAGACTGAAATGTTGAAGGCAATAAGTGAAGGTTATGTCATCTTTTTATTTAATTAGAGTGTTTATATTAAAAACAACACAAACATAAAAGCCTATGTCAATAATAAGAATCCGAAAAAAAAATAAAACAAAAGAGGTTAAAAGTCTGCAAATTCAATCTGTTTTACTTTCACGAAAAAAGATTGATTGATTAATTAGGTAATAAAAACTAAACACAGAATAAAAATCCAGAAAGCATAGTAAAATAGAACTTTGTAAACTGGCTAATTAAGTGTAACACATTAACTTCTTTAAATTTAAAGGCGTTTTTTAGACCAACGTTCCAAATAAGTGTTTTATTATTGTGGTTTTGTTTATACTATTTACCTTAAAAAATTGATAAAATTGATATCACTGCTAGCAGTTTCTCCTTATAATGTTCAAATAATTTCATTAATTTTTGTTTCAGATTACCTATGTGTACTTGTCTTTATTTGTTTTTCTTTAAAATATTTTTAATATAATGGAAACGAATAAGACAACATGATTATTAATAGAAATAGTTAAAAATTAAAAGTGGTTGTGACTACCGTCTGGATTCTACGGTTACCATTTATCAACTTTATCAATCTTTAAATATAACTGAGTTTTTAAGTTTTTCTTGGCAGTTTTCATTCTTTTTCGTTTCAATATATATCCCTAAAATTTATTTAATAAGTTCCTTCTTTTATAACACCACAAAAGTTATCAGACAATTAAAATATAACAGAATATTGTTAAAATCTTGTAGTACAATAAAGGAAAAATTCCAATCTAAAAAGTTCTCATTGGACACTATAATTTCAATTACTAAAACGAAACTTTAGGATGTTTTTTTTGAAATTTTCTAGCAAACAAGATTAACATTTTTGGCAATCGTTTTGACCTATGTCGAACCTTCATTATATCTTTCGGATTTTTTTTTAAAATACAAAACTGTTTACTTTTTAAATTTTCCATTGCACATCATTTGAGTCACTGACAATATTCTTAACAGGAAAAACGTTTCTTCAAGAAAAGCAGAGTCGTAAGTTGGAAAAATGTTTATACGTTTACAAGAAATACTTCAATGATAAATATGCTTCAAGCTTCAAAGATTCTGTTTCAAATGTTAAAGAAGTACTGATTTATTAATATGATTTTAAAAAAATTGATGGCACATAATAACAAGTATTTTTCTTTTTTATTCTTTTCTTCCTTCATTTCTGATAACAATTACATGTTTTGATCTGATAAAACTTCAAATATTTTATAATTAATATTTAAATTAAACATTGAAATTGATAGGTAATGTAGCATTCTGCATATTTGTATAGGCTAAATGTATATATTTATGTATATTCAATTATAATATTATATAATCTGATGTGTGTTTTGATTGTTTTTATGAATCAGATTAATGAATTTCCAAATTGTGCACATTTGGAACATCAAAATATAACTGGAATTTGTTACATATTCATATTTATATATCCATATATATTTGAAAAACATATTTAATTTTGTTTAATGTATTTAAAAAACATTGATGTATTGTTTGCTAGAAATGACAGTGGCTGGAGTGACATTAATGGTTATTGCAATCGTCATATTTTCTCTTTTATTTTTTGGCAAAAATTCGCGAGATTATTAAGAAGAAAAAATAAATCAAAACAATTATTTTATACATTTTGGGGAAATAAACTTTAAAAAAAACAAATTTTCCGTTATATAACCATTTGTTTGATAAAAAGGCAGACAATCAATAAATGGATGATGCAAGACTTAAAACAGCAGACTTTTATTTATTCAAAATATTAATAATAAAACAAATAAAATAAAATAACCCATAAAAATAATACAGAAGACTAACCGTTTAACCAAATAATGTTGACTTGATATACCAATGTTTTTACATACAGGTTTTGGGGTTGTAAAATCCAAAATAAACAAAGCAGATAAATCTTAAATCTGAATTTCCGTTGCCTTGGTACTCTATCGTATACATTGACATATGATACAAGATTGAATCCGCAATGCACTTTTCGTTATAAACCATGTTTGTCATTTGTTAAAATTCTTAAGTGGATTTACATTTTTGTTTTTAAAAGCCCTTTGAAAAAGCGCTATTTTTCCAAAAAAGGTTAAATCACTTACAAAAAAAAACATATTTAATAATAATCTTACTTCTAGAATTTAAGTTTTTTGTTCGAAATGTTGAAATTAATACAAATATGATTTTAAAAATTATTTATCCAAAATTGGGATTTGTCTTGTTTTTGAGAGGAATTTAGATATTTTATATTTAAATTAAAATATTGAGCTTTATGTGTTATTGAGGCGTTATTTATATTTGTACAACACAGTAGGCTTGATTTATACATGTATTTATATTTAATTATCATATAATAACCTTTAATGTATATATATAATATAACTTTTTGTGTGTTTGTATTTTTTATTGATCGGATTAATGAGGAATGATTTTCCGAAATGTGCACATCTGGCACATCAAAATTTAGCAGGTATTTGTTATATATTGATACTTATATATATTTATATATATTTTAAAAGCATCTTAAATGATGTTTAATGCATTTAAGTAAAACAAGCGATTCCTTATCAACTATATGCTAGAAATGACACAGGCTGAAGTGACATTTATTGTTACTATAAATCGTCAAATTTTCAATTTCGTTTTTGTTTCACGAAAATACGCAAGAGTAGCAACAACAGAAAAATACTAAATTAATTTACATATTTTTAGAAAACAAAGAGCCGGCAAAAATATCCAAATTGTCGGCGTTATAAGAACGTGTTTGACATAACGACAGCTAATTAATAAATACAAGATACAAGACTTAAAACAAAAATTTGTATTTAGACAAAAACAGCATAAAACACTGTGTATTGAGACCATCAATTTAATCAAATTATAATTACGGACTTGATATTCAGGTGCTTAACATGATGGCTTTTGGATTGAAAAATGTAAAATATAGAGAGTAGATAAATGGGAACTGTAAATTTTCATTGCCTTGGCACTTTATCGTATACATTGAAAAAGATTAAATCCGCGTTACACTTTGAATTGCGAATCATTTTTGTCATTTCTTAATATTCTAAAAAAAAATTAATATTTTTTAATTCAAAAATCCCTGTCGAAAAGCGGAATTTGCAAAAACGTAAATCGTTTATAAAAAGTACATTTAAATTTTGACTTTCTTTGGACATTTAGGATTTTTGCTCAAAATGTTAAAAATTAATACAAATATGATTTTTTAAAATAATAGATGTAAATGATGCAAAATAACTAGGATTTTTCTTATTTTGATAACTATTTTAATGCTTTAATCTGATACAAATTCAAATATTTTACAATTTATATTTAAACTAGAAATTGAGCTAAATAGGTTATTGTGACATTACGCACATTTGTACAACACAGTAGGCTAGATGTTTATATATTCAATTATAATATAGTAACATGTGATGTGTTTTTAATACAGTAAATCTCGTTATCTCAAACTCTAAGGGGGGGTACAAAAAGTTCAATTTATCCGGAGTTTGACATAAACGATCTTTAAAAACGGCAAAGAAAGGGCAATAACTCGTACACGCATGTCAGAAGTTACTTCCGGTTTTATCTTGTCAAAATTAAGTATCGCCGTTTTCTGATATGTGATATGCATTTTGTAATATAAGATTTTCTTTATTTACTCAAAATCTGTCATTAACTGATTGCACTATTGTATTTTACCGAAAACAGTGAAGTGCGCTTGGGTCCCCATACCGGTTTCGCTTTGTGTACTTTAATAACCCCAAGCTTCCTTATTTTTACATCATGCAACCACGATGTCAAGCTTGGTGGTGATTAAGACACAGGCTAATTTTCTTAATGGTTTCTTTGTTCATGCAACGCTTAATAATTAACGGATTAAGGAAATCGCAAGGTCATTGCAGTTTAATAATATTGCATTGATTTGACAGCCAAAAAGTCTGTTTGAGTTAACAAATTTAATTTTTTTTAAATTTTTTGTCTGAGTAAACGAATGTATTTTTTTTTATAGGATTTTCATTCAAGGGTCGAAAAATCGTTCGACATATTCGGAAATTCGAGATATCCGTGTTAGAGATAACGAGATGCAACTGTATAACTTTTGTATGTTTTTGATTCTTTTATTCATCATTTATATTTATATAATCATATTTATTTGAAAAACAAATTAAATTATGTTTAATGTACTTAAAAACAGCCTTTTTATGTACATTTTGGTAGAAATGACACGGCTTGAGTGACATTTATGGCTATTGTAAATCGTCAAATGTTCCATTTAATTTTTTATTGCAAAAATTCGGGAGAGTAGCAAGAAGGGAAAATCAATCTAATAAATCAATTTTCACATTTGGAGAGAAAATTTCCAAATTTTCAAATAAATAAATATTTGTTTGATAAAAAAAGCTTATAATAAATAAATGCAAGACATAGAACTTTTCGAGTTAAGATAACACCGATACTTAATGAAATTAAGCGTGTATAATAAAACGTGTATGAAGGCCACTTAAGATAAATAGAAATATACAGATTTAAGGGAACTGGCTGGTTGTTTTTATGCAAAAAATTTTTGGCAGAACACTGTACTTAATAGAAACTCTTTAAATTAGAGATGAACTTAAAAACAGGTGTTTTTTATAGCAGTTTTTAATGTATTGATTTTAAAAAGGGTACTTAACTATATACAGAAGGGATTGTACAGACTGTTTTTGTTTAAATTGACTAATTTTTTATGCTTTAGCTATGTTAATTTGCTTATCGTAAATAAAGTGGCTAAATTATTTATTCGGAATTAATTTTTATCTAAGCGACAACATGTTCATGATGTATATTACACCCTCTATCATAAATAATTCAAATTCTTTAGTTCAGACACCAGTAAATTTATATCATAAGTCAAGATAGTGCTATTTATATAAAGACGTAACCAGCTATTTGGAAAAAAGCAAATATATATATATATATATATATATATATATATATATATATATATATATATATATATATATATATATAGATATATATATCCATATCTATATGTATATCTAAAGTCTGTTACCTCATGCAAAGTATTCCTTAGCAGCATTTGGATTTAAATAATTTTGGAACTAAAGATTCATTAATTTCAAAATGTTTGGTTTATGTTTTTTTATCTAGGAAACTTTTAGGTCTTAGTGACACTGATTAGGAATGAGTTTCCAAAATATGCACATCTGGCACATCAAAATTTAACTGGTATTTGTTTTATATATTTACTACCCCTGAGCGGGTACCGCTGCTTGTGGAGTAAAACTCCCCGAGGGTATCCATAACTCAGTAGGCAATACTTTGTGCTGTCATAAAATGTACAATTAACTAAGATTTTCAGCCGTTTTCAATTTTGAAATTTATTTAAAACTAAGAACTGAATAAAAAATATGAAAAAAAATATGTGCTTGTCAAAAACCAATAAACCAAAACAGCAAAAAAAAAATAAATAAATAAAAAAAAAACAAAATAAAAAAAAAAATATAAAAAATACAAGAAAAATCATGAAAGCCGAACAACATAACACATACTAGACAAGTAATTTTCAAATTCTTGGATTTTGACGCCATATCAACCTATAAATTACATTACTGTGTAAGCGATGTCTAGTTACTGGTGAATGGCTTTTTGTGTCTTTTAAAGAGCTCTTTATTACTCTATCACATCTTTAATCAAATCGGAGATTTAAAAAGGTTTTGACCAAAATGTTTGTAACGCGTTCTCCTAATATCGGTTTTCAAATTTTTTATCATTTTTAAACAGTATATTTCGTAATTACTAAGTTTTTTAGTCAGTGGTCTAATAAAGTGTATAAATTTTTATTTATTTTAATTTATATATTTTCTCTCAACTGGTTTATCGTAGTGAAGTTTGCGTAAAAGTTGATCCTGTCCTCTCAAATAAGAATTAAATTTGATAGATCTTTGAATGATTTAAACTTTGTGTTTCACCAGGCTGATATAGATTAATATTTTAACCAAAGAAGAAAAATCTGGTAACATGTTTAAAATACAGAACTCTTGTAATGCTATCTAATCAGAAAAAAACATTATATCTGTATATAGATGTGTATGTACAAAATAATTGCTAATTAAATTGAACTGTTGAAACAAGGATATTGCAAGTCTAGGCTAATTCAGGCCCAAAAATTTTTTATGGTAGTCAACATTTATTGTTATAAGTATCAGTTCACTGTATCTAAACTTACACTGGAAATATTTAACTCCGAAAAGTTCCACGTACGTATTATTGTGAAATTTGATTTTGCACGTGACGGGTGTGTCAAACTTGCTACTTACTTTTACGGGGCACTCGGCCTAAGCACTAAGCACTTATGCACAGCCTACCAAATGCTCTTACCGTCACATGCTCCTACCCACTTGCCCATGGCTGCCAAATGCTTTAACTACTTGAAATTGTTTTTGACATTTTCAAACAAAAAAAAAAAAAAAAAAAAAAAAAAAAAAAAAAAAAAAAAAAAAAAAAAATAATAATAATAATAATAACCTTGCTCTCATCGCGAAAATAACTCAAATATTGCTAATACGACATTTAACAACAGTACAAAAAAATCATCAAAGTTTGTCATATAGCTTTCGTGGGTGTCGTAATTAAAGTATATAAACACAAATATGAAGCAGAAGTTAAAGTATCATATCCTCAGAGGGATAGACGGAATTTAAATATTCTAAGACGTTGTTGAAAGAGGATTTAATATATAATTATGTGTATGTAAAGTATCATATAGATTTGTGTCTGTACAAAATGATTTATAAATGATTAAAGTATTTCCCCAAAAATAATAATACTATAATTTTAATAATAAATAGCAAAAAAAAAGCTCTTCACAAAATATCATGTTAAACTTATAGATTTTCATTGCACATGCTCCAGTCTAACAAATCTAGTTACAAATAATTCATATATCGTAAATGACAAATAGAATTGTATACTAGTATTTTAAAAGCCTTCATGAAACAAAAATTGTGAAATTAAAACACTTTGTAAACAATGGAATTTTTATTTTCTTTGACGTCAATACCGCTCTCATTTAAATTCCCATTGGTAAAATTCGTTTTATTATCAATCATTTGACTTTCAAAAATTAATGACCACTACCGTAGCTAATTTGGTAGAGTATTCGCTTCGTAAGTGTGATATCGGGTTTCGAACCCGTTGGGTCTGATCCAGACTTTTTTTAATATTCTTTTTCACTCTAAATGTGTCACAGAACTAGAGCATATGCTGTGCACTCGAGTTACATTTTTTCCCTTCAAAATAGGATGTGACTGCTGTTTCGCCAGAAACTAGGTATTAAGAAATAAAAGTTATGGGGTGTCTTTCTGGAGAAACCTTGTAGATCTATTTGAATTCTGTGTAAAATAAATAAATAATTGATTGTAATTAAACTCTCATGCTTTTTCGGTCGCATTGTTTTTTCATTCTGTTGAAACAACATTTTCTGATTTTTCTTTAACTTGACAGTTTTTAATAATAATTTCATAAAACAATTTAAAAAAAATGAAATTTTAAAATAGAAATTGATGTAGAATTCATCTCGATTAGAACTTTTTATTACGTAAAATCTTTGCAACAACTGGTCAAAAAAAATTTCTTATGAGAAATTTTTATCAGTTTAACATTTTCTTTACACTGAATTTACAAAATAATCTAACATACGAGAAGTTTAAAGATTATCAATAACCTTAGTCTACAAACATCCTGTTTATTAGACACATTCTATCACCTGTAATCATCAGAATCTTACCTTGCAATTTGCTAAAATTGAGAAATTTACGATGTTACGATTCTCCTTGTATCGGTAGTCAAGGCACGCTAAAGAACCCACCATGCACATTGACCTAAGAGCACTGCGAAGGTATTTATTGAAGAGTTTCAACATAATATTAATGTTCTTAACTGAAATGCGAATAACACAATAACGATAGCCGATAGTAATGGACTATGGGTAACTCCATTACGTGACTAATGTCAGTAATGGGCTCATGGATAACGCCGTTACAATAGGCGATGTCAGTAATGGATTCATGGATAAAGCCATTGCGATAGCCGATATCATTAATGGGCTCAAAGATAACGCCATTAGGATAGTCGATTTCATTAATGGGCACAAAGAAAACTCTATTACGATAGCCAATGGCAGTAAAAACTCATGGATAACTCCATAACGATAGCCGATATCAATAGTGGACTCATGAGTAACGCCATTACGATAGCCGATATCAGTAATTGTCTCATGGATAACGCCATTGGGATAGCCGATATCAGTAATGGTCACATGGATAACGCTATTACGATAGTCGATATCATTAATGGGTTAAAGGATAACGCCATTACGAAAGCCGATATCAGTAATGGGCTCAAGAATAAGGCCAATAGAATAGACGATACCAGTAATAGGCACATGGATAACGCTACTACGATAGCCGATGTTAATAATGGTCACATCGATAACGCCATTACGATAGCCGATATCAGTAAAAGGCTCAAGGATAACGCCAATAGGATAGCCGGTGTCAGTAATGGGCCAATGGATAACGCCATTACGATAGCCGATATTAATAGTGGACTCATGAATAACGCCATTACAATAGCCGATATCAGTAATGGGCTCATGGATAACGCCATTACGATAGCCGATATCAGCAATGGGGTCATGGGTAACGCCATTAGAATAGCCGAAGTCAATAATGGTCACGTGAATAACGCAATTACGATAGCAGATATCAATAGTGGAATCATGAATAATGCCAATAGGATAGCCGGTGTCAGTAATGGGCTCATGGAAAACGCTACTACGATAGCCGATATAAGTAATGTGTTCAAGGATACCGCTTAACGAAATGGACTAATTGATAATGTTATTGCGATAGCCGATATATTAAGCGGTCCATGAATAACGTCACTATGACAGCCGATTTTAGTAATGGGCTCATGGATAACGTCATTACGATAGCCGATATCAATACATGACTCATGAATACAGCATGAGGATCGCCGTTTTCAATACATGGCTCATAAATACACCATTACGTAGCCGATATCAGAAATGTGGTCATGGATAACACCATTCCTTAAACGATGTCAGTTATTGGCTCATGGATAACGCAATTACGATAGTCGATATTAGTAATGCATTCATGGATCGTGCTATACGGTAGCCGACTTTAATAATGGACTCGTGGAAAACGCGATTTCGATAAACGATATCAGTAATAGGCTAGTTAATTTTGTCATTTAGAAACCCAATACTATAATGGTCTCGTGAGAATAACCATCTAGAAACCCGATACAATAATGGACTCTTAAATATTGCTATATAGAAATATGATACAGTAATTGGATTACGAATAACGCCATCTAGAAACGCGATACAAAAATTGGCTTATGAATATTGCCATCTAGAAACCCGATGCAATAACGGGCTCGTGAAACATGCCTTTTTGATAGTCGATATCAGTAAAGGTTCATGAATAACATCATCAAGTTTGTGAAAAAAACCATTTTGGTTTTCGATATCAGTAATGCGCGTGTGAAAACCCACTGCTTTATCGATCAGTAATTGACTTGTCCATTACTTGTGAATTACGCCATTAAAATAGCCCATACCAGTAATGGGCTTGATTTTAAGGCTCGATTTTAGTAGATTTTTGCGCCAAAACGATAGTCAATATCGTATCTAATATTATTATTTTTAAGCCATCATGACGTTTAAAAACCGTACTCACTCTTTAATTATCATTAGAAGCGACACTTCTTAATACCTTTTAAAAATGTATTTATGATGATGTGTAAAGGTATTTCAAAGCTGATTATGTCATGATATTATTAAAATACCTGCAGTAACATGAGCTTTTATGTATTTGAATTGTAATTATGTCTGCGTATCATCGGACATCTTGTTGTTACTCGTACTCGTTTCTGGCAGATTTTTTTTTTTCAGAGACATCTCCTCCTACGTTTCTTATCCGATAAGGTTGAAATTTTTTCATCTGGTAGGGATTGAACATGGGGAGGTCGCTTCCTCTCCGGGTTTTCGGAATTCGAAAGGACTCCGGAGAAATCCGGTTAAATCCACGAATTCCCAGAGAGTTCTTTCTTTCTTTGAATTTCCTCTGCTATTTGGAGCACCACATTAGAGAGCTGACATATACTTGGTCGCAAGTATACATTCTAGTTAAATATTGTTGTAAACATGCATATTTTACATCTGTAACACTAGAAACCGGATACGATTTTCTTTATAACTATGTATTGCTGTAAATTTCTGATCCGATAAAGGCTGCCGTAACATAGTAACATATAATGTTAAATCATCATGATCATCTAAAGCAATATTTTTTTCAAAAAAAAAAAAAGTTTTAAAAATTACATAAATATTGAGGATTAAATATAGGATGAGATCTATTATCAATGTAGCTTACGGATAAAAAATTAATTACACAAAATAAAATCAATCATGGAATTATGACAACGCATTTTATATTGAAAATATTTTTTATAAAGATTTAGTGTCTAATATATAATTTAAGACACACATAAAACTTAATACAGCTGGTAGTTATTGTTTGAAACAACGTGCAGAAACTTAAGAACAAAACGAAACTTAAAGCATGAATACTTTATTATCGGCTAAAACACAGTAAAACTGACAGAGTTAACTGAGGGTTACTCAGTTTAACGTCATAGATGTAAACAATGGTTTAGATTGTGACAAGACTGCTTCGAAAAGCTTATAAAAACGAGATTGAAAAACCGAAACTCGTCTATTTAGGTGGCGTTGTTTTCAATTAAAAGCGAATCTTATCGACTAGGTTCGAATTCCTTAGCAGTTCTAGATCAAGCTATCTGATATGTTGCGTTTGGCTTGCTATACGCCGATGGTTTTCTCAACCCATGCCCTGCTTTGTTCCGAAACTGACTGAATAAAAAAAATCATGACTCGGCGTAAAACAGTTATATTTTCTTCCGACAATATTCACCTTTTCTCATCAAGAAGTTTGACTTGACGTCAAACTCCATTTATCTTTTTCCTCCTTTTTCTGCCTCTTCTAAAGACTTCGTAAGTGCAGATCGCGTGTCCGAACCCCGACCGTGTCTGACCCAAGACTTGAAAGTGGGTATTGAATATTCTTTCGCTAAGTATTCGGCATTACGAAATGAAGGACATATTTCTTCCGATGGGAACTTAAAATAAACAATGTCCCTTTTCGCGATAGGTGTGGCACGTTAAAGAACCCTGATGTACAATGTCATTAACGCAACACACAAGCAGAATTTCTGCAATTACGCCTACAAGTGAAATATTCTTGACTGGGACGTTAAACGCCATTACTCAACTCATCTTTCTAAGAAATCTCCACTGGGCAAAAACTGCCAACACTCCTCCTTCTAGTGTCTGGTCACCAGTACTAATATTTCCAGGTAACAATCCAGATTTTTTTAAAGGGACGGTTAAGAAATTTATCATATAATATTTTCTAGCGTACAATGCTCAAGCCCATACCATTGAGGGGACTGTGCAAACTAAAGATCTGCAACATGTACAGAGCAGCGGCTCTACTAAAGTCCAGAGCCTCTAAGGAAAAATAAATCATGCTTAAAATTATAATGTCAATTAATTGCTCTCTCTCTCTCTCTCTCTCTCTCTCTCTCTCTCTCTCTCTCTCTCTCTCTCAGCATATTCAGTTCGTTATATCTTGTTCTTTAAAATATTGAGTTTCTTCTGATGCCCCTTATCTGTCTCTTCCTCAATGTAATCAGCTCTCTCTCTCTCTCTCTCTCTCTCTCTCTCTCTCTCTCTCTCTCTCTCTCTCTCTCTCTCTCTCTCTCGGGTGTTGTAACCCTGCAACCCCCTCAACGAATCCTCCAAAGCTTTTCCTCCTACTTCTATACCGCCTTCTCCTTAGGAATCTTAATTGGGTGTAAAACCACCCACCTAACCACCCAACGAACCACCAACGAACCAACAACCGAGCCAGCAACCGAGCCTCTTATCAAACCACACAACGAGTCACCCAACGAAACACCCAACAGACCACCCACCGTCAAACCACCCACCAAACTACACACTGAACCACCCACGAAAAAACCCATCGAAACACCATGGCAACCACCCACCGAACCACCCTACGAACCAACCACCGAACCATCGAAAGAACCACCCATCGAAACACCAAACGAGCCCCCCAACGAACCAGAGCCACCAACGAGTCACCCTCCGAACCACCCAACGTACCACCCACCGAGCCACGTAAATTATATGGTACTCTCCTTACTTTTTGAATTACTGGCTCAACACTTTTATCTATTGGAATCGGTAATAAAAAATCTAAAGTTTCCCTACGTCCTTGAAACATTGTGGTAATTTCTCTTGAATTGTTTTTCCGTCTGTCTGTTATATAGTTCACATTTGCTCCTAACTTCAAAACTCCCAATTAAATAGCTGTATCCCTTCCTAAGAGTGCATGACCCTTTCCTTCAATTACAAAAAAATTCACACCAGATAATTTTTCATTCTGATAATCTAGGTCACAAATAAACGTTCCAGCCACTTTTAATGATTGATAACTACCATATGCGTACATTGTTTTGAAGTTTCGTATTGATTTACGTTTCACCCTCATAAGTTTTAAATGTTCCCACGTTTCTTTGTCCACTACGTTACAGCTGGCATCAGAAATAATAATAATTTTTAAAAGAACAATTCTAACGTTGGCTTTTATTGTCACATCATTGAAATTACTGTCGTTGACACCAAACGCATATTCCTCTTCACTTTCATTTCAATGAATTTTATTTACATTTCTCCCAGTTCCTTTACTTCCTCGTTCCTTACTAGACTTTGTTCCCAATTTTGCATGACACTTTTTCTCAAAATGTCCCAACTTTTTACACTTTTACATTTCTTGTCCTTAGCTTGACACTTTTTATTCCTTGCAATATGCCCCATTCTCCCACACATTCAACATTTTTTGTCTATTGGCTTTTTCATTTTGAACAGTTATTTTATTGATAGTATGATCAGTATTCCTACCTTCGATAGATCTTGCTTGTCATGAAGTATCTTCTCTTGACCTTACTATGTCTCTTAATTGTTGTAATGTTTGATCACTTCCTTTTCTAATAACTTTATTCTCAGTTCATGAGAGGAACATTTGTTAATTACACACACACACTCACTCTCTATCTCTGACTGCGGGCATACTACAAAATATATGCATGTGCATATACTACATCGTACGAACCATCTACGACTTAATATTTTAGTTGCTATATTCAAGTTTGTGTTTTGTTTGTCAGGTTGTAATTTTAATAACTTTTCAAGGGAAAGAAACAGTAAAATTACAGAAGTGTCAACAAGGTAAGAATTCATCCTTCCAGAGTGCAAAAAGAACTAAAATATTTACATTAGGTTTTTTGTAAAGGCTAAAAGTGAGAGAATAAATTAGTTTTGTTGATACATCCCAAGAAGTATCTGATATTAATAAGTTTTTTGTATGACCCGACCTAGTGTGAACTCACTATCTCTTGATATCGAAGCCACGCTCTAAGTCTGAGTCATTGATATGGTCCACAATTGTAAATGCAATCTATTACAACTATATTTCTTTAGTCTTCTGATCAAAAGAGTTTAAATTTTAATAAGCTTTTTTTAACTCCATATACAAAAATGTACAGTCAACGAGTAGTGTATAAACTATACGTATAATTAACAAAGCACTTCAATATAGTTCAATGTCCTAAAAGTAGAAGTAACCAAAGTATTTAATTAAAATTAAAAAACTGATCATCTCTAGTTTGATAGGAGGTTATAAATACGTATATGAAGCTTTTGTGACAAATCACTAAGCGAGAAAATTCTTAAGATACTTTTGACGAAAGAAATCTGTTCTTTTTTGCAATTTTTTTTTCTTGTGTCAAATGAATGGACTATAATATTCTTCAAACTAATTTTGACAAACATAGCTGTTCGTTTTACAATTTAAGTGGTTTTGGTACCTGATGATACTTTGAAGTAAATTATTTTGACAAACATAGCTGTGCGTTTTACAATTTAAGTGTTTTTTTTATCTGATGATACTCCTGTCATAAAAAGGGCTATAACTCTCCCACTTATCGTATAGCCACTGTAAAACGTTATCTTTATTAAAACAATTGCATAAAAAATTTTATAATGCATGCATTCTTCGTTTCTTTTTTGCGTGGAATTAAATAGTCCAGACACGGGAACAGTTCACGGATAAATTAATGCATATGTGCTACATGTCCAACAAGTGCCGAATTTTAAGAGCATAGACTTTTATACGTTCACTAAGATAATCACTGTTTGAATTGCAAAATGAATTATTGTTTCTTTTCTTGTGATTTTTAGAAAACCATAAATAGTTTGTGACGTAGTTGACCATTTTTGTTTTGCAAACAAAAGTTCAAAACCATTGAAAAACACTTTTCTTAAACTACATTGTAATCATACATGAGAAAAGCGAAAGTTTAGTTTTAATATATAACACACGATAGGAGCAGAACACTTCCGGGTACCGTTAAGATTGGTGTTATCGAGTATCCATTTTGTGTGTTACTATAACTATCAACATATTTACTTCCAACATTGCTCCATCGGACATGCATTGTCTGGAATTTACATGTGTGACAGCGCAAGGGTAACGGAAATCAACGCTTCAAAAAGTATTTTTAATTTGTTTTAATTTTCCATGCTGCATACGAGAACGATTGTTCGGAAGAACGGCTTACATAATGGACAATTGGAAAATCCGAGTTTCTTCTAATGTTTTTATAAAATAATCTTTTATAGTATAGAGTTGGATTTCTGATTCAAAAAGAATTGTGGTTATCAAATTTGCTTTTTATTTTTATTAAAAATGATAACATAAAACTGAAAATATCTGGTATGATTTATTAAGTTTCTTTTTATAAAAAAGGATGAAATGATGATAAACATGATAATACCATTATAAATTATCATTAATGTAAAAGGGTGATTTTGACTTTTATTAAATCCTTATGTTTATTAGAGTGACTTATGCACGTTTTTTGTGGACAATCCATTCTTTGTTTGATATTTTTCAATTATTTAAACCTAATTGTAAGTTAAAAAACAACATGTTTTCACATCCGCGAATACAGTAAAAATATTTCTATACCAAGTAAATGTTACTGCTATGAGGAATCTACATGTTAAAAATGACAGTGTTTACACCGAAATTAATGTCCGAAGTGGACGTTTTACTGTGTATTCGGATCTGCCGTTGAACTGTTATTCCAACTTGTCGAATCCCTAAAGCATCAACCGTTTGATATGTGAAGAGATATTCTAAGTTTGTAATAGCAATATTCAGTTAGGGCCGATTGATAAGTTATCAAATAATTGTTTTTTATTGGAAATTCTATCAATAATGATTATACGCTGTCATTAACATTTTAAACGGTTACAAGGTACAGTTTATTTAATATTTGATAGTACCAGCGGTATAGTTATAAAAACAGCTGAAACATGTACTTACCAATACCTATAAACAGCGCGATAACGTGACGGCATATATGCAAAAAACTTGTAATATAGATATTTAGATACCCAGTCCATATTTTATACTTATATAATTTTTCATTCATAGGAATATGCTATGGTTTCTGAGTAAATATAAAGCCCGCACATACAGATCACAACGCCTCTTAACTCACCTCCTAATATGATATAATTTGTCACATTGCTTGCCGAAGGTAAATATATAACACAAATACCAGTTAAATTTTGATGTGCCAGATGTGCAAATTTCGGAAATTCATTCCTCATCAGTGACACCTAGACCGAAAAGTTTCAAAATAAAAAACATAAGCCAAACAGTTGGAAATTAATGAATCTAAAGTTCCAAAAGAATAAATCCAAATCCAGCTAAGGAATGCTTTGCATGAGGGAACAAACCTTAGTTTAAAACAAATTTTACAATTTAAGGAAGCTGAAAATTTGGTTAAATGGTACATATCCTGACAGCACAAAGTACTGCCTACTGAGTTATGGATACCCTCGGGGAGTTTACTCCACCAGCAGCGACACCCGCTCAGGAGTTGTAAATATATAACACAAATACCAGTTCTCTCTGTTTTTCGATTTTTTTAAAACTTGAGAAAAAGCTAAAAAAAAAAAAAAAAAAAAAAAAAAAACCTTATTGGCGTAAAACACTATATGAACAACCATTCGTCTTTTTTAGCAACTTGTATCACTACCAGACGAGTTTGCGAAGAGAAGAATAATTTGGCAACAGCCTTCCCCTCAGATATAACACGGTACTGCATAAATTCTGCTTCATATAAATAATACAAATTAGCAAATAATGGTGCACAGTTTGTGTCAATATTCTTACTGTTTGTTAAAAATGTAAAAATTAACAACGTATTACAATAAGCGTGTTCTAAAAGATTGAAAGAACTTGGAACCAAAAACATGTACTTGGCAACAATAATCACAACCAAGAACACAATTCAGTATGAATTATTTACAGAAACATCGAAATGATACAAAATGAGAACAAACACGTATGAGGGTATTAGGAGTAAGTGAGTGAGTTATTGTTTAAAGCCGAAGCTGCTTTATTGTAGCTTTTCGCGGAAAGAAAATGTTAAAAATATAACATTATATATTAAACTTAAACCAAAGTAAAGTTATATACAAAAAAAATTTAGAAAATATAACTAAACGGATATAAACTCGTAAAACAACAGATACTTTATAAATAAACGCCAAGGTTATATACAATAAAAATTTTAGATATAAAATCAAACGTGTGTGATTTAAAGTAACGAAAATCGATTACTTAGAAGGATTTATTACTGAATTGGAATCGCTAGAAACATGAAAGGATCATAGAATATAGCGAAAGTTCTCACTGTCATAAAATAGAATTTATTAAGTATTGTGTATTATCATCGATTCTAAACTTATAGGTCAGGAAAAGGAAAATGGAGGGGTTAATATGAAATTTCAACGACAAAATACAAACAAACCGGTCCTTGAGTCGGATATTCCTTATTTTAAAACTTGCAACTAAAAGAAAAACAAGTGAACTTCCTCTTTGAAAGTGAGGCCTTGTTCTACGAGAGGGTAAGCACCTTCTGTGTACCGTGCTACAAACATCACGTGCAAAATTAAAATAAAAAAGTACATGCAACTACGGCACGTCAGACAAATTTGGATAAAGCGACATTATACTTATCGATAATACATGTATATTGTAATGACAACAATACTATTGTAATGACAACCATTTTATGAAATTATTGGCGTGCAGTTAAATGTTTCATATATATATATAAATATATCGATGAAGCGAATAAGAAGCGAACGGATTTACGGATTTCCTTATATTACTAAGAATGATAATACACAAAATTTTTCTCAAAATCCGATTGGAAAAATTACAATAAAACATTTAAAACTCGAATTTAAAAAAATCAATGTTTTCTTTCTTAAAACAAAGCCCTGAAATGTGATTAAATAAATTTTTTGATAATCTGATATGACAATGTTTTTCTATTAGTTTTGACGACAAAAATTTATAATGAAGGGGTATGTAAAGCGATACAAACGACTTGTTTAGTCGGGTTCTTATCTCAATATCTACTTTCATAAAAACACATTCTCGAGACAAAAATACTGAAGTTTAAAATCTTTTTTTTTCATCTCGAAACCAGTAAATTGTTTAATGTTGTTTATTATTTCATAATCAGATTAAAAAAAATAAAATAAGATGAATATGTAATTTATATTGTTAACTCAAACAAGAACTATTGTTAAAACTTTGAATAACCTAAAGTTTATTTGATAACTAATCTTAGACAAAGTGGAACAAATCGATGTTTTAGAAACTATACTTTAAAAAAAAAGAACCTTGATGTTGATAATAATATCTTACCTTATAATTAACCTATTTTCTGTATTGCTTAAGTTCATGTACTTAATTGTTGTCAATGAATAGAATTTTTTTTGTTTTCTTTCATACCAAATCTAACTCTAACGGTATGTTTGATCAACACTAAAAAACTACCATATTCTATGTGAACTGCACTTGCAAATACATGTATTGGTTTTATTATGAAGCAAACAAGTTAAAAATAAAATGTAATTTTAATGAAGCTGCATGGAAGCAAACCTATCATCCAGTCTGTTTTCCTGGCACTATGTGCACTAGCCGACACTATATCCTACTAATTTTTTAGCGCCAGTCAAAGAAGCAATAGATAAACTTTTAAAGTGATAAGTATGACCCGGCCGGATTCAAACCAACGACATCCCGCCCTCTAAATACTTTTATATATCAAATTTTTAAGTCTTGCACAACCAATTTTTTTCACGTAAAATTGAATTCTCTAGTTTTGTTATGTTGATTTAGGTACTAAAAAGTTATTTGCTGTCACCACAACATTGTTGATAAGTATAAAGTCACTGTATTCAAATCTATACTAGATATACCATAGTCCAATGTTTCTTTCATTTTGAAATTTTACTTTGTACGTGACGGGTGTAGCTAGCTAAGCAGGAGGTGCTTACCCTTTAAATTTAATTAAAATTGAATAAATTTCAAATTTTAAATCGTACTTACGATTTTCTAAATCGTATAAATAATTTTAAAAAATAGTACAAACAAATTTTCTAAATCGTAACGATTTTTTAAATCGTTTACACGATTGTTTAAGTCTTACATACAATTTAAAAATCGTTTGTACGATAAAATCTTTTTTCTTAACTTTTAAAAATGGCACTAAAAAGCTTTCGTATTTGACCTTAATTGATGTTGAATTATTCATTACCAAAAGCCACAAATATTGACATAGACATAACACATAATTTTATGAAGTTTAGTTGTTGTTACACAGATTAGTACAGTTTAGTCATTTCATGTAATCAAACACAGTCCACGTTCCTGTTCCAATCATAAAATTTACAAAAAATGAAAAATAGCAACACCCAGGAAAAAAACGTGTTTCGGAAGAATAAGCGCATCTCATCATTTTAATTACACTTTAAGCTTGCACAGGACGGATTGTCATCTTTAAACCACCTATAAGCCTTGCTTATAGGAGCTTATAGATTGGCTTATAGGAGCTTATAGGTTGATTATAGGGAGCTTATAGTATGTCAGTCTATAAGCCTCATATAAGCCACCTATAAGCATGGATTATTGGCATTCAAAATATCAGCCATCTATAAGCCATATGTAGTTCCTATTAAATACATATTTGATAAATATATTTATAACTTATTTTCAGTGCATTCATTTCGTAAAGTTCTTAATGACTTTCAAGCCATATGCTATCTATACCCTATCTTTAAGTTATAAAAAAGTTTTGAAAATGATGTTTTGTATATACTTCATAATTTATACGTTTCATAATGTTTCTTGAAAAATAATTACATTTATATGTCAATGAAATTCATCTTTAAGTAATTGGTATGAGCCTTTGATCTTCCACCTGTGAAGTGTACCCTGTCCTATGTCAATAGATCTATATTTGATTAAGATGTCACTTCCGTATGTGTTTATTTTTTTTAATCTCTTTTATTACAGACATCTATATAGCTAAATACTGATCATTCCGGGCATCCGGGTATTTCAAGTTAAGGAGTTGTTAGCCTCCTTAGATACAGTGAATACAAACTGCTTATTAGCAAAGTAAATAATACGAATTCACTATCATTTATAGAATGTAGTGTATTTTTTAGTTTTAATTAACATTGTTGTCATATCTAAATGACATTTTATTATTTTTCTGAAACGATTGAAAAAAAGTTATTCATATAACAAAAGATATGTCTGTCTGTCAGTGTACAAACTTTATTCCATATAAATGGCACTAGAACTGTAAGGGAATATACGTTTATAAAAGAATTTAAATTATTTAATAACAATATTGTTAAATAAGAAAATCTCCTAGATTTAAATCAATTCAAATTTAAGCAAAAGTAATTTTATTCCGTCAGCAAGTCGGTTCTACGATTAATCATTTCAAATCAATCTGGTGTTAATTTAATATTTTTATATTGTACACCAGTTCTTGCAACATATTTTGTCAACATCCCAAAATAAATCATAAAATTACAAATAACATTGACAAGTTTATCACTGTATTGATACCTCTCAATCAATTTAGCAAATTGCAAGGTAAGATCCTGATGATTACAGGTGATTGAATGTGTCTACTAAACAGGATGTTTGTCGACTAAGGTTATTGATAATCTTTAAACTTCTCGTATGTTAGATTATTTTGTAAATTCAGTGTAAAGAAAATGTTAAACAGATAAAAATTTCTCATAATAAATATTTTTTGACCAGTTGTTGCAAAGATTTTACGTAATAAAAAGTTCTAATCGAGATGAATTCTAAATCTATTTCTATTTTGAAATTTCATTTTTTTTTAAATTGTTTTATGAAATTATTATTAAAAACACTGTCAAGTTAAAGAAAAATCAGAAAATGTTGTTTCAACAGAATGAAAAAACAATGCAACCGAAAAAGCATGAGAGTTTAATTACAATCAATTATTTATTTATTTATTTATTTATTTATATTACACAGAATTCAAATAGATCTGCATTTTCTACATGCATGATTTGCTTTCAATTTTCTAAAATTGGAATGGATAGCCAATTAAACAAGTATAATTAATATTGATATATATTTTACAAAAATACCTATGTAATTTTTTATATTCTATTCAATTTTTTATTTACTTTTCCATAAGTGTTTCCATTATGGTATTATTTAATAAAGTCATAAAAACTTTGACGCAAGCACCGTGTCATAAAACAATATAAAACCTACATTTTAAGCAGTTTTTATTATTTGGATGTATGGTAATTAAGGAGTTAGTGTCGCCGTATCTAATGGATCTTAAGTCGACAATTTCACCTGTGACAACAACCCGAAACCATAAATAAAGACAATATTTAAATATTTTACATCAGAATATTGAAAAATGGATGAAATATTATAATTTTAATTCAAATAACAAATAATAAAACTGTACGACACGAAAATTACATTACAACAAGTACTATTAAATGTAAAAAATCATTATTTTTATTATTATTATTATTATTATTATTTTTGCCGTTGTAAAGGAAATACATTAAAAATAATAAAATCTTCTATTATCATATTATTAGTTGCACAGTTATTTTAAATTAGATTTCCATTTTATTTATTTATTTATTTATTTATTTATTTATTTATTAAATCAATTATTTATTTAACCATTAAATCAATTATTTATTTATTTATCCATTAAATCAATTATTTATTTATTTATCCATTAAATCAATCAATTTTTTATTTGTTTATTCATTTTTTTTATTTATTTACGCTAACTTGATAATTTTTTGTTAGTAAAAAAATTGAGAATACAAGGAACATGATACTAAAGGACGTCAAATCTTTCCAGGATTAGTTTGGATTAAGTGACTCTATACATTTATAAACAGCTTGCTTTATTGTATTTAGTTCGCGTTGTGGGTACCAAACACTATGAAACAAATACGCCATAAGCAGAAAAAGTAAACGTATTGCTGCACAGAAACAGAAAATGATAAACTACTCGCAAATAAATTGTCGACTAATAGATATTGCAAGTCAAGACTAATCAAGGCTCTCAAAACGTTTTGTTGTTGATGAAACAAAATGCTGGATAAATATGAATTTCCATACTTCCGTGTTCCTTTCATTCTGAAGTGAAGCTAGCTAGACGGAAGTTGATAGTTTTCCGGAGCATTCGGCCTCACTTTCCTGATGTAAGTTTAGGTATTTAACTGAATTACCCAGTTTTTAACTTTTTAGCTTTTATGATTATGATCTAGACACGGGCCAGTATTTTTGTTTTTGTTGGGTCAAATCAAGTTTTCAAAAACCTTACCTTTCTCCTTTTATTTTAGTTTTTAAAGATGAATAGCACTTACTCAGAGACTTGCTTGTGCTTGTGATAAAATAATTTTGACATCCATCTGTTACCTTGGTAACATCACGTCTTTTCCAATTCTGATCAAATCAAGTCAAATTTAATTGAAAGTTTAATTATGTCATTAACTTGTTTTTCTGTTAAGTTGATAATGTTTCTTTATTCCTTAGATTTGAAAACATCTGGTCAGCATTTTGTGATTAAAAAAGGGATAAATCTTCGTACCTTGAATGTTATCTTACATATGTTTAATAATACTTTTTATAAAAATACTGAAATAAAATCGTTTTATTTATTAAATCAAGTTAGGTAAGTTTCTAATAATCCTACAATGATAGACGAATCAATAACGTTTTGGGTATATAAACACCTTCACGTAAATGATTAAGTAACTAAAAAAAATCGAATAGAAAGCAAGAATACTAGAAACAAAATTAAGGAAAAACTTTAAAAAAAAAAAGACAGCAGCCAAAATGTCTATCACTTCTTGTTCTTACCTAACGCCTTTAATGATTGTGATGATGTCGTGGGATTCGTAGTACATGCTGTGGGACTCTCGGCTAGGCAATGGGACGGAATTGACATGGAGCTATATGGTCATCATTATTATGCTTACCAAAATCTTTGGGGTGTATATGACAAGAATCTCGCATCTCCTGTACTTGCATTTTACAGCCGTATTGAGACATCGATTCCAGGTTTGTAACTCATTTTATTTGCACACATATTTGTAAAGCGTAAGATGTAATTCTTTACATTGCAATTTGAACTCTTCACAATTAAATGTTATAATTTATTAAACAATTAACAGTGGGCTTCAAAACAATTTACAGAAAAAATATATAATTAACCATGAATTGACTGTTTGTTTTGTCTTGTTATTGTTTAGCTGTTTTATTCATTATCTGTACCAACAGTATTCCTTTGTCTATTCCAGTTCCTAATTTCTTGTTATCATCAAAACAAAATAACTATTTACCTTAAGGTCAAATGAAGTTTTTATGCACACAAAACACTATCGCTTGGTTTTTTAAATTCTGTATCGTATTTAAAATTAAAATCTTTTATGATATCCAAGATATTGAAGGTTTTTTAGTATATAAGAGCTTATCCCCTTGAAAAGTTTCAAGAGATGTATGTCGCATGTAAATAAATTAATGAATCAGAATCATTGAAAACCAAGGCATGTAAAGATTCTCAAAAATTTCTATGACTATCATCAAAATATTGTTGATAAATATGATGCGTCAGAACAAAAACATACCTTAGTTCCACGTTCTATTCAATTCGTTTTAAGTTTTAATTTCACACGTGGTGGGTGTCGATAGCTAGACGTATCTTTCCGGAACATCCTGTCTAACTGGTTGAAGTTTACGTATTTGCATTTTTCATAGTTTTTGCTTTGCTTTTGTTTTGTGATTTAAACATTTACGAACTGACAATAATAAAATTTAACAACAGGAAATGAAAAACGTGACTGCATTTGCGTGATCATTTTGCATTTTGAGACCAATGGTTTAAATTATCATCTATGCGGATGGTTTAAAGTGTGCCCGGGGGGGGGGGCAAACAAAAAACAAAACTTTAGACATTCCAAAAAATCGACCAAACTTGACAAAGTAATTAGTGACAAACATATTTTTGGAACAACACAGAATGCATAATTTCTACATTTTGAAGAGTATTGGAATGTAGATCCTGATCTGTCGTGATACTTTTGTCTTTACGTTAGAAGTTACCACTGTTAAGGACAAGTGGACCGGTGGGATAATAGTTTGAAGGCCTTTAACATTCACAATTATGTTAAAAAGTACACATAATTTGTGGAGTGGAGTGGTGTTTTACGCCCTAGTCAAGATTTTTTTCACTTATTTCGAGGCGGTCAGTTCTTGGAAGGTGGAGGAAACCAAAGTGCCCACGACCTTCGGCAAGCAAACTGACAAACTTTCTCACACCAGGATGTGTCCCGAGTCGGATTCGAACCCAGGCGATAAGAGGCATTGTGATCCGTAAATGACATAATTTGTGAAACAATGTTAAAAAAATCGAAATTTCTACATTTTACTGAGCTGAACCTGACTGTTTTAGGAACATTTTGATTGAGTAAATTTAGAAATTTTTTATTTTTTAATAAATAAATAAATAAATAAATAAATAAATAAATAAATAAATAAATTCATTTATTCATTTATTTATTAAACAAAAAATGTTTTACAAAAGTTAATAGATTAGATAGACAAATCTTCCATCTCTTAATTTTAGATTATTTCTTTTTTCAGAATGGAAGATGAATATCATAATACTAGAAACAACAAGTTTAGGGCTTGCGGTATTGTCATCTGTAATTTTTCTTTTAGCATTTTCTGTTAACAAGATTGCCAAGAGAAATAAAATTCGATCGACAATGAGTATACTGGCTTTAACTGGAAGTTTTGTAGCAGGTGATGTTTCTTTAATTTTATCCATCCTTGCACTAAATTGCCATTTATACATTTTACCATTGTTGTGACTATTAAGCTACAGAAGGGCCCAAATATGTTTTAAATAAGCAAACACTGTAAGGACACATTAGGTAGAAGTAGTAGTATTGGTGTTAATATCAGTACTGGTATGATAGTGTTTAATCAATTAATTATGATTACTTTTGTAATTACTTTAATAATGGTAGTAATATACTACTACTACTACTACTACTACTACTACTACTACTAATAATAATAATAATAATAAAAAATAACAAAAGTAATACTAGTATAAACTTCATTATTCTGGTATTGCCATGGTGTCGTAAAATGTTGTGATCATACGCTATCGGTGCCAGATACGAAAGTACAAATTTTTCAATTTATTTAAATGATTTTAAAAGAATGAGTCTATGAATGAGCAAGGGTGTATATATGATGTTTTCTGGGTATCTAGTGTTCTTTAATACTGAAATCTTGACCGCTGAAATGAATTTAAAAGTATTAACTATACGCCAGTGTTGAAAAAGACGGAGCAGCAATTGTCATTATAGCGATATAACATAATGTAAAAATACGATAGAAACCCTTTACGAAAAGGTCTTGTGACAAAATGTCTAAATATAAACCATCAAAAATAAAGCATAGAAAAACTGTCATATTATATGTTCCTTAAACCATTCATTTACCATGCTTATTTCTTTTTCAGCTTGCGAAAGTATCATTGGCGTAAAACTTTATCAAAAACAGTACAAACTTATTATTAGTAACAATGCAAAACTTTTAATGGATTATATGATGAAAAACGAGAACATGGAAATATATGGCATGACCTGGGCTCCATACATGTGTATTGGTGCCGGTGTGACGTACGCCGTTATTACCGTAATTCTGATTATAGACTGTATATGGGCGGTGGCTAAGAAAAAAACATCGGTGTCAGCACAGCAATCTAAGGAGTAAACAATGTTTAATTTTATTTTAAGAATGATTATATCTCGTTCATGTAAACTGATAAAACCGGTGTTGAACATCTATCATGAAAAATAATAACTTTAATCAAAATAGTGTGCTGAAACTATCATGTTATGTTAATACGAAAAAATATTGCTTTGAAAATATTCTTTTTTTATTACTTGTTGGACAGCTACAATGGTATAAAAAAAAATCAATATTGTATCGTACAGTTTATCAAATTGTAGTGCTAGTGTTTAAAATACTTTTCAATTGTTTTTGGTCCTTTATAATTTAGCATTTATTAGCTAGATTAGGATTCATATAATTTTGGAACTTTGAATTCAATAATTTTCAACTATTAAGCTATGTTTTTGTATCCATTGATTTTTCTACCCTTTACACAACTATTCCTCATGCTAAATTGAAAGAACGTCTAAAACAAATCATTCACTTTTCATTCTTTTACAAAAACGGTAAACAAAGATATAAATATCTAGTGCTCAACAGGGATTCTGGTTATTTTGTAAAACACCATACAGACTGCAAACAAAATATTAGAGTTTTTGATAGACAACATGTTTGTTGTGTTCGGCAATATTATCCATCAACAAACAATCAGTATACCAATGGGCACAAATTGTGCACCTTTGCCTGCTGATTTGTTTCTTTATTCATATGAATCAGAATTTTTACAGAACCTTGTCAAATCTGGAGAAAAGGCTGTCGCTAAATCATTTAACTACACATACAGATATATAGATGACGTTCTTTCTCTAAATAATCACAAATTTTGAGAATATTTGAATGTATCCAAGTGAGCTTGAAATAAAAGACACGACAGATTCTCCATGTTCTGCTTCATATTTAGATTTATACCTCAATTATGACACCCATGAAAGGTTACATCTGAAGCTGTACGACAAACGTGATGACTTCAATTTTTCTATTGTCAACTTTCCGTTTCTTTGCAGTAATATCCCCGCTTCTCCTGCGTATGGTGTATATGTTTCACAGTTAATACGATACGGTAGAGCTTGTTCCCACTAAGGGGACTTTCTGCAACGAAGCAAATTACTTACAATTAAATTGTTGACACAAGGATATTGCAAGCCTAGGCTAATCAGGGCCCTTAAAAAGTTTTATGACCGTCATCACAATATTGTTGATAAGTATGTAGTCACTGTATCCCAACTTATACTGGATATATTTGACTTACCATAGTTCTTTGTTCCTTTGATTTTCACCCTTCCGGAGCACCCGGCCTCACTTCCTTGATGGAAGTTCACGTGTATAACATTGTTTTATTTTATTTTATTTTATTTTATTTTATTTTATTTTATTTTATTTTATTTTATTTTATTTTATTTTATTTTATTTTTTAGGGGGGATAGTGTTATGCATAATTGCAGATAAAGCAAGAGAGAGAGAGAGAGAGAGAGAGAGAGAGAGAGCATATTTTATTGTCTTTGAATTGACATATATGGAACTGACACATGATGATATCGGAATTCGAAAAATTTCAATTCCTAACGAAAAAGAGTTGGTAAGGTAAATATTTAAAACAAAATAAAAACATTAGGGAAAAGGTTATTCTTTTCAAACATGAACAAGTTACGAAGTGAACATATTGAAGTAAGAAACCAGTCTCTTTATCACTCTCTCTTTAAAATATTCAGATCCACTGATCTTCCGCTATCTCTATCTCTCTTTCCCTCAATGTAATCAGTTCCCGATCACGATCTCTCTCTCTCTCTCTCTCTGAAACACAATTGAATACCCACTCTCTCCCTCTCTAAAATATTTAGTTTCCGCTAACCCCACCCCCTCTCTCTCTCTTTTTCTCTCTCAGCATATTTAGTTCCTTATATCTCTTTCTTTAAAAAAATTATTTTCCGATGATGCCCCTTATCTGTCGCTCCCTCAATGTAATCAGTAATCTCTCTCTCTCTCTCTCTCTCTCTCTCTCTCTCTCTCTCTCTCTCTCTCTCTTGTACATTGAATTCTTGACTTGCCCGTAAATGAATTAAAAAAAACAGCTCTCCCTATCTATATACATGTATTCAATTTCTGACTATTATCTCTTTCTGTATTTAATTCGCAACTTGACGGTGAAAAATAGGTAATACACACACACACACACACACACACACACACACACACACACACACACACACACCAGAAATTTCTGAATGATATTACTAGTACCTTAGTATATTATGTGTACTGCAGATTCCAGAAAAAAAATTTACTGTATAATAGTATATTACAGGTAAAATTTGGAATGCATTCCTATCAACACATATTTTATCTATTGCAATTAAAATTCTATATAAAGATAAAAATGATGACTGGAGCAAATTATATAAGAAATTTTTATAAAAATGAATAAATAAAATTAATTTGATCCTTTTGTTGTAAGAGATATTTTAAAAGAAATAAAAGAAAATTTTTCACAAATAAATTCTTTCAGTCACGTGATCTTATTTGCATATTATTAGGGACATATTTTATAATTATCAACATCAGTATCATCTCTTCCATAGCTACATAGGTAAGGTGATGGACTCCTAACTTGAGGGACTAGGGTTCTATTCCCAGTGAGAACGGATAACAATTAAAAATTTTAATGATAAAATTTCTTGTAATTTCTATTCCAATTAGGCTGCAGAATGTAAAAAATAAATAAAAATAAAATTAAATAAAATTAAAAACTTGAGATTAAAAAATTATATAAAGCAAATTAATTGATTATCACTTTATTTTTTCAAAATTAATAAATGCAATAGTTTTTTTAATAATATAATAAATGATAATGATAAAAATAATATTTCTTTGCTTTAAAAAAAAAACAATTGCAGTTCCATTAAAGATCTTTAAGGAGTCCTTAAGGACTTAAGGCCTCCTTAAAGGCATATTAAAGGATCCTTAAAGAGACATTTAAGGCAGCTTTAAGGAGGCTTTAAGGATCATCAAAGATGCCTTTTCAACATGCGTCATGATGTGAGTCAAATAAACAATCCTGCTTCTCCTGCGTATGGCGTGTGCTTCACCATTGGAAAAGTATAGTAGAGCTTTTTAACTTTTTTTACTCAAGGATATTGTTTACCTAGGCTTATCAAGACTGGCATCACAATATTCTTGATAAATATTTAACACCATTACCTGATAAATTTCGATGTGACATATGTGCACAGTATGAATTCGCTGTATCCAAATTTTAAGATACATTTAAACTTCCATAGTTCCATATTCATTTTTATCTGAAATTTGTTTTTGCACGTGGCGGGGATAGCTAGCTAGACACAAGGTGATTACTCACTTCCCTGGTGGAAGTACACCTGTATGTTTGTGTTTGATTATTTCATCATGGTGGGTTTGAGACATGCGTATATGTTTTAATCGATCGCTGTAATTATTTGTCGGTTTTTATAGTTTATTTTGTCAAATCAGTCACATCGTATATGAATGTTTTTACAGTTATATTGATTGAATAATTTATTATTTTGAATAACAACAAATAACAACACCTTTGTTCTGTGTGTTATGTTAGATAATTACCCTGAGATAGATGGCACATAAAACAAAAGTAATATGTTTTTTTATTATATCGAATGTTTTTCAAATATTCCGTTGATTATTTTTTTACTATCCTTTTCTTTAATTAAGCATTGAACATTTTCTCTAGTTTTGTTTGAAAACGCCATGAATGTTTACATCCTGTCAATTTGTTGAGGTGAGACTGATATCTGAAATGGACGATAAACAGTTTGATAAAATCCGTAGCCGTGCGATATTTAAAAAAATAATAGCTCGTTGAAAAGGAATATTAACCGTCGTTAACCAGACGTGATTTTACTATGGAGATTTCTACATGAGTTATAATAAATACTTTTTTAATTTTATTTAGATTATATATGCCTGATTTCTACTTAGAAGCATACAACTAATGAACGATAAACATAATTACTAAGGTTTGTTCTCTCTTGCAAAGCATTCCTTAACTAAATTTGGATTTATAAAATTTTGGAACTTTAGATTCATTTTCAATTGTTTGGCTATGTTTTTTATCTATCAAACTTTTCGATTTTAGTGTCATTGGTGAGGAATGAATTTCCGAAATGTGCACATCTGGTACATAAAAATTTAACTGGTATTTGTGTTATATATTTACAATTACATTATTTAATACATATGTATAAAGAGAGCGCCAAGTAAGAACTGATCAAACTACGAGAGCACATGAGTTATTCCCCCTTGAATAATATTTTGTCAATTTTGAATAACATATACAAAGCAAAATATATACTTTCTTTGAATTAAAATATAGTGAGATACTTAGGAATTGTATAGTACCGTTAAGACAAACAGAAGAGTCTGATTACTACTGGACCATAGCAGTACCAAAAAGACTGGTACTATATTATTAATAAAATAATGAAATTAAATGTACAGCACACTGTAAAAGTTTTCTTTGACCTTGACACAAGAAATATGAGATTACTAACGAAAACGTTATTAACGTAAAATATTGTTCAGATCGGTTTAGTCTTTGATAATAATAATTATAATATAAAATAATAATAATAATAATAATAATAATAATAATAATAATAATAATAATAATGAAATTAAGATAATAATTATTAATAATAACAATATAATAAAAATAATTATAAAAATATTTAAAAAAAAAAAAATAATAATAATAATAATAATAATAATAATAATAATAATAAATCATCCTCAACTATCTTTTCTAACAAATTAGGGGTTTATATTACAGTTGACCATGTCGGCCCCAACAAAATACTTTGTTACAATATTGTACTTTATTGCTCGGTTCGAAAGGTTTAAAAGATTTATTTGGAGAAATAAGATATGGCACATCTTTTAGATCACAAAGAACACTGGCGTATCTCATATAGTCACGAAGAGTACGACTGGATCATTTTTATTCGCTTGTGAGGCGGACTTATCTTCAAAACGATCTCGGCACGTGCTGTTTTTATCCAAAATTTTAATTAATCATAGATCCTTTATGAAAAAATTGTATTTATTGTATAGAAAAAAGACTGTCCGGATTCCGCCGGGATCATCTTTTTGAATTTTGGTACAGGTTGAGTGTTATAAAACCACAGGCTTAACATCAACTAGAGCAGAGTGTTTTACAAAGGACAGGGTTGACAAGTATTTTGATGAATTAGACGCAACACTGCAGAAATATCCCTTAAATCCAAGCCAAATCTAATATACAATATTGACGAAACAGGACTACAATCAGAGCACCGTCCAATGTCAGTAATATCAAGTAAAGCTGGGAAGCCTCAGGCCATAACATCATCCAAATCAGACACTACTACTTTAATTGGATGTGTAAATGCTGTTGGATATTCTCTTCCACCATTCTTTGTTTTCAAGGGTAAACGACTAAACCCAGAGTTATTGAATGGATCATTACCAGGGACAGGCTATGCAATGACAGAATCAGAGTGGTCAAATGGAACAAGTTTCCAAAAGTATTTAGAAGAACACTTTTTGAAATTTTTACGGGCTGGACTGAAAAATGATGATCATGTTTTATTAATAGACGATTGACATGCATCTCATGTTTCCCTAGATATTATAGAATGGGCTAAAAGGAACAAAATAATCTTGTTTGTACTAAATCTTTTTACCATCAAATGCTCCTTCCCACTTGCCCACGGCTGCCAAATGCTTTAACTACTTCAAATTGTTTTTGACATTTAAAAAAAAATAATAATAACCCTGTTCTCATCGCGAAAATAACTCAAATATTGCTAATACGACATTTAACAACATTACAACAAAATCATCGAAGTTTGTCATATAGCTTCGTGGGTGTCGTAATTAAGGTAAATAAACACAAATATGAAGCAGAAGTTGAAGTATCATATCCTCAGAGGGATAGACGGAATTTAAATATTCTAAAACTTTGTTGAAAGAGGATTTAATATATAATTATGTGTATGTAAAGTATCATATAGATTTGTGACTGTACAAAATGATTTATAAATGATTAAAGTATTTCCCCAAAAATAATAATAATATAATTTTAATAATAAATAGCAAAAAAAAGCTCTTAACAAAATATCATGTTAAACTTATAGATTTTCATTGCACATGCTCCAGTCTAACAAATCTAGTTACAAATAATTCATATATCGTAAATGACAAATATAATTTTATACTAGTATTTTAAAAGCCTTCATGAAACAAAAATTGTGAAATTAAAACACTTTGTAAACAATGGAATTTTTATTTTCTTTGACGCCAATACCACTCTCATTTAAATTCCCATTGGTAAAATTCGTTTTATTATCAATCATTTGACTTTCAAAAATTAATGACCACTACCGTAGCTAATTTGGCAGAGTATTCGCTTCGTAAGTGTGATATCGGGTTTCAAACTCGTTGGGTCTGATCCAGACTTTTTTTAATATTCTTTTTCACTCTAAATATGTCACAGAACAAGATCATATGCTGTGCACTCGAGTTACATTTTTTCCCCTTCAAAATAGGATGTGACTGCTGTTTCGCCAGAAACTAGGTATTAAGAAATAAAAGTCATGGGGTGTCTTTCTGGAGAAACCTTGTAGATCTATTTGAATTCTGTGTAAAATAAATAAATAAATAAATAAATAAATAATTGATTGTAATTAAACTCTCATGCTTTTTCGGTCGCATTGTTTTTTTTAATTCTGTTGAAACAACATTTTCTGATTTTTCTTTAACTTGACAGTTTTTTAATAATAATTTCATAAAACAATTTAAAAAAAATGAAATTTTAAAATAGAAATAGATGTAGAATTCATCTCGATTAGAACTTTTTATTACGTAAAATCTTTGCTACAACTGGTCAAAAAAAAAAAAATTTCTTATGAGAAATTTTTATCAGTTTAACATTTTCTTTACACTGAATTTACTAAATAATCTAACATACGAGAAGTTAAAAGATTATCAATAACCTTAGTCGTCAAACATCCTGTTTATTAGACACATTCCTACATCTGTAATCATCAGAATCTTACCTTGCAATTTGCTAAAATTGAGAAAATGTACGATGTTACGATTCTCCTTGTATCGGTAGGCAAGGCACGCTAAAGAACCCACCATGCACATTGACTGCAAAGGTATTTATTGAAGAGTTTCAACATAATATTAATTTTCTTAACTGAATTGCGAATAACACAATAACGATAGCCGATAGTAATGGGCTCATGGGTTACTCCATTACGTGACTAAAGTCAGTAATGGGCTCATGGATAACGCCATTACAATAGGCGATGTCAGTAATGGATTCATGGATAAAGCCATTGCGATAGCCGATATCATTAATGGGCTCAAAGATAACGCAATTAGGATAGTCGATTCCATTAATGGGCACAAAGAAAACTCTATTACGATAGCCAATGGCAGTAAGAACTCATGGATAACGCCAAACGATAGCCAATATCAATAGTGGACTCATGAATAACGCCATTACGATAGCTGATATCAGTAATGGGCTCATGGATAACGCCATTACGATAGCCGATATCAGCAATGGGGTCAAGAATAACGCCAATAGAATAGCCGGTGTCAGTAATGGGCCAATGGATAACGCCATTACGATAGCCGATATCAATAGTGGACTCATGAATAACGCCATTACAATAGCCGATATCGGTAATGGGCTCATGGATAACGCCATTACGATAGCCTATATCAGCAATGGGGTCATGGGTACCGCCATTAGAATAGCCGAAGTCAATAATGGTCACGTGAATAACGCAATTACAAAAGCAGATATCAATAGTGGACTCATGAATAATGCCAATAGGATAGTCGGTGTCAGTAATTGGCTCATGGAAAACGCTACTACGATAGCCAATATTAGTAATGTGTTCAAGGATACCGCTTAACGAAATGGACTAATTGATAATGTTATTGCGATAGCCGATATATTAAGCGGTCCATGAATAACGTCACTACGACAGCCGACTTTAGTAATGGGCTCAAGGATAACGTCATTACGATAGCCGATATCAATACATGACTCATGAATACAGCATGACGATCGCCGTTTTCAATACACGGCTCATAAATACACCATTACGTAGCCGATATCAGAAATGTGGTCATGGATAACACCATTCCTTAAACGATGTCAGTTATTGGCTCATGGATAACGCAATTACGATAGTCGATATTAGTAATGCATTCATGGATCGTGCTATACGGTAGCCGATTTTAATAATGGACTCGTGGAAAACGCGATTTCGATAAACGATATCAGTAATAGGCTAGTTAATTTTGTCATTTAGAAACCCAATACTATAACGGTCTCGTGAGAATAACCATCTAGAAACCCGATACAATAATGGACTCTTGAATATTGCTATATAGAAACATGATACAGTAATTGGATCACGAATAACGCCATCTAGAAACGCGATACAAAAATTGGCTTATGAATATTGCCATCTAGAAACCCGATGCTATAACGGGCTCGTGAATATTGCCATCTAGAAAGCCAATACAAGTAATTTGCTGGTGAATATTGCCATCTAGAAATCGATACAGTAATTGGCACTTGAAACATGCCTTTTTGATAGCCGATATCAGTAAAGGTTCATGTATAACATCATCGAGTTTGTGAAAAAAACCATTTTGGTTTTCGATATCAGTAATGCGCGCGTGAAAACCCACTGCTATATCGATCAGTTATTGACTTGTCCATTACTTGTGAATAACGCCATTAAAATAGTCCATATCAGTAATGGGCTTGATTTTAAGGCTCGATTTTAGTAATGAAGTTTTGATTTCGTAGCAAATATAAGCAACCGTTAGCAAGTTAGTTTGATAACTTATAATCATAATGATTTTAAAGAGCCGGTACCAGCAAAATCCTTGTATATTTGAAGCCATTCTAGCGTTTAATGTCACAGATGAGGCTGGGATTTTTGCGCCAAAACGATAGTCAATATCGTATCTATTATTATTTTTAAGCCATCATGACGTTTAAAAACCGTACTCACTCTTTAATTATCATTAGAAGCGACACTTCTTAATACCTTTTAAAAATGTATTTATGATGATGTGTAAAGGTATTTCAAAGCTGATTATGTTTTGATATTATTAAAATACCTGCAGTAACATGAGCTTTTATGTATTTGAATTGTAATTATGTCTGCGTATCAGCAGGCATCTTGTTGTTATTCGTACTTTTAAAAGTTTTAAAAATTACATATATATTGAGGATTAAATGTAGGATGAGATCTATTATCAATGTAGCTTACGAATAAAAAATTAATATCACAAAATAAAATCAATCATGGAATTATGACAACGCATTTTATATTGAAAATATTTTTTATAAAGATTTAGTGTCTAATATATAATTTAAGACATACATAAAACTTAATAAAGCTGGTAACTATTGTTTGGAACAACGTGCAGTTTTACTGCTTATGGTAAAAACATTACCACAAAACTATACTTAAAGCATGAATGCTTTATTATCGGCTAAAAAACCGTAAAACTGACAGAATTCACTGAAACAACCCTGATATAAAATGCCATTAGCGCAACGCACAAGTAGAATTTCTGCACTTTCGCCTATAAGTGAAATATTCTTTACTGGGACGTCAAACGCAATTACTCAACTCATCTTTCTAAGGAATCTTCACTGGGCAAAAACCGCCAACACTCCTCCTTCTAGTGTCTGGTCATCAGTACTAATATTTCTCAGGCGACATTCCGGAATTTTTTTTAAAGGGACGGTTTAGAAATATTTTCTAGGGTACAAGGCTTAAGCCCATACCACTGAGGAAACTGTGGCTACTAAAGATCCGCAATGTGTACAGAGCAGCGACTCGACTGGGGTCCAGAGCCCCTAGGAAAAATAAATCATGCTAAAAATTATAATAATATCAATTAATTGCTCTCTCTCTCTCTCTCTCTCTCTCTCTCTCTCTCTCTCTCTCTCTCTCTCTCTCGCGTTGTAACCCCGCAACCCCCCTCTACGAATCCTCCAAAGCTTTTCCTCCCCCTTCTATACCGCCTTCTCCTTTGGAATCTGAATTGGGTGTAAAACACCTATGCTCCCCCCATTTCCTCCTCCTTCCTCACCTACTTTTTAGCTCAGTGTAAACTAAATGCTTTAAATGAAAATGAATCTACATCAAAAACTATATTTTTGCTTTAATTATAAAATATTGGTTATACTTGTTTTTACAAATAATAATTTAAAAAAATAAAAAATAAAATAAAATCAGAATCTATTATATATATTTGTCAATTAAACTCACGAACCACCCAACGAGCAAACCACCAACTTAACCACCCGCCAAACCATCCACCGAACCTTTCACCGAGCTACCCACCGAGCAACCCATAGAATCATCCACCGAACCACCCAACGAACCACCAATCGAGCCACCAACCGAGCCTCCATTAGAACCGCCCAACGAGTCACCCACCGACCCACCCAACGGACAACCCACCGTCAAATCACCCACCAAGCTACACACTTAACCTCCCACCGAACATCCCATCGAAACACTCACCGAAACACCACCCCACCGAACGAACCACCCAACGAACCAACAAACGAACACCGAAAGAACCACCCAATGGGTCACCGAACGAACCACCGAGCCACCCACCGTCAAACAACCCACCAAGCCATATACTTAACCACCCAGCAAACAACCCATCGAACCACCCAACGAACCACCCACCGAGCCACCCACCTAACCACCCACTCAACCACCCATTGAACAATCCACCGAACAACTCAAGTTCTACAACTTTGAGTTGTATCTATTGTAGCCTATTACGATTGTAAGTTTATTTAACAAACTGAGCTGTTACACGAAGCCGTCTATAATGCAGGTTATGTCTTATATAAAAATTATATAACAAAACTATTTTAAGTAACAGAGTTGATTTAAATCCGTATTGATATGGGCTGAGGGGAAAAAAGCTAAGATTATGTACAAAATTTAACCTCAAACATTAATGGTTGTAGTGACCTTATAAACATCTAACAATAAATAACAATCAAAAAAAATTTAACATAAAAATAATTAAAATAAGATTACTAAATATTAGTGAATTTTTAACCTTTTTGACAATGAAAATTTATGATGACAATAAAATATTGATCTTCATATTCATTTTTTTTTATTTTCGAGTAATGAGGATCAATTTACCCAGCTGTGATTAAAATCCATTACAATAAAAATAAACAATTCATGCAAAACTTATAATATAATTCACACATCATCTACCTTAAATCTTTAAAAATAATTAACTGGCGTATACCTCAATATACCACTGCTGCAGCTCAGTTGGTACAGTACTTGCTAGGTAAGTGGGAGGTCGTGGGTTCGAATCCCGAACGGGTCTGACCCAAGACTTGAAAGTGAGTAGTGACTGTTCTTTCGCCAAACACTCGGCATTACGAAATGAAAGTCACGGTTCTTCCGGATGGCAACTTAAAATAAACGAGGTCCCGTCCCATGTCACGGTAGGCTTGGTACGATCAAGAATCATGTTGTATAATGCCATCAGCGCAAGGCACAGGCAATTCGCCTATAGCTGGCGATGTCTCGATATAAATAAAATATTCTTTATAGGAAGTTAAACACCATTACTCGCTATACCTTAATACATGTGATGCAGAATACACATTTTTTTTCATTTATTTATTTACATGTATTTATTATCATTTTTTTCCTTCTTGATGGTTTATGGTTTAAAAAGTTGATAACGCTTTACATAGTAGTGGAAAATGATAGGTCTTTAAAGTATCTAGACAGAAAAAATCACAATTTTGACATAAATAGTTTTAACAATAGATCGTATTCAAACGAGACATAACTTTAAAATTAATAGATGTAAAATTAGGAGAAAACTACTGTTTTTGCATTTGAAGAGTTCCGACCGTAAAACGTGGATTTTACTGTCGCAAATTGAGGTCGACCTGGCGACGCTTGCGCGTGGGAATACATTACGTTGTCGTTACCTAGACAGCACATCTTAACTCCGACCGTAAAACAGAGATTTTACTGCTGTCAAGGTCCAATAAAAATTCTGTTTACAAAACATTTGCATTAGAATCTAGAGTGGTGTAGTAACTAGTATGGGGGATACTAATAGAGCCCCCCCACACACACACACACGTTTAAACAACCAATGGTGTTGTAGTTACTAGTATTGGGGATACTAATAAGAACCCCCTCCAACACGCTTTAACAGCCAGTGGTGGTGCAGTCACTAGTATGGGGATACTACTAAGAACTCCCCCACGTTTTAACAACAAGTGAGGTGTAGTCACTAGTATGGGGATACTACTAAGACCCCCCACGTTTTAACAACAAGTGGTAGTGTGGTAACTAGTATTCGGATACTAATAAGAACTCCTCCACATTGTAACAGCCAGAGGTATCCACTAAAATGTTAATGTGTTAGAACAAGTGATTTTTACTTTTAAATTCAAAATTAAAGACTTGAAAACTTTTCTAAATCGCATGTCAAAAATACTATACAAAATTGGGTTAACAGCACAATTCAAAAAATAGGATCGCAGAAAAAATCTGTAAGTGGCTCTTCCCTCATTGGTCAAATTTTCAACAAACTTTTTATCAACGGTCCTCACTAAAGTCAGCAATAAATATGGAACAAAGCTTATAACAAACGCTAAAGAAATGACCAACATTAGATACGTGGTGTTTTTTGCCAGTTTCTTACGTGCTGGTTTCATTGTGGAAGCTGTTCTGCTTTTTCTTATTCTCGATACTCTAACTTTCAATGTGGCAATCCGAGCAAGTCCGAATGTAGCTTTGTTTTTCCGAGTAACTTCCGTTTCTGGTCTTATTGCTGTTACAGAACAACTTGTATCATTGACGTTTTGATCTTTGTAACCTAGGGTACTGTAACTCGGTTCTGTTTTATCTGAAATTATAGTCTCCGTTGATTGGCTCATAATATTTTCCAAATTTTGGGACTTTCTTTTTCCTTTATTCACTTCAACATCCGGTGTTTTCTCGTCTCCCAATTTAACAACGGAAACACTTGCATCAATACTGCACCTCGACGACAATTCTTTGTTGACAGATTCTAATTTTTCTCGACGTTGACGATGGTTGGTTTTCGTTCTATCTTCGATAGTTTCTGACGACGCTTCCCGAAATTCTAACTTTTTGGCAAAAAATCTTACTTTTTTACCAATCAATGAATACAATATCACAAGAATGACGACACCAATGATGAAAGATCCCGCAGATGCGCAGTTATGAAGTAAGGGATAAATTGTGGGTATGAATGTATCGTCCACAGAGCACTCTGTTCCGTTTAAATTATAAAGTGATAACGGGACGGATTTTGTTCCGTAAATAAACAGCAGCGGCCAGTTGAAGGATACAGAAATTACAACTGAAGTCAAGCATAACAGCTTGGCTGCTTTATTTGAAATGTGCCAGCCTAAAGGATGACAAATCTTACGATATCTGTCGACTGCAATAAACACTAGAATTGAAGATGAAGTGACAACAGTCAAAGAGTTAATAAAACGTGACGATTTACACACTTTGGGGCTTTTGAATTCATATTGGTTTAGCAATATAATGATTTCAAAAGGAATTGCTAATGCGCATGTGCATAAATCAACAATTGCAAGAAAAATTATAAACACGCGGGAATTTGAATTTGTGTAAATTTTTCCATAAATGTAAATCACTAATATGTTTCCAATGAAACCAAATATGGATAAAATTGATAGAAAAATAGCCAGTGGTATTTGTCGTAGAGCTTCCTCATAGTTTAAATGTGATATATCGACCGTTGTGTTTGCCATTGTTTTGATAGTCAGCAGCTCACATCAGTCTGTTGATTTAAGAAATAATCATCTTTAAATCTAAAAGTAGAAAAAAATGGTAACTTACACGTGCTGGGTTACATTTTACTTACTATTCATTTCCAGTGCTTAATATTGCAGTGGGTGATTTTATTTGGGTGGAAACATCGGTCAAAACCTCTTTCGAAACAGCCAGTTCACAAATCATTGCCTTTAACCGAAAAACAGGTTCTTCAATGTACGTCTGTATGTCACTTGCTTTCCGGTGTCCCTAGGTACGTTACTCGCTTTTCAGCTTTTCAGTTTCTTTTCCTTGAGACATTAAAAAACCGATGCTCATGTCACGGTAGGTTTAGCACGCTTTAAAATTGCCCTGAGTACAATTTCTACCATTTCACCTATCGCTGGTGACATTTCGGAATAAGTGAAATATTCTTGACTAGGGCGTAAGGTCTCATTCAATTAATCAACGACTGTCATATCTGTAAGATCAATGATTCGGACCGGTTCAGAACAAAATTGCTCGTTTAAAATTTTGACCTTTATTACTAATACCCTTGTCATACTAGGCAAGGTACTCTAAAGAACATTCATAAACCTGTAATTAGTGCATGAACAGGTTTTTTGCATTCAGATTTAAGTTATATATTCTTCGCTGGTCTTGAAAAATATTATCTCTCTCTCTCTCTCTCTCTCTCTCTCTCTCTCTCTCTCTCTCTCTCTCTCTATATATATATATATATATATATAATAATAATAATAGAATATATTAGGCGGCTTTCAGTGTCATTGAACAGCTATAGATAGGTTTGGATATATATATATATAGTGTGTGTGTGTGTGTGTGTGTGTGTGTGTGTGTGTATTAAACATTTCGTTAAAAGTTTAGTTTTAGTTTAAGCTGATTGTTGGAGAAATTTTGTCTTTTGTTCAATATACATTTCCTTTCAATTAATGTTTACCGGGAAGGTTAAATGTATATTATAAAGTCTCCCAAGTGGGGGGGGGGGGGGGGCAACTAAGTCTCCCAAGTTGGGGGCTTATTGTATTTGTACTGTTTCTTATTTTTCTTCCACCCAAATTTTTTCTGACACTTTTCTCAGAAATTGAAAGTAAAATCAACTAGGAACTTTCTGTAGATAACTAGCATTTTCTAAAGGTGTGTAAACAGTATTGTTTTTCCACAATTCACAAACAAGAGCTCTATTTTCAGAGTTTAATACACCCCCCAACAACACATATTTTTTAGTAAACAGTTATTTCTCCCTTAAACTTAACAAATTATATTGAAACTTTGTAGGTACATAATACAACAAATGATATACATATGCATTGTTTCCGATAATCAAGGGCTAAATCTATCGGAGTTTAAAAGACCCTTTAAAAACATATTTTTCACATTTTTTATTCGTTAATACTTTTCACACATCACGATGAAAATACAACGGTTTTTTCAAATGATGAAGTGCTTACAATAAACAAGAGCTATATTAATCAGAGATTAATGCCCCATCAAAGTTGTATTGTTGTAGATACATACATTTCCATTATCTTGCAATTCCTTTATTCGGGGATCAAAAATGTGGCGGCGGCGGAGACTTGTTTGTCAGTTTGCCTTCACAGTTACAATGTCTTATTTAATCTTTACAAAATACATTTACAAAAATAACTCGGTATTATTAAACTGAGTTCATTACAAAGTTTGTTCTATAGATTTGGGAAAAAATATTGTACACTTATTACAGAAAGCATTCTTAAATCAAATTCACAGTAGAAATATTAGCGAAATAGCATATATTATTTTGCTTGATACAAACTTACCTTAAAATAAAAAGACTTCCGTATTGTGTAAACATTAATATATGAATTCTGTTGTTTTATCAGTAAATATTTGTCATAAGACGTTTTAACCCCTTAAAACAAAATCTATAAAAAGTTTTGTGACATTATGACTCAATTAAATGACTGGATTATATTGTAACATCTGTGTAAGTACCGCCTTTAACGTGTAAAATGTGGACTTGATTGGTCCTTTTATTTTTTTCTTTGCAATTTGAACTTGGACACGGGAAAGAATGATAAAAATTTTTTTTTTAATTATTAAATCCAATTTCTTCAAAATATTTTTATTTTTATAAAAACCGCACTGGCAGTTTGTATTCAGTAAATCTTATAAAATTTCTCATTTTTAACAAAAGAGTCCAGTCCACGTCAAAATTCCAGTCAACGTAATAGATTTTGCCCAAAAATATGTTGTCATCCGTGATAAAGGCAACAAGTCACGTGACTAAGCATCTCTCTCCAATCCGGATAAAGATATTCATCATCCGGATCTTACCATCACCATTTTAAGTTCTATGGAGTATGTGTTTATATATAAATATACATAAGTGTATACTTAGAGTGTATATAAGTATATCTGTAATAATTGAAATATTTTACTTATTTGTTTTGTGTAGGTATGAGTCAACGCCAGATACTCCAAGTGGCAAGTCCCCATTTTCCCCCTTCAATTATTGATTTAATTGTGCATTTATTGCATGATTTATCAAAATTAAGGAATCACGTGATAACAATTTCTATTGAGTAGAAGAAAAACAATTTCACCATCTTACTTTTTACATCAACAAAATAGAATTTAAAAAACTATGATTATTATTAGTAAATATAAATAAAACAAACATACCAGTCCTTGTCCAAACCACAATTTAAAAAAAAAAAACAAAACAACAACAACAACAACAACAACAACAACAACAAAAATTTAAAAACTTTGAAAGCTGGCAAAATTAGTTAACTTCCATCAAGGAAGTGAGGCCGGGTGCTTATAAGCTTAGAGCATGCGCACTGATGTACGGAGACAGGAAAGAAACAAAGGAGAAACCTGACATCAATTGCATTAATTGTCCGTCATTAATGTTCAAATATATTAGCAATGAAGTTATTTATCCCTTCAAAGTCACAAATGACAAGTTTAATTAAATTCTTTGTTTAATTTTTCGTACTTCACCGTTTTGTTAGTTGTGTTTACATGACCCTGTTTTTTTTATGAAGTAACAATGTTCTAACATTAGATCTCACAGTCTAGATCTCGCTCCGAAATTACTGGTTTTTTCATATTTATTCGAGCTCTTCTCGTTGAACCAAACGTAACATTGTTCATTAGGAATATCATTAAGTAAATCAGAACCGTTTTAATTTTTCCCTAAGAAAACTTATTGCAGCTATCAATTCAATATATTTTAAATAAGGCATTTTCTAAGAAATTAGCAATTATATAGCACAAATATCTGTTCAATTTTGATGTGCCATATGTGCACATTTCGGAAAATCATTCCTCATCTGTGACACTAGGGGCCGGAAAGTTTGACAAATAAAACATAAGCCTTCGTAATTAGGAATGGCTAAAGAAAAAAGTTTAATTCGAGTTAGCTGCCAATAGATCAAGGATTAATTTTAACACAAGTAATTGGTTCTCAAGTTGAGTTTTTAGTTCTAACCTGCTATGAACGAGTGTAATATCATAGTAATCTTTAAAGTGCAAGTACACATTACAACAATGTTCACAAATGAACATCGTAGGCCCACTTAGGCAATTTTACCCGGCCCCACTTCTCTGGTTTAAGTTCACACGTTTAACTATTTATTTTTTCTGCATTGGTCAATTAAATATTATAACTGAAATCTTTATCAGTTTGTCCGGATTCTCAGTAACCAGTTATGCGTTGAAAAAACGTTAGCTGCAAGTAACCATTAACCAGCCCCGTTATTTCTTGGAGAAACGTTTGCTACTAGTAACCGTTATTTTCTGGAGAAACGTAAGTAACCAGTTATTTGATGGAGAAACGTTTAGCTACCAGTAACCAGTTATTTGTTGAAAACTTTTAGCTACTAGTAACCAGTTATTTGTTGGAGAAACGTTAGCTACCAGTAACCAGTTATTTGTTGGAGAAACGTTTAGCTACCAGTAACCAGTTATTTGTTGGAGAAATGTTAGCTACCAGTAACCAGTTATTTGTTGGAGAAACGTTAGCTATTAGTAACCAGTTATTTGATGGAGAAACGTTTAGCTACTAGTAACCAGTTATTTGTTGGAGAAACGTTAGCTACCAGTAACCAGTTATTTGTTGGAGAAACGTTAGCTACCAGTAACCAGTTATTTGTTGGAGAAACGTTTAGCTACTAGTAACTAGTTATTTGTTGGAGAAACGTTAGCTACCAGTAACCAGTTATTTGTTGGAGAAACGTTTAGCTACTAGTAACCAGTTATTTGATGGAGAAACGTAAGCTACCATTAACCAGTTATTTGTTGGAGAAACGTTTAGCTACTAGTAACCAGTTATTTGTTGGAGAAACGTTAGCTACCAGTAACCAGTTATTTGTTGGAGAAACGCTAGCTACCAGTACCCAGTTTTTTGATGGAGAAACGTTAGCTACTAGTAACCAGTTATTTGTTGGAGAAACGTTTAGCTACAAGTAACCAGTTATTTGATGGAGAAACGTTTAGCTACTAGTAACCAGTTATTTGATGGAGAAACGTTTAGCTACTAGTAACCAGTTATTTGTTGGAGAAACGTTAGCTACCAGTAACCAGTTATTTGTTGGAGAAACGTTAGCTACCATTAACCAGTTATTTGTTGGAGAAACGTTAGCTACCAGTAACCAGTTATTTGATGGAGAAACGCTAGCTACCAGTAACCAGTTATTTGTTGGAGAAACGTTTAGCTACTAGTAACCAGTTATTTGTTGGAGAAACGTTTAGCTACTAGTAACCAGTTATTTGTTGGAGAAACGTTAAGCTACTAGTAACCAGTTATTTGATGGAGAAACGTTTAGCTACCAGTAACCAGTTATTTGATGGAGAAACGTTTAGCTACCATTAACCATTTATTTGTTGGAGAAACGTTTAGCTACCAGTAACCAGGTATTTGTTCGAAAAACGTTTAGCTACTAGTAACCAGTTTTTTGTTGGAGAAACGTTAGCTACCAGTAACCAGTTATTTGTTGGAGAAACGTTAGCTACCAGAAACCAGTTATTTGTTGGAGAAACGTTTAGCTACTAGTAACCAGTTATTTGTTGGAGAAACGTTTAGCTACCAGTAACCAGTTATTTATTGGAGAAACGTTTAGCTACTAGTAACCAGTTATTTGATGGAGAAACGTTAGCTACCAGTAACCAGTTATTTGATGGAGAAACGTTAGCTACCAGTAACCAGTTATTTGTTGGAGAAACGTTTAGCTACTAGTAACCAGTTATTTGTTGGAGAAACGTTTAGCTACCAGTAACCAGTTATGTGTTGGAGAAACGTTTAGCTACTAGTAACCAGTTATTTGATGGAGAAACGTTAGCTACCATTAACCAGTTATTTGTTGGAGAAACGTTAGCTACCAGTAACCAGTTATTTGTTGGAGAAACGTTTAGCTACCAGTAACCAGTTATTTGTTGGAGAAACGTTTAGCTACTAGTAACCAGTTATTTGTTGGAGAAACATTAGCTAATATTGACCAGTTATTTGTTGGAGAAACGTTAACTACTTGTAACCGGTTATTTGTTGGAGAACCATTAGCTAATATTGACCAGTTATTTGTTGGAGAAACGTTAGCTACCAGTAACCAGTTATTTGTTGGAGAAATTTAGCTAATATTGACCAGTTATTTGTTGGAGAAACATTAGCTATTATTGACCAGTTATTTGTTGGAGAAACGTTAGCTACCAGTAACCAGTTATTTATTGGAGAAACATTAGCTAATATTGACCAGTTATTTGTTGGAGAAACGTTAGCTACTTGTAACCGGTTATTTGTTGGAGAACCATTAGCTAACATTGACCAGTTATTTGTTGGAGAAACGTTAGCTACCAGTAACCAGTTATTTGTTGGAGAAACGTTAGCTAATATTGACCAGTTATTTGTTGGAGAAACATTAGCTAATATTGACCAGTTATTTGTTGGAGAAAAGATGGCTATCAATAACCAGTTATTTTTTGTTAAAGAAACGTAAGCTTCCAATAACCAGTTATTTTTCGGGGAAACGTTGGCTGCCAGTAACCAGTTATTTGTTGGAGGAACGTTGGCTACCAATATCAAATTATTTTTCGGAGAAACGTTAGCTACTAGTAACTAGTTCTTTGTTAAAGAAACGTAAGCTTCCAATAACCAGTTATTTTTCGGGGAAACGTTGGCTACCAGCAACCAGTTATTTTTCCGAGAAACGTTAGCTACCAGTAATCAGTTATTTTTGTAGAAACGTTGAGCTTCTAGTAACAAGTTATTTTTGAAAATTTTCTACGTTGGAAAGTCGAAGACTTTTCTAGTTAAGTCGTTGTTTGGTAAATAACGTAACGTATCTATGTAAACAAGTGTCAGTTTTCTTGAGCACTTCTATATACTTGCGTTCCAAAGAAGTAGACCTGTATTGCACAGCACAATCTGGGTGTTACAAATGCATTTCTGGTTTTATTTAATTCAATTCAATCACACGTTTTAGAGAAAAAAGAAAGTAACACGAAAATAAATAAATAAATGAATTATAAATAAATAAATAAAACCGCTTCCCCGACACACGCAGAATTGCGGAGGAATTCGCTTTTTTCCTGGTTGGAAATTTGCATATCAACTGTATTAAAAACGTGTATGAATAGATAATGAATGGATGGAGAACCTCTATGAAAACAAAAATAAAAGTATAAGTTGACTTAACTGTTTATGGTATACTAGACTTACCCGTGTAGCAATACTGACATGTGTCGGCTAGGCCATTAAATCATTCATTTTTTGGAATCCTTGATCAGAGGAATTCGTCTTTTTTCTCATCCAATGAAATTAATTAAAAACGTCACTTCCTAATTTCATCAAAAAATGTGTTGGATGTTGTACCGACAGGAGTTGTTATGCACGATCAGCAATGAACATAAGCTCAGAGGTCAAGGTCATAGCCACAGAAATGGCTGAAATTGTTAATTATCTTGAAAACTATTAACTTTTGGTATAGGCATGTATATTAGAATATTGTAGGTATTGATGTAACATTTTGATATATGATTCAAGGTCATGGGTTCATAGGTCAAGGTCTTAACTGTATAAGAAGGCTTAAATTGTTAATTATCTTGAAAGTTATTACTTTTTTAAATAGGCATGTGCATGAATATTGTAGGTATTGATATAATGATCATTTTGATATATGATTCAAGGCCATTGGTCAAGGCCAAAGATCAAGGTTCTCTCATGTACTGTGACCTTTAAGATTACCCTTAAGACCACTTGATCTCCATGACCCCAGTGGTTCCAGAGGATAAGAGAAGAAAAATAGCATATTTTTTTTAAAAGATGATATAAGTAATTTAGAACATTATGTCTTTTCTAATCATTGACACCATGACATTTAAGTGACAGAATCTTGACAGAAAGGTAAAGCACCATTCCTCCAGTCTACTCTTTTCGACTAAGTATGGATATTAACCCAGTTACAAGGCTTTCATGACTACTTTCCTACGTTCAGCACAGTCTGGGCTTTGATTTTTATTTGTGAGAGAAACGTTAGCTTTGTTTTTTTTTTTCAGAAAAAAAACATGGATCCCAATAATAACTGGTGTATAGTAACTTTTTCACATTTAAGACAAGAAGTTTGGTGTTCATTTCTATGATTTTAACCGTTATTGTATATTAAGATCGTTATTTAATTCTGTGTCCATTGTTTCCCAATATTTATTCAAATAAGCTTTCATACACTCACTCATATTAGAAAAAAAACACAAACAAAAACCCACTAGACTCAACCGGTAGTAATATTTTTTTCAAATATAAATAAAAATAAACAGATAAGCATTGATCTTCTTTGATACTGTTTCTCGTGAAGGACTTTCATATAAACTCCTTAAAAATAGCATGAATGAAAGGTTTATAATATAATAATTATTATAATATAATTGATGCAATGCATTCAAATATCAGATATAAGTTTAGTGGAAGTTACAAATCGACATTAGGGGTCAAACAAGGGGAAAGCCTCGGCCAAATTCTATTGGGTTAGGGTTAAATTTATATATTTATAAATGATCCTTTATAATCTCTTGAAAATGAATCAAAATACAGAAACTGAATGCAGATGATATTGTACTTATGTCATGCACACCTAAATATCTCCAGGGATGTTTTTTTTTTTAAAAAAAAACTTCTTGGATACTGTGAAAAGTGCACACATAAAATTTACATTAATAAATTAGAAATATTAATAATTAATTCAAATGAGAAATGTTTAACCAAAACTCCATTTCATTTAAATCTGAAATCAATATTGTCAACTCAAGCAATCGTTGTCATTAATTAATCAACAGATTTTAGATGTTACAAAACAAAAACTTCTATGAACAGTACAAAACACACACACACACACACACACACACACACACACACACACACACACACACACACTATTTTAACAAACTTCATGACATCAACAATTCGTACATCATATATAGATACTATTAGACACCATCCTGATAGAGGACCATTTCCTAAAGTAAACTAAGTGCTCATAAACTACTGATTAAAATGGGGAGATACAATAAGACTGGTTACTAAAATAGAATTTTGCCCTCACGGTTGTGATGAAAACGCTTTAGAAGACGAGATACATTTCCGGCCCATTTTTATGCCCATAGCACACCCAGGCTATCATTATTTAAAAAATAACTAATTTCTATCAAATTTTTGATACTCTAGATGCCTTTTCTAAACTTATTATTATTTTTAATTCAAATAAAAGGGAAACTAAAAATAACTTCAAATTTTGTTCATTCAAACGCAAGGTGACACATAGTAAATTGATACCAAACCTTGAAATGGTGTATTCTATTATTATTATTTTCAGCATCATCATCATCATTATTCATGATTATCATCATCATCATCATCATCATCATCATCATCGTTTTCATCATCATCATTATTATTATTTGCTCGCTCCGTATGTGGGAGGTCGTGGGTTCGAACTCCGACCGGGTCTGACCCAAGACTTGAAAGTGGGTAGTGGCTGTTCTTTCGCCAAGCACTCGGCATTATGAAATGAAAGTCAATGTTCTTTCGGATGGGAACTTAAAATAAACGAGGTCCCGTGTCACGGCGTGGCACGATAAAGAACCCGGCCCTGCTGTATAACGCCATCAGCGCAACGCACAGGCAAAATTTCTGCACTTTCGCCTATAGCTGGCGACGTCTCGATATAAGTGAAATATTCTTGACTGGGACGTTAAACACCATTACTCAACTCAACTCAACTCAATACATTATTATTATTATTATTATTATTATTATTACTATTATTTAAAAATTAAAATATATAATTGCTGCACCGTGCATCTTGCAGCGTAACACCACGTTTTTGCTACTTGTTTATCTATTTTATAAACATATATTAGTTTTTATATGTAACTCTATAAATATCACTGTAATTTCTTGTTCATTATGTTTTATACTAAGTGTGTAGTTTGTCATACTGAAGATAAGATAAGATAAGATAAGTTTTATTTAGAGTCGGTTTATAATATAAATACAAACAACACAAGCTCTAGAGAGCTTTTGACCGACACATGCAAATACAAATAAACATACATCAGACATAAAACATGCATTAGGCATAAAAAAACATACAATTGGCATAAAACATACTTTGAACATAAAAAAAACATACAAAAGGCATAAAAACATACAGCAGACATTAAATTATACATCAGGCATAAAGCATAAAAATCACATAAGCATACATATAAAATATACAAATATACACATCAGGCATAAAACATACATGGCAACTAAAAACATGAGGTATTGATAGAATAAAATACTGAAACTTAGCACTAAAAGCAGATTGGCATGTTAAGCAAAGACACTAAAAGTAGTTAAGCAAACTACGCAGAGGCATTAAAACAGTTAAGCATAATAAGTAAAGGCACTAAAAGCGAATAAAAACATAGTAAGCAAAATGCACTAAAGCAGGTTTATAAGCACAATAAAAGAAAAAACATATGGTAAAGCATATGGTAAAAAGACATACCAGACAATATCAGTCACTTTAATTAAAAAGAACATGCTGTACAATTACAAATTTTGCCATTCCAAGACTGTAAAAGATTTTTAAATTGATTAGAATTTCCCTGTGATCTGATATGTTCCGGTAGGTCGTTCCAAAGATTTGCTGCACTGTACCTGAATGACTGTTTACCAAATTTTGTTGTTCTTACACGAGGTAAATCTATAATATTAGAATATCTGAAGCTGTAATTACTATTTTTAAACTGAACCAAATCATGAAGACAAAAAGGAGCTAATTTGTGTAGTATTTTAAATGACCCTAACCCTGAACAATTATTGTAATTGAGTTTGAGCAATAAAGATTATTATCCAATTGTTACACAGTCCGTTTTTAGTGGAAGGTAGTTTTTTTTTTTTTTTTTTTTAAAGTAACTGTGTTTTTACGAAAATTATTCAGAAATCAGTGTTTGAGCAACATATCAGTCGGATATTATTCCGCGACCATTTTTCATTTCTTCTCAAAATTTTCTTCAATTTGAGTTACTTCCGGTGAACCGGCGTGGTTGAAAAAAAATTAAGAAAAAGTCAAAAAATAGATTTTACTCTGTAAAAAATCGACACAAATTTCAGAAAATGGATTATAAGAGAAGAGCTACAGATAGTGCCATAATTCCAGTTGAAGCCAAACGACCAAGAAATGAACTGGTGGCCCTAGCAGATCAACAAAATGCTCTAATGCAAACTGTAAGACTTCGAAGAATCACACACAAGTTTTTAAATTTTGTAGAAGTAGTTTTATTATAGTCTAGTTTAGTTTTTATCTGTTTAACATTTTAACATGCCACTAAATGCTCAGTCGATCAGAGTGCTTCTCACCATGTCAAGGTTCAAATCCCACTCTTGAAGATCCTAGTGTGAAGAAAGTTTCGTAAGTTCATGTGATGGAAGTTGGCGTTTTTCTCTAGGAACTGTGGTTTCCTCCACCATCTCTGAACTGACCATCAATACAAGTGGTAGAATCTTGACTGGGGAATAAAACACCATTAATCAAATCCAAATCCAAATTATGTGGATAATACTCTCAGGTTATTTATAGTAGTATTGTCCTTTGTTGTGCTACATGACAAGGTTTATTATCTATATTCATATCAGATGAACTCAAGACTGTGGAATCATCTACCCAGCCATTCTTTATATCAACAGAAGTCCATACAGTAGTTTTTTTTATCAAGCAATATGATCAATATGACAGCTGACTAGACCTGAAATACATGGCTCTGAACAGCTTTTTTATAGTACTGAACATCAGTATTATAAAAAAGCTGTTCGGAGCCATGTATTTCAGGTCTAACAGCTGACATGCTGCCTTGTAAAGGGACAAAAATGTCCAGTTATTGATTTTCATCCTTGCAGTGTAGGGATTGCTCTATTTGACAGCGATAGTTTCCCTTTTTATGTTTGTGAAGTGTGATAGTACTTACATGTAGCTAGAAAAAATAGATACTTTTGATTTTCTTGATACAAAAGACTTGGAAAACTATATTGGTATAATGAATCAGATTTGTTTGGGTAAAATTACTACCAAATAAAGGTAGTTTCCCCTGGAGAAATGAGACTTAAATTTCCCAATTTGACCACTGAAATTCCCCCAAAAGCCAACAGTGTCACACGATCAAAAAGGTTAAGATACACCAAGTTGACTAAAACTGTCATAGCTGACAAAAAATTTCAGATATTGTCACAATATAAAATCTTTGCTATGAACTTCAAAATATTGAGCATATAACAACAATCAAAATTTTCCCATTGTGAAAGGTAGAAGATAGTTTTCAACAGCCATGGCAAAATCAATGTAATGACAACAATTTTTTTTCCCAAGCATTAAAGAGATGATGTATTTGCTTGATGTACCCTTGAATCACAGATCATCTACCAACAGCATTCCTGAATTCTGTCTATTGGCTGAAAACAAGTCACTTCAAAAAGACTAGCCAATCATTGATGATTCCTTTTTTATTTTAACCAATAATTTTGACCCTGTTTATGGTAATTCAAAATTACAAACCATTTTTTTCAGACTTAATCAAAGATAGTCAAAGGGAGATAATTACGGAAATGATCTAAAAAGGTGGAACTATTTATTAACTTTTCATTTTTGTTATATTTCTAAACAAAACAATGTGCACCCATTGATATCAGTATTTTGTCAAAGAAACAGATTATGTCATCATGTCAACTTAATAATAAACTTACAAAGATTAATATAAAAACTATGAAAATGTTTTAAATTGATATGTTTGTTGTTATTTCTAAACATTAAACATTAACCTGTATACTTATAGGGTCCACCACGGCTCTCCAGTTTAGAAGCACCAATTATGTTGTTGACTGGACATGAAGGAGAAATATACACTGCCAAATTCTCTCCAGATGGTCAGATGTTAGCTTCTTCAGGATTTGACAGGCTTATTTGTATGTATTTAAAGAATTTTCATTAATCATGAAATTATATTCCTACAAGGTATCTCACATTTAATGTATTTTTATTTCTCTAATCTTATCTTGCTTAGTCTGTTTCATTTGCTTCTAGTTGTAAGCTTCCTCTGTAACGGCCACAGGTGGCCTTCTCTTTTTGAACTCTACAGAGGTGTCTTTAGTGTGCACTGAGACACGAGACCTCGGCTTTGAGTCTCATCCGAAAGAGTACCTGGTAACAAGCTTTTTATGGCCCAGGTATGGGCAGAAGATGACGATCATCGTAGAAAATTTCCAAGTCCTGAGTGATATACATAGTATACATGTATATATTACAAATTTATAAACATGTATATACAGAACCAACCAGTCATTTGATTACAAGTTGATATGTCAAATTTTTTCAGAATCATTTTGAAAAGTAAACAAAGGAGTAAGGGCATCTACAGTGTGTTTAAGATCATAATACCATCATAAGTAAAAAAAAAAATGGAATTCCATTCCAGACCTAACTACCAAAGTTAGATACAGGGAAAATTAGTCAAAATTATATTTTGATATTGAAAAAATCTTTGCAATAAAAAATAATCTATATGCTTTGAGACCCATGGATAAATATCTTTGATGAATGATTTAATGTCTATTATGATTGTGGTGTTTGATGATACTGTAGAAGTAATAGTAAAAATATTCAATCATCATTTATAATATACAAGTATGTTTTATAAGCTTAGAGCTATTCTTATATGAAAATGTACACCTATATTTTATATTAAATTCCATACGTTTTGACACATGCATGTCACTTACATGTACCCGATCCCCATCCACCCCCTCACCCCCCCAAAAAAAAAAAACAAAAACAAAAGAAAAAAACAAACACACACACACACACACTTTGACGAAAACCCAAAGGAAATTTTATAGAAAAATTAGAACTCAAAAGACATATTTCTACTGCTACAAGGAACCAGGAGAAGTTGATAAAGTTGTTCTTTAACAGGCTTATAAGGCTTTCAAACATAAGTGTTAAAAAGTGTCTATTATATATGTAGATAAATGTACCATTTAGTACTTGTATCATAAGAAAAATATTGTGATACAACAGCTTCAATCATAATTTTATAGAAATTTCTGATTGCAGTCATTTTTGATTGGTAAGTTTGGGTTTCTGTTGATTGGTAAGTTTGGGTTTCTGTTTATTGGTAAGTTTGGGTTTCTGTTGATTGGTAAGTTTAGGTCTCTGTTGATTGGTAAGTTTGGGTTTCTGTTTATTGGTAAGTTTGGGTTTCTGTTGATTGGTAAGTGTAGATCTCTGTTGATTGGTAAGTTTGGGTTTCTGTTGATTGGTAAGTTTGGGTCTCTGTTGATTGGTAAGTTTGGGTTTCTGTTGATTGGTAAGTGTAGATCTCTGTTGATTGGTAACTTTGGGTGTCTGTTGATTGGTAAGTTTGGGTTTCTGTTGATTGGTAAGTTTGGGTTTCTGTTGATTGGTAAGTTTGGGTTTCTGTTTATTGGTAAGTTTGGGTCTCTGTTGATTGGTAAGTTTAGGTCTCTGTTGATTGGTAAGTTTGGGTCTCTGTTGATTGGTAAGTTTGGGTTTCTGTTTATTGGTAAGTTTGGGTCTCTGTTGATTGGTAAGTTTGGGTCTCTGTTGATTGGTAAGTTTGGGTCTCTGTTGATTGGTAAGTTTAGGTCTCTGTTGATTGGTAAGTTTAGGTCTCTGTTGATTGGTAAGTTTGGGTCTCTGTTGATTGGTAAGTTTGGGTCTCTGTTGATTGGTAAGTTTGGGTTTCTGTGGATTGGTAAGTTTAGGTCTCTGTTGCTCTGTTGATTGGTAAGTTTAGGTCTCTGTTGATTGGTAAGTTTGGGTCTCTGTTGATTGGTAAGTTTGGGTTTCTGTTTATTGGTAAGTTTGGGTCTCTGTTGATTGGTAAGTTTGGGTTTCTGTTTATTGGTAAGTTTGGGCCTCTGTTTATTGGTAGGTTTGGGTCTCTGTTTTTACATGTACACATTAAAAAAGTGACAGGTTTTTTAGAGGAGACATTTTTAATCAAACTTGATGTTTAAATGATGTTTTAATTGTTAGCCAGCATGCCTGTTGGAGTAAGTTATTAAGCAGAACTTGACTAAATTTTGATAAAATAACATTATTATATACAAATTTTCTATAAAAAAATCATATCTGTGTTAAATATTAACAAGTTATTATTTGAGGTTTATTGTTGTAAATGATAATTACTAATCCTTTAGAGGAATAGAGAGTTTTTGTAGAGAGGAATATATTAATGACAGAAATTTTACTTTTTGGCAAATTATGCTATCAAAGATCCTTTATTCACATACAAGGTGATACATCACATAGTGCATTATAGTGATATTAATTTGGCTCAACTTGAGTCATTGAGTTTTACCAAATACTTTTTTAAAATAATTTTTTTAGGTACAAAGTTCCCTGTCACAAACACAGTGAATTCCAGAATCATGTTTTTTTTGTTTTTTTTTTTTTTTACATTTTCATATTTGATTAACAGACAACTGCCAATTACCACGTGTTGTTAATATGATTTTGAGAATTTGATCTATGAAAATTATTTTATTACATTATACATGTATCTGTAGGTTTTTGGACAGTTTATGGTGAATGTGATAATTTTGCAGTGCTAAAAGGTCATACTGGAGCTGTAATGGAGATACAGTTCTCTACAGACGGAAAGTAAGTATTGTTCTATACAGATGAATATGTCATTTAGTTCTCATATAACTTATGTCGGAAACAGGTCAAAATGTCCCATCAAATTCACCCCACTTTCCACAAAATTGCCACATGTTATATCGCCTGTTCAAAAACACCCCCAGTTTTTGCAATATCAACCAACTATCAAAATTGCATCCTAAAAATTTTTTCCCAAATTTTTTCCCCACACACATGTGCGCAACACACACACATGCACACGCACACACATACACGCACACACACACATTGATAAAGGTGGTTATTGTTTGTCTTTATCTGTAGTCTTTCTATTTGGCCTTGGTGATTTAACCGTCTAAAGCAGATGTTTACCAATCACAATGCCTATCACGGCCTAGGTTTGAATCCAAATCCGGGCAGATTCTAGTGTGAGAAAGTTTGTCAGTTCACTTGCCACAATGCCTATCACGGCCTAGGTTTGAATCCAAATCCGGGCAGATTCTAGTGTGAGAAAGTTTGTCAGTTAACTTGCCACAATGCCTATTACGGCCTAGGTTTGAAACCCACTTGGGCAGATCCTAGTGTGAGAAAGTTTGTCAGTTCACTTGTTAAAGGTTGATGGTTTTTCTCCAAGTCTCTCAGATCCTCCACTATTCCAGTACGAAAAATTTTGATAGAAGTTTAAAACACCTAGCCTATTTCACTTTTGTGATAAGGTATGAGGTCACCTGCTTGAGCACGTGGGTTTTTCTCCGGGTTCTCCGGTTTTCCTCCCGCAATAAGACCTCACGCGCGCTACAATTCGGGCCAACGAGCTAGATTAATATAAGTTGCACAACTTGTTTCTAAATCGTTGTAAAAGAAATAAAGTTTAAATTTTTTTTTTTTTTGTGACTATGTCATATTGATTGTTTTTGTAAATATTACATTTTTTATTACAGCACATTGTTCTCAGCATCAACAGACAAAACTGTTGCCATGTGGGATGTTGAAGTAGGAGTAAGAGTTAAAAAATTAAAAGGTCATCAAACTTTTGTAAACACCTGTAATGTGGCTAGGAGAGGTCCACAGTTAGTTTGTAGTGGCAGTGATGATGGGACCATTAAAGTAAGTACTTATATTGATTCATCACCAGCTTTATTATGAAATACACAGGAATCTAAATTCTCAATTTTTTTATTTTTTTTTTTTATTTTTTTTTTTTGTACTACTGTTTCTTCTTCCCAGACCTAGAAGCATCTGCCTCAGTCTTAATGATAGAATCTTACTAAGAGACTTCAGCATTTCTATTACTCTCTCCACTTCTCCCTTTTTTTCTAAACTTTAAATTTGTCCGATTCATTTCAAGTGACTACCATTAATATTTACTGTACAAAACTTACTGTTATGTTCTGTTTCCTTTTGTACACATATCTTATTCTCAAACATTATTTCAGTTACAAATTAAACAGAACTTAATGGTCATTTTTATTTTGTTATACTTTCTTATACTTTAAGTGACTCTCGTGTCCTTGACTTTAGTTTCAGATTAGCAGCTTTCTTATTGACTATTAATATGAATATGCTCACATGACTGCATATAAATATGATCACTTGACTGCTTATGAATATAATCACATGACTGCATATAAACATGATCATATGACTGCATATAAATATGATCACATGACTGCATATAAATATCATCACATGACTGCATATAGATACGATCACATTACTGCATATAAATATGATTACATGCCTGCATATAGATACGATCACATGACTGCATATAAATATGCTCACAAGACTGCATATAGATACGATCACATGACTGCATATAAATAGAGTGTATCTGTGATGTACACTTGTAATTAATTGAAATGATTGTTTATATTATTAATTGATATCATAATCAGCATAATAAACATCACATCCTACTTTATGTATGTATGTATGCACAAAATAATCTCCAATTTTAAATTAATGTTGGAATTGCAGAATAAAGGATATATTTTTCCTTTTTAATTTTCATTTATGAATATTTTTAGTCAAATATTTTTGAAGATTGCACAGCAAGTTAAATATTTTCATGTGCAAATGCAAATTACAGTCAGTTTTCCATCCCAAGACATGACTTTCATATTGACTATAAACTCATTTTCAATATACATAATTTTATAATTTTTTTTTTTTATTTTAAGCTTTGGGATTCAAGAAAGAGAGGAACACTTCAAACATTTCAGAATGTTTATCAAGTGACATCTGTGTCATTTAACGACACGGCAGAACAGGTGTTTTCTGGTGGTATTGATAATGATATAAAGGTAGGTTAGAGTAAGTTAAGAGTTACTCCCCTTGTCCTAATTTTGTATTGTTACATGTAAGCTGCGTTATATAAGGATCACTGTCTCTGAACTGAAAACTATACAAATATGTTTATTGTTAATTACTTTAAGAAATTTCTTTCTTCTTTTTTTTTAATTTTTTTATTTTGTGCATTTGTAAATTTCTTTTTGATTTCTGTTGGATGAAACAAGTTGACTCGTGTGTGAATGTACAGATAGCTACAATATTGTTTACTCACTCTAACATTGAATAAGTCACCTATTGATTCTTGGCAAAAGATTTAAAAAAATGACAATTTTCATCTTTGTCTACATATTTCAGGTATGGGATTTAAGGAAAAATGATGTCCTGTACAGACTACGAGGCCATGCTGATACTGTAACGGGTCTGGAATTAAGTCCAGATGGATCTTACTTAATGTCGAACTCTATGGACAATACAGGTAATCAATATGGAGGCTCTGAGTAATTCCAATACAATAACAACTGTTCTCTGCTTCAGTTCTTCATCCTAGTCATGACAGAAATTTGCGATGCAGATTTTCAATTACTTCTGTAAAAAGAAAATGTTGCCAGGGAATTTGACATGTTGAAAAGACTTATAACATTGTTTGCAAATAAAGGATTCTTTTATAATTCAATATGTAAACTCTGATACCAGAAATTACATCCTGAACACAATAACACACCTGTACAGGTAAAAAGGTAAAACTATGAATAACACTTAATACAATAATAACACACCTGTACAGGTAAAACTATGTATAACACTTAATACAATAATAACACACCTGTACAGGTAAAAAGGTAAAACAATGTACATGTATAACACTTAATACAATAATAACACACCTGTACAGGTAAAACTATGTATAACACTTAATACAATAATAACACACATGTACAGGTAAAAAGGTAAAACAATGTATAACACTTAATACAATAATAACACACCTGTACAGGTAAAAAGGTAAAACTATGTAATAACACTTAATACAATAATAACACACCTGTACAGGTAAAACTATGTATAACACTTAATACAATAATAACACACCTGTACAGGTAAAACTATGTATAACACTTAATACAATAATAACACACCTGTACAGGTAAAAAGGTAAAACAATGTATAACACTTAATACAATAATAACACACCTGTACAGGTAAAAAGGTAAAACAATGTATAACACTTAATACCATAATAACACACCTGTACAGGATAAACAATGTATAACACTTAATACAATAATAACACATCTGTACAGGTAAAACTATGTATAACACTTAATACAATAATAACACACCTGTACAGGTAAAACTATGTATAACACTTAATACAATAATAACACACCTGTACAGGTAAAAAGGTAAAACAATGGAAAACACTTAATACAATAATAACACACCTGTACAGGTAAAAAGGTAAAACAACGTATAACATTTAATACAATAATAACACACCTGTACAGGTAAAAAGATAAACTATGTATAACACTTAATACAATAATGACACACCTGTACAGGTAAAACTATGTATAACTCTTAATACAATAATAACACACCTGTACAGGTAAAAAGGTAAAACAATGTATAACACTTAATACAATAATTAGACACCTGTACAGGTTAAAAGGTAAAACTATGTAAAAACTTAATACAATAATAACACACCTGTACAGGTAAAAAGGTAAAACTATGTATAACACTTAATACAATAATGACACACCTGTACAGGTAAAACAATGTATAACACTTAATACAATAATAACACACCTGTACAGGTAAAACTATATATAACACTTAATACAATAATAACACACCTATACAGGTAAAACTATGTATAACACTTAATACAATAATAACACACCTGTACAGGTAAAACTGATTATACTTGACACTAGAAATTACATCCTGAATACAATAATTACACATCAGGTACATGCTGTATAAGTAACTAAACTATCGTGTTATATGTACTAGTTATTTATGTAAGTAAGAATTTACTAGTTAACTTATATATGTCAAAATAATTTGTCTCTATATTTTAGCAAGGATATGGGATGTTCGACCATTTGCTCCACAAGAAAGATGTGTTAAAATTTTTCAAGGTCATCAACACACATTTGAAAAAGTAAGTTGAACTTTCACCAGATTTGCAATACATGTTTAATACACAAAATGTTCAAACAGAATTTATGGCAGCTATGTAGAACAGTTATGATTGCCTGCTCTATTATCCAAAATTTATAGAAAGCAATTTAACTTACCTATGTAAAAAAACTTGGACAGGCTTTTGCATCCAACCTTTTTCTGCTGTGTGTAAAGATTTCATTTTAATATTATTTTCAAAAAACTGCAGGGCCAAATTTTATGAAACATGGTGATTATCATGCCTGAGTAAGGCCTTTCAAATTTTCACAGTTGAAGGAGTTTTGTCCCTTTGGGGCACTGTTAAGAGAGTGAAATAGTAAAAATCTTTAAAAAAAAACTTCTTGCATAAAGGCTCTAGAGATATACTTTTAAAAAATCTATAAGCAGCATTTTAGAACACCTTGTTTCAGATTTTCACAAATCTTTACAAAAAAGGGAAAATTGCTAAAAATTATATTTATGTCAAAATATCTGGTTAACTATAAACTCTTTGTATAGACATGTACATTAGAATTTTGTTGCTACTGAATAGTGATGATTTTGATATATGATTCAAGGTCATAAATTCAAAGGTCAAGGTCATAACTGCATAAGAATACTAAAATGGCTAATCATCTGAAATTATTCATTGTATATTAGCTACTAAACGCAAATTCTGGTTTTATGAATGAACTGTGACTAGACCATAGATACTTAAGATTTAGCATTGTGCTTTTGGGATCCAAATTGTGGAAAATTTGGACAGTTACTGTAATTTCTGTAGTTGTCTATTGTACATCGCAAAATATTTGGGATATATCTTCAGGTGAGCATCAAGGCCCATAGGCCTCTTGTTCTTAATTACACTTGTATTGTAGAAAAATAAAGTTTCCAATCTAAGTTGTTTCATTTAATGAATGTGAACTATGATGTTTCTAAGACAACTATTGTTTTTTATTTTTAGAATTTATTACGCTGTGCTTGGTCACCAGATGGCAGTAAGGTAGCAGCAGGCTCTGGCGATCGTTATGTCTATGTATGGGATACAACTACTAGAAGAATTTTATATAAACTTCCAGGACATGCTGGCTCTGTTAATGAAATCGATTTCCATCCTAATGAACCTATTTGTAAGTATAATAAGTTATATACAGTAACAAGATCTACCTGCTAATCACTGACAAGATTTTGAAAAAAAGGGGGGGGTGGGGTGTCTAAAGCGCTGCACACATCAAACTACTGGGAGATCAGTGTCAAAGTGGTCTTGAGAGCATTCTTTCAAAAATCACAGCAAATCGCAACCTACATGTAGGTTAAAATCCAACTTGTACTGATACATTTGCTTCTGTAGAATCATTAATATTCGTTGGATCGAAATTTGATGGTTTTGTAATTTTAAAAAATTCTGTTGGGAGGAAAATTCATGGAATTGAGTTTTATGAAATTAATACCACTAGGGTCAATGTTAATTTAAATTTTTTGATGACATTTGATTTCCTGCTTTTCAGTAACCCATGAAAAAAAATAACGAAATTTAACACCCCCCCCCCCCACACACACACACAAATATTTGTGATTTTATAGTAGTTAGCTAGCCTAAAGTTGGTAGTTTTTTATAAACTCTATGGTTTCCTCTGATGCATCAAACCGACTTTTATCAAGCTGAAAAATCTCAAACAAGATGTAAAACAAAAACACTAAAATTCACTTTTTTATACAAGTTGTACAATGTCTCTGAAATTAGATATCCTTTGTGGTTTTCTATATTGATTACATGTACATGTATTTTCTTTACTTAAAATTTAAAATTTAATTTTGACTTTTGGTCAGATTCCCCTCCAGACTGCTTCAGCTGTAGTAATTCATTATAACTTCATTTTTTTTTTTTTTTTTTTTTTTTTTTTGAAAAATTTGAAATGTTTTGACTTAACTTAGATTAATTGGTACCATTTGTTCAGTCAGTTTTGGCATTATAAAGGTGATAAAATGAAGAAAATTATTTAATAAAAAATTTAGAAGAAATGGATTGTGGGACTTTTAATTTAAATATGGTGGAAATAACAAGATGACAAAGTTATCAAGGAATATTAAAACAAGGTTTTATTGTACATTTATCATTTATTTTTGTTTCAGTATTATCATGCTCTAGTGACAAACAGATATACCTGGGTGAAATTGAATGAATGGCTTTCCACATTAAATTTGGAAATATTTGAAAAGCTGGAAGAAATATGTGGGAACAGACATTTTTGTGCCGTGTAACATGGGATATATCTTTCATGCAATATATTTTTATATATGCTTGACCAAAAAAAAGAATAGATGGCTCTTTGATTTAAGAAATTTAAAAAATCAGAGCAATGTTATGTTAACCCGAAGAAACTGACATTTTGAACAGTGTAACATGGGATATGTTTTGAGAAGCCTATTTCCTAATGATGGATGTGATGCTGTGTGTTATGGTATCACTAGAGTGTTATTTACCATATGTTGCAGGGCTCCAAGAAGACTTGGATTTTACTAGCCTTCTGGCTACCAAGTATAATTTTTTTACTAGCCAGGGTCAAATATTTTAATTGCCAAAACAAAAGTGTCTCATTTATTATCATGCAATAATAAAAAAAAAAAAAAAAAAGAAAAAAAAACACTCATGGTCGAGGTGTTCCAAATGAAATTCTTTCGAGTGTTGTTTGGGTAAAAAGATCATAACTTGTTTTTCAGAACAAAAAATAAAATTTTGGTCACGACCCATATATTTTTTGGTTACTGTTTGGTGAAAACATCATAAATTTACCAGCCAAATATGCAAGTAATTTACTCGCTACTTGGAGCCGTGTGTTGTCAGTAATACAGATGACTTACTGCAGTTTGTTATTGTTTTGATAACTTTACTATTGACTCAGTTGGTAAGATCAGGAACTCTTGAAATCTAATTGTCCAAATTAAAACTACAGTGGTCAGTTTCTCAAGTCTAGAAGATTTATTAACCCTTGTCAGTTACTAAATCTGTCTCTAAAAATTGTCACATTGCACTTAATATTTACCATTCAGTGGAGAGTAATAGCTGAAAAAATTACATGTGCATGAGAGAAACAAATTTTGGGGTCCTCTTTTGGATAAACAAAATTTTTGAACATCAAAAAATAAAGTGACCTTGACATTAAAAATGAAGAGACCTTGAAATTAAAAAATGCATGTTTGTATCCAATTTGTTATTTCACATGCTAGAAAAAGAAAGTCTGTTATCATTTATGTAATGTTACAGAACATATTATTTTTATTGTCAAGAGATTAGGCAGCCAGACTTATGATTACATGTACATGTATGTATTTGAAAATTCTTGTTTTATGGTAAATAAAAAATTACAAATGTATATGTATGGAGCATGTTTCACTTATGCATTACATCCCTTTTAATATTAATATGTATGAATAAATTCCAGCAATTTCTCAATTTCTTAGGAAAACATGCATATTCATTCATATTATATTAATGGATATGAATGAACTCCAAAATTTTCTTGGGGTAAACATCAAATATTCATTCATTTATTTATTCATTCATTCATCCTTATATGATGTACATTAACATGACAAATTTCATAAATTTCAAAATGTAAAAATGCTGTTTTTTTTAAAATGTTTATACACAGCCACTGATCTTCTACATCAAGTTTTGGTGTTGAAAGTCTGAGTCTGTATCCAAAACCTGGTAATCCAGGAACAAGGAATTATCTTTTGAAACCTGTTAACTGCTTTATATTAGCGCATGGAAAATTTTGGAGATTTCAATATTCCATTTGTTTAAGTGCAGTTTTATTTTAGCACCAGGAATTCCCCTGTTTGGGGCCCCAAAATTTACACCTGTACCTGACAATATCATAAATCCGAATTAAGCTACCTTTATATATAGATACTAGATACTATGAAAACTAGTTTATATATACATGTGTAATCATCTGTGGACAGGTGATGAATAATATCAATAAAGTCAATCAAGTCGTACATTTACTCTTTGTCATTCTGTTCATACATTGTATTTTTAAAAATCTGGCCGTTTGCCATTTCGAGGGACCGTTAGTATTTGCCCATTAGTGTTGTAAAATTTTAGCAACAGTAATATCGTAGCGATTGAATTCTTCTGCCAATTGCGCTAAAAAAACTGCTGCTAAATTTTCATGGTTTACAGTACCTGTAATTTGGAAGACATCTTAACATAATGGTAGCTTGAAAATTTAGGAGAAATAAAAACCAGTGAATGTCTAAACACTTGTATGTGAAAAATTCTGGAAATATTTCGCCATCATTTATGGATGACCTAAAACCAAAATCAGGTAGTTGGATTCAGATCTATAATAATTACCATGCACTTAAAATAAAATATTTGTCACAGTCAAGTATATCAAATCTTGTCCGATAGAAAAAAAAAAAACTCAAAAAATTTCACATATCTGACATACATTACATGCATCTTAACAGCATTTACCTGAAACACTGAATAACTAATTTCCTAATTTTCATTTTTCACTTAAATAAAAAGAATCTTGACTGGAGAGTAAATCTTTGTTATACCATTCTTCCTCACAAACTTTCCATGGTTAGCTGTGGGTATTACAGATTGTGATTTTTGAAAGGTTAACCATGGCCTTTGGTTTCCGATGGATTTTTGGTGGCATGTAAATGTGTGTCAATCAAACAAAACCAAAAAAAGAAAAAGAAAAGCAAATCCACATATAGGGAGATTTTAACAGAATCTGATGACAAAATTTGGCTTACCGGTATGTTGATATTGGTAAGAACAAAAAATTTGGAGTCACTTACAGTGTTATCATGTGATGTTTGTAAACTGATATATAATCAGTTTGATAGTTTGAATTCCACCTAACTTTTTATTTTACATGTATCAGCATATCAGTCAGATCTTTATATTTCTTATGGTTACATTAAAAAGACAATGAATACATAATACTAGTATATATTTAACTCTGTTATTTGTTGTGGCCAAATTTACATTTATCACTAAACATTTGTGTTATATTTTTATAATAAACTGCTGACAAGAAAAGAATACATGAAGACTGTTATATCTCTGTAATAAACTGCTGACAAGACAAGAATACATGAAGACTGTTATATCTCCGTAATAAACTGCTGACAAGACAAGAATACATGAAGACTGTTATATCTCTGTAATAAACTGCTGACAAGACAAGAATACATGAAGACTGTTATATCTCTGTAATAAACTGCTGACAAGACAAGAATACATGAAGACTGTTATATCTCTGTAATAAACTGCTGACAAGACAAGAATACATGAAGACTGTTATATCTCTGTAATAAACTGCTGACAAGAAAAGAATACATGAAGACTGTTATATCTCCATAATAAACTGCTGACAAGACAAGAATACATGAAGACTGTTATATCTCTGTAATAAACTGCTGACAAGAAAAGAATACATGAAGACTGTTATATCTCTGTAATAAACTGCTGACAAGAAAAGAATACATGAAGACTGTTATATCTCCATAATAAACTGCTGACAAGACAAGAATACATGAAGACTGTTATATCTCTGTAATAAACTGCTGACAAGAAAAGAATACATGAAGACTGTTATATCTCTGTAATAAACTGCTGACAAGAAAAGAATACATGAAGACTGTTATATCTCCGTAATAAACTGCTGACAAGACAAGAATACATGAAGACTGTTATATCTCCATAATAAACTGCTGACAAGACAAGAATACATGAAGACTGTTATATCTCTGTAGTAAACTGCTGACAAGACAAGAATACATGAAGACTGTTATATCTCCGTAATAAACTGTTGACAAGTCAAGAATACATGAAGACTGTTATATCTCTGTAATAAACTGTTGACAAGTCAAGAATACATGAAGACTGTTATATCTCTGTAATAAACTGTTGACAAGTCAAGAATACATGAAGACTGTTATATCTCTGTAATAAACTGCTGACAAGTCAAGAATACATGAAGACTGTTATATCTCCATAATAAACTGCTGACAAGACAAGAATACATGAAGACTGTTATATCTCTGTAATAAACTGCTGACAAGTCAAGAATACATGAAGACTGTTATATCTCTGTAATAAACTGCTGACAAGACAAGAATACATGAAGACTGTTATATCTCCGTAATAAACTGCTGACAAGTCAAGAATACATGAAGACTGTTATATCTCTGTAATAAACTGCTGACAAGACAAGAATACATGAAGACTGTTATATCTCTGTAATAAACTGCTGACAAGAAAAGAATACATGAAAACTGTTATATCTCTGTAATAAACTGCTGACAAGAAAAGAATACATGAAGACTGTTATATCTCTGTAATAAACTGCTGACAAGTCAAGAATACATGAAGACTGTTATATCTCTGTAATAAACTGCTGACAAGACAAGAATACATGTAGACTGTTATATCTCTGTTATAAACTGCTGACAAGACAAGAATACATGAAGACTGTTATATCTCTGTTATAAACTGCTGACAAGACAAGAATACATGAAGACTGTTATATCTCTGTAATAAACTGCCGACAAGACAAGAATACATGAAGACTGTTATATCTCTGTAATAAACTGCTGACAAGACAAGAATACATGAAGACTGTTATATCTCTGTAATAACTGTTGACAAGTCAAGAATACATGAAGACTGTTATATCTCTGTGATAAACTGTTGACAAGACAAGAATACATGAAGACTGTTATATCTCCATAATAAACTGCTGACAAGACAAGAATACATGAAGACTGTTATATCTCCGTAATAAACTGCTGACAAGAAAAGAATACATAAAGACTGTTATATCTCTGTAATAAACTGCTGACAAGACAAGAATACATGAAGACTGTTATATCTCTGTAATAAACTGCTGACAAGACAAGAATACATGAAGACTGTTATATCTCCATAATAAACTGCTGACAAGACAAGAATACATGAAGACTGTTATTTCTCCGTAATAAACTGCTGACAAGAAAGAATACATAAAGACTGTTATATCTCTGTAATAAACTGCTGACAAGACAAAAATACATGAAGACTGTTATATCTCCGTAATAAACTGCTGACAAGACAAGAATACATGAAGACTGTTATATCTCCGTAATAAACTGCTGACAAAACAAGAATACATGAAGACTGTTATATCTCCATAATAAACTGCTGACAAGACAAGAATACATGAAGACTGTTATATCTCTGTAATAAACTGCTGACAAGACAAGAATACATGAAGACTGTTATATCTCCGTAATAAACTGCTGACAAGACAAGAATACATGAAGACTGTTATATCTCTGTAATAAACTGTTGACAAGTCAAGAATACATGAAGACTGTTATATCTCCGTAATAAACTGCTGACAAGACAAGAATACATGAAGACTGTTATATCTCTGTAATAAACTGCTGACAAGACAAGAATACATGAAGACTGTTATATCTCCGTAATAAACTGCTGACAAGTCAAGAATACATGAAGACTGTTATATCTCTGTAATAAACTGCTGACAAGACAAGAATACATGAAGACTGTTATATCTCTGTAATAAACTGCTGACAAGACAAGAATACATGAAGACTGTTATATCTCCGTAATAAACTGCTGACAAGACAAGAATACATGAAGACTGTTATATCTCTGTAATAAACTGCTGACAAGACAAGAATACATGAAGACTGTTATATCTCTGTAATAAACTGCTGACAAGACAAGAATACATGAAGACTGTTATATCTCCGTAATAAACTGCTGACAAGACACGAATACATGAAGACTGTTATATCTCTGTAATAAACTGCTGACAAGACAAGAATACATGAAGACTGTTATATCTCTGTAATAAACTGCTGACAAGTCAAGAATACATGAAGACTGTTATATCTCCATAATAAACTGCTGACAAGACAAGAATACATGAAGACTGTTATATTCCATAATAAACTGCTGACAAGTCAAGAATACATAAAGACTGTTATATCTCCATAATAAACTGCTGACAAGTCAAGAATACATGAAAGACTGTTATATCTCCGTAATAAACTGCTGACAATGACAAGAATACATGAAGACTGTTTATACTCTCCGTAATAAACTGCTGACAAGACAAGAACTACATGAAGACTGTTATATCTCCGTAATAAACTGCTGACAAGATCAAGAATACTGAAGAAAAGACTGTGTTATATCTCCATAATAAACTGCTGACAAGTCCAAGAATACATGGAGGACTGTTATATCTCCCGTATAAAACTGCTGACAAGACAAGAATACCTGCCAGACTTTATATCTCCATAATAAACTGCTGACAAGACAAGGAATACATGAAGACTGTTAATCTCCGTAATAAACTGCTGACAAGACAAGAATACATGAAAGCTGTTATATCTCCTGTGATAACCTGCTGACTAAGACCAGGAATACATGAAGGACTGTTATACTCCTGTAATAAACTGCTGACAAGACAAGAATACATGAAGACTGTTTATATCTGCCGTAATAACTGCTGACAAGACAAGAATACATGAAAGACGTTAATCTCTGTAATAAACTGCTGACAAGTCAAGAATACATGAAGACTGTTATATCTCCATAATAAACTGCTGACAAGTCAAGAATACATGAAGACTGTTATATCTCTGTAATAAACTGCAAACAAGACAAGAATACATGAAGACTGTTATATCTCTGTAATAAACTGCCGACAAGACAAGAATACATGAAGACTGTTATATCTCCGTAATAAACTGTTGACAAGTCAAGAATACATGAAGACTGTTATATCTCTGTAATAAACTGCTGACAAGACAAGAATACATGAAGACTGTTATATCTCCATAATAAACTGCTGACAAGACAAGAATACATGAAGACTGTTATATCTCTGTAATAAACTGCCGACAAGACAAGAATATATGAAGAAATGAGAAATAATTTTCAATAACTTAATGAAGATTTATTTATACTAACATCTAGTCCCTCTATTGTGATTCTGGAAAACCAAGTGCTGGGAGAAATTTACTAGCAAACTTTTATAAAACTATTATCTGCCAGAGTGTGAATTGAACCTTGGCATGAAAGCATCAAAATAAAGAAGCTCAACCAAGAACTAAGGTTAGAATCCCTGTGTTAACCTATAATTTATAATGTCAGAAAGTTTGTCAGTTTCCTGTGGCAGCAACCTTGGAAAATAGGTCAAATAATTAAAAATAAACCACCATTCATAATAATGATTCATTTAGAATATCTATCAATAACAAAGCATTGAGTTAATGATATAATGAATTCTTTTTAGTTAAAACAATATTACATTTATAAATAAACAAACAAACTTAAAATAAATTAGCTAGATCAATTCTGATTTTTTTTTAATGTTAATTTCGACTTAGCCTTTGTGATCTTTTATCAACAGATACCAAAACATATCTGGTAATATGTACACAGTGAGATTTTAACTACTCCATCTACTTATATATATAATATTATTACCAGTATCTTGTTTAAGAGAATGTTTTATGTTGTTCTGTTTTTGATGAGCACAGCCATTTATACATTTATTATAACAGATATTTGATATTTAAAAACTCTCTCAAGATTATCTTTCTTTAAAACAAAAGTTCAAAATACACATGTACTCCTATATTTTACTATATCTAGATAATTCAGATTTATGGTTTCCAAACTTGTGACTTTGTACTAGTAACACTTTCAACAGTAGTAGGTCGAGTTTTTGTACTGGCAGGTCGTCTCCCCTGCCTTGATGGCGGGCGTCCATCAACACTATAAGGCTCTAATTCAACATGATCATTATCTAAATTCCCTCTACTATAGTCCATTGGAGTCCATAACATGGGTCTTCCAGTCATTTTCTTTTTCTCCTCCCAAGGGGCCTTAAAAGAGGGTTCTTCTAATCGAGGCCCAAACAGGGTCTCATCACAGAATGATGGAGTATGTTTTGAAAGTCTATATTTGTATCGAGGGTCATGTAAATCATGTGACTTTCTTAAAGAGTAAGTCGAAGATTCTTTATGTTCCTGGTGAACTCCTACAGGGGGCGCCCATAACAGGGGTTTTCCCCGTTTTTTGTCTTTTGGGGTTTTTGACCAGGCAGCTGGATATCCACTGTAGTCTTTTACTCCCATGGAGTTAAATGATTTAAACAACATTTCATCAACATCTGAATTATCAGACACTTTATGATATCCACTCTTACGCACGGGACTTTGTCTTGAACTTGGACGTGACCCAGCTGAAGGTGGGCGTGTTCCAGTGATTACAAATGCATCTGTCATTTTCTGTTTTTCTCTACAATAAACAATAAAATGTTTGTTATTTTAGTAACTTAACTGATCAAAATTTAAAAAAACAAGCACTTCAATACCAAAGTTGGTGTAAATCACTACATAGTAGTCTGCAGAGGAAGTCTTTCATGAAAGGTGGTGGGGTGGGGTGGGGAGGGGGTAATGACTTGTGACAAAAAAAAAAAAAAAAAAAAAAAAATCACAGCTGTCATTAATAAAAATTTAATTTTTTATATGTTGATGATGAAAAAAATATATCAAAATATTACGATATTGAAAAAAAATTTAAAAATTACTTTTATTTTATAATCAACTTCAGGGATCATCATATTCTTTAAAAGACTTTTTAATCATTTGTTGTACTATGATAAAAATTTGCTACTAAATTAAAACTATCTACACAGTGCTTGTAAGCCTTTTAATTTTAAAATCCTTTAAGTGGACTTAATTGGACTTGATCAATAATGTTTTATGCCCCAGTCTAATTCTTTAAATTATATCTAGGCAAACCAACTATTTTTTTCACTCTGGAATCAGTCCTAGTGGAATTCAAACTTAAGTCTGTTGAAAGTGCTGTGATCTTAATATTCACGATGTAAACCAATCAGCAACCTACAGCTACTACTGTAAGTGCAGGATAGGTTTTGTAGATTGTAATTTGTAAAAAAAAAATTTTTGCAGATGTTGCATTTGATAGAATTTTATGCCTTTTTAATTTAATGACTATATTTAATATCTGAAAAAGTGGTGCAAGCAAAAACAGTAGAGGTCTCTGGGATACTGAGCACTGCTTCAGATGGCAATTTATTGTAAGTGTATAAATACGAGATGACATTTAACATTCATTTTAGTACAGAGAGGTACATCAGTGGCTGAAAGGTTTAAAGTGAGCGTTTACAGGTCAAAGTGTCTCTCAGAGGGTCTCACCACCTAGGTTCAGATAGGCACTCACAGGCACTCCATTTATCAATAAAACAAGTAAATCACATATTCCTGCTCGACATATGCTATACAATGCTGTATTGTATAGCATTTACTGAGCAGTCATATGCGACTTTATTTTATTAATAAAAACAAGTGCCTATGTTCAGACCCAACTCAGGTATATGGTTCATATTCTAATGGGAGGGTTTGTACGCTTACCAAAGGTCAGCGGTTTTCTCCGAACACTACGGTTTCCTTAACCATCAAAGAACCGACTGTTTGATATAACTGAAAATAATTGACTGAGGAGTAAACACCATTACTGAACTAATTTAAATACAGTTTCAGGGACAGTTGGGTTGTTTTCTGGTTTTTCATCTTACTTTGTGTATCTTATTCACTGTGTAATCAATTTATGAAGAAATTTGCTCGTTAAACTGTCATTGTGTTGTCAATTCAGTCTATTGATTCCGTCATCTGTTTGCTCATTTTTAAAATAAACGTTAATTAAATTTAAACTACTACAAGCACATTACATTGCCTAGTAGCAGCTTGTAAACACTTGTTTTTCCATCATGATCAGTTGTGCGTTTAATCAACGACTACAATGCAAATAGAAAACGGATTGAAGCCATTGCGGAACCCTCAGAGAGTTAACAATTTCAAATTTATTTGAATTTTCGTATTCATATAGAAGAATCCATATTTAATTTAAAGTTTTTATGTATGGTTGACAGGGATTCAAACCCACCACCTCCCTCTCTTGCGGTAAACATTCTACCTCTGAGACACCGGGTCCTTCTTAAAGAACAACTCAAACACAGGTACTTGTTTCTTTCTATTATTGGGGCAAATAGTTGACCTATAGTATAGTATCGGCCAACCATTTGCCCCAATAATAGATCTATAACTAGAAAGAAACAAGGAAGCGACGTTTTACATGTCGCCGACAAGCTCTATTGAGCTTTTAAGATATAAATGGTAGACATTTTTAAAAATTTAAATCCTTAAATTTACATCATTTATCACAGAATATCATAATTTCTTCATATAATAAACCGCCAGTGTTTTAATATGAATACATTTAAAATGACTTCAACATGCCGAAAGTTAACCTATAATCGGATTGGAATGTTTAAACTGGGTTGCTATCGTGTCCGGTTTTGTAATTTGTATTCAAGTTTAATTATTATATTTGGCACAAAGTATTTTATAAATAAAATTTAGTTTTTAATTTTTGAAAAACAAAATTTTCAATGAAATCTATTTTATGAATAATCAATAATAAAACAAATTAATTAAATTACCCATGATCCTTTGTGAATGTGTGGTGTACGTTCAAAATGGCGGAGCAGCATGTGCCCGGCGAAGCCATCAAGTTCATAAAAGCGTTGTATTTTAATTTGGCCAGTTGTTAGTTCACGCAGCCTTAAAAGGTATGTAAACTAAAACTTAGAATATTTAGGTCTGCATCTTAATGTTGACAGTAGTAGTTTATGAGATTTTAAGTAGCTGGTGTTTGAAATATAGTGCGTTTTGTGTTGCTGTGGGAAAGGTGTAGCAAAGCATTGTCTTTTAGCCGTGTCTATTAGTATTGACAGTTATGCATAAACGCATGTAACATAAGCGACTTTTGCAAGATGTATTTCGCTAGTTGTTTACGTTCAACATGATGTGTAAAAACTTGTCTACCGCTACGGGTAGATCAATCTATATACTTGTTGCAGATTCACGCTATAGACGGACCACTCCATTATCCACACAAACAACGGAGGTGAAACACTGTATTAGGATCCATAAATAAGAGGGGATTTTATGTAGACAATTTTTATGTTTCAGTTTTTTTTTTTTTTTTTGGGGGGGGGGGGGGTTGTGGGGGGTGGGGTCTTAGTGGTCGCGTTGTTAAAGTGCTGTCCTTCAAACTCATGTCTGCAGGGGGGGGGGGTATAGTGATACTTGCTAGGTCCTTTCTTGGTTTACTTTTTCAGATATTTCTTAGTATAGTCACTTGGTTCTTGATTGTTTTACTAAGCTTGCCCTTGATGTACCTACTTGGGATACTTGGCTCTAAGTAGATTACTTGGTATTCTTACTTGACATACATACCTAGCTCTTTGTTGGTATACTTGCTTTGTTCTAGCATGGTATTATTACATGGCTTTTACTTTTTAAACTTACTTACTTGGTATACTTGTTCATCATATCAGGGATGTCAGGGTCCGATATCCGACCCCATCCCCAATTGAAAAAAAAATCTATTTTTCCCAATTAACCCTTGGGGCCCTTTTCCCAAAATACCCAGAAAATCCCTGCATATTGAATTAATAAAGAGTTAATAAATGTCATTTTAGGACTACATTATCGTTACATTGTGCAGGGCTCAAATTAGATTTTAAAACAGAGAGAAGTGACTTCTCCCTCAGCCAAAGTTAGGGAGAAGTTTTTCAAAACAGGGAGAAGTTTTTGCGCAACGCAATTCACGACACAGAAATTTCTGTCCTCCTGTCGCGATCATTCATTTTGTATCTTGTATTACAAAATAGACATTGTAACATGTTGGTCCATCTTCAGAAATATGAATGAGATAATTTAATGTAGTGTTTGAAAAAGATGACCAAAACTTTGATAAAACCCTATTTTTGGTGGAAAAACCCCCTTTTACAAGGCACACTTGAAATTGGAAGCAAAAGTGCTATCTTAAATAAACTGCTTTTTGTCATCAACTGGCTCCTTAATGTTAAAGTTGGCTAATTTTTGGCTCATATTTTTCAGGAGCAAGATCTCACCCTGATTTTGTTTCAAAATGTTATTTATTTATTTATTTATTTATTATAAATATTTTGAATATTTATTTATATGTTTTAAGTAATTGAACTCTTTTTTTTAATAAATAATGATAATAGAGGTGAGCAGTTTATAATAAATTATTAGATTGTTATATAACTTTTTCATATGTAACATTTACATTATACAGATGGCAATATAAATTATATGTGAAAGTAAATTGTAAAAATATTGTTAAAAGAATTTTGATAGTTTATTTTTATTAAAAATCAACATATTTTCACAAAATAATTTTCCTTGGTGAACGTAATTTTTGAGGTGTTGTCTTATCTATGAAAGGAGAAGAACCACCTTACATTCCAACAGCATCACTTTGTTCAACTTTGACCTGACCAATGAAATGTGTGGAATTCATATGTTGGTAAAATGGCGGCATTGTAAACAAATCCACCGGTGATGTCTCATTTTATTATGTTGATACTTGTGTTAAAGTTTATACAATGATTTTATTTTGAAAATCAGTTATCTGTCAGTGGTTTTATTCACTTTCAATTTCAATGAAAATTACAGGCGCAATCCCATACAAATATCGCCGAAAATCCATAACAAGGAATACTGTATCAGATAATCAATGTATACTCGGGCTGTAAAACTGCCTATTATCGTAGGCGCGTGGAAGAAGCCCTTTCGTGAAGCATTAATCCGCTAATTACTCAACCAATCAGGATAATTAACATGCATCATGACACCTGTAAATCACATAGCCAGCAGCCCGAACATCTCGGGTTTTATTGTTAGATTGTGAGGGCGACTTCAACTTCGCTTTTTTGGAGATATAGGGCGAAGTTTTTTTAAACAGGGCGAAGTTATCGCCCAACTTTGCCCTTATTTTGAGCCCTGATTGTGTAGAAAATCATAAATGTTCAATGGTCGTAAATCGTCTCATTTGGAAAATATCAGCTTGAAATCTTGTTTATTTTTCTATATTAACAGATGTTGGAAGAAAGTGAGACGATATACTGCGATATTTGTGCACAGAATGGAAAAACAAGTAAGATTAAAGTTTACCAGATAAACTTTGAGGAAGCTACAAAAATTTGTGAAAATGAGAAATGTACATATCCATTTGGTTTACGGAGGACTGCTGCAGGAGCCATTATAAATAGGAAGTACACAGATATAGCCAACCTGCCAAAGAAAAAAGACCATAGTCAACACCAACAGCCTTCAGCTAAAAAACATGCTATAACAACACCAAAACACACTGTAACAACACCTTCCAATGTTGTAAATTCACACACGATTCATCCTAAACCTGTGAAATTTACTAGTTTAAACAAGATACTTGCACCTTATATTCCTGGAAAATTGTCTGCCTTAGAAAGAAAATCTGGTAACCAGTCACATTCTACAAAAAATCTAAATGGGACCCAGACAGCTTCAGAAATGGACGTTACTGAAAATAAATCAGTTAACTTCATCAGTGATAGCTCTCAAGATGACCTAACTTCTTACTTTCTGAAGGATGAGAAAATTTTCAAATCCCTTAATCTTGGTGATCAGTTAATATATCCACAATGGCAGAATAAGGATGCCTTGTGTTGGCTGGATGTTGTCATGTGCCTATTTGTTCACAGTAAGACTTTAGAAAGATTTGTTGATGCAGAAAAAGACCTTTGTCCCTCCGTACTGGTGACATTAATCAAGGCATATAAACAAGCCTTGTACTTGTTTAACCCTTCCTCACAGAAAACTGTTTTAGCATCTAAACAGGCACCAAGTAAAAACACACTGAAAAATACTTCACAGACATGCTCTGTTGAAGAAATGGAGGTTAATCAAACATGTCAAATTAGAGGCAAACTCTCTGTTTGTAGGGAAGTAGTGGGAGATTTCAAGCGATTATCTGTAGATGAAGACAGAGTGAAAACAGGTGCTGGGTTTCAGGCAATAGATTCAGACTTTTTATCAGTAGTAACTGCTCATGGTGATAAAAGATATTCAAAAGGGTTAGAATTACTGCAGAACGTTAGAGAATCAACTTGGAAATCCATACAGCCAAAGTTACGCTGTAAGAAAGGCCAGAATGACAGTCCTGTATTCGCAATTCCACTTTTGATTAAAGATAATAAAAGTATTGAGAGACTTTTCAATATGAGCTATTCTTTTACACTGAAATGCAAGCATTGTGGCCACACAAAGACTGATCATTATGATAAAGTGCTACCCACATTTCCTAACACCAGTAGAGACTTCCAGATGTCAGCGCCCTCTTTTGTAAGACCATGTTTCCACTGTGATAAACCTGAACAACAACGTGTCATGGTGTATGAAAAGTAAGTATTTGTAAATGTCTGTCATTTTTTGTGTGCACTTGTGTGAAAACCAAGTCTTTATACTTATTTACTCAATCAAACATTTCTATACCTGCATTTGAAACTTTTTCTACCCCTATTTGAAGTCAAACTGAACCGCTATTTGAACTCAAACTGAACTCCAATTTGAACTCAAACTGAACTCCAATTTGAACAGATTTTTATCAATCCCACATTTGAACAATTTATTTTTTCTCTAACCAACTTGAACAATGATTTTTTGAGTGAAACATTTCAGAATCTGTAATCTCATTATTTGTTGAAAGTTTGGTAACAATTTGAGGATCATCTTTCCATTAAGACCAGTGTTTTAACTTTTCCTGGTTTCATATTTTAACAAAATAATAATAATAATATAATATATATATATAAACTGTGTTGGTATAGTAGCATTATTAATGAGTGTTCTTAGTGTATATATTTATAATGTATTTCCTATGAAAAAATTTCATTAATATATATATTTTTTAATTTTCAGACTCTCTGAGATTATTATGCTTTATTTTGTGGAAGGATTACCTCACAACAACTTTGCAAAGCTTGGTTTTAGTTTCCTTGGTAACAGGTATACTGTAACTGGACTTATTCAATATAGAAATGATCCAGACCATTTTGTTGCCTGGATACGAGACCCTATTAGTAAGTATAATTATACCTGTGTGTATATGAACAGGGATTTTTCTGGCCACTCACAGGGTCCGGTAAAGGGACCCATTCTCAATACCAAAAAGCATACATTTTTCCCAATTTTGTAGTTAAAAATTCTCAAATGATCCTGCTTTGAGAAACTTGAGAAAAAGTGAAAAAACTATATTTTTGGTGTAGCTTGTATATCTTTATAATAATCTGTATTTATGCACATTTTGAATTATACTCAATGAGGATCTGGTAGAATGGGAGCAACTCATGAAACAACTTTCTCAGATGTTTGTATTGAAGCCAGTCTATGAAGATATTGTGTTAATGTCTGAGTGATTTGGTACAAATGAGTGACTACCAGCATGTATCAAAATAGTAGATATTCCAGGCAAAATATTTGATGTGCTGACAATGTGAAAATTTTTTAAGTCTAATGAAAAATTTTCCCAAAATGTCGATTTTGTCAACGATTTTCCCAATTTCATCCCAAGGTCCCTTTCCCAAAATGGCCAGAAAAATCCCTGATGAAAGTCATGGGTTCGAGCCCCGACTGGGTTTGACCCAAGACTTGAAAATGGGTAATGACTGTTTGTTTGCCAAGCATTGGGCATTACACAATCAAATAGTTTAAGTTAAATCCAGTCGTCCAATACTATTCTGACAGACAAAAATGTAAGATAATGTCACAATATAAAATCTTTGCAATGAATTTCAAAATTCTGAGCGTAATATGTGACATAAAAAGGGTCCAAATTTTCCAATTTTTCCCAATCTGAAAGGTGGAAGGTAGTTTTTAAAAACCAAAGCAAAATTACTGCTTAAAAAACAAAATCCAAAGTATACTGGTTGTATAGATTTGATACAAGTACTTTGATATATTGACTGGTAAAGTCTTGATACAAGTACTATATTATACTGACTGATAAAGTCTTGATGCGAGTCTCATGTAAAATAATTGACTGCAGTGTAAAACCCAGATTAATTATTAGCTATCTGATTTTTAATTAGAACCTTTATTTTTTATTTCAGAAAACTTATGGATGGAATGTGATGATTTAAAATCTCCTGTAACCAGTTACAAGCTGTCAAAGCCAGATATACCAGCTAGTCAGATTCACGTTGTGATGTGGGAAATTCAGAAATGTGATGCTATATCTAACCCTTCATATTTACAGAAAATAATCAGTGAATCTACAGAAACATTACCCATGGCTAAATGTAACACAAAGAGCCCATTTGCTGCAAAAAGTAAAACAGAAAGTAGTGTTGTCCAATCAAATGTAAGTATGGACATGTTTGGAAATGGAGTTGTTGAAAATGTGAACACTTGTGAGCCAAAGACAAATTTAGTTGGAAATAACATATTTCTTACGTTGACTTCATTGGGACATCTTGTTCCTGTGATGTCACAGGGTCTTACTTCTTTCAGGACATCTTGTTCCCGTGATGTCACAGGGTTCTAATTCCTCAGGTCATCTTGTACCTGTGATGTCACAGGTTCAATGTGTCAGTTCAGCTACCTGTCAGACATCATTAGTGCCACATGAAAATGTAAAGAATAATGTTAAAATCCAGGTAGCACAAAATGTGAAGCCCCTCTCTGCAAACCAAATTGAACCTGTCACATCTGTTCCAAGTCAAGTGGATAACAAAAATGAAACAAAGTCGGTTGTGATGTTAAATGATGGTTTAAATGCATTGAAATCCAGTCTTGTAGCACAAACCGCTATTTCAGTATCAAATCCCCAAGCTAAAGCAACTAACCGGAAAACAGTTAAAGATAGCTTACTATCTAAAACCAAAAATAATGTGTCATTTTTACGAAGTATTAAACAGAAGCGAGCTCAAGTAGAAACACTAGCAGCGAGAAATATGGACTTTGTTAAACCCTTTGAGAGTGGTATGGTTTCACAGCCTAGTAGGTTAAAAACAAGTGCATCGGAAAGCTCATTTTTTAATAAGATGCCCATTTCTAATTTACATAATACCAGTGTAAGTAGTGGGTTTAGTTTAAGAGGTAAAGTATTCGAGGGTTATAAATCCAAAGGTATAGAGGACAGCCTGTCTAGTAGAGCCAGTAGTCCAGTGTCCGTTTGTAGCTCGAGTCGATGCTCGAGTCCTGCTTTGAGTACCAGCAGTGATGGAGTTGTTGTCCAAAAAAGAAAGACCGAAGTTTCAGTAAAAGTAAGTCGTTCAAAACGTAGGAAATCCGAAGCCATGGACATTTGTTCTAAAGTTATACCAGATGATGATGGTTCTTGTGAAAAAGACGATAGTGGTGTTTCTGATTTAAACACAGAGTGTCAGGTTCTTCAGGGTTTGTATAATGCTTTGAATATCAACTTGCCAGAGAAATCTTTACCCCTTGTTAGCGTGTCGACTGGAACCTCAGATGTTCTATCCAAGGATGATTTTCCTGAGGTTCTAGAACTAACACAGTACTTAGAGAATGATAATTGTACAACAGATATTGATGATTTCTTAGCCCAGTTATAGAACAAGTTATAATTCAACCCATTTCTGCCTTTTGCTTGCTTAATGGTACAACGTCAGTTTATATGTTCAGAAAAGCTGGAAAAATTTTTATCAGCAGATCAGTTTAATGAATGATAATTTTCTCTTTTGGAGTTTTAAAGTTTTGTGATTTAATTTCTATCAGAAATAATTCATTCAAACAGTCATGTTTTTTTTTTTTTTTTTTTTTTTTTTTTTTCCAATAAATTTTTCTTTCCGTTTCTTTCCATTGTAGTATGGATGTAGATAAAGTGGTGCTATAAGGTGTATTATTGTCAACAGTTATTGAGTAAACTGTATCTAAAAATTGTATTGTATGATGGGGTCTTACAATCAGAAAAAAAAAATTTAGTGTAAATTTTTACATGCAGGAATGCAATGTACTTGGCAATTCTGAGTATTTGTTTGAATACAAAAGTACATGTATCTGGAATAGCATGAGGTGGAATAAGCTCATAATGGCTTTTTTGTTTTGCGATTTAAATATGGATGTCACAATTATGCAACATTATTTGAAAAAAAAAAGAAAATTACTTGCCTATCTATCTGAAAGGAGTTTTTTTTTTTGAGATGGTAAAATTTAGAAAGAAACCTTATTTTTGGTTATTAATATTAAGGACAAATTGTTCTGACAGTTAATTAGTTAGATCCTGTAACACCAGAATCACACACCTGTGCTATTGTTGTTGTAGTTGTTGTTGTTGTTTCTTTTTTTTTTTTTTTTCTTTTTTTTTTTTTTTTTTTTTTTGTGAATTTAGTTAGTCAGTCACTGATGTGTTATTTACTTCGTATTTTTCTTAATACCACTAATGTGTTCACATTGTAAACTAAGTACAGTTTCAGTACAATATTCACTGTTTTAAAGGGGGATTATTAGATAAACAGACAAGAAGAAAAGATGCAGAAGGTTTGGCATTAGATCTAAATTGTTTTTTAATTGTTGCATGTATTTGACAGGCCAATCAGTAAAAGAATTTTGTTTTTCTGTTGACATAAAAAAAATCATTGGGTCAAAGAATGTAGTAGATTTTTTTTGTATCAACTTGAGATCTTTAGATTAGGTTTAAGTAATTCATCAGGATTGGCAGAGTTTTCCTTTTTATGAAGTCTGCAATTTACTTTGCTATCTCTGTATTTAAATAAAGAAACTTCATGGTCAATGTTAGGCTTGGGCACTCTAATTACCTTTACCATCCCAGCACAGATTGCCTAAACATTGATGGTCATTTTACCATTGAAACATTAATACTGTACTTTGTTTCAACTCAGAATTACAATCGATTCTTAAATTTATTAATTTTCACTATCTGCTGAGTCCAATTTGGCGAACTTTTTGTCAATATTTTTGGTTAAAATTTCGGATATTTTTTTTTAAGTCTTACTTAGATACTCGGAATTACAGAATTTAAAAATAATTTGTTAATTTACTTTAAAACCTTTTTACATTTTACCTTTTTTTATAAGACTTATCAAATGTTGCCTGTATGTGAATCTAACTAGTATGTAGATTTGGATTGATGTTGTAGAAAAATTGTTGTATTTATGGAAACTGAAGTACTTGTCAAGATTGTAAATTGTACAAGTGAGGTTAAAGGTCAATTATTATAGGGTAAAAATACCTGAATACATTTACTGAGCTGAAGACAAAATAGAAACAAAACAGTAGTTATATGATGAAAATTGAAGTACCCTTTGTCGACAGTCATACATTATATGTATTTTGTTTTTTTTATTATTATTATTATTTCTTTGTTATCAACTTGTTAAAAAAATTATTTTTTTCATAAAATGAATAAAAAGAGAAAGTTTAGTTTTTTTCACTTAGATTTGATTCTAAACACCTGTGTATTTTAGGAACTGATTTTAATACAAAAAGTAACATGGCAAGAAATCTGTCTTTTTGTGTAACCTGTTTATTAATCAAACCTATGTCTAAAACCTGATGTAGTTTAAAGATAAAGTAAATATTCTGATTTATCAATCTACCAGTATAAATTTAATTTTAATTTTTGGTTCAGCAATGAATTAGCTTTTCCACACATACATATATTTTGGCCAGAAAATCCAATTATTACTGTTAAATCATACAAATTATTAAGGACTTTCAGTGGTTTTGTTTGCCTAAAATTACTACCGAATAAAGGTAGTTTCCCCTTGAGAAAGAAGACTAAAATTTCCTAATTTGACAACTAAAATTCCCCAAAAGGCTTCAGTGACACACAATCAAATAGTTTAAGTTAAATCCGGTTGTCCAAAACTGTTCTGACAGACAAAAAATTCTAGATACTGTCACAATATAAGATCTTTGCAATGAATTTCAAAATTGTCAGCATAATATGTGACATAAAAAGGATCCAAGTTTTCCCAATCTGAAAGGTAGAAGGTAGTTTTTAAAATCATAGCAAAATCACTGACTTTTAAGCCTTATTTTAAATTTTTCTATCAGTAATTTTCCTATTTTATTTTTCTCCAAATTTGCATTAAACAAAACTTATTTTACCAAGTTGAAGAGATGTGGACTCAGTACCTTAAGTGGGTGGCATTGCTGAAAAATAAAACTTGTACTTACTAGAGTTGATAAGTTAATAGTGTATATTTTCATACATAATACATGTACTAAACAAAATTTAAAAAAATATTTTGTTTCTAAATCCAATAATTTATAATTAACAATATAATCAGTTCTTAATTTACACAAGTGTTTGTTTATTTTGTGTGTAATTGTAACTAAGGTTTCTAATGTATGATTGTTTTATTTTCAGAACAGGTGCTTGTTACTAAAGGTCAGGATAGTTTGTGAATTTCGACATTGATGAAAATTCAGCAAAACACTGAGCTTTAGGCTTTTTTTTTTTTTTTAAATTTCTCAATTTTTTTATCAACTGAGATATCAGATTTGTTTCAAAATGAGACACGGAGGTCCAAAAATGAAAAAAAAAAAAAAAAAAACAGCATTGAGCTTATGTTTTTACAGCATTGATTTCCGTTCATTTTTAGTAATTACCTTTTTCGTATTTTTTCGTAAATTGGTGCCTTGCAGTTTTATACTTTCTCTTCTTGTTTTTATAAAGTGATATTGAATGAATTTGTCATGGGGAACGTTTGTCCTTATCACACAATCAAGATACTGAACAGTTTCCACATACAGTTTAAAGTCTGGGTTTTTCTTTGGGGCATTTTGGAAAAAATATCAATTCTGTTTCTGTATTTAAATCAAAAGTCAGTACTTGGTATATCCTCTATATCATTTTGTTTTTGAGGTTAAAGGTCATTGAGTTTTCCATTCCTGCATCAAAATGTGATCAAGTCTGTTTTTGAGGTTAAAGGTCATTGAGTTTTCTATTTCTGCATCAAATTTGATCAAGTCTGTTTTTGAGGTTAAAGGTCATTGAGTTTTCCATTCCTGCATCAAAATGTGATCAAGTCTGTTTTTGAGGTTAAAGGTCATTGAGTTTTCTATTTCTGCATCAAAATTTGATTAAGTCTGTTTTTGAGGTTAAAGGTCATTGAGTTTTCTATTTCTGCATCAAATGTGATCAAGTATGTTTTTGGAATTGAAGGTTATTGAGTTTTTTTCTTCTGATTTTTGCCTCAGAGGTACATGTGTAAAAGATGATTAAGAGCTTGTGTTAGGAGACCAAACCTCTTGTCATTATTCTGGTATATTTTTGTTACTGGTGTAAATTTAATTAGTTTTCAATTAGACATTTTCTTACAAATTCAGAATTTTTATGTTTACTAGTTGCTATTGCTGGTATTATTCTACGTGTTCTCTCTACTTTTTGAAATTTTGAATTCTGAAATGGTTATAGGGTATTCATCTTTTAATTTTTCCTCAGGAGAACTTGTTGATCAGTAGAGAGTACTTCCTGTTTTGTTTATGATTACATGAGGGCTGGCCCAAAGACTGTAAAATTATCTGATATATATATATAGTGTAAGGGATGGTGATTGGTAAAACAGAATACCTAGGAAAATGTTTACAGCATTATTATGTCTATGGAAAATCCTGGATACAAGACAGAGGTTTCAACAGGTCATGGTTAGTATAGAATCATGGGTAATATGGAAGCATGGGTAATACAGAATTATGGGTAGTATGGAATCTGGAAACATAAAAAAGACTTCTCAGAACTGAAAAAAATGTAATTCAACATGAAGGAAGAAACTGGAGTTTTAAACAATATATGACATATTTCAAAGTCAAGATTTAGAAAACTGAGCAGCATTTATTCAAAAGTCAAGATATGGGAAATAAAAACTATGCAGCATTTATTCAAAGGTCAAGACTTGGAAAGTAAAACCTGAGCAGCATTTTATCAAACGTTAAGACATTGAAACTAAAACTGAGCAGCATTTATTCAAAGGTCAAGACATTGAAAATAAATTGAGCGGCATTTATTCAAAGGTCAAGACATTGAAACTAAAACTGAGCGGCATTTATTCAAAGGTCGAAGACATTGAAAATAAACTGAGCAGCATTTATTCAAAGGTCAAGATATGGAAAATAAACTGAGCGGCATTTATTCAAAGGTTGAGGCATTTAAAATAAAATTGAGCGGCATTTATTCAAAGGTCAAGACATTGAAAATAAACTGAGCGGCATGTATTCAAAGGTCAAGATATGGAAAGTAAATCTGGCATTTAAATAACACAACCCTAGAAGATCATTTAGCATAGAAATAATGACCACTGGTCAGACTGAGAAAACTTGAAAAGAAAACCGAATGAAGACAACATTTGAAAATGGTTACTTTTAAATGTTAAAGAAGAAACTTGAAATAAACAGAAAATAGAAATGTTAGTTTTCAAAGCAATTTGAAAGGATTTTAACCAAAGAAAAAATATTCATAAGCTGTAAAAGGTGGTTCCATTTTACAATTCTTTGAAACTTGCACCAAATAGAACATTGAGGATAGATGTAGTTGTAATTGCACAATTTAATTATGTCGTGATTCAACATACAGATGTAGTTAAAATGTCACCTCTCTTTGGCCTAGTGGACTATAGTGCCTATCCCACTAAGTGTCTAGGCATGAGGTCACTGACAGGTGCTTGTGTTAACCAATGTGTAAATTGTCTTAGTCATTGTTTCTCTCTGTGCTTTGTTGAACAAGTCCAATTATTCTTAATTGGAACAAAACACAGGTCAATGTCAACATGTCTTGACTATAAAAAATAAAACACAAGAACTATTTGTGTTTTTGAATTTATTGGTAGACTTTTGATAATATGGACAATTTTAATCTGATATGAACATACGACTTTGCTCACAAAACAAAACATTTGAAAAGTGTGAATCTAGGTTGTCTGATTTTGTTAAATTATTTCAAGAATTTAAATACAGTTAGTGCAGCCATGGACAAAATTATTGCTAAGCATATAGACAATCTGAGTGAAGTCTTTTCCCAAATTTCTGGTCACCAAAGAAGGACCTGGTATAGTTATGTCACAAATTTATTGTGAGCATAGGCATCGTGATGCAAACATGATCAGACATGACCCAAATTTTCTGGGTAAGCTAATACATGTCCAAATATTTTGGATGAACTTGGACAGTATAGTGAATAAAATGCTGACATGCCCCCAACATTTGGTGAGCAAACACTAGGTGCAGACATACTCCAAATTTCTGCTTAGACTGTGTAGACGTCCCAGATTATTGGTGAACACAGTGCTGACATGTTCCAATACCTGGTGAGTAAGACCCTATGCAAATATATCCCAAATGTCTGCTTAGCAAAGACCGATTGCATACATCTTCCAATTTTCTAGTAAGCAAAGATAGTGTGCAGACATTATCTAGTTTTGTGAGCGAACACAAACATGCCAACATACCCCCGAATTTCTAGTGAGCAAAGACTTCGTGCGAAATGACTTAAATTCTTGTTGGCAATGACAGTGCCAACATTATCTGGTTTCTGGAGAGCAAAGACGGGCCGAGTCCTGACGTGTTCCAAATAGTTTGGTAAGCATAGACTTGGTGCTGACAAGTTCAATTTTTTGTGTGCAACATGACTTAAATTTTGGCCAGCAAAGACAGTGTGCAGACATAAACAAATTGTTAATGTGAGCAAAGACGGACTAAGTGTAGAGACACGCTCTAAATTTATGATGAGCTGTCATTATTTCAATATACTGATTTGTAAACACCAAATGCAGACATGCCCCAAATTTTTGGTGAGCAAAGACAACCCTAGCACAGGGATACTGAAAATATCTGTTGACAATGGAAGGACTAAGTGCAGATATGCCCTATATGTCTGGCAATTTGACTGATTTCAATCTTTGCATGGTTAAACGAATTTAAATGTTATTTTGACAGATGACTGAAAATTGAGTACAAATTTAGCTCATACACCAGCCTGATATGTGAGTGAAAGGGGGTACAAGTTGTAAATGTCTTATAATATAGAGCACAGGACCTCTTTTTCATTACTACACCCAGACGGGTATCAAAATAGCTATGAAGCAAAAAGTACCGAATGACATAGAGAAGAGCTCGGCCCAGTGTGGGTGCTGGTGTCGAATTTCAATGTTTTGACTAGATATGCAGACAAACTATGCTGTTTTGCTAATTTAAAAAACTTCGATTGTGGTCAGTTTTGTCGTGTTTAAGTCACAGAATGATGAAAGAATATAATGGAAAGTTAATGATTTTTACCAGAGACATTTTGATGAAATATTTGTCAGCTTTTAAAGCATTAATCATGGGATCCACATCTGAAGAGATTTTATGCAAAGGATTTTCAAGAGGCTGCTGCCTTAAATGCAATTAAAATAGATCTTAAAAGTACATTAATATATGGAGAAAAGAAACAATGAAAAGTCTCGAGATATGGACAGAAGAGATTTACAAGTTTTGTAGTTTTATCCAAAGTCGGTAGTGGATGATAGAACTGTAAAAACTGATTTTTAAAATGCCAGGTGAGCAGGGCAGCTTTGATAGAAAATAATTGATTACGCCGAGCTGATCTTAGTGTCAGGTGAGCACTCCAGTGGTTACCCCGAGCTGATGGCATAGTGTCGGGTGAGCATTTCAGTGATTATCCCCTGCTGATTGTAAAGTGTCAGGTGAGCACTTCAGTGGTTACCTCGAACTGATGGTATAGTGTCAGGTGAGCACTCCAGTGGTTACCCCGAGCTGATGGTATAGTCGGGTGAGCACTCCCCATCAATGGCAGAGCTGCGTATTAAGGGAAGGGGTTGTGATACCAACACCGAAATAGTGGATTGTTCTATAACAGTAGTGTTTGAGGCCATAAATTCATGCAAACGGCTCTAACGCTGTTGAGGAGGTCAAGTGAAAATGGAATTTTAAAGCTTCTTTATTCTGCTAAATACACTGGAGATTACTACAGTGCTAAGATTATTTGAGACCAAATGTTGAACATAAAAAAAGGAAAACTCACTGTTATCTCTGTTGAAAGCACTCCATAAATGCAGTGCCAGAATTCTCTATGACCATCTATTCAAATAGCTTTAATGCTAAATAGACCAAGTGATGATAATTGATAGAAAATAGAAGTATCTTAATACTTGCCGAACACGTCAGATTTAATTACTGTAGTGTGAGAGTCGCTCAACACTGTTTCATTGCTATTTAGCAGGCCAAATGATGACTGCCTAGAATTGGATTATATTTTTTTGTAATGCCAGGTGAGCGTACCAGTTGCTGTAAAAATTGCGTAAGCTCAGAATACCCGAGATCTATGAAGGCCTTATACCTTACATCAGTTAAACAACGATAAAAAACGATTTCTTTACTTTTGGGTTAGTTTTCAAAGACAGAGTTTCCCTTTAGTTACATAGCATTTCAAATTTGTCATCTGTTATAGGTAGTAACATGAAATGTAGTTAACATTGATGTCTTTTATTCGCAGCTATCAGAATAATTTGGTCTGATTTCATTCATTCTTTGGATGATGTACTTCTCAAGTTCTATTGCGTGTCTTGTGTATTTTAACATGTTTTTGGATTGTTCATCACTATATTTGCTTGGCCAAACATTTTTAGATTTTTTTCCCCATTTCAAAGGACGGCGAAATGGAAAGCTAAAGGCATCTACATGTATATTAACTAGATTTTCAAATCAAGTTATTTCTTTTCACACAAGAATTTGGCGAACATTGTTGACGGTTCATTGCATATGTTGATTTTATAGAATCATTCCTAGCTCAAATTGAAAATCATCTGCCACTTGGAAGTTCCGACACCTTAAATTATGGCAAACCAATAAGTGAGTGACCGAAGAAAATTTGGCAATGGCAATACTAAAAATTATGACCACTAAAATGTAAATCCCTAGAATTTTTAAAAAGAAAATGCGTCACGGCGTCTGAGTTTTAGATGGCTTTTATGTGATAAAACTTTCAAATTAAATTTTGCTCTTTATTTCATATCACGTTGATATGCGATCAGAACTCTTATCCTTACGTTTCTATAGGATACACATTGTCACTTCTTACTATATATAGGCTTCAAATGTCCGTAATCGGTAAAATATCTTCAGTTTAACCAAGCCCAGGTTCTCCACTGCTGTTAAGAAATAGCCCTCGCTATTGCTTTCTTTGTGGACATCATTTTGTTTAAGTCGGTCACTATTAAGAAGCGTGTATTGCATTTTTTCCTTCGTACGTTTAATTGTTTTAATGGAAACCATTTTAATATTACATATACTCGCGTTTATATAACTGATCGGGTTTTATTAAGAAGTAAGTTAATTGTACCTTTCAATGTCAATTGATTGAGATTGTTTATCAAGTCCGTCACTGCAAATATTTCTTAACAAGCGACTAGACTACCCTAGCCGTGTTGAAAAAGTCCTTTTAAACTATTTTGAACATTGAACACAATAACGACACGGATATATCAGATAAGATTACATTTGTCAGTGTAGAGACTCCTACGCATAAATTTTGAAGTTGCAATATGCTGTGGTTGCCTGTTGGTTGAGGCGGAATCTGTATAATGAAATACGTCATAAGTCGTCGCCCTTGTAAGGGTTTGCAGAACCTTAGTTGTTACTTTTCCGGAGTCTGTGGGCGGTTTGTCCGTCTGAAAGTTATGCAATAAAAGTCAATAAGATTTGCTATACGAACCACCTGATTCGGAGGGTTTGATATTTTTACTTTAATCTCTTTCTCCTTTCAGAAAGTCTTTGTGCTTAGAAACAAGAGAAAGCATCATAATTCAAGGTCACCAGTTTTTCCCCTCTATTTTTATAATTTTTTTTTATGACATACTTTCTCAATGCTTTGTACTGTTAATTTATGTCATAACATACCTGTGTATTGTAGACACGGATTAACTATTTTAATGTTCCAACTACCCTGACCTTTTGACAGTAGATTAGTTTCACAATCATTTTGAGATCAAGGTTTTCCTGTATATTGTAAATCATAATTTTAAATAGTGTTGTTAGTTAATAAGTTACGAGAGAAATTTGTATTATTTTAAAGTCCAATTTATACTTTTGACATCTTTTTAAATATTGGTATAATTTTTTTTCAATTGATACGAAAATTAGTGCTAGAATTTATTAAAATTAAAGAAATCTATATTTAAAGAAAAGATTGTGAAACACGATTCTTGTTCATTAATTTTTCACTTATATGTTATCCGATCACGATTGAAAAGTTCCATACTTCAAATCATATGTATCAATTAGAACTGCTTTGTTGAATTATGTTAATTATTTCTCTTTTGTATAAGAACCAAAATATTGTTTGTGAAGCAACCCTTTCTAAGTAGTTGTGATTTTGTAAAATTGTTAAAAACATTCACTTAAGGAAGTACAATTAATTTTTCAAGGCAGTCAAAAAAAAAAAAAAAAAAACTAACAGTGTCTTGTTAGACTTAAAGGCTACAAACTGTGCGTTTCCACAACATTTCATTTTTATAAATATTAATTGTGATTTACCTTTTGAAACAGATTTAAGTAGAAGCAGAAATTTTACCAGCACTTTGTAATAGTGTTTAGAACAGAAATCACGTCATTGTACTTCATGCTTCCTGATGAGAAAGTATTAACTTCAATTTATCTTTAAAGAGAAGCTGTTGTTCTGATTTCAAGTGTACATTGTTTTTGGTTTTTCACATAAGCATTTCTGTTTGTACATTATTTTTGGTTTTTCACATAAGCATTTCTGTTTTGTACATTATTTTTGGTTTTTCACACAAGCATTTCTGTTTTGTAATTGGGTTATTTATATTACCAACATTTTCATATTTACTAGTGCTTAAAATTCATTATTTATGAAATTGTTTATGGCAACAATAATGATTTATGCCGATTAATAGATTCCCAGTTATGAAGTACTGATCGTTGATGTTTAGTTACTGATATAATCGTGCAGTCTCGAATACAACTGGCTGTTTATAGTAAACCAAAGAACATTTAATGTATAGTTTGATTAATGAGATCCAAAGATCAAGAGGTAACCAGATCGGTGAAAGAAAAAATAAAATCACTGTTCATAGGTGTCACTGTATTCGCTAATAGCGACCTCTACATGTAACACAAGGATTCAAGTGAAGAAAATGTAAATACTTCGTTTTGGGTATGTATTTTGCAAATAAATATGTTAATGTTTAACATGAATCTAGTCTTTGAATTTTTGTGTACGAAGAACCGGAATGTACTGTACTTGGCATGCTTGATAGAAGAATAGGCTGTTAATGACGGGGACCTCGGTGGCCGAGTGGTCTGAAGCGCGCACTTACGGATCACAGCGCCTCTCGCCACCTTGGTTCGAATTCCACTCGGGACAGATCCTAGTGTGAGAAAGTTTGTCAGTTCACTTGTCGAATGCCGTGGGTACTCCAGTTTCCTCCACCATCCCAGAACAGACGGCCTCGAAATAAGTGAAAGAATCTTGTCCGGGGTGTAAAACACCATTACTCCACTCCACTCTGTCAATGACTGTATTTGATACCTATGCTATTATGAGAATTATGATTTTGTTTTGCTTGCTGAAAGTCGGTTTTCTCCTGAGACTAGTTTTCTCAATCGTCGAAGAATGACCGCTTACTATGAATACGGTCATCTTGACTTTTGACGTTTTTTTTTTTTCACCGAATGTTTTCGCAAAGAAGTTAATTATCATAAAAACTTAAAATTTTTATGTACGCATGAATATTGGAATATTCTAGGTGTTTATATGTCAATGATTTTACTATATAGTTTCAGGTCATAGGTCCAAAGGTCAAGGACATAGCTACACGAGAATACTGAAATTATTAATTATCTTTAAAACTATAAACTTTTCGAATAAGCATGTATATCAGACTATTAAAGATATTGATACGTTGATTTTGATATATGGTTCAAGGTCATAGGTCTAAAGGTCAAGGACTTAGCTACGTAAGTATACTAAAATGATTAATGATGTGGAAGTTATTGTACTATAGTTACTACATGCATTTGAGGTATTTATAAATAAACTGTGACTAGATACAGTCGACTCTCGTTAATTCGAAATCGGTTAAATCGAAGTTAAAACACATGAACATGCTATCGTGAAAATAATAGTCGCCGTTTGCTATTGTCAGTATACACCTGTATATCCATTTACCTGTATTAATATAACCAGGTGGCCTAGATGATTGACAGTTAGATGTCACAGTGTATGACATTTGTTTACATAAAAAATAAGAATCATTCTGTTTACTGACAATTTGAATTTGAGTGCTAATCACACGAATACAGGTAAACATAAACTAACTAGTGGAGCCCCTGTAAAACGACCCCGGGCGTCTAGTAGTGAGGATGATCCTGAGGTATTATTGGACACATTTCTTGAAGCCCTATCCAATGCAGATATATTAGATCGTTTTGTTAACTCGTTATGTAGTATACCTCTATGAAAGGATAAAATCGTACAGTGCCTAATGCCTTCGCTAGAGGACCAAATTACTAATATACTCCAGCCCTTAAAGGAAACTGCAAATGATTTAAAAGCCTCATTAAAAACTATGTAAACAAACTACGACAAACTTAAAGACCGATATAACGATTTGGAGCAATATACCAGGCGCCAAAGTATTAGAATAGCTGGTGTTGGAGAAACTGACAACGAGAACACCGGTGATCTAGTCGTATCGTTTGCCAAGGATGCCCTAGATATCGACCTGGAACACGTCGAAATTGATCGGTCACACAGAGTCGGCAAATCTTCACAGAAGAAACCAGTCAGAGATATCATCGTTCGTTTTGTGTCTTATAAATCCCGCCGTAAAATGCTTAACACAAAGCGTAACATGTTCACCTATAACCGACAAAACAATACTCGCTACCTTATCAACGAAGATTTGACCAAGAAAAGATCTTTTCTAGCATTCCAGGCTCGACAATTAAAACGTCACGGTCACATTGTCGATACATGGACATTTGATGGCAAAATCTTCATCAAACTACCTGACAGTCGTGTACAAGTATGTACAAAGATCTCCGACATGCCAAACGCTGGTTTTACATGAGACTGTATACACAACTCTCTAATGTTAACTTGACACTTAGCATGCCAGATACTCTTCTTTTTACAACCATAAAATGGTTGGTTTTGTCCTATCTGTGTTTATTCTTACATTTTTGTGTTATAAATGTAAGAATCCTATAAGTTATTTTTATATCCTCTTAACTCCTTATCGTGACTCAACTGTTTGTTTTTATATATGTATTTATAGTTTAGTTACTATTACGTTACATGTTTGTCCCATCGTGTTCAAATCCATCTTAATATTTGATACACATGATTAACATGATTATGGAATATAATAAGTACTGGTGGGACAATGTATACTTTACCTATAACTTTACGTGTAATTTATATAAATATTATTGTAAGATACCAATGTCTATAAAATTGATAAAACTTTTGTTGCTTATGGGCTGTGTTGAAATTAACCCTGGTCCACATGAGAGTCATTTGTCAAACGTTACTATAGTTCACAACAATGTTTGTAGTGTCTTCTCTAAACTTGAATTAGTTGCAGCTGAACTGAAAGAAGACGTTATCTGTATCACGGAATCCCATTTAGATAATACCATAAGAAATTCAGACTTATTGTTAACGGGTTATCAAGAACCAATAAGACTTGACAGAAACAGGTCAGGAGGTGGTATAATTATTTATGTTTGTAATGATTTGCATTGTATTACACGTGCAGACTTAATGATGCCGAATATTGAACTTTTATGGGTAGAACTAACAACAAATAATGAAAAGGTTTTAGTTGGAGTAGTATATAGACCACCTAGTTCCAAAATTGAGTGGTTAGATGTGTTTTATGATTCTGTTACGAAACAAGCAATTGCAACTTGCCTATGTATATAACTGGAGATTTCAATATTAATATGTTGTCAACATGTTATGGTTTTAAACGTCTTTTAAATCGACTAAATCTGTACAATTTAGTTTGGGAACCTACAAACTTTGATGCTGTACCTGGTACTTGTATAGACCTTTTTCTAACAAATAGACAACAACATGTGGACTATATAAATGTGTCAACTCCTTTTTGTAGTAATCATGCCCCTGTCACAGCAAGTCTGCATGTTAAATGCTATAAACATGCTGCTTATAAGCGTAAAGTCAGGAATTATAATCTAGCCGATTATGATGGTCTTAATCAAGAATTATCCAACATCGACTGGGATGATAAAGTTTTCACATCTACTAACGTTAATGTTGTATATTCTAACCTTCGTAATACTCTTAATGATTGCATTTCTCGCTTCATTCCGACCAAAACTATTACTGTGCGTCTCTCGGATAAGCCATTTATGAACAACTTAATCAGGAGGAAAATGCGGTCTAGGAATAGAGCGCACAAAAAAGCAAAAATGACAAACTCTCCTCAACACTGGCAGAAATATAGACAATTACGCAATGATGTCATTTATGAAATACGCCATGCAAAACAAAATTACAAAAATAAACTAACATCTCAGTTATTAGATAAAGACATACCTCCTGGAAAATGGTGGCGTATAACAAAATCTATGGCTAACTCAACAAAACTTCCTCACTAACCACACCTCTCGAATCTAATGGCGGAATTCTTTTACATTCTGTTGACAAAGCTGAATTGCTCGATGACCATTTCTCTTCTGTTTCTAACATAAACCATCCGCCAGTGCCTCCAGTATCCAGGTCTCGGACGAATTCTTCTATGCCCCCAGTTCTTATAACAGATATTGATGTTTCTGATCAGCTTAAAATACTTAATACTAATAAACCTCCAGGTCAGATGACATTTCTCCAAGAATGTTACGCCAAATATATCCATCTATCTCTTTGACACTAACTAAGTTATTTAACTTATCTCTCTCAGAGAGGCAAGTTCCTTTTCTTTGGAAGAAATCACATATTACCCCTATTTATAAGGGAAAAGGGGATGCTAAATTAGCTAGTAACTATCGCCCTATTGCTCTTACCTCTGTTCTCTGCAAGGTGATGGAAAAGATATTGTTTAAGTCTCTTTTTAATTACATACGACAAAACGGTTTGCTCACACCTAATCAGTCCGGGTTCCAACCTAACGACTCAACTATCTATCAACTCTTAGATATCTACAACTCCATCATAAGTAACTTAGATAGTGGTAATGATGTCCGTTTTTTTTTTTTTTTTGTGATATCTCAAAGGCTTTTGATCGTGTTTGGCACGAAGGGCTGTTGTGTAAGCTTAATGACTATGGGATTAACGATACCTTGATACATTGGATATCTAATTATCTTTTAGATAGGCAACAGAAAGTTGTACTTGATGGACATTCATTTTCCTTTCGATCAACCAATGCAGGTGTTCCTCAAGGGTCTGTTCTTGGTCCTTTCCTATTCTTGTTGTCTATAAATGATATTGTGTATAATCTGAATTCCAATTCGTGTCTTTGCTGATGATACTTGTCTATTTGTTATTGTAAACAATGATCCTGGAAATGCTACTTCTATCCTATCTGACGATCTATCTACTATTAACAGTTGATCCATGCAATGGGCAGTAGATTTTAACCCCTCAAAGACTGAAAGCATTGTCTTTACAAGGAGGCACCTGTCTCATCCGAATGTTTTCTTCGGCACAGAGCAGGTAGCAAGTTCTTCCTCTCATTGCCACCTTGGTCTTACTCTTCAATCAGATGCTACTTGGTCTAAACATATATCTAACATCTACAAAAAAGCTTGTAGTAGAATCACCCTTCTACGCATGTTAAAGTATCAACTTGATAGAAACTCTCTGTTAACAATCTATAAATCTTTTATTCGACCAATTCTTGAGTATGGTGATGTGGTATGGGACAATTGCACTCAGCAGGATGCTGATCTCCTTGAAAGTGTTCAGGTTGAATGTGCTAGAATTATCACAGGTGCTCTAGAACTGTTCTTTACTTCGAACTCGGACTGGAATCCCTAGAGGCCAGGCGCAGGCAACATAAACTGATCACTTTCTATAAAGCTATCAATGGTTATGCTCCTGCTTATTTGCAACATATCATTCACCCTTACTTTCCAGCTGATACTGGTTACAATTTAAGACACTCAGGTCAACTTTTTCAGTTACCCCTTTGTTGAACCTCTTTTTATTTTAATAGCTTCCTACCATCTACAATAAAGCTATGGAATGAATTGCCGATTACAATAAAATCTGCAACTTCTGTTGCATCATTCAAGTCTAAACTGAAATCATACTTTTACACAAGTGAAATAAATCCCTCTTTTAACTATGGTAACAGAGTTGAGAATATACATCACTGTCAGTTGCGCAATTTTTCGAGCAATCTCAAGCGTCATCTTTTTGATCACTTTATTGAGAATGACCCATCATGCCCTAAGTGTGGATCCCCATCTGAAGATAATCAAAATTTCTTATTTGACTCTGTAGCTTTCTCTCAACACAGGCAGAAATTATTTGATGCTATTCATTCTATAACTAGTTTACCTTCTATAGACCTTCAAATTCTTCTCCATGGTTCTCCAGAATACTCATATGGTAAAAATACTCTATTATTTCAAGCAGTACATACCTTCATTAAGGATTCTCAACGGTTTAAATCTAGTAATTCCAACTGAGTCACTCTTTTGTACATATTACTCTCTCTTTCTTAATCCTAATTACTCACATCTTTTGTTCTGTTATTTTCAACCTCTTTTAATTGTTAAACTGATGGCTATTAGCTACTTTCTTTCGTATATATACATGTATTTTTCTTTCACTTTTTTTCCTCAATTTGTTTTTGTTAAGTTTTCTTTGGTTTTTGTTCTGTTTGTATTTTTTTCTTTCTCTTTTTTTTCCTATTTTTTTACATTTATTTTTTAGTATTCTAACAATCATAATCTTTCTTTTTTTCAATAGTACAGTTATAATATCATAATTATGGGTACAGAACTGGTCATTATTATTATTATTATTATTAATGTCATTTTGTTTTCTGGAACTATATATATACTAGCATTATCATATGTACTCTGACTAAGGAGAGGACTTATATAGGCAATGCCTGCTGTCCAATCCTATTCAAAACAAATGTTTGAATAAAATATTGTTTAAATTAAATTAAATCGAAATTTCGCTTAAATCGAAATGATATAAACGGTCCCGTCAGATCGCTATGTATTTCTATGCAAATTTGTGTGTTTTAATCGAAATACCGAAATTCGAAATTTTGCTTAAATTGAAGTGAATTTTCAGTCCAGAAAACAAAATATAATGAAAATCCCAATGTTTAAATCGAAATTTACTTTCTTGTTTAATTTAGTTTGTATTTGTTTATACAACAAGTTGAAAGTAAGCGGCAAATAAAAAAACAATTACATGTACACAGAAATCTTTTATCTTTATTTCCGACTCAAAATAAGGAAGTCGGTATCCCATGCTATTTTCACGATTTTCTCTTCCGATCAGGTCAAAGTAAACCGTCTGTTAGTAAAAGGAAAAATTTTTATTGGTGTAAAATTAACAAGTGGGCGGTCTGCTACTTTCACAGTCATTGATCACAAGAATACCCAACGCTAATTGCCACGCTTAAACTTAATTGATCTGTCGAGCCAAATGGTATACTGTGACATGGCAAGCCATGATTTCAATAATCACAAAGTTCGGACGCTAAGGATTACAGATGAAGAATTTATGATTATGAATAAAAGAAACTTAAACTGAGCCTCGCCCGATGATTGTCAGTGTTTAACAAATTTCAGTGGAGCCTTGGAACTTCCGGTGAAGTTTCCGATTTGCTTATTTTATTGTGCAAAAAACTTTAGTTTGTTGAGCTTTACATTAACATAGAAAAATTTAAAATTATTTTTAATTTTTAATGTTTAATTTAATCTTAATTGTAAATTTTTAGTATCAATTGTAAGCATTTTAATACGTAACAGCACATACGTGACATCAATAGTTGAGCGCTTTACTTTTAGAGTTATCTCCCATTACTGGTCGTCAGTGATCAAAACGGTTAATTCGAAATTCGGATAAATCGAAATTTTTCATCTGACCCCTTCAATTTCGAATTAACGAGAGTCAACTGTATTTCTGATCAAGTATTTTGGCAGTTCCAAAATTAAGAAAAGAAATTTGTAATAAAGTTCTTTGCAAACAATTTTGGACATTTTAATTGGTCAATTGTCTACTACAAAAAATACGATGTACAGTACCGATGTAAAAAATCAGCCTTAAGTAAAACATATGCCTTGATAAGCTCAAGACAACGTTCTTATCATTTGCCCATCCAGTGATCGATGCAGTAAGCTTTTTTTTTACAATGTTCGTCTCGGTGATCGATGCATGCAGTACATTGTTTTTATAATGTTCGTCTCGGTGGTCGATGCAGTAAGCTTTTTTTATAATGTTGGTCTTGGTGATCGATGCAGTAAGTTTTTTTAACAATGTTCGTCTTTTTGATCGATGCAGTAAGTTTTTTTTGAAGTTCGTCTCGGTGATTGATGCAGTAAGCTATTTTTTTACAATGTTCTCGGTGATCGATGCAGTAAGCTGTTTTTACAATGTTCTCGGTGATCGATGCAGTAAGCTTTTATTTTTACAATGTTCGTCTCGGTGATCGATGCATGCAGTAAGCTGTTTTTATAATGTTCGTCTCGGTGATCGATGCATGCAGTAAGCTGTTTTTACAATGTTCTCGGTGATCGATGCAAGCAGTAAGCTGTTTTTATAATGTTCGTCTCGGTGATCGATGCATTAAGCTTTTATTTTTACAATGTTCGTCTCGGTGATCGATGCATTAAGCTTTTATTTTTACTATGTTCGTCTCGGTGATCGATGCATTAAGCTGTTATTTTTACAATGTTCGTCTCGATGATCGATGCAGTAAGCTTTTATATATTCAATGTTCGTCTTGGTGATCGATGCAGTTAGCTTTTATTTTTACTATGTTCATCTCGGTAATCGATGCAGTAAGCTTTTATTTTTACAATGTTCATCTCGATGATTGATGCAGTAAGCTTTTTATAATGTTCGTCTCGATGATCGGTTCATGCAGTAAGCTGTTTTTATATGTTCGTCTCCGTGATCGATGTAGTAAAAAAATTTTAAAATGTTTGTCTCGGTTATTATTATTATTATTATTATTGTTATTATTATTATCATTATTTACATTTTTCTCTTGATAAGCTCGAGACAACGTTCGTATTATTTGACCATCCAGTGATCGATGCAGTAAGCTTTTTTTACAATGTTGGTCTTGGTTACACATTAACAACGTTTTTCTTGATAAACTTAAGACAACGTTCGTATCATTTGCTAATCAAATGATCGATACGTTTTTTTTTTTTTTTTGGTGATCGATGCAGTAAGTTTTTTTTACAATGTTGGTCTTGGTTATCGATGCAGTAAGTTTGTTTTACAATGTTGGTCTTAGTTATCGATGCAGTAAGTTTTTTTTTACAATGTTGGTCTTGGTTATCGATGCAGTAAGTTTTTTTTTTTACAACGTTCGTCTTGATGATCGATGCATGCAGTAAGCTGTTTTTATATGTTCATCTCGTTGATCGATGCAGTAACTTTTTATACAATGTTTGTCTAATTTATTATTATTTTTATTATTATAATTATTATTATTATTATTATTATTATTATTATTATTATTTACAGTTTTCGTCTCGGTTACCTTAGGACATTTGCATCATTTGACCATCCAGTGATCGATGCAGTAAGCTTTTTTTTTTTTACAATGTTCGTCTTGGTTACACATTAAAAACGTTTGTCTCGGTAAACCATTAACAACGTTTGTCTCGGTAAACCATTAAGAACGTTTGTCTCGGTAAACCATTAAGAATGTTTGTCTCGGTAAACCATTAAGAACATTTGTCTCGGTAAACCATTAAGAACATTTGTCTCGGTAACCATTAAGAATGTTTGTCTCGGTAAACCATTAAGAATGTTTGTCTCGGTAAACCATTAAGAACGTTTCTCTCGGTAAACCATTAAGAACATTTGTCTCGGTAAACCATTAAGAACATTTGTCTCGGTAACCATTAAGAATGTTTGTCTCGGTAAACCATTAAGAAAGTTTGTCTCGGTAAACCATTAAGAACATTTGTCTAGGTAAACCATTAAGAACGTTTTTCTCGGTAAACCATTATGAACGTTTGTCTCGGTAAACCATTAAGAGTGTTTGTCTCGGTAAACCATTAAGAACGTTTGTCTCGGTAAGCCATTAAGAACGTTTGTCTCGGTAAACCATTAAGAACGTTTGTCTCGGTAAACCATTAAGAACGTTTGTCTCGGTAAACCATTAAGAACGTTTGTCTCGGTAAACCATTTAGAACGTTTGTCTCGGTAAACCATTGACTCTCGGTAAACCATTTAGAACGTTTGTCTCGGTAAACCATTAAGAACGTTTGTCTCGGTAAACCATTAAGAACGTTTGTCTCGGTAAACCATTAAGAACGTTTGTCTCGGTAAACCATTAAGAACGTTTGTCTCGGTAAAACATTAAGAACGTTTGTCTCGGTAAACCATTAAGAACGTTTGTCTCGGTAAACCATTTAGAACGTTTGTCTCGGTAAACCATTAACAACGTTTGTCTCGGTAAACCATTAAGAACGTTTGTCTCGGTAAACCATTAAGAACGTTTGTCTCGGTAAACCATTAAGAACGTTTGTCTCGGTAAACCATTAAGAACGTTTGTCTCGGTAAAACATTAAGAACGTTTGTCCCGGAAAAACATTAAGAATGTTTGTCTCGGTAAACCATTAAGAACGTCAAGAACGTTTGTCTCGGTAAACCATTAAGAACGTTTGTCTCATTAAGTTATTGTAATCTTCCGGTTTCATTTTCCATGGTACAAGAAAGAACTGAATAAATATAAAGTTACTGCTCTCTTTTATAGTGTGTATTTTCTGTACTTCCGTCCGTCACCTTACCAGGGTTTTTTGTGACCGAGTGCTTCTCACCGCCTAGGTCCAAAATTCACTTGGCTAGATTATAGTGCCAGATGCTTGCAGAAAGTTTTCTTCGTGCAATTTGGCTTCCTCCACCATCATAACACTAACGACCGCGATATAGGTGAAAGGATTTTCACTGGGGCTTAAAAATATAATTTATTCAATCAATTCGAATCTGTCCACTTTTCCATAAAAGTAGGTATTCATAATCGAAAGAAAAATAAACATATGTAACATTTGTGGTAATGTATCACCTGTCTATGTAAACGTGTGGCATTGTCTCACCTGTAAATGTAAACAGGTGTCGTATTGTCTCACCTGTCTATGTAAACAGATGTAGTATTGTCTCACCTGTCCATGTAAACAGGTGTGGCATTGTCTCACCTGTCCATGTAAACAGGTGTTGTATTGTCTCACCTGTCCATGTAAACAGGTGTTGTATTGTCTCGCCTGTCTATGTAAACAGGTGTGGTATTGTCTCACCTGTCTATGTGAACAGTTGTGGTATTGTCCCAACTGTCTATGTAAACAAGTGTAGTATTGTCTCGCCTGTCTATGTAAACAGGTGTGGTATTGTCTCGCCTGTCTATGTAAACAGGTGTAGTATTGTTTGGCCTGTCTATGTGAACAGGTGTGGTATTGTCTCACCTGTCTATGTAAACAGGTGTAGTATTGTCTCACCTGTCCATGTAAACAGGTGTGGTATTGTCTCGCCTGTCTATGTAAACAGGTGTTGTATTGTCTCGCCTGTCTATGTAAACAGGTGTGGTATTGTCTCGCCTGTCTATGTAAACAGGTGTGGTATTGTCTCGCCTGTCTATGTAAACAGGTGTAGTATTGTTTGACCTGTCTATGTGAACAGGTGTGGTATTGTCTCACCTGTCCATGTAAATAGGTGTGGTATTGTCTCGCCTGTCTATGTTAACAGGTGTAGTATTGTCTCACCTGTATATGTAAACAGGTGTGGTATTGTCTTTTGTTTCGGTTAGCTTGATAGAAGACAAACACGATACATGAATGATTAAAAAAGGAATTTGCTATACCAATTATATCATTGAATCCTTAAGTATGATATTTAATCCCCAATATTATATTATTTTGTAATGGGAGATTTAGTTTCATATTACGGCATTGACGGCTAATTACATTATAATTGAAATACCGCATAGTCATTAATAGCAAAACATTACATTTTTTCGTCACCAGATGGCGACTATGTAACATTGACAATGATGCCGCAAACATTTTATGGTAGAACAGCGGGTTTGAATAGTTAAAAACTTTATTTAGAAATCTTTGTTAGGCCAAGACCATTAGTTTGTATACCGTACGTTTTGGAATTTATCAGCCGTTTAAGTATTTTTTTTAATCTTGAGTTTATACTAACTAAATATTTGATTAAGAAAGTTAATCCACGGGATTGGATAATCTGTATTGTATAAGATAATCTATTGTAAAATGTTGATCATGTAAATCTTAATTCGATAAAAAGCAAGCATTACACTCGGTAATCTACCGGTCGGTATTTTTGTATTTATTTATTTGTTTATTTATTTATTTCTTTATGTATTTATTTATTTGGTCATATACTTTTTTAAATTTTATCATTAATACATTTAAAAGATGGTATGATGGCATATTTTTTATTTATTTAATTAATTCTTTTAAATTTATTTATCTATTTTATTTATTTATTTTATTTATTCATTTTCTTTATTTATTTATTTAGTTATTTTTTTATTTATTTAGTAGTATACTTTTCAAAATGTTATCATTCAATACATTCAAAAGATGGTATATGGCATATCTATTTATTTATTTATTTATTTAATTCTTTTTATTTATTTATTTATTTATTTATTTATTTATTTATTTATTTATTTATTTATTTATTTATTTATTATTTTGCGATCCCCAATGTTTTATTTTTTCTATGTATTCTATGTATCACTGGTTGCCTAGTAGGAAGACGACTTTTTCCGCATATGGAAAGTCAAGGTTTGAATCCTGGCCGGCCGAGACTGACAAAACTTTTAATCATATAATGACAACTAGAATGTTTATCAGCTCTCTAAAGTGGTGCTCCAAATAGCGGAGGAAATTCCAAGAAAGAAAGAACTCTCTCTGGAATTTTGTGGTTTTAACCGGATTTCTCCGAAGTCCTTCCGAATTCCGAAAAACGGTGAGGAAGCGACCTCCGCATGGTCAATTCTTACCAGTTGAAGAAATTTCAACCTGATCGGATAAAAACGTAGGAGAAGATGTCTCTGTCGCTTAACACACTACATTTAAAAATAAGATTGATGGTTACTAGTTTGGATGTAAAAGATGTCAGAGTAACCGTGTCACACACATTGAAAGAGCTCAAATTGTCTGCTACTTCACCAATAGCTGGTGACGTAAAACCCAATCCAATCAAGTTAATCCTTCAATCGTTAATATATAACACTAATTCCTGTTAAATTTTGATGTGCCACATGTGCACATTTCGGAAAATTATCAATATAAATAAATAAATGAAAATACGATGAAAAATGTACCAAGCAGGAACATCAAATATTATACATTACCTGTTCCAAGACATTTGGAGAACCAACATGGTACAAACAGAATGGAAAAGTGGAATTATTATACAACTACCAAAAAAAAAAAAAAAAAAAAAAAAGCGATAAAACAAAATGCAATAACTAGCGTGGAATCACACTTTTACCCACAATAAGTAGAGTTGAGTTGAGTAATGGTGTTTAACGTCCCAGTCAAGAATATTTCACTTATATCGAGACGTCGCCAACTATAGACCAAAGTCCAGAAATTTTGCTTGTGTGTTGCGCTGATAGCATTATACAGTAGGTTCTTTATCGTGCCACGCCTACCGCGACACGGCATCTCGTTTATTTTAAGTTTCCATCCCAAATAACCGTGACTTTCATTTCGTAATGCCGATTGCTTGGCGAAAGTACAGTCACTACCCACTTTCAAGTCTTGGGTTAGACCCGATCAGGGTTTGAACCCACGACACCCCACTTACGGAGCGAGCACTCTACCAATTGAGCTACCGCAGTGGTGACAATAAGTAGAGTGTTTACCAGGGTGTTCTTAGAAAGAGTAAAACAACAGGCCGATGGACAACTCGGAAAGGAGCTGAGGATATCAGGAAGTTCATATTGCGACATATTTGTATTACGAAACATCGTAGAACAGTCAATAGAATGGCAGTCTTCTCTATACATCATCTTTGCAGACTTTGAAAAGTCCTTTGATAGTGGACTTCGGGAAAGTCTATGGAAGCTCCTGAGACTGTGTGGCTTACCATCATCAGAATACTGCATGAAGGATTTCAGTGTAGAGTGTTGGTTGAGAATGGCTAAACAGAATGGTTCTCGGTAACTTCAGGATTGAAACAGCTATTGCTATCTACCCTGCTCTTCCTAGGGGCCATGACCTGGATCATGACAGAATCCACTAGAAAACAAGATAACGACATTAGATGGGAAACGGAAAAGAAACTGGATTATGCCGACGACCTATGTCTGGTCTCATCCACCCATCAGCATATTCAAGAGAAAACATCCAAACTTTGTGTTTGTAAATCGTTGCTTACGGTCCATATTTAAGATCAGATGACACATGTGTTCAGGAAAGACCAACACGATAGTACTAGAGAAAGCATCCTCTGGACAGCAGATGCCAAAAGAAAAAGGGTCAGCCAAAATCAACATGGCGAAGAAGAGCAGAGAGCGAGCTGAAAAAGATAGGGTAGTCATGGAGGACAGTGGAAACAAAAGCGAAGGATCCGACTGGGTGGAGGGACTGTATGAGTGCCTAATGTACCACCTGGCACGAACAGGACTACCTACGTGAGTTAAGTACGAAGTTATCTGGGCTGTTTTGCGTGTACCCCACTTTATTCGTCTGTGTATCTAAATAAACTAACAAGAAATTTAAATTTTAAATGTTTGGATATTTAGAACTACCGGCGAATGATTATTTAATTTCATCAGCAAATGAATCACAATACTTAATAAGCAATTTGACATCAAACGATTGAGTTTTTTTTAAAGCCACATCAGCGTTATTACTTTTGTTTGCGGCTAGGGAATGTTAAAAATATAACGATATAAATAAAACATATAAGTAGGCCTTATGTGCTCACAAGCACAAATAGGATTAAGTAAGTAAGTAAATATATAATACAAATACCAATTAAATTTTGATGTGCCAGATGTACACATTTCGGAAATTCATTCCTCATCAGTGACACTAAGACCGAAAAGTTTGATACATAAAAAATATAAGCCAAACAATTGAAAATAATGAATCTAAAGTTTCAAAATTATATAAATCCAAATCCAGCTAAGGAATGCTTTGCATGAGGGAACAAACGTTAGTTTTAACTAAATTTTAAATTTTAGACGACTGAAAATTTTGATAAATTGTACATTTTCTAAGTGTAACTTCTTATTCTGTATTTTGCTTAACCACCGAAATAACAGATAATCTATAAATCGGGTACCTGGTATAATATATGATAAATGTTATATTTTATTATATAAGTTTATGTCCTGAAGAAAGTCTTACAAATGATTTCCACTGACATTTTTGAAAGATCTTGCATCGATAATGCTGAATAAAGTTTCCCTTTTAGGTACAGAGTCAACACAATATAAGCTGCTTAAAATAATGTTGACCAGGTTTACCAAGGCCCTCAAGAAGTTTAATGTCGTTGTCACAATATTGTTAATAAGTACCACGCTGTTGTGTCCAAACGTATCCTGGATATATTTGACTCCACATAGTTTTATGTTCCCATCATTCTCAGATATGTTTTCACGTGTGTTAGATGTAGCTAATTAGACATAAAGTACTTATCCTTTTGGCCTCACTTCCCATTGTGGAAGCCAATGTGTTTAACTGAATCAGGCGGTTTGGTTTTGGTTGTAATTTGGACATGGATGGTATGTTTGTGTTTGATTTGCTTTTGGTTGTGATTTAGACATGGACCGTCAAGTTTGTGTTTGATTGGGGAGTTGTTGAGTAAAATAACAATGGCCGATTCTTCAGCGTCTAAACCTGCTGTACTGAGACAAAGGTGGTAATCCTAGACAAATGCTGAATTATGAACTCGAAACTTTCCTTAAAATAAAGTCTAAATAAATAAATTTACAAACCTTGGACTACATAGTTTAGATGACTCGCTAATATTTCTATCCTCTAGACGAGAACTTCCGCTAAACTTTCTATCTTCCGTTTCGATGCTTAATCGGGATTTCCCGCTGAATTTTCTATCATCTGTTTCAATAGTTAGTCGTGATTTCCCGCTAAAATTCCTCTCTTCTGTTTCCACGGGTTCCATTTGATACACTGGATAACTAGCAAAATGATCCGAAAGGGTTAAGGTTTTATGATTCCAAACATTCGGCATTGGTTTTATCGATTTTCCGATGTTCTTTTCATTTTCTGCAGTGTCACACCACTTTTTACGGAAGTTGTCATTTTCCTTTCCGTTAAGTAATTGGAAACTCTTTCCATAACTGGATCTTCCTATAAAATTTTTCCAATTCTCAAAATTGCTATAAATTTCATGATTCTTGTTGTTTCTGTTATTTTTCATATTTTAACAAATTCGGGATTCACTCAATTTCGAGAATTAATCTTAAAACGAAATATAAAATCCCAATTTGTCATTTTAAGTTATCCGAATGAAAATCTTTACAGTATTTAATAAAATGTTTATAAAACATCCAAAATACTTTATATATTTGTACATTAATATTGTTTATATTATAACGGGACACAAAACCTTTATTATCCATCGCTCTTAATGCCCTTTTGAACCGCTTTAAATAATTAATTTTTTTTCAATGTCAAAATCTGACGTAAACCATTATTTAACTATAATCAGGATTATAACTTTAAACTCTCCGATAAGTAAATGACGATCGGCAAACTCAGATCAATTGTACTTAAATAAAAGAAAATCAGGGCCGATAACTCTACATCTAAAACAAATATATAAGTCTTTATATCAGGGCCGGTAACTCTACATCTAAAACAAATATATAAGTCTCTATATCAGGGCCGGTAACTCTACATCTAAAACAAATATATGTCTTCATATCAGGGACGGTAACTCTACATCTAAAACAAATATATAAGTCTCTATATAAGGGCCGGTAACTCTATATCTAAAACAAATATATAAGTCTCTATATTAGGGCCGGTAACTCTATATCTAAAACAAATATTCAGGTTTCAATATCAAGGCCGGTAACTTTACAACTATGTCTCTATATCAGGACCGACAACAAATCTATACGTTATGTTGACCAGACAGTTTACAGGTCTGGGTTCAAATCCCTGCCGGGTCTGACTAAGACTCGAAAATTGGTAAGTGACTGTTCTTTCGTCATGATCAAGCACTCGGAATTTAGAAATGGAAGTCATGGAGTGCTCAAGAGGAGAAGCTGAAAACTGATGTCCCGTATAACGACAGGCATGGCATGCTAAAGAACCATCCCTACACATTGCCCTAAACGCACTGCAAAGGCCAAAATTTCTGCCACTTCACCTATAGCTGGTGACGTCACGATATATGTGAAATATTCTTGACTAGGGGTAAAACCCTATTAAATTAAACCAATGAAACAGTTAAATCATATCGGGCGATCTTAATCGGTCTCTACATTATCGTATTATTTAGTCAATGGACTTTACGTTCTATTTATGTTACTGAGTCGTTGTTAGCTAATTATTGTGATTTTTCGCTCCAGATTATTATTATTATTATTATTATTATTATTATTATTATTATTATTATTATTATTATTATTATCATATAGGCGATCAACTCTAAACTTGTTCAGCGTTCCGTTCATCCCGTATAAAACTTGGGACATAGTAGCCATAAGAAGACTGCTACTACCACGACTTTAACTAGATTAAGATTATAATTATGCTTTTAAAGAACCGTCGAATTGAAGAGCTGTTTCTGGGGACCAGGGCAGCTAAATGAATACAAAATAATAATAATAAATGGGATATTTTTCATATTTTGAACTATTTGGATCGAGAAGCCAAACGACGCGTTTACAACAACCTCCTTTATAGATACTAGTGCGAGTATGTTAGTTCTTTTGGTGAAGTTTGGAACTATACGGGAACTGCACCATGAATGGACCCTCGTGTGCGTGTGTCAGTTCTTTTGGCGGAGTTTGGAACTATACGCCGGGAACTGCACCCTGAATGGATCCTCGTGTGCGTGTGTCAATTCTCTAAGTGAAGTTCGGTACTATGCATTGGATACTCCGGTTTTTTCACCATCCTAGTTCTACTGTATAAGTACCAGTATCTTTAGGTTTTATTGTGTCAAGACTTGGTTTATTTAACAAACGAAGCAGCGTGTTAACTACAATTGTTATGATATAATAAAGGCTAAGTTTACATATATCGAGACGCAACCACTTCAGCTACAATAGTAATAGGTATTTATTAATCCCGCGCCTATATATCATAATTCTGGATGTTTTTTTGGTCTTATGCTGAAGTGTACTGGACGAATGAACACCTGGTTCTATCTGATTGGAATAGAAATCTAGGCGGTGAAAGTCATTATTTTCCGTAAGAGGGCGCTTGATATACATGTATACTATATTTTAACGATATAATAAAACCAGACAAAATAAGGAAGTATTTCACTTTTCAGTACTTTCAGCTGTTTTCTGCTGATTCATCTTTAAAAATAGATTTTGTGTTAATAATAATAAATTTTTGTATTAAGTAGTGTATCATAAGAAATTTAATACCCGGCACATGGAGGAAACATTATATGTATTCTATGCATGTGACTGGTAAAAACTTATTTATATAAATTTAACTTTGTATTTAATTGAAAGATTATCACCCATATTTGTCTAGACAAAAGGGAAAAGAGGTATTTCTCTCTCTCTCTCTCTCTCTCTCTCTCTCTCTCTCTCTCTGAAAACAATTATTTAATATCCTTCTCTCTCTCTCTCTCTCTCTCTCTCTCTCTCTCTTCTCATTTGATTTATATGTAATCACAATGTTGTTATCTTAACTTGACAGTTTATTATTATTATTATTATTAAATTAATAAATCATTTATTTTCAGATTGAAATAATGGATTTAAAAAAACATTATAGATCATCATCATCGTCATCATTATTATTATTATTATTATTATTATTATTATTATTATTATTATTAAATCAATTAATTAATTATTTTGAGATTGAAATGATGGATTTTTTTTTTAAAAAAAATCACAAATTATTATTATTATTATTATTATTATTATTATTATTATTATTATTATTATTATTATTATTATTATTATTATTATGTTAAATTAATGAATTATTTTGAGATTGAAAGTATTGATTTTAAAAAAAATCACAGATAATAATAATAAAATAATAATAATAATAATAATAATAATAATAATAATAATAATAATAATAATTATTATTATTATTATTATTATTATTATTAAAACTAGACAGTTAACCCTTTAATTTTTTTATAAGATATCTATTACTCACATAAAAAGACATCTTATATTGTTAAACTTATATCTTTTATTATGTAAAACAATGGTCTCGTTTTAATTTTCATAACTTGTAAGACTGCTGCAAAATACTTCAGTACCCTTACATAGTTCAAAAACGCTTTTACTTTTATTGAAGTAAATTATGGTTTCTTAAAATCGGAATTTTAACTGACTTTTTTTCTCAAGAAAATATGTTACTTCATTAACTTGAACTTTAATTATGCAGTCATTTAGGGCTAAATTTGTTAAATTTAACACGTTTTTTCAAGTTTATGTTAAATTTTGTGCCTTATTCAGGTAAATCGAATACCATCACCATAGGCTGAATTTCTCTAACCTATTCTCATAAATTAGGTTTTCTTAAGAAATCCGCGAAAACATGAAAAATTATGACAATACAAGTATTATATTAATAATAATCAGTGAACCATCTGTCCATCAGTGAACCATCTGTCCATCTGTTAACCATCTGTGAATCCATCAGTGAACCATCTCTCCACCAGTGAACCTCTGTCCATCTGTGAACCATCAGTGAACCCTTCAGTGAACCATCTATCCATCAGTGGGCCATCTGTCCACCAGTGAACCATCTGTCCACCAGTGAACCTCTGTCCATCTGTGAACCATCAGTGAACCCATCAGTGAACAATCTGTCCATCAGTGAACTATCTGTCCATCAGTGAACCATCCCTCTATCTGTGAACCATCTGTCTATTAGTGAACCAACCCATTAATCAACTATCTTCCATCAGTGAACCATCTCTCTACCTGTGAACTATCGGCCATCATTGAACCCATCAGTGAACCACCTGTCAATCAATGAATAATCTGTCCATCAGTGAACCATCTGTCCATCAATGAACCATCTGTCCATCAATAAACAATCTGTCCATCAGTGAACTATCTGTTCATCAGTGAACCATCTGTCCAACAGTTAACCATCTGTCAATCAGTGAACCATTTGTCCACCTGTTAAACCCATTTATGAACCATCTGTCTATCAGTGAACCATCTCTCCATCATTGAACCCAACAATGAACCATTTGTTCATCAGCGAACCATCGGTCTATCAGTAAAACATCTATCCATCAGTGAACCATCTGTCCATCAGTGAACCCATCAGTGAACCATCTGTTCTTCAGTGAACCCATCTATCCATCAGTGAGCCATCTGTCCACCAGTGAACCTCTGTCCATCTGTGAACCATCAGTGAACCCATCAGTGATCTATCTGTCCATCAGTGAACCATCTCTCTATCTGTGAACCATCTGTCCATCAGTGAACCAACCCATTAATCAACTATCTGTCCATCAGTGAACCATCTCTCTACCTGTGAACTATCGGCCATCATTGAACCCATCAGTGAACCATCTGTCAATCAATGAATCGTCTGTCCATCAGTGAACCATCTGTCCATCAATGAACCATCTGTCTATCAATGAACAATCTGTCCATCAGTGAACCATCTGTCCATCAGTGAACCATCTGTCCATCAGTTTACCATCTGTCCATCAGTGAACCATCTGTCCACCTGTAAACCCATTAATGAACCATCTGTCTATCAGTGAACCATCTCTCCATCAGTGAACCCAACAATGAACCATTTGTCCATCAGCGAACCATCGGTCTATCAGTGAACTATCTGTCCATCAGTGAATCATCTGTCTCCCAGTGAACCATCTTTCCATCAGTGAACCAACCAATTAATCAACAATCTGTCCACCAGTGAACCATCTGTCTACCTGTGAATAATCTGTCAATCATTGAACACATCAGTGAACCATCTGTGCATCAATGAACTATATGTCCATCAGTGAACCATATGTCCATCAGTGAACCATCTGTCTCCCAGTGAACCATCTTTCCATCAGTGAACCAACCAATTAATCAACAATCTGTCCACCAGTGAACCATCTGTCTACCTGTGAATAATCTGTCAATCATTGAACACATCAGTGAACCATCTGTGCATCAATGAACTATATGTCCATCAGTGAACCATATGTCCATCAATGAACCATCTGTCCACTAGTAAACCCATTAGTGAACCATCTGTCCATCAGTGAACCTGTGTCCATCGTTGAACCGTCTGTCCACCTGTAAACCCATTAATGAACCATCTGTCCATCAGTGAACCCAACAATGAACCATTTGTCCGTAAGAGGGCGCTTTATATACATGTATATTATATTTTAACGATATAATAAAACCAGACAAAATAAGGAAGTATTTCACTTTTCAGTACTTTCAGCTGTTTTCTGCTGATTCATCTTTAAAAAAAGATTTTGTGTTAATAATAATAAATTTTTGTATTAAGTAGTGTATCATAAGAAATTTAATACCTGGCACATGGAGGAAACATTATATGTATTCTATGCATGTGACTGGTAAAAACTAATTTATATAAATTTAACTTTGTATTTAATTGAAAGATTATCACCCATATTTGTCCAGACAAAAGGGAAAAGAGGTATTCCTCTCTCTCTCTCTCTCTCTCTCTCTCTCTCTCTCTCTGAAA